>LR991074.1:9580899-10791257 GCA_905163555.1 Notocelia uddmanniana | reverse complement strand
TATCCGCAGAGATTAACGAAAAAATAAAGGTAGGCGAACAAAAATCCAGTACCAGCTGTGCGCTGAGTCATTCGTCGCCGCGAACATCGATAACCGCCGTACCACAAAAACCGGTCAGTGCTGCACTACACACGGTCACCGCGCCTCGCAACAGTAATTCGCAAAAAACGTATGCAGATATTGCGCGCGAGGGCGAATGGAAGGATTCGGTTCCAAGAGGAAAATCGGTTGAAGTGAAAAAACGGACGTCGAGAAATCGCTTTGTAGGAAATAGAGGGAAGGCGACCACGGGAATCGGTAACTTTAGAGCCGCGGATATTAAAATTCCTCTATTTATATATGACGTGAAGAAGGACGTGTCTGTGTGTGACATAGTGAATTACGTTAAACAAAAGTCGAACGTAGATGTGAGACTGGAAAAAATTAATATGAAACGAGATAAGGAGTATGACGCTTACAAGGTATTTGTACCCAAGCATAAAGTGGAGATATTCATGAATGATGATTTTTGGCCTGATGGAATAGCGTACAGACGTTTCTTTGATTTTGAAAATAAACGGGCTAGCGCGAAGAATATTGGTATTAAATAATCTGAACATTATGGCTAATACGATTAAAATAGTATCGTTCAACTGTAAGAACGTAGTTAGATCAGCTAACTGCGTGCGGAGGCTGTGTGGAGATGCGGATCTGGTCCTCCTACAAGAGACCTGGCTTTGCCCTGAGGACTTATCTTTTTTGGGAAACATCGATAACAGTTTTGCCTTTACGGGTAAATCGGCGGTGGACACCTCGGCCGGAATCCTGCGCGGGAGGCCTCATGGCGGTGTCGCCCTGCTTTGGCGGAAAGACTTGTTTACATCAGTGTCTGTGGTGCAGTGCAGCAGTGTGCGATTAGCGGCGGTAAAAATAAATATGCGTACTACAACGATGCTCATTTTCTGTGTGTACATGCCTACAGACTCGAGAGATAATTTAATAGAATTTACAAACTGTCTTGCTGAGGTCAGTGCCATAATCGAGGCCCAAGACATTGAGTCGGTTTTAATAGTGGGAGATTTTAATGCTCATCCCGGTGAACTTTTCGCAACCGAGTTAACGCAGTTCTGTGCAGAACAGTTGTGGTCGTGCGTTGACCTTGAACTATTACCGACTGATACCTACACTTTCGTGAGTGAAGCGCACGGCTGCCGGCGGTGGCTTGATCACTGCGTTGTAAGCGAAGCCGCGAAAAAACTTGTTATTAGTACCTCTGTATTATATGACACGTATTGGTCTGACCATTATCCACTTCAAATTAATTGTAATATAGATTTAATTAAACATAAAATACAGAAATCTTTTAAAAATAATTACGCAATTGTCTGGGGTGAACGTGACCCCGCCCAGATAGATTTATATAAAAGTATTTGTAATGATAAATTGAAGAATGTTGATTTTCCGGTTGAATTTACTAATTGTTGTGACGGGATGTGTAATAATGCTACTCATTTGGATTTGTTAGATAAGATGTATAAAAATATTATAGGTATTTTGACGACGGCGTCGGAAAGTAGCTCTAGTTCTTCTAATCATAATTGTAATAAGAAACGTAGTCAAGTGGCAGGCTGGAATGAACATGTCCGTGATGCGCACGCGAGGGCTAGGGAATGCTTTCATAATTGGATCCAGTGTGATAGACCTACTGAAGGGAATGTTTACCTTAAAATGTGCGAATCTAGAAAACTGTTCAAGGCTAAGTTAAAATGGTGCCAGAAAAATGAGGAGCAAATTAAGAACGACATGATGGCTCGACACCATAAAAACAAAAGCTTTGGGCAGTTCTGGAAGGCGGTGGCTAAACTGAATCCTAGGGCGGATCTTCCTGTGAGCGTTGGGGGTGCGCATAGCCCTGAGAATATAGCTAACCTTTTTCAACGCCATTTCAGGGTACAATCAACGACGAAATCTCAGCCGCGGGTGCTGGGTGCTGGGGCGGTCGAGTCTGAGCGGGTTATTAGGGTGTCCACCAAACAAGTTGCATTAATAATTAAAAATATGGTACGAGGCAAATCCCCTGGACACGACGGCCTCAGCATCGAGCATCTGCAACATGCGGGCATGCATCTTCCCAGAGTCCTTGCTATGTTTTTTACTCTCTGTATAGGACACTCTTATCTGCCTTGTGACCTTATGCGCACTGTTGTGGTCCCAGTTATCAAAAACAAGACTGGTGATACATCGGATCCAAATAACTACAGGCCGATCTCTTTGGCAACTATTATAGCCAAGGTACTGGATTGTCTGCTGGACGGTCACTTGGAGGCACACTTTCGGCTCAACGATGCACAATTTGGCTTTAGACCGGGACTATCGACTGAGAGTGCCATCTATTGCCTAAAGCAGACAGTACAGTACTACACGTCCAGAAAAACGCCAGTCTTCGCTTGTTACCTGGACCTTTCGAAGGCATTCGATCTGGTATCGTATGACATTCTATGGAACAAAATTGAAACTGAGACTAGCTTACCAGGTGAAATTACTGCCATTTTGCAATACTGGTATGGTCACCAGAGGAATAATGTGAGGTGGGATGGCGCCTTATCAGATGAGTTTCAGTTGCAGTGCGGGGTGAGGCAGGGGGGGCTTACCTCACCACGACTCTTCAACCTTTATTTGAACGGGCTCATTGATGAGCTCAGCAGTACCAATATTGGATGCTACATTGATGGAATATGTATGAACAATTTAAGTTACGCTGATGATATGGTGCTGCTGAGCCCATCAATAGGTGCCTTACGTAAACTGGTGAGTATATGTGAAAGTTATGCGGTGGCCCATGGGCTCAAATATAATAGCAGTAAAAGTGAGATTATGGTTTTTAAGGCCGGAAATAAGACCTACTCTGACGTGCCACCAGTCTCACTCGCTGGAGTCAATCTGAAGAGAGTCACTCAATTCAAATATTTGGGCCACTGGGTCACCGATAACTTAAAAGACAATCTGGACATTGAGCGAGAGCGGAGATCGTTGGCCGTCCGCAGCAATATGTTGGCCCGCAGGTTTGTGCGATGTACGAGCGAAGTCAAACTCGCGCTATTTAAAGCTTACTGCGTTTCCTTGTACACGTGCGGCCTTTGGGTCGACTACACGCGGCGGGCGTATAATGATCTTCGAGTGCAGTACAACAACGCGTTCCGGGTGCTAATGGGGCTGCCGCGCTGGTGCAGCGCGTCTGCGATGTTCGCGGAGGCGCGCGCGGACGGCTTCGGGGCCGTCATGAGGAAGAGGTGTGCGTCGCTCCTCTCGCGTATGCGCGACAGCCCCAACCGCATTCTGAGCGCGTTGGCGTGCCGCTGGATAGCCCGATGCTGGCCCGCTGGATTAGTGTGCATGCGCACTACTAATAGCAGAGGGCAAACCTTTTTTAATATTGTATATGTTTTTTACTAACACTTAGTTTCATAAGCAAACAATTGTATTTATTACTAACACGATATGGGTTCTATGCCTGAAATAAATAAATGAATTGAATTGAATTGAATTTCCGCCCCAACGGCCATCGGTTCTGCGTGCTATGTGCCCCGCCCACTGCCACTTAAGTTTAGCGATTCGAAGGGCTATATCGGTCACTTTGGTTCTGCTGCGGATGGCCTCATTTCTGATGCGATCACGCAGAGAAACTCCCAGCATAGCCCTCTCCATTGCTCTTTGGGTGACTTTGAGCCTTCTTATGAGGCCCATAGTAAGCGACCACGTTTCAGTACCATATGTCATCACTGGCAACACACACTGGTCAAAGACTTTCGTCTTGAGACACTGCGGAATATTGGACGAAAAGATGTGCCGTAGCTTCCCGAACGCTGCCCAGCCGAGTCGGATTCGACGATTAACCTCTTTCTCGAAGTTGGACTTACCTAACTGGGGCAGTCTGTCCTAGGTATATGTAATCGTCTACAACTTCGAACGTAAAGTGTCCGATTGTTACGGGCAGCAGCTCTCTATTCTCCGCCAAATTCTATTAAGTGGGGCCCTTTACACTCAATATTATGTGTCAATATTATCGCGATTTTCAAAATTGTATGGGGTCTGTTACACGCTTAATATTATCACACAACTGGTGTGTCCATATTATCGTGGTTTTCAAAATCGTATGGATTTTTCTTCAATATTCATTGCACGTGATACGGATCGTGATATTAGTATATCGCGTGATAATAATAACCATGTAACAGGCTCCTATGGATGTTGCTTCAATATTCAGTGTTTTGCGTGATAAGAATAACAGTTGGTAATATTTTCTCCAAGTCAAAGAACATTCCGTGTGTTGTCTGTCACACATATAATTTTTTAACTTTCCATCGACCTATGAACTTGAAATTAGGTGATAAATTGATAATGTTTATTATGAAGTATATTTTACCAAAAATATCAATATATTGATAAATCACATTTGTTTTTTAGTTGTACGGAACCCTCAGTGTGCGACTCCGACGCACTTGGCTGGTTTTTATTACATTTTGAATTTTATTTCTCGTATAGTAAAATACCCTATTCGTTTTAAAGTTGACGCCTGCGGGCCTACCGCGAACCAAAGACGAACTATCTTCCTCTCTGTCGTTCGAATATACATGTGCGAGAGAGAGGCAGATACTTCGTTTTCGGTTCGCGGTAGCGCCTCTAACGTGCGAGCGCGGCGAACGGCATGAGCTGGGGGTCTACTCCGATATTCAAAATCCTAACTTCGTATGGTGCCGTCCCTTTCACTCTCCTGTCATAGACTATATGAGTGAAAGGGACGGCACCATACAAAGTTCGGATTTCGAATTTCGGAGTAGATCCCCAGTACCACTAAGTTATAAGATAGAGCGAGATAGGGATAGAATTTTGCTAGACGTTTAAAAGCCATAAGTCACCTAGTAGTTTGTCACAACAAAATAGAGCCGCAGCTTCAAGATGGCGGACAGACTCAGCAAACATTCAAGTGGTGTCCTTTACACGATTAATATTATCACAATACTGGGGTGTCAATATTATCGCAGTTTTCAAATTTGTATGGATTCTGCTTCAATATTCACGTGATACTTATCGTGATATGAATGTATCACGTGTATAATAACCATGTAACAGGCCCCATACATTCGCTTTGAAGGCGGTTGTTGTGACAATCAGCCTAGCTAGCACGATAGATTATACCGTTACGTTTTATGTGACGTTTTAATACATTTCGCCCATATAACGTGACGGTATAAGTTATCGTGCTAGCTAGGCTGATAGGTGTATAGAACGCTTGAAAACTACAAAAACAAAACGCTGCAGACGCGACGCCCAGCAACCTGGCCAACACACCGGACGCAAACATAGTTTACAATTTCCGAACGTACCCAACCCGACGCTGTCAACAGTATCTTCTTAGTAGTCTGTGCTGTCAACCAACAAATTTAATATGGCCGACCTTTCGTCATAAAATTAACACCTTTTAATGCAAAATACGCGACAATCCGAATTTTGCGGATACATATGTTCAACTCAAAAATCGTTATTTTTATACGTTCTTCAATTTGAGACAGGTCTCGTTCGGGTCTACCGTACCCCTGCACGAAATTATTAATATAGATATCTATATCCTTTTGACCTATTTTTTTTCTATTTCATCCTTCCATCTAGATACTGTTCTGCCTCTTCTTCGGGTGCCGCCAGAACCTATCCTTTTGACCTATTTTTTTTTCTATTTCATCCTTCCATCTAGATACTGTTCTGCCTCTTCTTCGGGTGCCGCCAGAACCTTTCCATTCGGTAGCTCTACCTGTCTACCTATCATCGGTATTGCGTGTGACGTGTCCTAACCATTTCCATTTGAGGCCCTGAGCGACCAGCACGGCGTCTTTTACTTTAGTCTTTTTTCAATTAAATATTTTATATTTATTTACGAAGGATAAAGAAAGACCTGAACAACGGTGCGACGATGGAAGAGCTCCAGAATGCGCAAGACATTCTCGACAACGAGACCAAAATATTCGAGGACTTGGAGTTCCAGCACTTGGAAGAAGAATCCGAGTTGTAAGTCCGCTTTATTTTGCTAGAATTAGCCATTTGATTTTCCAACCCGAGAGGGAAGCGAGACCTTATTGGGATTAGGCTTGTCATGTGAATGGGCAACTTGACTGACTCTCTAACTTGGCTTAACGACTGCTGTCATAGAGTCAAGAGCGCAGTTAGTAACTACTCAAAGCCATCCAGGAGTTGACTTCAGCCGAAGTTGCACGTGGTACACGCTGTTTGCGTACCCCGCTGGGCCACGAATGCTCCAAATAAATTACGCTTTTTGAACGCATAACATATAGACGTCATGTCATGCATGAGCCTGTATTTTCCTACAAAATATCATACAAACAGCGAGTTTCACTTTTACTTGTCCCTCAGCTGTTTCTTCATTGTTTTTTACCAAGTCATAAAAAAAATTAATTAATAATTTGATAAAATCTATACATTCTTATAGCCAGATAAACAGTCTATTTAAATATACATATATATCTCGCAGAAACACGAATTCTGGAAGAAAACATGGTTTTCCAAGTGACAAACCACTATTTTCAAACAAATTCGGGGGACACTTACGTCCGCTAGACAGCCGGTGAAAATGAAGCTAAATTGAATATTTTTTATTGCCGTTGTCGTGTAGTTTCATGCTATAATGTATTAGCTAATGAATCCAACAACAATTAATAGCAGCTGAGATCGGGTTTTCTTGTAATTTCCTTTTAAACTGCAAATAAACATGAGGACACTAAAAAGTTGATTCACCCATTTATCATTTTTATCAGTCAGACACCGTTGTGTTATTTGACTTAATAATTCCGTATTATTACAGACTCGCGAACCGAGAGGACTTACAAAACGAAATAGTCCAACTAACAAAAAAAATAGAAGCGCAGAAATCGAGAATACTAACACTCAAATCCGAAGCCAATAGCAATCTGACTTCAGCACTAGACGAAACGAAAATACTTCAAGCAGAGTATGTGAGACTACTTAACGAAGTAGAAGAAATCACTGGTAAAGTGCAAAGTGTGGAAAAAGAGTTAAAGCCTATTTTAGCTAAACTTAATGAGTTTGAAAGAACTCAGTCACCCGACAGCGCTTTCTACACGGACCAAACTAGAGCAAAGTCTGGAGAATTCGGTTATTCCCCACAAAGCAGTGACAGCGACGATTTGGATGTAAAAGTAACACAGTTCGAAGAACACACTAATCAATTAAAAGACAAATTTAACTCAATCGATCAAATGTCCCAATCGATGATTGTGGACATCGAACGACGATGCGATGGCGAAAACGAAAGCCCGTCTAAGTCTTCGACTTCTAAAGAGAAGAAAGGATTTTGGGAGCGGAATTTCGATTCGTTGAAACGAAAGAATAAAAAGAAAGTAGACGTTATGTCACAGAGCTTGAATGAGAACATGTTTTACAATAACGGTACTATTGAAAACGATGTTTCTTTAGATAGGTTTAATAGTTTGAGACATTCCAAGAACAAAAAAGAGAAGAACGGCCCAGTTAAAAGTGCGTCATCTTCAAAAATACCGACGTTCGCCGCTTTAGGCAAGATCATCAAAAAAGACTCGTTCGGGAAGAAAACTAAAGATGTTAAAGTAGAAATCAGAGATGACGAACCTAAAAATCGTTATGTTAAAAACGCAAAACCGGTTAACGCCGACAATAAATATGTTAAAGCTAAATCATTATCACCGGACAAGTTAATGAAACAAGATGATATTAAAGAAGAGGAGGAACCAAATCAGAAAGCCGTTTCGTTTGAGGAGAATAAGGTGTTGCATAGAAAGAGCTGTGGGGATGAGCCTAGTGTGAGAGAGTTTAGCAGAATATCGGATTCAGGTAACAATCATAATGTTGATAAATAGCTCCATAAAAAATAAATAAATATACATACATATAAATATACATAAATTTGCTCGTTTAAAGACAACCATTACTTTTTTTAGGTAAAATTCCGTCACAGGATGATATAGATAGGATATCGAAAGTGACGATGGACGCTCCTATATTATCCAGTGACACGGACATGAACTCTTTGGGGAAGAGGACACTGGACAGCCTGATGGAGATTGAGAGGAAGAGGATGGTGATGTTGGAAGAACAAGGTATTTATTTATCAGACATGTTTATCAAAATCAGTCTTACTGGTATGCGTATATAATATTGCACATTACTAATTATTCGTATCATTAATTCGTATCCTGCTCGGCGCATAAAAATTTTCAATTTTTCCCTTTAATTTGATATTTTCGTTAGTAGCGTTACTGCTTTAGTACAAAATTAATATACATTACCAGGCAGCGAAACTTTGGTGCCGATGACAGACGTATGACGTAGCGGCTTCATACAGAGTGTTTTTATTTAGATGATAGATAATCATTAATCACTAAGAACTTATTGGCCTCTTTAGTACACGGATATTTTATTGACACTTGAGACGGCCAGTACTTATAAAAACATCATTACTTAACTGTCTTTAAAAAAATTTGACCCCCTGTTACATGTATGGGGATACATGTAACAGGGGGTCAAATTTTTTTAAATGCACTTTGGCGTGTGGGGTTGCTATGGATAGGCCTTCGAAAATGACATAGAGGTTCCTAGAAAACTTTATCATTTAAGTCAACCGTTGGCGAGATATTAGCTGTCAAAGTGGTAAAAAGTCCCCCCCCCCCCTCTAATTTCCAAACTATGAAGTTTAAAATTCTGAAAATAATCAAGTTGATGTAAATTCATAAATACTTTCAACTATTTTTGGTTTGAACAAGATAGGTTTAACGGTTTTTGAGTTATTGCTGAAAAACTGTCTTGCCAAAACAAAAGGGTTTAAGTATCGTAAGTTTCCTATGAAGATACGACCGTTTGTGATTAAATGTATTGTATAGTGGTTTAAAATGTAGATTAGGAGGTGTTGGTACGGAACCCTGAGTGCGCGAGTCCGACTCCCACTTGGCCGATTTTTCAACTTTTCAGTAAGTAGGTGAAGTGAAAATTTGCAAAAAACAATCGGTTGTTTGGAACAAGCGGCCCTTAAGCCCACACCACTCATATTTGACCCAATCAACTTTTCTAGCGACACTTTTATTATATCGGCTTTAGACAGACATATTTATTTAAATATAATATCAGTGCTTATTTTCATTTTGGATGAAGTAGTGTAGTCAACCGATGGCCGTTGGGGCGGAAAGGTTCTCGAGTGGCGACCACGTACCGGAAGGCGTAGCGTGGGCAGGCCCCCCACACGGTGGACCGATGACCTGATGAAGGTCGCGGGTGGCCGCTGGATGCGGGTGGCGCAGGACCGGTCATTGTGGAAGTCTTTGGGGGAGGCCTATGTCCAGCAGTGGACGTCTTTCGGGTGACATGATGATGATGAGTGTAGTCAAGTTACTAGATTATCAATCAATTTTTGCCAAGTATTGTAAACAATATTTTAGTTTCCGGGATGATTGAAAATTGGGTAAAAGTGTTTACTGTCCGCGGATTTGTATAAATAATGAATTGTCTACTGAGTTAACATAATTTTATTGGATTCTAAACAATAGACTTTCTAAACAATAGATTTCTAAACAATAGACTTTAATGTGAATTATCAAAATAAGGTAAATATTATTATAATGTAAAATTAATTTCACTAACGAGAAGTCCTCAGATTTTTTTTATTATATAACATCTGAACGGTGGACACCGGACAAAAATGTGTCGGTACAAAGTTGAGTGGCCCATTTATCTGATGTGATGCTCTTTGATGCGCTCTGACGCCTTGCACAGTATAGGACGTTGCGTCGAAATGCACCAGATGAGTGTAAATGTAACCGCACTCGATGTTAATGAAGTGCCTTTTTAAATACCTACTATTTCCTTTTACTTCCACCAGGATGCCAAGTGATAGAGAACGAGCGAGAGAAGATATCCGAACTCAAACGGCGAGTCCAAGACGAGACGAAGAAACTATGGGACCAGCGGACGAGGTCTGAGCAGTCTAAGTCGTTTGACAGCGACTGTCAGAGCATCGAGGTCGACAAGACGTATGGTGACAGTTTGGTGGATGACAGCATGAATATGAATACCTATGACGAAAGGTGAGTGCATATGTTGTTTGTTGTTATTTCCAGAAATACAGGTTTTTCAGAGTGTGTACAATTAATAGGAAAACAGTTTCCTTAAAGACGGTCCTCTGGGAGTTTTAGGGTCTGACAGTTCGGTGCACGACCGTCTTAACATGAATACCTATGATGCAAGGTGAGTGACGTTACGCCTGTCTAAACCTGTCAGGAAGGCAGCTTGACATGAACAACACCTTTTTAAGAAAGGTGAGTAACATTATATGTGTAGAATAAATTCTCCTGGCAGTTTCAGTTTAGTTTAGGGTAAGTTGTTTGTTGGGTAATAGCCGCAAAATAAACAATACACAAAAGTATACTGTATGTGTAAAATTAACAATACACAAGAGCATACTGCATGTTTAAAATTAACAATACATAAGAGCATACTGTATGTGTAAAATTAACAATACACAAAAGCATACTGTATGTGTAAAATTAATAATACACAAGAGCATACTGTATGTGTAAAATTAACAATACACAAGAGCATACTGTATGTGTAAATTTAACAATACACAAAAGCATACTGTATGTGTAAAATTAACAACACACAAAAGCATACTGTATGTGTAAAATTAACAATACACAAGAGCATACTGTATGTGTAAAATTAACAATACACAAGAGCATACTGTATTAAGAGCAACAGTTTTATACCACGTCGGTGGCAAACAAGCGTACAGCGCACAGATGTTAAGCAGTCACCTTAGCCTATGGACCCTTGCAACTCCATTGGTGTCACATGCTAATTGTCGATTCTGTAAAAAGGTATACATTCCTTTGTTGAAGAACCCCATAGTGTAGCTTAAAGTTAGGTTTTTAGGGTTCAATTTTAGGTCCGTAGCCAAAATGGCAAAATCGGAACCCTTATAGATTCGTCATGTCTGTTCGTCCGTCCGTCCGTCCGTATGTCACAGCCGTTTTACTCGGAGACTATAAGCACTACAATTATGAAATTTGGTAGGAAGGTTATGAACCGCTACAGAAAAATGATGTAAAATTACGAAAAAAAAAAAAATTAGGGAGGAGGGCACCCCATACATCTGACAGGGGGATTTTTATTTCAATGTACATAGGTGTGTGTGTGATATCTATGGATAGGTCTTTAAAAATAATATGAAGGTTTTTAAGAATTTTTTCCATTCAAGTCAACCGTTGGTGAGATGAATAGCTGTCAAAGTCGTAAAAAGTATCCCCCCGCCCCCCCCCCCCCCCCCCCCCCCTCTAATTCCTAAACTAAAATATATAAAAAATCTGAAAAAAATTGTTGTGGTGGACAATAATAAATACTTTTAACTATTTTTGGTTTGAACAAGATAGGTTGAACGGTTTTTGAGTTATCGCTGAAAAACTGTCTTGCCCGAACAAAAGGATGTAAATACCGTAATTTCCCTATGAAGATACGGTCTTTTTTGGTTCATGTATTGTATAGTGGTTTTAAATACGGACTAGTTGGTGTCGGTACTCATAGGGGGTAAACGAATGGCATGCGGGCTGGCGATCGCAGTATATCCACCGCATTTCAGGGATGCTGCTGCCCATCCCCCGGTGGTCTTGGTCGTAGTTTAGGGACATACCCAGTCCAGCCGGAGCGCAGCGTGGGTAGGCCCCCACAAGGTGGACTGATGATCTGGTAAAGGTCGCAGGAGTCCACTGGATGCGGGTGGCGCATGATCGGTCATTGTGGCACTCTTTGGGGGAGGCCTATGTCCAGCAGTGGACGTCTTTCGGCTGATATGATGATAAGTGTTGGTACGGAACCCTGCTTTGATGTTGGCCGGTTTTTCACCTATATAAGTATGTACATAAATAATAGGTACATTATGAAAAGACACAATAAAGTTACAATTATTTTTCATCACATTTGCTCGTAAAGGGTCTTATTGCACGCAGGCGTAAAGAGCAGTTATTTTCAAAACTCTCGAGGGAGTTATGAGTTTGTATGTGATCTGTTTGGTTTAAAAAAATCTAGTTGGCCGCGCTTCACAAGAATACTACTCTGTGATTGGTTGAAATATTGAAGCTGAACAATCTAGTTGGCCGTGCGCCGCAAGAGTACTGCTTTGTGATTGCTTGAAATATTATAGCTGCGCGCTCTTCTCGAAAGGACGCCCTAGCTAGCACTGATACTAGAGTTGGTTGTCGATTTTGTCAATTCGGATTGGTGCTGGAGTTATTTATTTCCTCGCAAATGTGATGAAGAACATTGAGATTAACTCGGGCGTAAGAATATTGCAAACTCGAGACGCCTCATGCGTGGCGTTTTTAACTCATAAGTTTCTCCCTCTCGTCACTGCGGTTCCGTACCGTCAGCGATTTTAAGCACCGGTGTGGCCCGTCCTTTAATGTATGTACTAAGTAGTTTATACCGTGTACCAACATACTCTGCTTTCTGATACTACTGATTACAGTCACGAATATCGATACTTACATGATTCACTATCTCTCTCGACTCACATGCCAATGTCTAGTATAAATTGACCCCAAAATTCGTAACAACAATTCGTAATCAGAGTTCACACTGGTTCATGAAGCGATTCGTCGATAAGCCCAATGAATATACCTAACATTATTTGAGTTGACCGTGCTGTATTATAGTGATCCATTCAAAAGGGGACTTTAGCGTCCAAGACAGAAGATCCAAAATCCAACACCAGTTTGATGAAATTGCGGGCATTTATAGTACTTACTAAGTAACCCGGTCGCAGCTACATATCGCTCTGATAAGATAATATGGTCAGTTGCGTCGCGAATTCCAATCGAAACTAACGTGTGGCTGTGTATCTAGTGAAAATAGGCTCTAAGTGTGTTTAGACAGAGCTCAAATTCAAATAACAGAGGTCTTAGTTTGCTTAACTAGTGAACATAAAACAAATGACGATCCTGTGTTATTAATTCCCACGTCGATGGTTTATTTTGCTGTCAGTGAAATAGCAACCTTATTTCTTGGGCAACTGAATTACTTTACCGCGTGATACTTGTTTCTATAGACATAGTATTGGTGACAATTTCGTAAATATTGGTTTATCCGCTTTTTGCGCTAAATGTCGTTAAGGATCGCTTTGCGCTTAAATTTTGTTCCGCGCGATCGCTAGGGTTAGCTCAATATGCCGTCCTCTTCGCGTATAAAACAAGTTATTTGTCAAAATGGATCATTATTTTAAATTATTGTAGATCACAATAGTTCATATATTTTCGTTAAAAATGCAGTTGTAAATTGGTTCATAATATCAGCCGAAGGACGTCCACTGCTGGACATAGGCCTCACCCAAAGACTTTCACAATGATCGGTCCTGCGCCACCCGCATCCAGCGGACACCCGCGACCCTTACCAGGTCATCAGTAAAATGTTTACAAGTGTGACTTCGTGAACATTTCTCTAATTTATTTTATTGATATGGGCTTTGAAAAATACCTCGTTATATTCGTACCCTGCAGATTTTAATACATGGTTTTCTTATATTAAAATTGTAATATTTATGTAATGCATAAAATGGTTACAAATATACTTATTTTTTCAAAAAAATACCAATGTGCCTTAAAGTGTAGATGATTTGCGAAATGATTGAATATAATCTGTTATTTAGTTTGGTTAGTTTAAAAAAAAAATTCCTTCAGCAAACTTTAAAGCAAATATGAAAGCTTGAATAGGCCTTACCCACGATTGTAGCCGTTGTAGCCAACAAATTGGTCAAATACTTTGGAACATCAATATTCAAATAATAGAGTCGAAAATTACATAAGTAAGTGAACTATTTTCAGATCGTTTAAACTCTACGACGAATCAAATAGATGTCATGACTCCAATCATGGCCGACGCACAATTGGGTACATTGTGGCCAATTAAAGTGATTGTGCATCAGTTCAAACATATTAGACAATTTTGAACTCTATACCACTGTAATAAAGTTGTAAAACGTATATATTTGCACTTTATCTATGCCAGCTGTTTGAACGGTGACGAATCTCCAAAAAGCATATCAGTATCATTATTTTTAGTGGGTATTTGCCACACGATAAAGAAAGCTTACGAGTATATCAGGATCTCACTCTATATGGATAGCAAACCATCAGATTATCACAATAAATTGTAAAATAAAAAGATATATGTATTTTCCATCACCACCATGCCAGCCGAAGGACGTCCACTGCTAGTCATGGGCCTCCCCAATTTCGTGGGGGGTAAATGCCATAATCGCCACGGTTGGCGATCGCAGTATCTACAGCGCACTCCAGGGGTGCTGCTGCCTATCCCCCGTAGTTTTTCAAAAATTCGAAATTAATGTTTTATTTTTTATTAATTTCGAATTCGACGGGCTAACAACCTTTAAATTTCCACCTTTAAACCTAAAGGCAGTGAGATTAAACCTCGTGTAGTTCATGCACTCTGCCTACCCCTTTTTGGGACGCTGGGACGGTGGCAAACAAGCATACAACCGGCCTGATGGTAAACAGACGCCACGTTGCCTTCATTGGTTTCATGGTTCGTTGTGTTCACAACTAGATATTATCAAAGTGAGGTAATTAGTAAATACGAACGCGTACGTAAAGTAGATCTAATCTAAATGTCATTTTCCACGGTAAGAATGTCAGATTTATCTATCGTACGTTCGAAGACTTACGTGATTACCCTACAGGTCCTATAAAAAAATGGGGCATTTGAATATTTACTTATTATGGACTTTTTGAAAATCAATCAATAACGCTATAGATCCTAGAAGAAGAAAAAAACTGTTCTGGGGCATTTATTTCTTCTTCTAAAATCGATAGCGCTATTGATTCTGAGTCGGATGTACCCAAAAATCGCTGGATAGTATATCATAAAACAAAACAAAGGTAAGTTAACACTTATTTTTTTAATTCCCCAGTTTCAAAAAAGTCAATCACAATTAATACAAGAAGTTTATGACAAAAACTTATTTTTAAACTTCTACGCAACAAGAGTAATGTTCCAAATACCTAAAGAAAATATTATTTAGCCTGGCTTCAAAGGTACGATTATCACAGGAAATCCATTCGCTTTCTTACCTGTATGAATAACGCACGGCACTGTGACACATTAATACGGTTATCGCCGAACGGATTCGGGTCGGCCTTATATGACCAACTATACAGGATGCGCGTCAACGCGGCTATGAAAGTCACATTTTGATTTATTAACTTTTAGTCTCGCGGTGCCTATGTTACTGTAATCAAATATTTAAAGCATTTGATTTTTTTATTGTATTTAATTAGTTAAACCTTCTCTCCCGTGCTTTGGACGGCACGTTAAGCCGTTGATCCCGGTTGCTATATGACAGCAGTCGCTAAGCCAAGTTAGAGACCTTCGGGCGGCTTAAGAACTTCTAACAGTCAAGTTGCCCACTCACTTGACAAGCCTTATCCCAATAAGTTCTAGTTGTCCCTTGGGTGGGAAGGGCAAACGGCAATCGCTTCCATAAAAACTAGTGCCTAAGCCAATTCTTATCATTAATTAGTAGACCCCGGGCATCCTTGAGAATGCATCTGTGCTGGGATAACACTAGGATGATGATTCAATTGGTCTGGAGTTTTGCAATATTACTTTGTCCTACAAGCTGGTTAGACAATGAACCCAGACGTTGACCTCAATAACTATAGCAGCATCGTTCCTTTTGTCTCTTCGGCTGACCTCGGCTCTCAGGCACCCCTGGGGTGTTGTTAATAACCTAAGCTTTGCTTAGTTTAGGACTAGGTCGATTTGTGTAAGATTGTGTCCACCACCACCACCCCCATATCAGCCGAAGGACGTCCACTGCTGGAGATAGGCCTCACCCAATTTCACTAGGGGTAAATGCCATAATCGTTACACTTGGCTTGCGGGTTGGCGATCGCAGTATCTCCATCGCACTGGGTGGTCTTGGTCGTAGTTTAGGACATACCCGGGTCCATTGTGTCCCCAAATATATTTTATATATTTATATTTAATTCACCTGAATGCATCTGACACCTCTAGATAGTGACAGCATCGTTTTGTAAACACGTTACTAGGTGACGGCGTTGACGCAAAACGAGACTGCCTTAGCTAGACAACTTAATGAATAAATAGAATAATAAAAGTCACCCTGTACAGTCCTAGTGTCAATGCATTCATAACATCCGTGATACCAATTGAGTCCACAGATGTTTTCACGATGCTGGCGTACGGTTTAGTCATACTGCTTACTTACAATAGCAGTGCAGTTGTAGCTTGTGGTCTTAACACCTAATATAAACGTGTCTAAACTAAACGAGCCGAAGGCAAGCGCGCTCGAATTTTAAATCCGTTTAATATTGTGGATTCCTAGTATGTTACAAACACTGGCCAATAATTTATCATCTTTTGAGGCTGAGAAATGGTTAAATTTTCCGAAATTCTTCGCACTAATAGACTTTAACATGATAATCTTTTGAAAAGTTTTTAATTTTTTTTTGTCAGTATCTACGCAAGTATGTAAATCATTTTTTAATTAAACAGAACAACGTGGGAAAAATTACGCAAGAACTAACTCAAATAGTAAACCTCATTTTTTGAAGCCGGTTAAGTAATCAAACTCATTTCTATTAAACAAACAGCCGTGACAAACATAAGTAGGTAAGCAGGTCAACTCCAAATATGTATACAATTTCAAATCTTATTCCCGACGCATAGGATCGAAAACGTCAAATATATATACATTATTTGCCTTATTACACGTACAGTGGGTTTAGGTGCAAAGTTATGAACATAGTTTTGACAGCGACTACAAAACTGGTGACCGGGAGTGCAATGGTTCGTGAAATCGATTCTCGGTGAACATCTTGAGTATTTCGATTAAATATTCATAGTTTCGGTGCCCATAATATTTGCGGCTTCCAACATCTTGAGAATTTCGATTAAATATTCATAGTTTCGGTACCCATAATATTTGCGGCTTCCAACATCTTGAGAATTTCGATTAAATATTCATAGTTTCGGTACCCATAATATTTGCGGCTTCCAACATCTTGAGAATTTCGATTAAATATTCATAGTTTCGGTACCCATAATATTTGCGGCTTCCAACATCTTGAGAATTTCGATTAAATATTCATAGTTTCGGTACCCATAATATTTGCGGCTTCCAACATCTTGAGAATTTCGATTAAATATTCATAGTTTCGGTACCCATAATATTTGCGGCTTCCAATATAAACAATAGTCCTTATGTATGTACAGTCAACAGCAAATGTAGATGATCATTTTAGTGCTTTGTCACACTAACACGTAACAATACTGCGACACTTAGGATGCGTCAAAGCTGCTCGGAAGCTGTTATTTGTTTTGAACGTCCGTCATTTTAAAATACGTTTATTCGATTTTGATTTGCCCAGGCAGTAAAGCTCTTTTAGAACTAATTAATTTAATATTACTCGGCCAATTTAAACGATTTTCAGTATATTATAATTTTAAGTATTTTTTAGAAACATATATTATGACTTATTTATTATGTATATACCTACCTTAAAATAGTATGTTGTGTTGCGTTCCGTGGGTCACGTACGGTGATGTCTGAAAACCAGCGCTGCAGGTGTCTGACACCTCGGCATAATGCTGAGACAGCATCCGATTCACTGCCGCGAAGACAAACGTTATGTGTTCTATTTTATGTGAGTTTTCTTCCTTTGGTATCTACACAGATATATTGTGTAGTGAATAAATGTCTTTCTTCTTCTTCTTCAAAGTAGTGAAAGTGACAAAGTACTAAAATGATCATCTGCTTTCGCTGTTGACTGTACAAAAAATGCACCGTCTAACAACACGTACGTTTCAGTGGTATACGCAATGGACCATTCCGGTATTTTCTATTGAAATAGAGTTCAAATGTGACAAACATTCAGTTTCCTTGGTCCATTATCATGTTGTGTACTTGAATTAACATGTCCAACTGTGTTCGTCTGTGGCATCGTAGCTCCCCAACGGATGAACCGATTTAAGTGCGATTTGTGAAATCGAAAGTCTTGTTTAAATAAATATAAATTAATAAATAAATATTGGCGGACAATCTTACACAAATCGACCTAGTCCCAAACTAAGCAAAGCTTGTACTATGGGTACTAGACGACGATATACATACTTATATAGATAAATACATGGAAAACATCCAAGACCCAAGAACAAATATCCGTGCTAAATGCAAAAATAATGCCCTGGCCGGGATTCGAACCCGGGACCTCTAGCTTCGGAGGCAGTGTCACTACCAACTAGGCTAAACAGGCCGTCGAAGTTTGTCGTTTGTCGAGATGGTCCTTAGCTATATTTGTAGTATCGTAGTTTTTAATAGGTAATTTATATTACCTAGCTCTAGGTCAGCCGTCGTATGATGTCGCCATTTTATAACTTATCGTCGTGGATAGGACACCCTTCACTCTCACTCGCATACTTGTCAGAACGTGACGAATACCTTATCCACGACCATAAGTGATAAAATTACAATCATCATACGCTTACTATGAATACTATAACTAAAAATTTTTACACCTAGATCACTCTGGGGCAAACCAATGTTACGGCAGAGTTCTTAACGGTAACACATCAGGTATTATACAATAAAAATGAAATACTTTCCTGCAATTTAAGTGAAGTGATATAACTAGGAAGGACAGTTTTATGTTACTTAACAATGTCGAAGGCGAAGCACAAGTCGACCAAGTTTATATGTTGGTGAGTATTTGTTATATCATTCAATACCTTCTACTCGTATCTCCATCATCAGATATAGAATAGAAATACGTTTCAGATCAGCTCCGTGATGGTATACCATAATATTGTATTGTCACCGAACTTACATAAGCATGCCAAATTTCAGCTCAATCGGATATCGGCAAGTGACTGAAAAAAGGATTGCAAACTTTTGTGACAACTTACATTATACTTACATACATACAGTTAAATAAAAGCTTGTAAAAAGAGGAGATTACGTTTCCAAAAGGTAAAACTGTATCAAGCGCTGACATTCATTGACCCGTTACTCATATTTGCTATAATTAATCTCAGGTATCGCAAAATATTTGCTAAATTATTCTAATTTGAAATAAACCCGCGTAGCCCACCCACAAACAGTGACATTTGACATTTCGGAGACCTCACGCCACACTAGCGACTCTAGGGGTGAATTCATACGTGATATCCCTCATTACAATTATGCTACACGCAACACGCTCTCTCAGTTATACGAAGCCTACGCAATGAGAAGGAGTAACGTTTTCGTGTATTGAACGGTCTATACATGTTTTAACCATGCATTTCTGAGGTTATGAATTACACTACCGCTTACCATCAGGCGGGCCGTACACTTGTTTGCCACCGACGTGGTATTAAAAAAACTACCGCTCATAATTATTTAGGCACCCATACCTTTTTCCATACATCTGTATACAAAAATGACTTTCAGAAATACACTACCAAGTCAGAGTCCCTTGACAGTTTTGTGTGCATTTTGCATTTTTTATTTAGCTGACTTATTGAGCCTTAAAGCGGTGCCAGAGACCCTCCTTTTAAAATGGTAGTTTTCTTTTTGCAGTGACTTAAATAACTACTAATTGCTGGTTCATAGAAAAGTGTAGTGTGTTTGTATCAATGATGCCCACGGCTGCTTTCTACCATCGCACCGCTCGCCGTCGGCAGGGCATTCATCCTCACACCTTAGAACCTAAATGGTCGCGTACCGTACGGTTTCAGAGGAACTTTCTCCCTCGGACGCTCCGGCTGTGGAATGAGCTCCCTGCCGAGGTTTTCCCGAGGAACTACAGTATGGGATTCTTCAAGAAAGGAGTGTATACATTTTTAAAGGGTCGGCAACACCCATGTCACACGCTCGGAGTTGCAGGCGTCCATAGGCTGCGGTGACCGCTTACCATCAGGCGGGCCGTACGCTTGTTTGCCACCGACGTGGTATAAAAAAGGTCAGGTCCAAAAAGAACAAAAGCTATTGTTATTCTGGTAGTCAGGTCACCAAAGCTCCTGAGGATACGCCATGGATGGGCTATATTGGGCTATAGACGGCACGTGACCTTTATTTGTCGATGTTTCTACCTATAAACACAGAGAATCCTCATATCCTCCGTCTGTAGGCAACGCGCATGTCATCGTTGCAAATACACCTAAGGACAAAATAACTTGAATAGTTCATATTTTAATTCCACTGTTTGTTTGTTTCAGTTCTGGGTTTATGTCATCGTCCATTGAAGAGGTGAGTTTTTACGATTCTCTGTACCAGTATCGCTATCTTGTTTATGAATTTACAACATAAAAGTCGAGAGCATAAATATGTATACATTTTTGGAATGCTCACAAAATTTCAAGAGAATCGATTGAGAAATGTGACCTGTAGAGGAGAACAGCTGGACATCCGGCCATATGAAACGTAGAAGATTCGCTCGCGCTTCGCGCTCGCTCTTTTAACCTTTTCGACGTCATAGACGTATATATGCGCACCATCGCTTCGACGCCAACGACGCATATATCCGTTATGGCGTCCAATGCAATACCAACCTACATCCATCTCTATAGGGTTCAACTTCGCGTTTGACATTCCCACGTCCTGGCGTGTGAGTGACAGCGTTTGTATCTCACAGAGCGCTGAAAAGGTTAATGAATTATTCCCGCCCCCGTGTGGTGTCGCCTTAGAATAACAGCACACCCCCCTTCCATCGTAAACGCCTCGGTACACACATACGAGACTCGCATGCGAGTTCTTTACATTGCGGGTTACCGTGGTATAATGAGCTCAATCGATCTGTCAAACCGCGCAGTCTAGTGAAACTCGCACACGAGTCTCGTACGTGTGTAAATAAGGCTTATTGGACTAGCAACTTGTGTATGCAATATCATATTTTCAACACACAATTAGCTAAAAGTGGCACTTACAATTTTTCATTAGAACCCCTTTGGGTTAGTTTTTTTTTAACTCGAAATTCTTGCTTGTGGAGATGGTTTTTAGTCGTTGCCTATGTTTCTTTGTCGGTTTTTTTTTTAATTTATTGTTACTGGCTATACAGGTGAGAGTATTAAATGCATGTTTTCCTATGCAAAATCAATCTACCGCTTTGTTAATAAGGATTATTTTGAATGTATTGACTTTGATGTGATTAGCACTTTATCGATCGCCGTCACGATATTTTATATAGAAAACTCCCGTGAGTTTGAGATATATTAAATATAATGAAACCCGAATATTAAATATATTAAATATGATGATGCTAAGAAAACCGCTGCCGCGATAGGTGCTCATGATTAAGGACCGCGAACCGGCCTGAAACATCTCGAGCGATGTTCGACCTTAAAGACGTGAGTGATCCGTTTCATTATGTTTAATATGCCGTCACGATACTTTTTGTTTGGGAACGACAGCCATTACAATTGTTTGGGGACGACAGCCATAATAAACATAACACAATATCCCACCATTATATGTTCATCAAAACATTTTCCCGTTAACACCACGATATATATAGACAACAAAAGCATACCGAACTCACTGCGTCACATCGAAAAATAGCATGGCCACTCGTTCGCTATTAAAAATTACATAAATACACATCTTAGCAAACTATAACACGGGTAATATTAAAAAGTAAAAGTAAAAAAGTAAAAGTAGTTTATTCTTCAAATTAGGCATATTACATGCACCTATGAACGTCAATAAACTACCACCGGTTCGGAAAAATATACCTCTGCCACGAGAAGAACCGGCGTAAGAAACTCGGCGAGGTGTCATTTTTTCAAAACAATATACATTATATAGTTAAATATAAAATTACATTACTACAAAATAACTTAAATAACAATGCTACAGTAGAAAATATATTTTCGCGATAGATTACCCGTGCAGGACGCTATCACTGCCACACATCCCTATCCATGATGTAATCGTTTATCTTATAATATGCTCTTGAAATAAGTGTTTGTTTTACTACAGATTTGAATTTAGAATTGCTAAGTTCAGTAATGTGTTTAGGAATTTTATTGTAGAATTTGATACAATTTCCCAAGAACGACTTTTTCGCCTTTACTAGTCTATAGAAGGTTATTTTCAGTTTCCCAGTTATTTCTCGTGGCTATTGGTTTATCAGCGTTCGTTGGAAAATTGCCCAAATTCTTCCTAACATACATTATTATTTCAAATATGTATAGGGACGGCAGGGTTAGAATATCTATTTCTTTGAAAAATTCTCTTAATGAATCACGCGACCCCAAGTTATAAATTGCTCGGATAGCCCTTTTTTGCAAAATAAAAACAGTTTCAACATCTGCAGCTGATCCCCATAAGATAAGACCATAAGTAATTATACTATTAAAATAAGCAAAGAGACTATTAGACTTGGAGACCAATTTGGTATGTCAGTTCGTATTTAAATGTGACTTTGAGGCATATTCGACGACCGCTTTGGCTTAGTTGGTGGTGACCCTGCCTACGAAGCCGGAGGTAGGTATTATTTGTGCATTTATCGCGAATATTGTTTCCGAGTCTCGGATTTTTTCTATGTATTTAAGTATGTATTTATCTACATATATAAGAATGTACACCGTCGTGTAGTACCCAGAGTACAAGTTTTGCTTAGTTTGGGACTAGGTCGAATTGTGTAAGATTGCCCATGAATATTTATTATTATTATATCTTATTTAGAAGCTTTGAAATTAATTTACCAAAAACTAAATCATGTATAATATAGTTAACATGTACATTGTTCTTTTAAAATTAACCATTGGCATTTACTTATTTATGTCACTAGAAGAATAATCATATGACATTTATTTTCGAACCGGGAGATCTTCGAGAACACAAGTACGGTTTCCAGTTTGTTGCACTTTTAGCACCACCCACGGGTCACGTGTAGGGTAACGGTGGGTACTCTCCCTACGGACGTGGTGCAACTTCGCCCCCCCCCCCCCCCTATTTATGTCACTGTTTGATATTTTTATGGAAAACAACTTTAAATCCGCTACTGCATCTAAACTATCATAACACTAACTACTACGGATCTGTTGGTATTATTAATCTAAAGGTGACAACAACATAAATAGGCTAGCTTTATAGAAAAAGCTAGCTTATTTATGTTGTCGATAGATCGCGATGCCATTCAAGCTAGTTTTTAGTTAATCAAATTGGATTGGATTGGGACTATTTTTCCGAAAACTGTCAAAAGAGGTACCTACAGATGTACGAGTAGTGAATAATGATTTCCAGGGGTCGTACTTTTCGTGCCGGTGACGTAAAATGGACGTCACACTGCATATAGGATGATTCCAATTGGTGTTATGGAAATTATTAATATTTAATCATCAATAATTTAATCATGCATTTATAATGGTATTTTTTTCTTATACGACCTCTTGCATCCGAAGATTAATCAGATTTTTTTTAATATTTTGAATTTTAATTTATAAGCAGGTGAGGATCTCATAGTCTTTCAAGTTTTATAACAAGTTATAGAAATGTTGAATATAAATATGAACGTAAACTCTATTACACATGAACCAGTCACAAAAACTTGCAGTATTACCTAATGTTGTACTTTATAAGTTGCGATGTGACAGACAAATTGTGTTTGTAATAGGGACATAATTGTAAAAAGTGTATGTATACATGATTGATTATTGATTAATGAATGATGATTGATTGATTACAAGACTATTTAAAATCATCCTATATGGAGCGTGACGTCACCGGCACGAAAAGTACGACCCCTGATTGATTTCCCATCGGCTAAACTCGGAATACGACTAGACCCGAAGTGTATCAACTATATTAAATATAATGAAACGGGTCACTCACGTCTTAAAGGTCGAATATCGCTCGTCATGTTTCAGACCGGTTCGCGGTCCTTAAACATGAGCACCTATCGCGGCGGCGGTTTTCTTAGCACTGCGTGCCCGTGCCCTGTCCGCTCGGTTGCTCGGCGCGGGTGGAGACGGCGGTATACTTAATATGTCTCAAACTCACGGGAGTTTTCTATATAAAATTGTATCAATTATCATAGTAAGTGATTGACCATCGGCCATTTTACATTGACTGATAACAATGTCAAATGTCAGGATGGAAAACATACCGTTTTATTATAAGTCGTGCTTAAAAGAGTTGACAGTTTAGAAAATAATATATATAACTGTAGGTATGTTTTTTTTTCTTATTTAAAATGATTATAATTTCTTGTGCAAGAACACCCCCTTAAGTGAAGGTGAAGGCCTCCTCGAAAGAATTTTTTTTTATGTCTTGAGCTATTTGTGGCCAACGGACCAGCTATTTTTATTAATTCATCTGCCCACCACCGTTTTATTCTACAACTCCATATACGGATCTGAAACCTCACAAGGCAGGAAAATGAAGATTTATTCATTTCCTAATAAGAATCCTGTTTTTATTTTCGTTGTGCGACATCTTGAATGCATTTGTTGTATCCGGCGTACAGACGGGACGCGTTAGTTTTATTAGTAGACGATTCGGGGCTATTCTTACACTTAAAAACAACGGTACAGGAAATCGGATGTAGTATTTACAGTACAATGTGACAGGTATACAGTGTATGCTTTCTATACAAACTGACGATAGTTTGTGTTGTCCGCGCTAGGTTTAGCAAAAAAACGATTAAAACAATCAATGCTTCGTTTTTAAAATTTTCTCGAGCAGACATGTTACTCAAATTTAAAATAACCTACCATTTGTATGATACTTATTAGACACAATCAAATGTCCGTGACATGAGTTGTGAACTTGTTACATGAATTAATTTGTAAGAAATAATTTACTTTTTCAATAATTTTCCTGTATTATTAACATTAATATTACCGTATTACAATAAAGTAAATACAACAACATAACATTCAAATTATAAATTATAGAAACAATTACGATATTAAAATATAGATAACCAAATCTTCCAACCAACCAACTTCCAACCAACCATCCAACTTAGCGCGTCTCAAGGCTGCGACTAGGCCCGAATCAGGAGCGTGGCTGCAGGCTTTGCCATCACCACAGCTAGGTACACTGCTTGATGATGACTCGTTGAGAATCGCAGTTGCCTTGCGTTTGGGGTGTAAAGTTTGTGAGCGACATCGGTGCATTTGCGGGGTCATGGTCGAGGAGGACGGCCACCATGGCCTTAGCTGTCAGAGGTGTGCGGGGCGGTTTGGTTTAATGATGCAGTTCGTCGGGCTTTGGTGTCGGCTAACATTCCCTGTGTTTTGGAGCCTCCGGGGTTGTGCCGCACTGATGGCAAGAGGCCAGATGGCCTAACACTGGTTCCGTGGCAGAAGGGTCTGTGTCTCTTGTGGGACGCTACGTGCGTCAGTACGTTTGCACCGTCCCACCTGAACAATACGGTCAGGGCTGCTGGGTCGGCCGCTGAGCATGCGGCTAGGCTTAAGCATTCGAAGTATAGTGCCCTGGAACCATTGTACGATTTCGTGCCGATTGCGGTGGAGACTGCGGGTCCTTGGGGGATGGAGGCCAAAACCTTTATTAAGGATTTGGGTCGCCGGCTTAGAGAGAGGGGCTGTGATCCGCGCTCCGGATCGTATCTGGTTCAACAGATTTCGTTGGCTATACAGCGCGGTAATGCTGCTAGCATAATGGGTACTTTTGAGCCGGCTACGGTTCGGAGTGGTCATATTTAGTTGATAAGATCAGATTAGTTGATGAAGCCTGTTGCGGATTGCTTTATTGTTGGTGTGTGACGACGCCTGTTGCTGATTTATAGTTGTACCCACCTGACGAAGTCTGCATTGCGGATTAAAATTGCATGTATTTTTGGTTAAATTAAGAACCTATTTTAAGTTACCTTCTTCATAATATAAGTGCTATCAATCTTAAATATGATCAAAAGAAATAAAAATAAATATTGAAACTTATCAAATCATCCGCCACTAATCGGTTCTGGTGCAAAAGTACCCATAATACTGCACTCTTAGCACCAGAAACGACGGCGTTGATTTTGCAAATATACGCCTACCGGCCTAACTACAACGATAATGTATCCACCACCGACATATCAGCCCAAAGACGTCCACTGCTGGACATAGGCCTCCCCCAATTTAATGAGGGGGTAAATGCCATAATCGCCACGCTTGGCATGTGGGTTGGCGATCGCAGTATCTCCACCGCACTCCAGGGATGCTGCTGCCCATCCCACTGTGGTCTTGATCGTAGTTTTAGGACATACCCGGGTCCAAAGGGGTTATCGCTAGCGTGCAACGTCACGTTTTATGTGACGTTTTAGTACAATTTGGCTATATACCGTGACGGTATATAAACGGTCGACCTAGCTATTAGCCTGTTACTTTTTCTTCAATTTGAAATTTAGTCTAAAACTTTCCAGAATCATGACTAAGTATTTTGATACAGGAAAGTCTCTGCGTGACGTTATTTCAAGCACTTACGTAGTGGAAACAAATGGAAATTGGGGACTATATAAGTTACACCATCACATAAAAAGTTCAACATTTTCATATTTTGAAAGAAGAAAATAAAAAAGTGTTAACAAAATAAACAAGCATTCTAGATTGGTCAGTGTCTCAGTGATGATTTCTTAGCGAAATATCAACAGTAAGTGTAAGGCTCATAATCCCACTAATATTATAAATGCGAAAGTTTAGATGTTTGGATGTTTGGATGTTTGGATGTTTGTTGCTCAATCACGCAAAAACGGCTGAACAGATCAAAATGATTTTTTGTATACTAACAGTATGTAATCTGGATTCACTTATAGTATACTTTTTGTCCCGATAATCACCCTCAAAGGGATGAAATCGGGGGTGCAAATATGGTCTATGAAACGGGGTGATTTAAATCCTCATAAGCCATTATAAGTTTTAAGTTTCAGCCAATTGGGAGTATAACGGCGTGTCAATAATTTTAACGTAAGCGATAGCAGAATTTGACGTATTGTAAACAAGCTGACTTTTCGATATGTCAAAGCCGAAATATCATAATTCCTTCTGATTGATGACGTTATTTTTGAGCATAACCTTTTAGCAATTAGGTCTATTATTGCGTGTAAATCAAAATAAATTTGCGATACTTTGGAATTGTTTGTTTTCATATGCTTAAATACAAAAACAGCTGCTTCAATGCAGTCTTTGTATCGTCAGTGTACAATTTAATTTTGTCGTGTATTATTGTTTACGTAATTGGTGACCCTTCACACTATAATAACTGTTTGATATAAGAGATCACTTGGGCTGGGCAGCTCAATCGTCAACATTGACGGTTGAAGCACCTTAGATCTATGCACAAATTACAATCTATATACTGAGATAGAGATACCAGTGAAATACTCCACATAGATCGTAGCGCCGTTGTGTATTTAGTAAGAACTAACCGCACAACCGCTGCATCCCAGTCACTTCAATATGCAAGTGCGATAGAGATAGCACCCAGTGACATCTGGTACAAACAAGTTAAACTAAAATTTCCATAGAAAAATTCGTACTTCGAGTTGAAAGGCCCCTGGATTTATGCTTATCCGTATACATATAATACAGCTGTAGAAGGTCGAAAATCTGTACATTGAAGATATTGGCTAAATCAATGGAGCGATTGGAGGGCCCTTAGCATCGAAACAGAACACATTTCAACAGTTTTAATAATTCGTGTGTGTTTGTCTATCGGTTTATATGTCTAGGCATTGTGACTCTCGGCCTTCAGCCTCACGTGCATTGCCGCTCTGCTTCGGGCCTTCGGCCCTCAGCCTTACACTTTACTCTGTGTGAATGATCGGTATCAGGAGCCCGCTCTGTGTGAATGATCTGCCTTTGGACTCGCATGCCTTGCCCCTCTGCATCAGTCCTTCGGCCCTACATAAGGAGCCCGCTCTGTTGGGATTCTCGGCCTTCGGCCTTGCGTGAATTGCCACTCTGCTTCAGGCCTTCGGCCCTACATGCGTGCCACACGGCTCCGAGCCTTCAGCCCTCATTCTTATATAAGGAGCCCGCTCTATTTGAATGCTCGGCCTTCGGCCTCGCATGCATTGCCACTCTGTTTCGGCCCGTTAGTCATCAACTTTACATAAAGAATCCAGTCTGTTGAGAAACTCGGCCTTCGGCCTCGCGTTTCTCGCCTCCCTGCTTCAGGCCTTGGGCCCTCAACCTTACATAAGAAGCCCGTTTTGTGTGAATACTCGGCCTTTCGCCTTGCATGTTTTGCCTCTCTGCTTACGGCCTTCGGCCATCATGCTTACATGAAGAACCCGCTCTGTTGGGACGTTTTACGGAAGAACTGCGTAGCGAGACTTTTATCATTGTACATGCAATATTTTACGGGCCTCATTCGTCTAGAATCGGTACATTTGATATAACTAAGCTTAATCATTCGTTTTGAAAGCACGAGCACGTAGCACCAACTCCCGTTACAAACGGACACTTTTACTTGAAGTTGTCAGACGATTATATACCTAGGACAGACTGTCCAGTTAGGTCCAAGGTACCCAGTTAGTGAAGGGCCAACTTCGAGAAAGGGGTAAATCGTCAAATCCGACTCGGCTGGGCAGCGTTCGAGAAGCTACGGCACATCTTTTCGTCCAATATTCCGCAGTGTCTCAAGACAAGGATCTTTGATCAGTGTGTGTTGCCAGTGACGACATATGGCACTGAAACGT
This sequence comes from Notocelia uddmanniana, assembly GCA_905163555.1. Lineage (NCBI taxonomy): Eukaryota > Metazoa > Arthropoda > Insecta > Lepidoptera > Tortricidae > Notocelia > Notocelia uddmanniana. Next base: position 10,762,503 of record LR991074.1, on the reverse strand, counting down.
GGTCGCTTACTATGGGCCTCATAAGAAGGTTCAAAGTCACCCAAAGAACAATGGAGAGGGCTATGCTGGGAGTATCTCTGCGTGATCGCATCAGAAGTGAGGCCATCCGCAGTAGAACCAAAGTAACCAACATAGCCCACCGAACCGCTAAACTTAAGTGGCAGTGGGAGGGGTATATAGCCCATAGAACCGTTGGCCGTTGGGGAGGAAAGGTTTTCGAGTGGCGAGTAGGTACCAGAAGGCGCAGCGTGGGTAGGCCCCCCCACAAGGTAGACTAATGACCTGGTGAAGGTCGCAGGTGTCCGCTGGATGGGGATGGCAAAGGAACGGTCATTGTGTCACTCTTTGGGGGAGGCTTATGTCCAGCAGTGGACGTCTTTCGGCTGATATGATGATGATGATGATTCGTTTTGAAAAAACGATTACTATTAAAATTTTCCGAGCGCGGTAAAGAACATTTCATATTCAATGTAATCATTTCTTAAGGGATGTAAAGAAGGGTGAAAGATGTATGGGAAAACAAATAATTCCAAAGCAAGAATGAGTTCTACGCAGACGAAGTCGCGGGCAAAAGCTAGTTACTCATAAATGTAGGTATATTGTTACCGTAAATTTAAGAAGGTTATCTATTGATCGTTATATTATTGTCTATCTTATCAGCTAGCGGCTTCCTGGAATAAACACATGTAATACGCCTTAATGCCATTTACCCTTTCAATTGCAAAAATAAAAACACATACTGTCAATAAAGACACATACATTTGTCGGCCTCTTTAGCCTAGTTGGTAGTGTCATTGCCTCCGAAGCTAGAGGTCCCGGGTTCGATTCTGTGTCATTTGTTTCTGTGGTGAGCAGAGACATTTGTTCCTGAGACTTGGATGTTTTCTATGTATTACTTAAATACAATGTATTTAAGTATATATCTATTAAATATATCGTCGTCTAGTACCCATAACACAAGCCTTATTGAGCTTATTGTGGGACTAGTTCGATTTGTGTAAAAAAATGTCCCCTAATATTTAATATTATTTATTATTATTATACATACCCAGTTCAGGCAATATTTTTTGAAAATCTATTACAGCAGTTCTAATATTTTTTTAAATAGTAATGTAATCAAAATATTTTTTAGTAAAATGTCGTATCATATTCAATATTTGAAGTAATTCCCTTTCATATGGTATAGACGTGGGATATCGTGTATATATCTAGAGCTTAGAGCAAAGCAGACAAATTGTATAGACATACGAATGATAATGTCCAACCGGAATGAAAAATTTAATAATGTATCACCCCGGATGGGATTTGAAACCACGACTTCTGGAATCCGTCCATCGCTGTTTCTAAGCTACCGCGGGTATTGCTCGAGGCGATGAACTTTTCAATAATTTCTCTCTTCTAATTAAGCTTTAAGGGAGGCTTAATTAGAAGAGTGTTTTTTTTTATTCCGGTTGGAAATTATAATTCCGCTAAGCGGATATATTTTTACAAGTCCGCTTGTAAAAATATTTACCGACATACGAATGATCAATGAATTATTTCTGACATTCACGTGCCATGCTAATTCGTCGCTAACACCCACACACGTATTTTAATCCGCATTCTCACCATCATCATTTAATCATAATTACTACTCACCGAAAATTCAACGAAAATCGTAAACAAGACAATCCCGCCCACCTTTTAAAAGATTAAGAATAAACCGTTTAAATTTACACCAAGACTCATCAAAGCCCTTATTCCATTTCTACAAAGGGGATTTTCGTGTGGCATATTAGTTCTTTATGTTGGTGAGTCTGTTAAGCGTGTAATATCTCAGTGCGTTCCCGGCTGATGGACGCTACAGTCACAGGCGACAAATTAAAAAAAATGTTTTAGTCGCGATTCGGTTTACGTGATTTTCGGATTAAATCAGTGTTCTATCAAAGTCAATAATACGTAAAATTACAAAATTTGTGTTCTTTAAACTATGAATTGTTAAGGCACGTTTTAAATTCGTTTGTTTGAGTAAACATTTTTAAAGATTGGTTTTAGTGGCGGATGAATGTTTTTGTATTGACGATTTTCTATTAAAATTCGCGAAGTGGAAATAAAGTTGGTTATTCTGTATGTATTAGGCACAGTTATAAGTGTGATATTATTTGCCATTAGTGTGAAAATTAAAAAATAGCGACGCATATTGGGAAAATTAAATAAAAATGTTGTTTTTTAGGCCTGGGCCTGACTACAGTCACATATTATTATAATCCACAAGTCTGTAGGGAAGTTCGCGTATCTATGGAGTTTTTTTTTTCAGGAAAGTTTATCAGGAGTTTTACTAAGTATTTTAGACTTGGGTGGACATCTACCACCTGCTACCGTTGCTCAGCTATATGAGCTGTGGTGTCAAAAAATTTTTTGTACGCAGTAAAAGAGAATTTTCTTGAGAAACCTATCGAGTGGGGTATCAAATGAAAGGACTCCAAGCTGATTCCAAAAATATACCACACCATGACATTTCAGCCAGTGGTTTCGTAACAACTAACGTTTTCAAAAATACGAAGTTTGGGCTCTTCCTGATACTGCTGAATGTTTTTTTCTAAAATATACTTTGATTGACTTATTATATCCTCATATCCAATTCTAGTGAAAAATATTAATGCTTAACCTTCCTGAAAAAAAAATCTCCATTCGCGAACTTTCCTACAGGACTGTGTTAAAACACACATAAGCACTATAATTAATTAGACATAACCACACACTTGATGTTAGAGCCTGGTCTATAAAAAAAAAAAAACATTATTTCTTAATCGTAATTCAATAATTACTAGTATTATTACTGTTATGTCTTAATCGCTAGGGTGGTCCACATATGTATGGAAAAAAATAATAATTGAATTATACCCTCTCCACAAGACTCTTTCTGTTCGTATGACTATAAATTATGTATGTACCAAAAATCAGCGAATTCCAAGTACATTTAGGAGGTCGCGACAAAATGCATGATGGAAATAAAGAACAAAATTACCAACTATTGATCAAGTGTTGAGATCCGGTTGTGTGGGGACAGGGTCATCCGCACCATCCATCAACCGGGTATGTCCTGAAACTATGACCAAGACCACCGGGGGATGGGCAGCAGCATCCTTGGAATGCGGTGGAGATATTGCGATCGCCAACCCGCATGCCAAGCGTGGCAATTATGGCATTTACCCTCCATGAAATTGGGAGAGGCCTATGTCCAGCAATGGACGTCCTTAGGCTGATATGGTGGTGGATCAAGTATAATTGTAATGGAGTAGATTATTACTTCATTGTAAGTTTAAGGTTTGGAATTCTCTGCCGGCGTCTGTATTTCCGAGTTCATATAACCTGGACCTTTTTAAGGCACGAGTGAATAGGCATCTTCTGGGTGAGCTCGCTTCATCGTCGGCCTCAACTTTGCCCCCTGGCTAGATGCTGGCCAAGAGCAATCCCATTTTTAATAAAAAATAAAATAAAAAAGTTTACTATGATTGAAAACTGTCAAGGTAATTTTTTTATTTGGATTGCTTGCATGCACCATATTTTCGAAGTGATGCTCTCCGCATTTGTAAAGCATTGTTTGGATCTAGCGGTAGACCTAATGGTTCCACTTTTTTAACGTTTTCAAAATAAATGGACAGAAATTAATTAACAAAACTGTATAACTGCCGACAACAATTTATATAATACTCCCTATCTCTGTACACTTCGTCAAGAAATGAAGGCATATAACGACAATGCTGTCAAAATTCAGCAGCCGAGAAAAGAGTGCCTCGAATTATTGTAAATATTTGCCCGGGTGGACAGACGAAACTGCTGAAATAATCGAAACCAAAAGATTACAAGCGTTTCGTTGCTACCTGAGGAGGCTGAGGTATTTTCCGACCCATTTGATAGGACTTTCTCTATTTAATCCTAGAGTTAGTGTTGAGCCTAAAATAGATATGGTTCTAAACTTGCAAAAACCTCCTTAATATAAGACTTTGAAAAGGCTGATTGGTAATACTGTTGACCCTGAAAAGCTATTACAGTCTTTCTATACACAATGGGCAGCGACCCCGTTTGACTTATTAATCCAAAATGACCGCGAGAAATCAATGGATTTTTGGGAAAGAATCCTTCACAATGGCCCACTGATGAAATTTGACATCCAGATGTAGGAGAAAGCTCGCCAAATAAAGGTTGAAAATGACTGTGCAGAGCGTGGGATAGCATTGATCCAAAAATTAAATACTATTATTCCAAAAGATAAATAGCAAAAATATTACCTCCGGTGTGTGGTCGATCTTCACAGAAAACAGTTTCCTATGGCTTCAAAACGAAATCAAATAAAAATTCCCTTAGAATATAAAGATATAGGCTGATTAATGATTATGATTTCCTTCAATTTTAATAAATTTTACGATAATTAGGCACTTTATTAATAAATGCAAGTACTTAAGTTAAAATTATTCCATAATGTTATCCCATTTAAAGAAGTGTCAAATCGTCGCGATCCCTAAATATCATTCCTTTTGGCTAAAAATTGGTAAAACAGTTCCTGGAGCGATATGAAACAAAAAGAGCCTTGTGGAGAATCAAATTTATAAACTTTATTTTTTTGACCACCCTATTAATCGCATTTGCCTTTCGGGTTATAATGTGGGGAAAATAAGTTAAAAGAGATTAAGCCGGAGCACAAATTTTAGGTCTGGGACACTTTTCGAGATAGTCATTATAGGATTAGATCTGGTTTATTAACGGGCCAGTTAATGTACTCAGTCGATATAGCAGCCACATCATTACATGATTATATAATATGTCGCAGCGAAATTGCCAAAACTAAGATTTAATTAAACCCCTGGGGGGATATAATCAATCGCGCAGGATGTTAAAATTGCTACTCCATTTCACCATTTACCTAAAAGAAAACCAGTGATTTGATCAAATCCCTGAGTCGGTCGAGTCGAGAAATCGACTTGTCATCTCACCAGGTAGGCTAGTGATTTGACAAGTCCCTAAAGTACGACACTGACTTAACAAAATGAGCTCGTAAGGTACGAGTAAACCGACCCAGGGATTTGATGCAACCTCTATTTTTTTTAGGAAAATGATGAAATCGAGTAGCCATTTTAACAGACTGCATGTCATCTCTCACGCAGTCTATCCTCCTTTTCCTTGGGGCATATCCCTCCACATTCATATATATTACGTTGTGACTTGACTTTCGTCCCTCTGCATAACATGTCCAACATGTCCACACCGCCGTAGGCGTTTGCTCTCACCTTATCAATTATGTGTGCTACTGTTAACTGTATATGTATTAATTCGTCCTAAGTCTCTCATCCTCATCATCGGGAAAGTCACCTATAACTGCCAAAAAACTACAATTCGCGGTTCTTTATTAGTTCCGAACTCATAAAAACGTCCAGCTGTACAAATAAAATCTTTATTTGCTTTAGTAGCTTTCGGAAAGAAATCTCTACTATGATTTTGTATAGCATATCTCTTATATGACATTTTATTTGGCTATTCAGAAATGAAGCGTATAGGTACGCGCAAACCGTTTTCAGCGTATATAAATAACTAGCTTCTGCCTGCGGCTTCGTCCACGGTTTGCGGAGCTATAGTGAGTTTAATCGATCTATCAAACCGCACAATGTAGTGTAACTCGCATGCGAGTCGCGTACACTTTTGAAAATATAAGGCTTTAATCTAAATCGGTTTACCTGTTTGATCGTGAAAAGGTAACAGACAGGCGGACGGACATAGTTACATTACGTTCGCATTTATAATGTTAGTATGGGTGAAATCATTCGGAGACAGAAAGTTTGATCTCTTAAGGCTTGGTCACACAGCGTGCGCGACGAAAGTGAGACGCCGCGCAGTGCGACCGCTGTGTGACCAAGCCTTTATACTACTTTTTATTTGGCTATTGAGAAATATAGCACCTACGCGTATGCCGTTCTGAATTATAGGACATTTCTCAAACATGCTTGTTAATATTGTTCAAGAACTGTTTACATTTTTATAACAAACTCGCCCTTGACTACCCAGCAATCCCAGCATCTGTAGTAGTACCTAGTAATTTACAATTATTTGCTAAACACAAGGCGTCTCTTTTATATACAGCAATTTACAAGAGATGGATAGGTACGTTATTTTTGCTGATATGAGCCATTTTTAAAGGCGTACACTTGTTAGCAATAAAAATAGTTTAAAAACGAATTGTATAAAATATAGGAATCGTATAAAATATATACTTATAAAAAATGTGTCGCACGTGTTTTAATATTTATATCACATATTTATAAAGATAAATAGATACTTAAATACATAGAAAACATACAAAGATTCTTGCTCAACACACAAATAAATGCCCTGACCAGGATTCGAACCCTGGACCACCAGCTTAGTAGGGATTCTCACTACCAACTAATTATACCTCCAACCGTCGGGTAGGTACCAGTATTTGATGATCTACTGCTTATTTTATCTCAAAATTTTTCAGTAATACCAAAGCATTGTGAAATAACAACAAAAACATCAGACTAACACATATTAATAATAATAATTACACTGAAAGGTCGTTAGTAATGCGGAAGAGCCTTACTCACCCACAAAGTACCTACGAGTATTCAGAGCCGCCATATCTATATTGTGCACACTTCACAGTACTCGATTAGGAAACCATCTTCTAGTTTAATATTGCAAGTGTTAAATAAATGTTGAACCACAACCAATAACAACATTATGTCTATGTGGCTCACATTCGTGAAGACGTCACATTGGGGCAACGTATACTCTCCTAAACCAGTGCTTGTGAGTATCTTGTAATAAAAGTTACCATACCATACTTATCACCTTTACATTATACCAGAGTTTCTCGAAAACTGGATTTTCCATACAATGGGCGATTGATGAAAATAAAAAAATATATATATTGATTCCTGCGTAGTATTTACTTTGAAATAAGTTCCCAGTTGCTTGGTAAACTTAAAATGGGTACGTGGGATTAGAAGTTTGATAAACCCTGATATACCATACTTCTCATTTGTCGGAATTTGTGGCGTTACCTACTCGTTCGTGGAAGGTGGTAAATGATTCAATCGTACGTATGGCAAGCCAGTTATTAGACAGTTCATTTTTTTTCTACAAGAATGAACCGACAGATTCTTGCCCTGATCTCTTGAGTGGTGACTATGCAGAAATACAGAACAGTCTAAATAGCCAAATTCGACATATTTGCGTTCGTTGTCCTGTTCGTATCCGTTCTGTATGTAATACTATTATACTGTTCTGTGACAGCGGCGAGACGGCCATAGAACTCTTTTCCCTTATTTAGAGCCAAATGACGTACGTGACGTACTTTAACTGTAAGATGTACGAGTATGTGGTAGTATCTAACCTTGTTAATATTTCCATTGCAGCTGCAAGTGAGAAACTCGCGCACCGACTCCACAGAGGACGAGAAACGCAGTGATGACAGCCGACCGCTCAGCCTCGCGTCCGACTTCAGCCGAGACAACATCCGTAAGTACCACTCCATCTGACTTGAACGCAGCTGCAAGCGAGGATCCGCGCCGAGTCTACAGAGGACGAAAAACGCAGCGATGACAGCCGACCGCTCAGCCTCGCGTCCGACTTCAGCCGAGACAACATCCGTAAGTACCACTCCATCTGTCTTGAACGCAGCTGCAAGCGAGGATCCGCGCCGAGTCTACAGAGGACGAAAAACGCAGCGATGACAGCCGACCGCTCAGCCTCGCGTCTGACTTCAGCCGTGACAACATCCGTAAGTACCACTCCATCTGACTTGAACGCAGCTGCAAGCGAGGATCCGCGCCGAGTCCACAGAGGACGAAAAACGCAGCGATGACAGCCGACCGCTCAGCCTCGCGTCCGACTTCACCCGAGACAACATCCGTAAGTCACTCGTCTAACAAAATCGTCGATTCGCAGTTATAAAACTCTTTCATCAAATCCTATTTTAGCTTAGCACGTACTCATTCCTCTAGTTCGGGTTCGGGCCAATAAATGGAGATCACAAATTTTACAAGTCATTATAGCACTTTAACTTTCTCATTCCAGTTCCACTGCAAAGCGGTCCGCGACGAAGTCGGCGTTGCGTGGCGCCATACAGCGCGTCTCAGCGTCCTCTTACCCGCTACTTGCCCGTCGATCGGGAGGACTTCGACCTCCGCCGTCACGTCGAGTCCGCGGGTGAGTTGGGAGCCTAACAAGACATTATCGATCAACTTACACATTTTATGACGAGCACGATTTATCAGTGATACAACGCTGTCATGATGTTGAGTGTAATGCCGTGCCGGCTGAAGACATTTTATTTTATTTATTATTATAAAAAGGTACAATTTTACACTTGGTGTTGGTCCTACAAAACATGACTGGTTATTTAATCAATACTTGTGACAGCCAAGTTTGTCATGGCAAGGTCATATCACTGTTAAATCTTCCAGTGGTCTAAACCTACAACTCGGCAATCTCATCATAAATGCCAATGGGCTAATTGCACTAAGAAGGCGTTCAATGTTCTACATGTCCAGTATAACCATGGGTTCAGGTTGCTGTTGGAACTTATTTTTGATATTTTTATATTTATTGAAATAAATAAATAAAAAGTAAAGGCATGTTCGCGGAGGCTGTGGATAGCTTTACCGCTGTAATAGGCAAGAGAACTGCCTCCCTGATGCGGCGCGCGCGTGAGAGTCCCAACAGCCTCGTGAAGCTATTGGTGGAGCACTCGGCCAGTGCAATGTGGAAATACTTGGACTCCGTCCACGTGGAGTCCAGAGAACGGAAATTACATTTTGGAGAGTGTGCACAGGAATTACATGACTTAGTTCCGCCTTCCCCGTTTCATCGCCGGACGTCCAGACGTGGTGAGCGGTTACATCCTTACGTTGTCAGTCTACCATTTATTCACACGAAGCGATTTGTTTCTTCTTTCCTAATGCAAACAGCTAAGGACTGGGATTTGCCGCATACAATCTGGGTATCTTCAAGACAAGAGTGAATAGGCTATTACTGAATCAGTGAGCAACATCTTAGGCCTTGACATCGCTTTAATATATAATTTACGGAATTGAATTGAATCATCATCATCATTTCCCGAGCCTATATCCCATATCTCTTGGGGTCGGCCCTCCTAGTCTGTTTACGCCATTCGGCGCGTTTTTGAGTGACTTCTGGGTTTACATCCATCGTCTTCATATCTGTGGAAATGGTCCCCATCCAAGTTGTCGGGGGGCGACCAGGGCGCCGTTTAGGTTGTCCAATTTTCTTGTCATATGCCCCTCATCACGCCTCATGATATGTCCGTATATACCAACGTAGACGATTTTCCCTTAGCTTATCTGCTATGTTCGCTACCTTGAAAGTCCCCCTTATATATTCGTTTCTGATTTTGTCTCTGAGGGTTACACCTCCAAACCATCTGAGCATCTTCATCTCCATGACGTGAAGTTGTTGAATTGAATGGAATAAATGCAGATTATAATTTATACTCTATCCGCTAACTAACAAGGTCTATTGCAGGTCACCAGATCGAGTTGTGCCCCCACGTGACAGTTACGTCGACCGCTTGTCGCGGCTACCTTCATAAGCTTGGCGCCAAATTCCACACATGGTCTAAGAGGTACGTCAGCTATACAAAAAACTTAGTTTCGAATCGGTTTCAGTAATCGTCAGGTTAATAAGTCTGCCATAGCCAAGCATTTACTTAAGTCAGCTGCATTGAGCTCCATGAACCAAAAGTCTTTTCTACAGTAGAAAAGTACGTAATGCCGTTGAAATAAAACAAAAACAATGTCACTACCGGGATGAGGGTTTTATGATATCATCTTTGTGGAAGCCAGTTAATAGTAAGTGCAATCATCAGTATACATCGTCCATTATATCCACAGACATTGTTAGTGTTGTGTGTCGGGCGAGTGACAATCCTAGTGTAAATTTGATTAACAAAGACCAAGTGCGGGTAGTTCGGAAAACCCGTGCAGCTAGATTCTAGCCGCTAGAAGATGCTGATACCCATGATACAATAATACAATGTATGTATGACACTCAAGGGATAATTCGATGTGCCAGTGCCACAAGCCTACGTCACCACTGCTATTGAGCCTATCGGTGGTTGGCGGTCGTAGTGTGAGTTCGTGTGTTCGTGTGTTCTACCTTGTTTCGCAGACAGAAGTTTCATAAAATATACATGTTTCCCATAATTTTCATTTCATAGAAAGTATTTTTTTACAAAGGGTCGCAGTTCTAACCTAACCTAACCTAATTTTCTAGTAGACCTAAATGAGTTCTACACAATGACCTAAAAGCCTACCTAAAAAAAGTTGTCTATGCAATGAAAATTCTGCGTATCAATACATTCTATGAAACATTTGTCTGCGAAAGAACCACGCCACGGTGTAAGGGCGATCCGGAGTAGCAGACCATGATTACTTAGACCATGCTGATACCCGCTCACGCCAGTCAACTAGGCTAAACAGGCCGACAAAATGCAATAATTTCGTAAGGTGATTTCACAGGCCGACAAAATGCAATGGAAATTATTTAGTCAAAATGCCTGTCTATGTCTTTTCTGTGTTTTCCACGCGTGGTGTACTGAACCAATTTAATTTCGTGAGGTGAATTCGACATTAACGCTATTTTTGTTTTTTAGATGGTTTGTCTTCGATCGGGAATCGAAGACGTTCGTGTACTACTGGGATAAGAGCGAGAGAAAACCGCGGGGCGGCGCTTACTTCCAGGCAAGTACCAACTTGACTCCCTGGGTTATTTTTATACCACGTCGGTGGCAAACAAGCGTACGCCCCGCCTGATGGTAAGCGGTCACCGCAGCCTATGGACGCCTACTTGCCGACCCTTTAAAAATGTCACTCCTTTATTGAAGAACCCCATACTGTAGTCCTCGGGAAAACCCCGGCAGGGCGCTCATTGCACAGTCGGAGTGTCCGAGGGAGGAAATTCCTCTGAGACCGTACCGTACGCGACCATTGAGGTTCTAAGCTGTGAGGATGAATGCCCTGCCGACGGCGAGCGGTGCGATAATAGAAAGCGGCCGTGGGCATCATGTCGAATAGTGGTAATATTTTTAAACAAATTTAATTGTTATCTAATCAGTTTTTAGCAAGCTTTCAAACCTTGTATATCAATAACAACAACAAAAACTGTGTTGTTGTTTTATAAAAGGAAAACACTTGTGACAGAACTTTGGGACCGACTACGTATATTTCTTTTTCGTGGGGTTTTTGTAGTAAATTTTGGTACTCTCAAATATTTAATATAAATTGAAATTTTCAGGTGATCGAAGAAGTATACCTAGACCACGGTAACACCTCAAAATCTCCGAACCCTCAAACTACCTTCATCGTGAAGACGAGGCAACGCCAGTACTACCTGATGGCGCCTTCTGGCGAAGCTGCTAGGATCTGGATAGACGTTGTTTTCACTGGAGCTCAGGGCTATACCGACTATCTAGACTGAACGGTATGAAGTAGACATGTTTGTTAGACATTCGGTCTGAACATCCCCCAAATACTTTACCGAATTTCTGGGCAATTTAGCTAGGATCTGGATAGACGATTTCACTGAAGCTCAGTGGTGTACGGGACTAGAAACTATGGTATGAAGGAGACATTTTTGTTAGACATTTCGGTCTGAATGTACGTTTGTAGACGCAAAGTACTTTACTGAAATCGTGGGTTATTTAGCTAGGATCTGGATAGACGTTTTCACTGCATCTCAGGGCTATAATGACTATCTAGACACTACGGTATGAAGTAGACATTTCGGTCTGAAGGTCTTTCCAGGCACAGTTCGGTCTGAAATAATTTATGCTTGAATTGAACGTGCTGAGTTCTCTTGTGTCTGAACGTATATTTTTCTCTCACAACACAGTTGGAGTATACGATTGTCGTGAATAATTATGTATATTTTTCATGGAAATAGGCAGGTCTAAACTATATCTTGTGAAGCGGGTGCGTATTATGATTTGAAACATGCTTAGAATATGTCAGTTTATTTCATATTTTAGCATGTTTACTTGGAAAGCTATATGCGCAACCTGTATGTAGCGAAATTCGTCTGTGACAATCGCTCTGTGACTAAGCGTCAATTATATTTGTTAAAACTTTCTACTTTTTTAAAATTAGATGTAAGTAACTGATTAACGAAAAAAAATTACTTCGGCATGTTTTTGTTTTGGCTACATAACCAATTCAGTTATTTTCACATATGCTATTCAGAAAAGAGGCATTATTGCCCTCGATTGAGGGATGAAAGTCGTATTTATCCTCTCTCATTTGAGGGCAACAATGACCTTTTCCTCATAGAAAGTGTGAAAGCAGTATGTGCCACTAGGTAGCAAAATTATTTGTAAGACATTTCTTATTTTTATCAGTGGTGTGAAGGGCAGTTTGTGTCACACGGTAGCAGTAGATTTCCGTCTTGGGAGTAAACACTTGAATCCCTCGTTACGCTCAGGATTCTACTTTAGAATCTCTCGCTACGCTCAGGGTTCCATTGTAGAATCTTTCGCTTCACTCAGGATTCAATATACCGCCCTCATAAATAAATATACCATGTTGCTCCCTTGAGACACAATCTACTATTCTGAATCCATGTTACTTATTACTACTGTACACATATTCCCTTATTAATAGATGTGTCCATCTCGACCAAAAGCGTACTTTATGGCGACGACAACGCGCCATTTCCTTAAAAACTTGCTTATTGACAAATAATGACTTGGATGGAAATACTAAATCTTTTTTAGTTAAACTGGCGTTGAAAAAAGTTATTAAAGCCGGCAACACGCATGTGATTCTTTTGGAGTCGGGAGCGCCCACAGGCTACGGCGGTATCTGCTTACCATCATGCAGGCCGCAAGCCTTGTTTGTCACTGTCTGTTTATAAAAAAATGCATACCGCTATTTTAAGTAACAGATACTTGAATTGAGTCGTGCTTCAATGTATATTAATAATTATACGGTTAATTTTACGTATTGGCACTATAAGCGACTTCGGTGATTCAGGATGAGTGTTCTCGCGGCCGTATCAAATGTAAAACCAATGATATAATATGAATGGTGGCAGTCCGAAACTTGTCGGCCGTGGCGACAATAAATACTTGAGTAAATTGAGTTTCACGATTATTAGTTAAATTTAAACAGCTGTGCTACCGCGAACTTCGAAAATCGAACTTCGTGTCGTGCTGTCCCTTTCACTCTCGTGTTATACACTATATGACAGAAACGGACGGTACTATGCGATGTTCGATTTTCGAAGTTCGCGGTACGCCCTCAGATACTACTCGTAACTTTTATGAAACAGGGATAAAATGTTGAATCGGGTACACTGTATTGCAAAGTATTTTCAATATAGTCTTGAAGATGTGAATATCACACCAAACTAATGCCTTAGCCTAGTACAGTCAGCGTCATATAGTACGTAGCAGTAAAAGTGGCCAAATAGTTCGGTACACCATATATATTGTATGGTGTACTTTGGCTGCTACTGCTATACAGTCGCCATGAAATATATTTGTACAATTTGGCGCTCATATCTGAACATGTACTGGTAACTCAAGTCATTGACCTAGATTTGAGTAGAGTTTTATTTATATATGTATACTTACTTGCTCCGATGTATATGAGGACGGTAGTACCTAATTAACATAATGTTTTGCTTAGTATAACAATATCCTAAAATCTTGAATCGATATATTGTATTAATCTTTACTTAAATCGAATATTATCGATTTTGCGAATAATAAATCACAGTATTTTAGTATATAAAATATTTAATTTGATACATTAAAAATTAGGTCGACAATAAACTGTGCCAAGCCTGTATATTAACAATATTTTTACACAACACGGGTCGTAAAACAGAAACCCTTCTCTCGCATATTTATGACCCTCGCCTGCGGCTCGGGCCTCAAACATCTGCGATATCGGCCTTTGTTTGTTTTACTACCCTTGTATCGTAAATAGCTATTACATGGCAGCTTTACTATATCAAGGTAGTCGTCTAGTGCCTTGTAAAAGACTGAACTACAATGTGTTATTATGTACAATTGTATTAAAATGTACCTTATTATACACTGTCAAATTGTATCATTATGAAATGCCAATTATATCATTAGCGCTCAGATTTTATTTAGTTTAAGAATGGGTGGGAATATTCAATTATGGTTCGTGGGAGTGTGCTGGAAAATGAACCTAAAACTTTAATAAGTAAGATCTAATTTAGAAGTACACTTAATAAGCGTTTAAAGTATCACATTTTATGTACTCTTTGCTTCAGAATTCGTTTTGTCATTGGATTTTGAACTGTATAATAAAGCGGACAGAATCGCTTCACTTTTCCTTTGGACGCTCCAGTTATGGAATGAGAAAATACAGCATGAGCTTTTTCAAGAAAGGAGTGTATACATTTTTAAAGGGTTGGCAACGCGCATGTGACACCTCTGGAGTTGCCAGCGTACATAGGCTGCGGTGACCGCTAACCATTAAAAACTTTTGACAGATAATAAAAATACTTAAATTCGTTGCACACCTTGGACATGTAATAATAGTTATACACCTGTGTAGTTGCGATATAATCGTATTGACAGTCCAATAAAGTAAAAACACGTACGTTTATCTCAGTTGATAAAGCGGTCCCTCTCACACATATACATGTCAGAGAGACAGATAGTTTCTCCATAGATGCCGTAAATATGTAAATCTTAAGAGGTCCCTCTCACACGTATATTTGTCAGAAAGAGACAGATGGTTTGTCCATAGACGTTATAAATATGTAAATCTTAAGAGGGCGCAGTACGTGGCAGTACGCTCGGTTCTCCATACAAACGTATTTATGCTCTCATTTTAAAACGCCATGCTACAATAACATGAAACTTTGTATACACTATGAGATCTCGGCATATCTAGGTCGAAAATTACTTTCTGTTGCTAGAAAATGTATAAAAGAAAAAAAATACAGCGGTTTTTTTCAGTTTTTTACGGCTTGTATGAAAACCTTAATAATCGTTGTATTTTTTCTCCATTATAATTTCAAGCAACAGAAACTAATTTCCAACCTAGATATGCCGGATCCCATTGTGTATACAAAGTTTAATGTTATTCTAGCACGGCGTTTTGAAATGAGAGCGTAAATACGTTTGTATCGAGAACCGAACGTACTGCGCACTCTTAATTTTACGGTGGCACGATCGTATTTACGTCCAAGATAATTCGTCTCTCGAACTTACTTGAAGATGAGTTTTAAGTCTGATATACATAAAGGCGATCATGTTGACTACTCAGGACATCAAACTTTACTTTCATCTGACTCCATTAAGAACCCTTATATCTTTGCAAATGTCATATGTTTATGACACTGTGCAATGTAATATATACTTAAATGCATTACAATAAAGTTCCTTCTTCCAATGTCGAAGGACTAACTTATCTTTTATAAGCACGCTTATATATTAATGTTATAAAATAATGTTACCATTATTAGCTATATATGTAATGGCAACTTTACATTGCCTAAACGCATGTTCGTATTAACATTGTCAAAATATATACTTGAACAAAGAAAACGGTAAGTTTGCATGGGTTTTCCGCTGCCCGTTTCCTTTGCTATTGAGTTTTAAATACCTAAGCTAAAAAACATTTAATAGCTTGTTCACAATAATATTTAATCGACTAAGCTTCTCTTCAAGTATTCAACCTAACTGTAAACAAACTAATAAGGTAAACGTGCCAGTGGGTAACACTGACCCAGTACGTGACATTTTCATAGGCCATGGAGATAGAGGTGAACAACAGCTGGGTAATACGGTGTCACACGTTAGGTCGTTTACCTTTATTATACGCTTGTGAGAAGTAGTGAATTAAATGGAATGCTAGATAGAAAATTATGTATTTATATACATATTAATGAAATGTATTGTAAAATGCGTGTTTGAGTGATTCGTTTGTACAATGAAATGGCTGAAACCAATTATACTAGGTATTAAGGTCACATAATTAACCAAGTAAATAAAGCATTTACATAACTTTTGTTTTTTTTACTCCCATAAGTCCCAAATGTCCTATGAGAGAGAAAAGGATCGATATAGAGGCGAAAAACTTAAGTATTTAATAGGCATTTTGTGATGTTTGTGCAAGGGGCTTGCAATGGGTGGAGCGCGCCACGTTAATAACCTAACGCTCGAAATCCCCGAAACTAGCTGTCAGTCGCGGGCCGTCGCCGTCCGGTCCGAGCGTTTACGTGCCCGTTGTGATCCGCTGCCGCGCGCCGCCGACTTGATCGCGACGAACCGCGCTAACGTATTTTTTGTGTAATTTAAAAAAAAACACGATGAAACATATAACCGGCACCACATGTTCTGTATATGGTTGTTTAAATACCCGAAGGAACGTTGGTGTTTCCTTTTTTTCAATTACCTACAAATTGTGAACGGTAAGTTTTTCTTTTAGTTTGGTATATGTAATAATAAGTACTTATTTAGTATAACCTTGGTGTTTAAAATTATCAAGTTACAATGTACAACAACAATACAAATGAATACGATACGAACCACCTGGTTACTTTGTTAGGTACATTTCCGCCGATTTACTTATTAAGTACCTAACTGTAATTTTATTCAAAATGAAACACGCGTTATTCAATTTATTTTACTTGATTAGCTACATAATAGTTGTCCTATTTAGATAGTTGTCCATTATTGTGTTGGGGCCATAGCATTTGAAACACGGACAAAGTGTAGGTACCTATACCTGCCCGGCTAGTATGATAGCTTATACCGTCACGTTATATGGCCAAAATGTACTGAAACGTCACATATAACGTGACGGTATAAGCTATCATACTAGCCGGGCTGAGAAACTTAAGAAGATGACCTGTCCTGTTGTATGTGCTGATTTGTATGTCCGACAAAACCTGTTGGTTGATGATATGAAATGTATTTTTTTGAGAGATGAAGGGGGAATGGTAATTTTTTGGCTCTTTTCTTAAATAATTATATTAAAATGACAAAAAAATATATTTGAGATGCACACAATGAGCTCTTCCATATGTAACACGATATTATGTATTTTGATGATTATCCCCCAATAAAGGTACTTCCCCTACACGTAAAATGGGGATGCATTTTTCTTGCAAAACCCACCGTGTTTGGTAACGTTAGATGGTTCGTTAAAAAAATATGAGATTTATTAAATGACTAGCTGTTGCCCGCGACTTCGTCCGCGTTCTCGCTCCTATTGGTCGCAGGGTGATGTTATATAGCCTAAAGCCTTCCTCAATAAATGGACTATCCAACAGAAAAATAATTTACAATTCTAACCAGTAGTTCCTAAGATTAGCACGTTCAAACAAACAAACAAACAAACTCTTCAGCTTTATAATAGTATAGATTACGCTATTCGTTTGCGTGATATCTATACTATAATATTATAAAGCTGAAGAGTTTGTTTGTTTGAACGCGCTAATCTCAGGAACTACTGGTTCGAATTGAAAAATTGTTTTTGTGTTGGATAGCCCATTTATCGAGGAAGGCTTTAGGCTATATAACATCACGCTGCGACCAATAGGAGACGCGGTAGTAATTTATAAAATGTCAATTTTTGTTAGAGTTAGGTGTCCCCCTCAACCAACCCTCCATATCTTCTCCACAAGCAAGAGAATATGTGGAAAAAACATGGTAGTAGTATAGGTATACAATGAAAACTAAAAACTATCACTGGGCCATGAACGCTCTATTCATGTGAAGTAACATGTACTTCATTAATTTCAGTTCACTGTTCTTCAGCGACATCTGGTGAGGTAGAACATGTTTTGCCTCATTGAAGTATTTTTGGCGTGACAACCCTAGGGCTACACGTGCCGCGCGTGAATGAATACAAGTTATGGGATAGACAGAGATGCAGAGAGTAGGCACGTTTCTTATGCCTAAACACCGTTTTTGTTAGGAAGTGAAATTTCTGTACTTGTACTATTCCTTATTCTGTGGTTTGTGTTACAAAGGACAATGGTGAAAATGGAGGCGTCAAAATTGTCCTAAAACCAACAAGGCAGTGAGTTAGGTCATTCATTAAATAGGTTTTTAAATAAATAAAACAAATATTGGGGGACAAACTTACACAAATCGACCTAGTCCCAAACTAAGCAAAGCTTGTACTATGGGTACTAGACGACGAAACAACCAAACCCATGATTGTTGTATGGGAAATCTACTATTAGCTCTTCACTTTGACTAAAATATGAATAGAATATCTCAGTTCTGCAATGGAATTCAATTTGGTGCTCATATGACGAGAAATGAAGTGGATGTCTCTGGAACTCTCAGCTTTGTTGGTTTTTGGACCATACTCCATACAAAATTGCCCATGATCCTTTTAAATATGTAATAAATATATAATGTCTATTCGAAGAGCGTGGTTATTACGCCACGTTGTCGAGCGTGTGTAAGGGTGGTATTCCGCTCGTCCAATATATTTGTCCAATTTACATTTGATCAAAGAAATTGGATGATTTCATCAAACTTGGATGAGACCCCGACATTTGATCAAAGATTCTGATGACATTTAAATCAATAATAATAATAATAATAAATAATAAATATTCTTTATTGCACCACTTAGTGATAAGTTGAACAGTAGCTGACTTAATAAAAAAAATGGTAACAACAGGCGGTCTTATCGCTTTAAGCGATCTCTACCAGACAACCTTTATCAATATGTCCATGCATGAAAAAAAATAAAACGTGGACAAAGATAAGATAAGTGGAATGGACCTCCGTCGAAGAAATTTGATCAAAGATTGGACAAAGATATTGGACAAGTGGAATACCACCCTTAGGGTGGTTTTTCTTTGTCCAGTCTTTGATCAAATTTCTTTAACAGAGGCCCATTCCACTCATCCAATATCTTTGTCTAAGTTTTTTTTTTTCATGCGTTGCCATATTGATTTAACTGTCATCGGAATCTTTGATCAAATGTCGGGGTTCCATCCAAGTTTGATGAAATCATCCAATTTCTTTGATCAAAGATATTGGACAAAGATATTGGATGAGTTTAATACGGGGTGGTATTCTAGTCATCCAATATCTTTGTCCAATTTCTTTGTCAAATCTTTGATCAAAGTTCTTTGACGTAGGCCCATTCCACTCATCCAATATCTTTGTCGAAGTTTTTTTATGCGCAGCCATATTGATTTAACTGTCATCAGAATCTTTGATCAAATGTCGGGGTCCCATCCAAGTTGGATGAAATCATCCAATTTCTTTGATCAAATGTATATTGGACAAAGATATTGGATGAGTGGAATACCTCCCTAAGGCAGATTTAAATATCATTTTCCATACTAATCATTACAACTGGATAACTATAGTACGTTCGAAATTTACGTTTTTTTTGTTATGGCTATAGTCACGAGGACATTTTGTGGACAAGCGATCGAGTGAAAAGGAAAATAATAATAGCTCCAGATTTGAGAAACACATTAAAATAATAGAAGAAGTAAACAAAGAAATAACTAAAAATTGAAGATAGTTACATAGATAAAATATATCTATACTAATATTATAAAGCTGAAGAGTTAGTTTGTTTGTTTGAACGCGCTAATCTCAGGAACTACTGGTTTGAATTGAAAAATTATTTTTGTCTTGGATATTCCATTTATCGAGGAAGGCTTTAGGCTATATAACATCACGCTGCGACCAATAGGAGCGAAGACGCGCACGACGTTGCGGGCAACAGCTAGTATTTGATATAATTTGCAAGTAATCCGAAAATAGCAGGATTAGGAACCATAAGGGAAGGCAGGGTGGGGAAAGAGACTTTTTGGTAAATCAGACCGGAGTATAATTAGCATGATTCAGGAGAGGGCAGCTCAGGAACAGGGGGTCAGGTTACCCACGACCCCTCGTCGAGACCACATTCGCAAAGGGAGGAGTCCTGAATCATTTACATGATTACCATGCTGGTTACAACTACATACAAAAGGGACCTAACTTTTTTAACCGACTTCAAAAAAGGAGGTTTTCAATTCGTCGGGATTTTTAATTATAAATAAATTTTAAGGGACACTTTTTACACAAATCGAACTAGTCCCATAGTAAGCTCAATAAGGCTTGTGTTATGGGTACTAGACGACGATATATTTAATAGATATATACTTAAATACATAGAAAACAGCCAATTCTCAGAAATAAATGTCTCTGCTCACCACAGAAATAAATGCCCTTACCGGGATTCGAACCCGGGACCTCTAGCTTCAGAAGCAGTGACACTACCAACTAGGCTATACAGGCCGATTAAATTATTATTAATTATTTTATTTTTAATGCCATAACATGTATGTTTACGCATGTTCTCCGATTACTTCGACACTATTAGGCCAATTCCTAAAATTCTTTTCTCATTAGAAAGGGTATGCTTTCAAGTTGGTTCCATTGTAACCAAGTTAGGATCTGATGGCGGCGGGATCCTTGAGAAATCGATATTATTAAAAGGCTTACTTCAGCACAACTGTGCAACTGCGAGAAATAAGTCGATTTCAATTATCAGGCAGACGACCTAGCATGTGTGATACCTACGTGATAATAACACTCTTTTAATATCGCACTTTGAACCGGAAATCTTGTCGCCAATACAGACATTGCAAAACATCGCAACTACTGATAGGCCTGCCCGGCTAGCATGATAGCTTATATCGTCACGTTTTATGTGACGTTTCAGTACATTTTGGCCATATAACGTGACGGTATAAGCTATCATACTAGCCGGGCTGATAGCTTATCTAAATACTCGGGAGCTGCATGTTGTTTACTATGTAGTTAGGTGCTCGAGTACTTACAATGTACACAAAAAGTTTATCGGAGTTCTTAGAAATCAGTATCAGCTAGCACGTGTATACTTAGTGTTATATTTATATGTTTTTACCCGTCCATAGACAAGGATGGAGTGAGATAGCGGCATGGTGGTCAAGTTGTCTCAGTCCCTCCTATCCGATCGACGAGGATCGAAATTTGGAAGACACACGAACATGACTTGTTAGTAACAAACTAGCATGATCAGATCACGTCACGTTTAGGTTTGTCGTAAAACATTCGTTCCTTTCACACTTACATAGAAGTTAGTGAAGGATGAATGCTTTACGTCCGAGATAAACTTTATCATGCAAGTTGGGCTGATGTGTGCACAGTGCCTTAAATCACACTCTTTAGTCTATGTTATTGACATTTCTTCCTATGCTGGGTAGTGAATAGTTCATTTACTTATTGGGGCCTTTTACACGGTGATTATTATCACTGGTATCACGTGAATATTGATGAATATTGAAGCAAAATCCAAACAATCTCAATAAAGAATAAAGGACTGTACTGTAGGTACACTAATTCATTGTCCTTGTTTGAATTACAATTCAAATAACAAATTTAGACGACATTACAGTAAATAAATTACAACATTATTGGCTACGTGCTCGTCAGAAACGTCAAACGTCATGGGTGCCGGGACAATGTCAAAATCTGAGATGTAAAATAATGCTACATGACGACATGACATGAATATTTATTTATTTTAGAAAGCGAGGAAGACCTCTTATTGAAAATTTACAGGAATAAATTAATACAAACAAAACGAATCGTAGGAAACAGTCATTACACTCTTATTTATGGTAGCAAACGTGCAGCAAACCAATAGGAAACTTTGAAGAAAATTTGAAAGATGTCTGCGGTAGCTACACATTTCTGCCATGGTGTACGCTGCGATAGCTTAGCTTAGGTACCCCTACTTAGGCTTCGCACAGAGCCAATACCTAAAACAAAAATGTTTTTGTTATTTCCCCGATTGATCTTAAGTATTTTATGTAAGCGATTTAGTTACTTAACTAAGTCCATGTGACCTATGTCCTAGGTAGGTACTCTACTCGTACCTACCTATGTCTGATTGATTTGAAATACTATTTAGTGCATCAATATAATATTATGTTATGTCATCATGTCATCAATAGTCATCATAGTTACCTACAGGATTTTTGTTTTTTATTTCAACAACTCACAACCCATTTTACAAACCTTGCCACAATTCACGCAATCAGTCAATAGCCTCAGTACCTATAGGTACACAGACGTAAATAAATACGCCAGACGATGAATCACATGTTTATATGTTAAGTACCTGACATCAGCCATACTAAAATATAGACTGTGTTACAGTCTAGTCAGCATTCCTGGGCTGAGGCGTAGCGTCACGGCGCGGGACCTGCGCGGGGTGCGGGCAGAGGTCGCGAGGACCCATCAAGCATTCGGTTTCGGTGATTAGGACGTGGTGGTAGCTAGTAGTGTAGCTCGGGATAGTTACATTGTGTTACTTTGTAATCTATCTGTAATCGTACTAATTTAGTTTTCATGTATTAAATAACTTTGTGAAAATTGGTCCTTGACTTCTGATTTTATTAGAACTGTTTAAACACCGTTCACTTTAATTATTTATTCAACAAACATGAAAACAGGATGTTACAAACAAAACAACTGCAAGTGCATGCATTGTTGTTTTTGTAACATGAATCATTTTGACAATTCGAATTGTACTGGAAGGCACGATTCGAATTCTCGGGTGATAGGATATCGTACAATTTCTCACAATACTAATGAAATTCATGCACCTTCGGGCTGCATATAATTTATACCAAAAAAAACTGACTCCAATTGTGTACTTCGCTATGCCACAATTTGTGGTTTCCGTGAGCCAATGCTTGGTTACCTACAGAAACTAACGAAATCGGCATATACGTGTCAAATTCGAGGAGTTCCCTCGATTACTCCTAGATCAACAGACCTTCACCAAATTCATGTGGGACCAACTTGGTGGTACCTACTTTGAAACAAAGAAAGAATTATCAAAATCGGCCGACGTCGTCAAGAGTTATCGAGGAACATACATAATTTACATAATAACTTTAAAGAAAAAGAAAATCGACTTCATTGGGGGAGGCCGGTGACGGTGAAAGATTATTAAACTTAGATGGTGCACTCTCAGATTCCATACAATGAAATAAAAATGGCTATAAGTATGTTTATAATAGTGAAAATACTAAAATCTCTATATGTATGCCTTTTACATTTGAGGAGTTCCCTCGTTTCGTCGTGGATCCCATCATCAGAACTCGAGCATGACAAAAATTAATCTTGAAAATAGAAGTTGCTTAACAAACACAGCTATTAGGACAAATCGCCAAACGTGAACTTTTCGTCGTTGAAGAGTTCTGTTCTGATCATCATCAGCTGTTCCACTTCATCAAATGTCACATTTTTGTATGAAAATGCTTGATTTGTTGATAAAACCACAAAAATCACTACATGTTTGCCTTTAAGATTTGAGAAGTTCCCTCAATTCCTCATGGATCCCATCATTAGAACTGCGTTTTGACAAAAACAGAACCAACTTGGATATGTATACTTACAATCAAAAAAAGAATTTTTAAAATCGGTTCAGAAATGACAGAGTTCTGGAGTAACAAACATTAACTACAAAAACAAACTTAAAACCGAATTGATAACCTCCTCTTTTGAAATCTTGAAGTCGGTTAAAAAAAGAAAAAAAGAACATGCAGTCGAACTGAGAACCTCCTTCCTTCTATTGAAGTCGGTTAAAAATGGGGATAGATCTCTCATCAGCATCACATATCGGACTATTGTAGCCAGTAAGCCTGATATCGTGACAGATCGTCAACATCAGCATCCCTCATGACAACAACCGCTGGAAGGCCGAAGGATAATGCCAGCATGTAGCTAGATCGGGCCACGAGGAAATGTCACGTTTGGGATGTTCATTCGACGATCAATGTCCCAAATTCGTCTTTGCGAACTCATTCGACGATAAATGTCCCAAAAGTCGTCTTTGCGAGCGATAAGTCTCGAACAACTTCATAAGAGACTCTCGCTTGATGGCTGGGTCAATGGTCAGATACAGAAGGAAGTAACTGCGCCTGGACACAGTGTGGATAAGTAAAAAGTAAAAAAAGTAAAAGTAGTTTATTCTTCAAATTAGGCATATTACATGCACCTATGAACGTCAATAAACTACCACCGGTTCGGAAAAATAAACCTCTGCCACGAGAAGAACCGGCGTAAGAAACTCGGCGAGGTGTCATTTTTTCAAAACAATATAATTGTATAGTTACTCGTAAATATAAAATTACAGTCTCTGTTATCATAAAAATAATGCAATGCTACAGTGCTACAGTAGAAAACCTATTTTCGCGATAGATTAGCCGTGCAGGACACTATCACTGCCAAACATCCCTAATTGTAGAATTTGATACAATTTCCCAAGTACGACTTTTTCGCCTTTACTAGTCTATAGAAGGTTATTTTTAGTTTCCCAGTGTTTCTGGTGGCTATTGGTTTTTCAGCGTTCGTTGGGAAATTGCACAAATTCTTCCTAACATACATTATTATTTCAAAACGTATAGGGACGGCAGGGTTAGAATATCGATTTCTTTGAAAAAATCTCTTAATGAGTCACGCAACCCCTAGTTATAAATTGCTCGGATAGCCCTTTTTTGCAAAATAAAAACAGTTTCAATTCTACAGCTGATCCCCACAAGATTAGACCACAAGTAATTATTGCCACATTGTTAAGCTGCCTTATTCCACTTATTCTCCTGACTGCAAATGCAGCAGAGCTCAACTTACTTCCTATCGCTTTTATATGAGAACCCCACTGCAATTTTGAGTCCAATGTAATACCTAAGAATACAGTTGTCTTAACAAAATCTAATGTTTGACCATTAAGTTTAATATTTGTTTCTAAGTTTCTATTTGATGAGTTCGCTAGAGAGAATTTCATACATTTAGTTTTTGTCGGATTCAACACTAAGTTATTGGCAGCAAACCAGTCAGATATCATGGACAGGGTATTATTTGGTTCAATGAGTTCAGTATCTTTCCTATTTACCTTGAACAGTAATGAGGTGTCTGCGAACATTATAATGCCTGATATGCCTGATAGTCAGGAGATCACACTTAGGACCCGCCTCGCTGCCGGCGGCACCTTAGGTTGGGTTTTTTTAATAATGTTTTTTTATATATTTAAGTAAATACTAAGTTAATCATAATTTATCAATGACTTACGAGCCCATTCAAAGAAAGGGGACAACGATGTTTACCTATACAAAGTCTTGTTTTCTAACTCCTTTAGGTAAGTACGTACCCTTCTTGTGAATTATACAAAGTTACGACTATACAAAGGCTGTGGGGTGGGCTCACTGACCACTTAACCCTATAGACACCGTTTCATAGAACTTTGTCTTGAATCTCAAACTGCCAAATTGGCGGGGCGCGGGGGGCGACAAGTGCACTGTGATTGGCTAGTACAAGGTCAACGAGCAATCACGTGTACGGTGCGTGATGCGCGCCATTTTGTGTAGTGATGGGACACACTCGAAAAAGATACTACAGAAAATAAGTGTAAATTTAAGTTTTAAATTGGAATCAATAAAAATACGAAAAGCAATTTAAATTGTTTTTAATTCAAAGATACTAATTAAATATAAATGCTTATTGTTTAATGTACAGTGGAGGAATTTGATTTCTGGGCCACTTCGTACCTTGTCACAGTGTCAAGTCATATGAGATTTCTAGCAGCTTTCACATTGATTTTCACTGTGACAAAGTACGAAGTGGCCCAGAAATCAAATTTCTCGCCTGTACAGTCTGTAGAGTATAAAGTAAGGTGACTTGAGACAGTTCATATGTTATTCCTATGTATCCTATGGTATGGTAATAGGAATAAATGTATAAGAACAATAATCATAATCCATCCATATCAGCCCTAGGACGTCCACTGCTGGACATAGGCCTCCCCCAATTTCATGGGGGGTAAATGCCATAATCGCCACGCTTGGCATGCGGGTTGGCGATCGCAGTATCTCCACCGCCACTCTAGGAATGCTGCTGCCCATTCCCCGGTGGCCTTGGTCGTAGTTTAAGGACATACCCGGGTCCATTAACACATCGTGATCATAATCATTAACACATAAAATGAATGCAAATACAAATAAATAAATAAATATTAGGGGATTATTTTTACACAAATCGTCCAAGTCTCAGAAACAAATGTCTCTGCTCACCATAGAAACAAATGCCCTTACCGGGAATCGAACCCGGGACATTAGCTTCGGAGGCAAAGACACTTCATCTGCGGTTTAGCAGTTTAGACGCGCAGAGACAGATATACAGACAGAGTGACTTTCATATTTGTAGTATTATAGTTAGGATATAAATTTGATTTGAACACACTTTTATGTTTTTATAATTGTACATATGCATGTAACATAAATTTCCATTATTTAATTCAAAAATATAAGTTTTGTTCTGTATCCTACGTATATTCCACCATAATTTAATATTGTTTCACGAGTAACAGTTAAGTACGTAAGTTTAAATAATCAATCAGTCACATCACTACTTGAGACTGCAATGGTTAGACAAAGACAGAACTACAAAAAATAGTAAGCGAAAGAAAGAGACAGACAATGAAAGACATCAACGCGTCGCCAGGTTTACAACCTTCACTTGATAACCTTGACTTTTTAATTATTATTGTTTTATCGTGGTAAAAAAGTAAAAAATAGCTTACCTGTGGAATTAAATCCCATCTTTTTGAAGACTAGATGTCTTGCTACACTTTCCACACAATTTAACCATACAAAAAGGCATATTTAGAGCACTTTATAAGCCAAGTAATGCGTCCAATATTGCACGTTACTTCGTCAACGATCGGCCGCATACTAAGAGCATATTTGGGGGCGTGGTGACCACTTGACGTGTTTTGAGCTTAGGCTTGGCTTACGCGGGCGCCCTTGTAAGCGGGGTCTATAGGTTAAGTGGTCTGTGGGTGGGCTACATACTTGTCTGTTTACTGTTTTTGAGTTATCGCTGAAAAACTACCAAGTGCCGTGAGTTTCCTATGAAGATACGACAATTTGTGTTTTAAAGTACAGGATATTGGTTTTAAATATGGAGTAGTAGTAGTAGGTACGGAACCTTTTATCGTGCGTAGCCAGACACGGTTTTTTAGGGTTCCGGAGTTTATAGTTTCGCCATGTCCGTCTGTCTGTATGTCAGTTCAACATTACGATACGAAATTTTATTTTGGGGCAACTCAGGTGGCCGAGAGATGGTTTTCATAAGTCAGAAAAAATGTATTCGTGCTGTTTGTGGTATCCCATCCACTGACACATGTAAACCACACTTCATTAGATTACGTATATTAACTCTGCCTTGCTTATATTTATATATCTACGAAATTTCGTGTTATGTCAAATGCAATATTAAATCCTTGAAGAATAAAAATAGTTTCGGACATGATGGCGTGCCAATACAAATAATTAAGGCAAGTATGCATACCATTTGATTAAAAAAATACTAACAGGTGGACATGGATTTCACCTGATAAAAATACCAAAAACGAAATCGACTACATTATGGCCACAAAACCCAACTTATTTTCTAACTATGAAGTACTTTCGTCGGTACATTTTGGGACAGACCACAGAATGCTTAGAGCTACAATAAACCTGAAAACGATGAAAAAGAGCAGGCGCAACTTTTCAAACACAACAACAATTCTAAAATCGTCGAAAGAGCGAGACAATTACTTAAATAACCTAAATAACCATGTTCCAGATCTAGTAACAATGCCTGAAAAGTTCAAAGCTGATGAATATTGCCAAAAAATCATGCTATCAATATCAAAAAGTTTGCAAAATAACAGAGCAAAAGAAAAGTGCAATATTTTATCACAAGAAGCGTTAGATCTAATGAAACAAAGAAATACTCTACAAAACAAACCGACACTGGATAGAAACGACAAGGAAAAACTTACACGTCTTTACAAAATTACTAATAAAGAAATTAAAAAATGCTATGACACTTATAGAACGAGCACCATACAAAGACATCTTGATACATCTAGATCTGCGAAGAAAGCATATAAAGAATTAAATAAATCAAAGAAATGGATTCCGTCACTTCAGCCTGGCACAGCTAAATGCAAGTCTCGTTTAGAAATCATTATTACACTGAACTGTACAGTCAACCAAATTCATTACAGCAAACGAGCAGTACTCAAGCTCATCAAAATCGAAAAAATAACTCTCCAGTTCATGAGTTCACGGAACCGGAAATCTTGAAACAAATATTGAAGCTCAAGTCAGAAAAAAGCCCTGGACCTGACGGAATTACCAATGAGTGTATAAAATTTGCCAAGACCCTGCTTGTAACACCGTTAACGATATTATGGAATAAAATATTAAATGAAGAAGTTGTTCCACATTCATGGACGGAATCAGAAATCATACTGCTGTACAAAAAAGGCGACCCGGCAGACATAGGGAATTGCCGCCCAATAAGCCTCATGCCCTGTTTATATAAATTGTTTGCCTCCTGCTAGAGAGACTATCAGCTGACATTGACGCACACCAACCGGTCGAGCAAGCTGGCTTTAGAAGTGGCTTCAGCACTGTGGACCACTTACAAGTGGTCGACCAGGTGTTTGAAAAATATCAAGAATTTCGGAGACCATTGTACGTAGCTTTTATTGACTACAAAAAAGCCTTCGATTCCATTACACACGATAGCATCTGGGAGGCGCTATATGCAATTAATATTAATGAAAAATACATAAATATCTTAAAAACCATATACGCAAATAGCTCAAGTAGAATTAAATTAGATCGAATAGGCCCGAAATTCTGCATAGACAGGGGTGTGAGACAAGGAGATCCAATTTCTCCTAAACTGTTTATAACCGTCCTACACCACATTATGAAAAATTTACCATGGGCTAGACAAGGCATAAACATAAACGGAAAATTCCTGAGTCACCTCAAGTTTGCCGACGACGTTATATTATTTTCAGACTATCCGCAACAACTGAATAATATGATAAGCGATCTCCATCAAGCCAGTATAAAAGTTGGATTGGAAATGAACCTCGATAAAACGAAAGTAATGACTAATCGCCACAACATACCCATCTTGGTAAACAACATTCCTCTTCAATTTGTTCAAAAATACGTATACCTAGGCAAACAGATCTCATTCAGTAAAGACAGAAATATCGAAGAGGTAGAAAGAAGAATAGCAATCAGCTGGAACAAATACTGGGCTCATAAAGAAATTCTCAAATCGCAACTCCCACTTTCCGCTAAAAAAATCGTTATGGATTCTGACATACTACCATGTCTCACCTACGGTTGCCAAACTTGGACGTTCGATCACAAGACAATGAACAGAATCCAAACGGCTCAGAGAAGTATGGAGAGAAGTTGCCTAGGTATTATGTTAAAGGATAGGATACGAAATGAGGTTATTCGCAAGAAAACAAAAGTTACGGATGCTCTAACTAAGTGGGCAGGACACGTCGCCAGATATAACGATGACAGATGGACCTTAAGAGCAATAAAATGGACTGGACCAAGGGGTACACGTACAAGAGGTCGTCCATGTGCCAGATGGACAGACGAGATAGCTGCAATAGCTGGTCCAAAATGGTTAACAGCTGCCACGGACAGGGAACGCTGGAACTCGTTGGGGGAGGCTTTTACCCAGAAGGGGCCCGCACATTGATTTTATCACTTTATTTTAATTATTATCTTTTCAGTATTTATTATTTCTGTATTTAATTTGTGTGGGATTAAATAAAGCTTTATTATTATTATTATTATGCATACCATTGCTAAGCCCCTCACACACATTATTAATCTAGTACTAGAGACCGGTATATTCCCAGACGACCTTAAAAAAGCCTTGATCAAACCTTTATTTAAGAAACGGGCAAAGGACGACATCACCAACTATAGGCCTATAGCTCTTCTATCTAATTTTGCTAAAATATTCGAGAAAGTCATTTACAAACGTCTGTTGAGTTTTTTTGAAATTAATAATGTGCTAAGTCCACACCAATTCGGATTCCGAAAAGGGAAGTCAACCTCGTTAGCAATCTTTAATATCTTCCTACACATCTGGGAAGAAATTAATGCCAAAAGACCTTGTATTGCACTGTTTTTGGATCTATCCCAGGCTTTCGACTGCGTAGTACACAATGCGGTCCTTTGTCAGTTTGAAAATTTGGGAATTAGAGGTGTCGCTCTGAAGCTATTGGAAAACTTTCTATGCAATCGGACACAAGCAACCCTGATTGATCATTATACAGAAAAAACAGACATACATACATATATATACATACATACATATGGTACAGAAAAAACGTGGGAACAAGAGCTTTCACATTTCAAAACTGTGCAAGTAGGAGTACCGCAAGGGAGTACCCTTGGTCCACTTATTTTCCTAATATATATCAATGAATTACCCAGAATATTTGATAATTATAAAATCGTTATTAGATAATATTTTGCATATTCGCTCAAGATACCTTTTAGTATATTTAGGTACAATTGTAGACAGATATAAGTAAAAAGACATGTTCATAAATTAAATTAAAACTAAATATAACTAAACTTATAATTAAAATAATTTTATTGAAATAATAAAAACATAAAGACACTAAAAAAAAAAAAAAACTATACTCGCGGCTAACCAAGGTCACTCATTGGCGGAAAAGAACCCAAGATGCTGGCGGCGTTTCCCCGTTGCACAGCAATACTGAGCCTTTGTCCGAGAAACGCCCCAGCTCTGTCCCCAGAATTGTGTCTGACATGTGCGTATTATTCGCAGATGATGCCACGTTATTGTTTTCAGGTGAAAATGCAAACGAATGTCATATTAATCACACGTTGAGTCAAGTTGTGCAATGGCTGACGAAACTAAATCTAAAAGTAAATTTAAAAAAAAAAAACAAAACTGGTTCAATTCTCAAATTATAAAACTTTACCAATAAATTTAAATATATCAGAATCAGGGGTAAAAATTGAGCAAGTAAATAGTAGTAGTAGTAGTAGTAGTTGTCGGCCTGTTTAGCCTAGTTGGTAGTGTCACTGCCTCCGAAGCTAGAGGTCCCGGGTTCGATTCCTGGTAAGGGCATTTGTTTCTGTGGTGAGCAGAGACATTTGTTCCTGAGACTTGGATGTTTTCTATGTATTTATGTATATATCTATTAAATATATCGTCGTCTGGTACCCATAACACAAGCCTTATTGAGCTTACTGTGGGGCTAGTTCGATTTGTGTAAAAGAAAATGTGCCCTTAATATTTATTTATTTATTTAATAGTGCGAATTTCCTGGGAGTAACAGTAGATTGTCACCTTAACTGGAAATCACATATTGCAGAATTGAACAGCAAAATTTCTAGTGCGTGTTATGCTTTATCTATACTACTTATCTGCGACTTGCTCAGAAGAAATGACAAAAAATATTTTCATTTCATTGTCGCATTTCGGAAGGTCATTAACGTAAATAATGAACAGCAAACAGCCGATCACACTTCCTTGTGGAATGGTGTTTGATACAGGCTGGACATCAGACCTAATGGTGCCAATTTCCCTCGATTGCTCGTTTGTATATTCTATATCTACATATTGCTTCCGGTTGCTTAAATAATAATAATATAATAATAATATTGGGGGACAATCTTACACAAATCGAACTAGTCCCAAACTAAGCAAAGCTTGTACTATGGGTACTAGACGACGATATACATACTTATATAGATAAATACATACTTAAATACATAGAAAACATCCAAGACCCAAGAACAAATATTCATGAATAATGCACAAATAAATGCCCTGGCCGGGATTCGAACCCGGGACCTCTAGCTTCGGAGGCAGAGTCACTACCAACTAGGCTAAACAGGTCGTCAATAGGATGTCAATAGGATTGAAACCACTTCTGAGTAATGCCACGTACTCCAATTCCGTACAATTTATTGAGTAATATACTCAACTACACTCACCACTACTTACTCATACTCACTACTCACACTACTTACTTACTTTCTCATAGGCTTTTTTCATATCAAACTCCGATCGCATATTCTTTTTTATCTAAGATGTCCAGAATGCTATTATTAGTTGTCAACACAAAGAATCCTCATGTAAATAAAGGGTCAGCAACGATCTTGTGCTTCTTCTTGAGTCATTAGTGTCCATATGCTACGGTATCTGCTTACCATCAGGCAGGCCGTACCATAAGCTGGTTTGCCATCGTCGTCGTATGAATAAATAAAAATAGTAAGTATACAAATATACAGTTACAAGCAGACAAGGCATCTTCTGGGTGAGCTCGCTTCATCGTCGGCCTCATCTTTGCCCCCCGGCTAGATGCTGGCCAAGAGCAATCTCATTATTATTTTTTAATTAAAAAAAAGACAGTAAATGCAGCTTATTTGACATTCTGTATTTTTTATAGAATTTTCTCTTAATGTCTAACTTCCTCCTTCTGAAACAAAAGAAAAAACAATCCCATCAAAAATGTGAAATTGGGAGCCAAGTTCAATATTAAGAATATGCGATGCATGGTCTTCGACTTCGCCGACAAAAGAATTGAGATCTAAATGGGTGCAAAGTTCAGTAAATTAACCTGATATTCGTTTATGTTATCTTAACACAACATACTTATGTGTTCTTAACTCAACATACTAAAATAAATGTAGGTTTTCATGTCATCATTAAGGACATGCTCGACTGAATTAGATTCTCCATACAAACGTAGTTTCGTTCTCATTTTAAAACACCGTGCTGAAGAGATATACATAACATATCATGGAACTTTGTATACACAATAAGATCTGCCAGATCCAGGCCGGAAATTAGTTTCTGTTGCTAAAAATTGCAATAGAAAAAAATACAGCGAGTTTTAGAGTTTTTAGGTCTTGTATGAAAACATTAATAATCGGTGTATTTTTTCTCCATTATAATTTCAAGCATCAGAAACTAATTTCCGGCCTAGATATGCCGGATCCCATTGTGTATACAAAGTCTCATGTTATTCCAGCATGCCGTTTCAAAGGGAGAGCGAAATTACGTTTGTATAAAGAACCGAGCTTCCTGCGGACTCTTAACTCCCCGAGCAGGCTATGTCAAATTACGTTTGTATAAAGAACCCAGCTTCCTGCGGACTCTTAACTCCCCGAGCAGGCTATGTCAAATTACGTTTGTATAAAGAACCCAGCTTCCTGCGGACTCTTAACTCCCGGAGCAGGCTATGTCAAATTACGTTTGTATAAAGAACCCAGCTTCCTGCGGACTCTTAACTCCCCGAGCAGGCTATGTCAAATTACGTTTGTATAAAGAACCCAGCTTCCTGCGGACTCTTAACTCCCCGTGCAGGCTATGTCAAATTACGTTTGTATAAAGAACCCAGCTTCCTGCGGACTCTTAACTCCCCGAGCAGGCTATGTCAAATTGGCAATAGCTGAAGTGCCGATGACGCTGCAGACATGCATATTGACTCAACTGTTAGATTTATACAATCTGTTGTTAAACATATTGTAAAGTAACACATACTAATTATATTTTTAAGACAACTTTTTAAGTTCTAACCGTTTAGTTTAAAAAAACAACGCATTTAGTGTTTGATTGTGACATCTAACTCTTAGTATTATTTAAACTACAAATCATGTTTTGATGATCCTATTGTGAATTTAACTACAACATAATAATTTCTTAATTTGGACATATCTACAGCAAATTTAATTTAAATTCATTTTATTTTAAATAATAATAATAATAGCATCAGCAAATTGCTCTAAGTAATTAACTTAATATTATAACTGACGATTCGAAAGTGCTTGTTGCCAAGCCTATTTGAAGAAAGAATATTTTGACTTTGACTTTGACAAGAATGTGTTGATGTCAACAGTTGTTGGTGGACCTTTAATAAATAAAAATAAATAAACATTGGACGTTTAACTTCTATCACTTACATATTAGTCCTCTCTCCGATCCACCACAACGTGACGTCGGCCGACGACGTACCCCACCACACCGCCGACCACGCCCCCTATCGGCCCGCCTACCGCAGTGCCCACTGCGGTCCCGACGGCAGTCCCGGCGTAGGCGCCGATGACCGTGCCTTAACAGCAGAAGTGGGATTTCAATAAAGAGATGTGGCAGTTTTGTTTTTTAAGGGTCCCCCGCACGCATGACTGAACGTGATTCTTCATACAAACGTAGTTTCGTTCTCATTTTCATACACCGGGCTGTAATAATATGGAACTTTGTATACACAATGGGATCCGCCATATCTAGGCCGGAAGTTAGTTTCTGTTGCTAGAACTTGTAATAGAAAAAAAAATACAGGGAGTTTTTTAGGTCTTGTGTGAAAACCTTAATAATGGCTGTATTTTTTCTCAATTGTAATTTCAAGCAACAGAAACTAATTTCGGCCTATTGAGATATGCGTGATCCCATTGTGTATACAAAGTTTCTTGTTATTCCAGCATGACGTTTTAAAATGAGAGCAGAATTACGTTAGTATGGAGGACCTAGCCTACGACTAGATACAACGACAGTGGCAAATAAGATTACGGCCTGCCTGATGATAATCAGAATCTGTAGCCTATGGACACTAGTGAGTCCAGAAGAATCATAGGCGGGTTGCCGTCCATTATTGGCTTAAGGATTTGCTGTGTGCAGGTTCCTCACTCTCAACACAGCGCATCCTCGGTGGCTTTGTCGACGTTACTCACCTCCAGGAACATAACCCCACCCGTAAAGAGCAAGTAGTTGTGTTATTATTTAATCTTTATTGCAAAAAAGAATAACTTATAGTACAAACGGTGGACCTCATGCCATATTATAATTTAAGCTCGTGCTGCCTCCAATTTGAGAATACTGTCTATCTTAATATCTAGGTCCTAGATGCTAAAATATCCTAGATTCTAGGAGTTATGCGAACTTAGGACAAACCACCGTTTCAATTTGAATATAACGATTTCCACACCGAAATCAATACATGTTCATGATTTTACATCGAAACTAGTTTGTGGGAGCTTCTGTTTTCATAAAAGGAAACTTGGTAACCTTTTTGGGCTGAACCATCATGTGATTAGAAAACAAAACAAAATTAATGTCGTTGTGCATTCAAACAAAAGACAGTCGTCTCGCAGGACTTTGTAAGTAAATCGGGTAAATCCCATTACACAGTACCCTTGAGTTACTGCATCCGAAACGGTATAGTTTGGAGCCTATTATAAAAAACATAACGACAACGTTTCATAGTATGTTTGAGAAAAACACAAATAATGAACCTCATTTTTGTATGGCTAATAATGATGTCCAGTAAATACGGTATCGTTTTGTAAATATTAGATCGTGTTACTTCTAGGGCCGGCTATTCTGTCGATGGCGTCGGGCACTATGGTTTCATCTTCCATTTCTGAAAAAAAAATACTCGTTGAGTCAGGTAAACATCCCATCCCATATTTGGCATCTTAATTTCAATTTGTTTACTGGTGTTATTTCAAAACATTTATGTACACTCCTTAATCACAATCAGCCATATTAAAGCATGCTAAATATTATAACAATTTACATATGTAAAAGTCCATTAAAAGTAATTAAAATTCTCAATAATTGTACCTATACATATTATGGCACCTACGTCCATTACACGTCCTAGGAAGTCATTTTTGAAAAATTGAGTTCTTTAAAGCCACTCTTACTCCGTGTAATTTATTAAACTTCTTAAAGGACCCATATGCTAATGGATGGTGGGCCAAAAACTAACAGAGCTAAGAGTTATGTCATTAAATAGGTATTTATGTGTACTTCTTTTTATTCTATGGGCACCAAGTTCAGTTCCATTGCAGAACTGAGATGACTGAAACTAGAATAGAATAGAATAGAATATATTTATTTGCTTAAACATGGTAAGTACAAGTAGGTGGTCATTATAATATTAAATTATTCGTTTCACATGTTTAGCCGATTATAGCATGCAAATTACTAGTTTTACACAATAATTCATTCGATGCTATATTACATGTAAGAATTTAATTACATTACCTACCTACAATAATTAGATTAACCATTAAATATTTTTATTCAATTTTCAAAAAATAATAATGTCAACCTGTTCTTAAAATTGTACAGTCTATAATACAATATTATTATTATACACCTGTCATATATCTTTTTTTTATTACTCATGTTAGTCATTACATCAACTGTTGTATGTCAATCAAATTATTATTCATTATATTCTAAAAACTCTCTTATGCTATAAAACCATTTCTCTATCAACCATTTTCTTAACTTTGACATGAATAAGTTCTCCTTTAGCTGGCGTAGAGTTTGAGGTATCTTGTTGTATACAATAATACTCATGACATAACTGTTGTTTTTATGTAATGCAGTTGAATATGCGGGCATTTTTAACTTATATTTGTCTCTTTCCCTAAGCCTGTGGTTCGATTTCTGCTGCGCAAATGAAGTTAAATTTTTCCGCACATATGATGCCACCTCTAGAATATATAAGGAAGTCAATGTTAGTAGGCCTAGTTTATGGAAAAAAGGCCTGCAAAATACTCTCGGCCCTATACCACAAACCGCTCTTAAGCACTTTTTTTGGATTATAAATGCCTTGCTTATGTCTGTTGAGTTGCCCCATATTAATAAACCATATTTTAAAACTGATATTACGTAACCATGGTATGCAAGTAGAGCATTTTTTTTCGCCTGCAACCAGTCTCAACTGTTTTAGAGCGTAAACAAATCGCTCCAACCTATTACATGTGACTTTTATATGCGGCTTCCAGGAACAGTATTCGTCTAAGGTGATACCTAAAAATTTGGTTTCTTTCATCTGTTGAAGCGTTTGGTGCCGACATAATATCCTAAGGTCCAATTTATGCATTTTGTGGTTTAAAAACTGAACATAACACGTCTTTGTCACATTAGGCCGTAAGTTGTTTTTATTTAACCATGCGTCTATACACTCTATAGTAAAGTTTATTTTACTCTCATATGAAAGTGTCTTATCCTTATTTGGTATGATTACGGCTATGTCGTCAGCAAACATCGACATGTGGTATGGTGTCTCTCTTGGAAGGTCATTGATATAAATTAAAAACAATAGTGGACCCAGTACGCTCCCTTGTGGAACTCCACATTTGTTATGTTTATAACCTGAGCGATAAGTTAAGAATAAAAGATAAACTATGAATATAGTTTAGTCAGAGTGAATTCGATGCTAATGGTAGATTTACATTTAGAGTTCTATTTATTGACCTAATTCTCAGCTTTGTTCTTGTTTATTCTTTAGTCAGAGTGAATACGAACCGCGAAGACCTAACTGTAGCTCTGTTGGTTTTTGGTCCATTTTGGCACATGGTCCTTTGCTATGTGGTACTTCTTTAAGTTGCTGTGTTATTTTATTGTATATGTTCTTCATACACATTACCGTATAGGTAATTCTTCCTAAAAGTAGCTATTTTTTGTTGTTTGCCAAGACAAGGTGCTGACTTACAATATCTTATGTTACGTTGATATAAATCTTTAGCAGTGTTAATTACCCAATAGATGACACCTCGGTTGTTCACGTCTGTTAATTAATATGGCAAAAGATTGAATATGTCAATTATTGGGTCAGTGTCAAGCACCGGGTCGCTTACCTTACCTGTTGTAAGTTGTAACTCAGCAATTTCTCCTTCCTCCCCAGATAAACGTGGTCGAGCGACTAAATAAGGCAGACGGAAATATATTTCCACTATGATTCAACTTTAACTCAATGTGATATTGTTCAATTACACGAAAGAACAGATGCCTCTATAGCCGTTAAAGGGTTCAGTTAGCAGTTAATTTTTCAATAACACTTAAATATTTTTTCGCACTATAGTTCAATTATATGTATGAGAGATATATATTCTTCTTAAAGGGACTATATTTTAGTAGACATATACAATACAACCTGCCCGTATTACAAAAAACGCAGGCAAAGCCGCGGGATTAAATATTTGATATCTATTCTGAAGGTCCGTTCTGTACACTGGTAATAGAGTTTTTGGAATCGGATGAGTAGTTCCGGAGATTACCCCTACATCTACATACAGAGTTACAAAGCTCACACAGACTTTGCTTCTTTATAATATTAATTGATAGATACCTCTACGGGCAGCTCCTGCGACGATGGCATCGCGCACTATTGGTTCACCTTCCATATCTGAAAATAACTTTGCGTTTAGTATCCTACTTATATATTTCTTTAAGTTTTGACGATTTTATTGTGCACTTAATTTATTTATTTATTTAAACTTTATTGCACAGTAACAAGTTACAGATACAAAAGGCGAACTTAATGCCATAAGGCATTCTCTACCAGTCAAACTTCAGGGTAAACAGAGAATTAATATAGTAGGTGCAAGACAAGACTAGAATAAAGAGACGAACATAGCCGACAAATTATTTGTCGTTTTACGTAAAATAGTTATAGGACACACATGCTACACACATACACACACATGCTACATACTTAATATAATAAATACAACATAAGTACAATATACCATACATACAATACATAAAAATACCTGCTACTACAACAATGAGGAGCCTTAGGCTGGTTTGCACCAAACCGTCTGTAATCGATAAGCTGTGTTCGTTAAAATTTGAATGTATGGAAAGTTTGACAAGTTTCTATGGGATGACAGCTGCCGGCGCCATATTTAACGTTGACCAGTCTGTGCTCGTAAGCCGGTGCAACCCAGCCTAAGTCTCGAGAGATTTCAAATAAATGCTTGTGCAACTTGCGTTTGAATGAAAACTTACTCTGAGCCTGTCGAATGGTAAGGGGTTTATCAATTATTATATATATTTATCAATTATTTACTTTATTTTCAAATATAGTCAGTCGTACCTACAGCAATTGAATATTTTTTAATAATAATAATTGCATCAATAAATTGCTCTGAATAATGACGTTAGGATAATACTAACGATTCGAAAGAGTTGGTTGCTAAGCCTATTTGAATAAAAAATTATTTGACTTTGACTTAAACTATACTAGGTATATACTCAACGAGCAATGAACAGTTCGTATAGGATTTTAATGCAAAGTGTACCGTGGTGTACCAGTTTTCGTTGGTCTGGAGTAACACAAACGCCAAAACTTTTCCATGGATTTTAAGGAAGCTTACCAGAAATTCAGCTTACTAGGTTTTGCCCGCGACTTCCTCTTCGTAGAACTCGTCATCGCCTTAGGAAAATAAGTTTCAAGATACTCGTTTAAAAAGTACTTGCTCCCAAATCATACTTTCAACCCCTTTTTCATCCCTTCAGAGGGCGAATTTATAAAAGGCTGCAATTAGTTTTCATATTCTTTAATGCTAGGTCTATACACGAAGTTAAAAGTTTCTAGTTAAAAAATGTTTGCTCCCGAAACAAACTTTTGACCCCTTTTTCACCCTGTCAGAGGTCGTATTTTCAAAACCGTTGAAAATAGTTTTCTTATGTAAATACACAAGCTGTGAAAATTTCAACTGTCTAGCTATTACGGTTCTTGAGATACAGCCTGGTGACATACGGACGGACGGACGGACAGCGAAGTCTTAGTAATAGGGTCCGGTTTTTACCCTTTGGGTACGGAACCCTAAAAACGTTAGAGCAACACGGTGCAAAGGTGTTAAGAGTGCGCAGTACGCTCGGTTCCATACAAACGTATTTATGCTCTCATTTTAAAACGCCAGGCTAGAATAACATGAAACTTTGTATACACAATGGGATCCGGCATATCTGGGTCGGACCATAGTTTCTGTTGCTTGAAATTATAATGGAGAAAAAATACAGCGATTATGAAAGTTTTCATACAAGCCGTAAAAAACTCAAAAAGCCGCTGTATATTTTTTCTTTTACAATTTCTAGCAACAGAAACTATAGTCCGACCTAGATATGCCGGATCCCATTGTGTATACAAATTTTCATGTTAATCTAGCATGGCGTTTTAAAATGAGAGGGTAAATACGTTTGTATGGAAAACTGAGCCTGACCGAGCGTACTGCGCCCTCTTAATCCCCTTGTGAGGCCGACGTAATGTGGGTACTAGACGACGATATCTATACATACTTATATAGATCTAATATACTTAAAAAACATACTTAATACATATTTAAATACGTAGAAAACATCCAAGACTCAGGAAAAATATTCGTGATAAATGCACCAATAATGCCCTGACCAGGATTCGAACCCGGGACATCCGACTTCGTAGGCAGGGTCACTACCAACTAAGCCAATGCGGTCGTGTACCTAAACTTAAGAGTAGAAGTTAGCTGCATTATACATCTGTGTGTGATAGAGTTCCGGTGTAGCTATTGGCTATGTGCATGTCTGAAACGTCAAACGTCAAAGGTCCCGAGACAATGTCAAAACTCAGAGATGTCAAATAATGACACATGAATATTTTATTTACTTTAGTAAACGAGAAAGACCCCGTATTGGAAATTTTACTGAAATAAATAAGAGAATAAATAAATACATACAAACGAAACGAAACGTAGGAAACCGTTAAGAAACCAATAGAAAACGTGAAAGTAAATTTGACAGTGGTCCCCGGTAAGTACACATTTCTGCCATAGTGTGCGCTACGATCGCCTAGCTTACCCCCACCACCTACTTCGCACATAGCCAATAGGTAAGCGGGGTTCAAATCCCGGTAAGGTCAGATATTTGTGTGAATTTTATATATTAGTCTTTGTGTTCTGGATGTTTCCTTTGTATTTAATATTAGGTATGTATGTATATCTATTATTAAATACGATATCGTTGGCTTGTCCTTATAACAAAAGTATCCTAGTTCGTTTTATGTAAGATTGTTGTCTAAGTAAAGTTTATTAGCTATTTATTTATTTATTCATTCATCCTAATAATATTATAGACGTGAAAATTTGTGCCGATTTTGAATGGATGTACGTTCCTATTAATATGCAAAACCATTGAACTGATTCTATGAAATTCTCCATTATTGTAGCTTAGACATCAGCATAACTCAAATACAATAACTTATTTCAAAATTCGTCCGCTTAGGGGGTTAACAGGGGATGGAATTTTGAATGTATTAGAATGCTTTTTTTTTCAGTGTTTAAAAAAAGTCATCTGAAGAGGAGAAAAAGGGTTTGAAAGTTTGTCTGGGAAGCAAATATATTTTAAACGAGAAACATGAAACTTCATTAATAGACCAAGCATTAAAGATTTCTATTGCCGCTATAACAACAAATACTAAAAACAAAATAATAATAATAATAATTAAGGGGGGGCTCCCATACAACACAGTAGTTGTTGGCGTTTTTTTTCTGGTACGGAACCCTTCGTGCGCGAGTCCGACTCGCACTTGGCCGGTTTTTTTACCACGTCGGTGGCAAACAAGCGTATTGCCGGTAAGCGGTCAATCAATCAATCAAATCGTTTATTTGCTGGAATACAGTAGGTGCAAATAGGTCTTATACATTAAATTTTCACCACCAATTTTGGTCACCGTAGCCTATGGACGCCAGCATCTCCAAGGGTGTTAAATGGGCGTTACCGACCCTTTAAAAATTTATACACTCCTTTCTTGAAGAATCCCATACTGTAGTTCCTCGGGAAAACCTCGGCAGGGAGCTCATTCCACAACCGGAGCGTCCGTGGGAGGAAGTTCCTCTAAAACCGTACCTTACGCGACCATTTAGGTTCTAAGGTGTGAGGATTAATGCCCTGCCGACGGCGAGCAGTGCGATGATAAAAAGCGGCCGTGGGCATCATATCGAACAGTTCTTCGGAGCACAACCCATTATACAAGCGATAGAACACGCACAA
This sequence comes from Notocelia uddmanniana, assembly GCA_905163555.1. Classification (NCBI taxonomy): domain Eukaryota; kingdom Metazoa; phylum Arthropoda; class Insecta; order Lepidoptera; family Tortricidae; genus Notocelia; species Notocelia uddmanniana. The sequence continues at coordinate 10,720,736 of LR991074.1, read as the reverse complement.
GGAGGCAAAGTTTCTCCTTAAACTTAACGGTTCAATATCGCTCGTGAGTTTGGGATCGTCTACGATTCGCATAGCACGTCTCTGAAGCGAGTCAAAAGGGCCAAGCTGGTATCCAGGTGCTCCCGCCCGGAGGTGACAGCAATACTCCATTGGGGCCGACCTTGACGAGCAATGCTGGCACGGCCCGTATAATAAGCATCCTGGTGCTGTCGTCCGCATAACAATGGATGCTGTCAATAGACAGCATGTCATTGATATGCAGCAAAAACAGCGTCGGGGATAGCACGGAGCCTTGTGGGACGCCAGCGTTAATGTCCATGCTTTCGGAGTAACTGCAGTCTACTACGGCTTTTATGTGTTTGCCGGACAGAAAACTGGTGATCCATCTGCACAAACGCTCGGGCAGTCCGTACGATGGTAGCTTCGACAGAAGACCTCGACGCCAGACCCGATCGAACGCCTTCGCTATGTCCAAGCTGGCCGCTAACGCCTCTCCTCGACTCTCAATGACTGAGGCCCACCGGTGTGTAAGATACACTAGAAGGTCACCAGTCGAGCGACCGTGACGAAAACCGTACTGACGTTATGTTTGAACTATCATACTAAATTGTCAACGGGTGAAAGCGACAAAGTCCCAAAGTGTCCAGCTGCTGATGAGGCTGACTGAACTAGCTTTGCTTAGTTTGGGACTAGGTCGATTTGTGTAAGATTGTCCCCCAATATTTATTTATTACGTGCCAGTGCTCGAATTTGACCCTATACTCAACATATTTATAGAGGTGAATAATGGATGTCAACCTGTCAACTAATGGGTATAATGGGTATTATCGTGTCAAATACCGGAACATTTACCTCACAGTCTGTTTGTTTTTGTGCACATCATAATAATTAGTGTGGATTAAAGGTAGATAACACCAATCTGTTTTATTTTAAAACGTAGACTTTATAGCTAGATTAAAACTGTCCCAGAAACGAAACCTCGTGAAATGAAATATTGTGCAACATTAACAATAACATAAGTCAACGTTTCAGATCATGAATGTTCTTATCTAAATCTTTTGATGCGTCAAGTTTATTTGCAGTCTTTTCAGTTTTAATGGCTAAAGTCTGGTCATACATTAGTAAAACACTTACTTGCAGAACACGGTTACACAAATACAATTATTATTCTGTGTTGCTAGTCATGCTCTGTCGTCGCGAGACGCGAATTCACTGACAGTTCGCAGCGGTCGGAAATCGGAAATAACTAACATCGTTTGCGCTTGCGCACGAATTGTAAGCGCTATCACCTTATGTCATTCGCTAAAGGGATTTACACACGTCGCAGTTCTATGAGTAACCGGAAGAGGGTACAGTCACATCAGACTACAGGAAAAAAGCAGCGGGTTGTATCGGCGCACAACCTTTTATTATACATACATACTATAGGTACTACTCACGCCTATATTCCCAAAAGGGGTAAGAAAATTAATTTCAGTGCCACTTTTAACAATTGTAGGTTTATAGATGGAGAAAATGTGATATATAGGTTCCTAGCCCATCGCCCACAACACATTTCGACCTGGTTCCCATAGTTGACTCTTACGGAAGAAAGGCACTCCCTTTCTAACCCGGCACCACACAGAGGTTATATTAAATGGATATATTTTTTGCATTGCCTACCTATTAATTTTCGTCACTTAACCACCAATGTAAAATAAACCCAAACAGAATAGTATTATGCTTTACTATGGGCCTCATAAGAAGGCTCAAAGTCACCCAAACAGGAATGGAGAGGGCTATGCTGGGAGTTTCTCTGCGTGATCGCATCAGAAATGAGGCCATCCGCAGCAGAACCAAAGTGACCAATATAGCCCTCCGAATCGCTAAACTTAAGTGGCAGTGGGCGGGGCACATAGCACGCAGAACCGATGGCCGTTGGGGCGGAAAGGTTCTCGAGTGGCGACCACGTACCGGAAGGCGTAGCGTGGGCAGGCCCCCCACACGGTGGACTGATGCTCAGGAACGGTCATTGTGGAAGTCTTTGGGGGAGGCCTATGTCCAGCAGTGGACGTCATTCAGCTGAATGATGATGATTAGGTTGATAATGACCGATACCATTTTTAGCGCCATCTAGCGGTAGTAAAGGAACTAAAATTGAAAACGTTGTGTAGAGGGTCGGCGGGCGGGGGTCGTTCGAATATGCTCTGAGGGTTGGAAACGTTTTCGAGCGTAGGTATGTAACGTTTTTTTATACGACGTCGGTGGCAAACAAGTGTACGGCCCGCCTGATGGTAAGCGGTCACCGCAGCCTATGGACGCCTGCAACTCCAGGGGTGTCACATGCGCGTTGCTGATCCTTTAAAAAATATACTCTCCTTTCTTAAAGAACCCCATACTATAGTGCCTCGGGAAAACCTCGGCAGGGAGCTAAATAACAGTTTCAATACTAAGTTGGAATATACATTAAATAAGGTAAAAGTCCCGATGCTCGACACTTTATTGCCCAACAGTCGACAACTATTGATCACCTCGTTCCACTACCACCACCACCATATCAGCAGAAGGACGTCCACTGCTGGAAATGGGCCTCCCCCGATTTCATGGGGGGTAAATGCCATAATCGCCACGCTTGGCATGCGGGTTGGCGAACGCAGTATCTCCACCGCACGTCGTTCATTGTGGCATAAAATTGAAAGTGTCATGTTTTGGGTCAATGTCGACAACTGGAACATTTACCTTAAATAATGCATAGCCGATGAAGTTTATTGTGAGTGAATATTTGGAGCCTATTATACGCTAATTATTATCAAGCGATCCAGTCGTATCATGATACGTATCACATGAATATTGAAGCAAAATCCATACCATGAAATATTACCACGATAATATTGACACCCCAGTATTGTGATAATATTAACCGTGTAACCCTATGTGAACGAACATATTGGAGTTAAAACTAGGATTTTAGACACGACTGCCCGGCTAGTATGATAGCTTATACCGTCACGTTTTATGTGACGTTTTAGTACATTTTGGTCATATAACGTGACGGTATAAGCTATCATACTAGACGGGCTGGTAATGTGATTTTACGATTGTTTGAATGGAATTATGTATGTATGTATGTATAACACTTTATTGCACAAAAAACAATAACAATCGAAATAAAATAACAAAATGTGAAAGTACAAAGGCGAACTCATTCCTATAAGGGACCTCTTCCAGCTAACCTTCGAGAAATAAATGTAGGACACAAAGGAGACAAACTAATTTTGCACAAACACGGAAAATTAAGAAAGCAATGTCAGATTATGAATACACGTAAAACTAATAAGCTTGTATACACTATAACATAACTATATATATATATATAAATAATACACACATATATACGTTTTATACATAAATGCAGGATAAATAGCAAATAATAAATAAACATTAGTAGGTATTCAATATTTTCCATAGTCCATGGCCAGGATTCCGAAAGCCACAACTTTATATAGTACAAAAAAAATATTAAATTAATTAATTATCATATTTATATAGTACAAAAGTGTCTTATTGGATAGAAACTATCTAAGGCGTATCTGTTTTCGTAGTTCTGTACCGCGAGCCACGCAATAATGTACGTTTTACAAATATTCACTCGGTACAGCGGTTCTGACGTCGCTTTGGTTTGACTTAAAATTATGAGATTTCAACTTCCAAACCCCTATGCACTGCAGCCACAAAGTACTAGGTACGTAATTCAGTTTGCTGGTTGTAAATGTTGAGCTGAGCGCATTTACCTGGTCTCAAACTCCCTCTATTTTCCATTGTTTACATTAATTTTGCGCGTGCACGACTTTTTACATTGAAATATACGGAAATTCAGTTTTTCGGTGATCTTAACCATCGTCATGATGTCACCTATAGACATGCACAATGTGAGCGTTTGGGGGGCGAGGGATGTTCAACGCCTCCCGTGTTTATATTGATAGTGTTCAAGGGTCGGCCGGCAGGAAGGAATTAAATACTGGAGATCACTGACCGGTTGTAGCGTCTAGGAGGAGTATGAACTCAAACGAAATACATCTGTCACCTAAGAAACAGCTTCGCTTCGCTCAGCTCAATAAATAGAGATGATAGGACAGGCATTTATTCGTGACAGTGCTCCTGATTCTTTTAGAAAAGGTTTTGCTCGTTACAGATTTTGTAGATCAACACCACACTCACTTCAAAATCTAACAACTTTGTCACATATCTCTCAGTCACATTTCTCCTCTACATACCACCATCCTCTAAATACCATCTAAATCATCTATCATTTCATTTTTCTTCTATTTCTGCTCTACATTTATATATGTAGAGCAGAAATATGGTAACCACTACAGAAACGTGTCCAAACTAGAAGCACTTTAAAATAAATATCGAAACCATTTTCCACTATTCTTCAGAGAACAATCAGAGTAACGACCAGTTCTTAATTTGATGTCAAGGAATATATTATGTAAATCAGTAAAACAAATTGATATATTTGTGTAATATTTTTATATCACAATTTTATCACTACATAGTATAGTACCTACATATTTCCGCAGGAAGCAAGATATACGACCACCATCTATCAACGCTGTCGTAGTCTACAGAATAGTGGAACGAGTTATTTTTTTACAGGATTGGTCGCAATTTTACCAATAGCATCACCAATAGCACCACCAATAGCACCACCAATAACAGCACCCGCCACGCCACCCGCAGCAGTAGGCGGTATTATAGCAGGCTGTATACAGCCTCCAGGCCCAATGCTGGCAACAGGCTTCAATGGCATTTCTGTAATAAAAATAATTTTCTGTCATTTTAGGTACATAAGTTCCAGCTTTTATTGTGAGAGAGGGTTCCAATAAGCTCAAACAGGAGGGTAAACCTTGTGTAATTGAGGAGTTGGTTTGCCCACCTTCTGTGTCCATTATCAAGGTGATAATCAGTTTAGCTCGGTGGTGTTTTTTTATACTACGACGGTGGCAAACAAGCTTACGGCCTGCCTGATGGTAAGCAGACATCGTAGCCTATGGACACTTGCGACTCCAAAATCTCGGTGGTGTCATAATATTTCACTATCACCGAGCTTACATTATCATCATCATCACATCAGCTGAAGGACCGATGGACAATGGCCGATCCTGCGCCACCCTCATCCAGCTGACTCCTGCGACCTTTACCAGGTCATCAGTCCGGCTTGTGGGGAGCCTGCCCACGCTGCACCTTCCGAAACGTGGTCGCCACGAACTTACATAAGTGTGCCAAATTTCAGATCAATCGGTTGAGGATCACACATACTAACTAACAGGGCAAGTTAATTACTCGTAAAAGCTAGTAAAAAAGTTCACCTCGTCGTGTGCTCCAGGTTGCATCACGTAAGACCCCACCACGCAATATAAAAAAGCCCTAGCTATCACATTATGGTGATATTTTACGACCCTAATCACCAGAACTTCACGTAAAACATGCCCATAAAATCCCACGCTAGCTGGACATAAACTGCAATAATGAAAATATATACAATAATGCCTAACCAAAATAACTCAAATAATATTAAAACAAACTTAAATCTAAAACAGGCCTTTGAGGCTTGTACTGACTACCGAGCATGCTGGCAGCTCTTCGGTCACCAGTTAGTTCCCTCAACCAACCGCTTTGTAATTTCAGTACATAACTTTTACAATAACTATTATAGAATTTGCAGAAAGTAGGAATGTTTTGAGTAAATACAATTTTATCAGAAGTCTCCTGATCGGGAATGTTTTTATTTCACTAAAATATTTACTCACTGTGCGTTGTCGGTACCGGTTTGCAATTTAAATTATTTTAACAAGTAGTTATAGCGTTGATTGCTTGTTTGTTTTACACTGTGGTTCCGACTGAGCCCACGGTCCATTTATATCAATAATTCAAGACTGACGTAATTTTTAGAGTTCCGTACTTCAAAAGTTACAAATAGAACCCTTTCAGTACAACTTCGTTGTCCGTCGGTCGATCATAATCATAACCCTTTTTCCCGTGAACGTATATAGCATTGCGGGGTATCACGTTAAAATTAAATAACGGCCAATTTTGATAGTCACGAACTTCAAATTGTCTCCTGAAATTACTCAAAAGTGCTTCGTTTACAAGAACTGTACTGATATAATGAATATGATTTAGACTTGACTCAAAATGAAGTTTATTTTGCTATTTGCTTCGCATGATTTGGCGAGTAACGGCACGGAACCCTAGTCCGCGAGTCCGATTCGCAATTGACGCTCTTTCATACTTAAGTCTCGTGCTTGTAATACTTTCCTGCTCTTTTACATATTAAGTTTTCTGCTTGCTCTCTCTTTCATGTTTATCGCAGTTTATGATACCACTTCTAAGAACAATGATGCAATGTTGGTGCAGTGTGAACAAATACAATGTTCAGGCGAACTCATAAGCTCACTTTGGTACCTTGTCGCTTTCACCCTTAAGAAATATAGTCTGACGACATGAATGTTTAAATATGACGTTGATGCGACAAGGTACCGAGGTGTTAAGCCTCGTTCGACCATATGTTTGCACGAATTTCCCCTTGTGCTGGGTAGTGAATAGCAACTACGTACTCTGTCAATCCCAATATCGCGATATCAGCGCTGGTTCATAATGCATCAATAATGATTATTGCTGATAACAGCGATAATACTGATATATCCTTCTGAGGATACTCCAGAGAAGACGTCAAATAATACTACCACTACCGAGCGAGATGGTCATATACTATATTGAATAAGAGCGGTAGAGAGAGTTATATCATTTGTTGTCCTTGCCATAGTTGCGCTTTTTTTATTTGCCTCCAGCCGCCAGACGTTTAAAACAAGTTCGCAATTTAGCTGCGTTAGAGTCCTGTCCCTCTTGGTGAAACTAGTATAGCATCAATTCAAAATTCAAATCTGTAGTAAAACGAACACTTATTTCAAAAGCATATTAGAAAGTTAACGATTACATCATGCATAGGAATGTTTGGCAGTGATAGCGTCCTGCACAGATAATCTATCGCGAAAATGGGTTTTCTACTGTAGCATTGTAGTTTTGTAACACCTCGCCGAGTTTCTTACGCCGGTTCTTCTCGTGGCAGAGGTTTAGTTTTCCGAACCGGTGGTAGTTTATTGACGTTCATAGGTGCATGTGTGCCTGATTTGAAGAATGAATTACTATTACTTTTTACTTTTGATCTCTATAGAAATACTTACTTACTCTGAGGACATATGGGGATCAAAAATAGTACCTAATAGGCGCATCCCCACAGGCGAGCATGGCGGACCGCCAAGGCAGGTCAAGGGGTGGGCTTGCTGTCAAGTACCGTGGGACCTTGGTTTCACCGTCTGCCGCGCAGCCTGCAACTACAAATGTCCAGACGGGCGAGCATCACCCGGCGGACGGCGGACTGCCATGCTCTAGCGTGAGGATGCACCTTTACTGTGTACCTAAAAGCCCCGAATGACGCAGCGCTGATATCGCGTCCGTTACTCGTGCTCAGTTTTAGTTTATTTCAGAGCTGTCAGGACAACCGTGTGTCGCTAGAAAAGGCAAAGTACTTCTTTGTGTATATAGTGTGCCCGTGTTACAGTAAGTATGCCTTTGGATTATTGATTATTGAATAGGATATAGAATATCATAGAAGTTATTTATTCGGATAATATCTTAAGATCTAAAAAAAAACAGAGATGTGCTACCCAAAAGGCCTCCACTCAGCAATGCAGATGACACAGTACTGCCAACGGCGCAGCGCTGGTTTTCAGTGGATCTAGTAAGGTGTGCGGGATAGCATACTTACTTACCGCAAAACACAAACAAACTGCGCGAATCGTGCTGGGATATATAAATACATAAATGAATAAATAAAATTAGCATTGATAATTTATAAAATCAATATGAGTTAAATAATTTATTAAATCATGTTGCGTCTATAATCAGACGAACAATCATATAATCTAAAACTTAGTCCTTATTGATTCCTAGTCCGGGCCGCTACCGCGAACCGAAATCGAAATGTCGAATTTTGAATCTGAATCTTGAAATATCTGCCTCTCTATCGCACTTGGCCATTCGAGCGACCGAAAGGGAGATACTTCGTTTTCGGTACGCGGTTAGGCCCTCTGGGCGGTCAATACAACGTTCCATAGAACGCGTTATTTTCAAAGGTACACTTTTAACACTGGAATATGCGCTTTAAGGGTCCCCCACACGATCGACTGAACTCGATCTCTCCATACAAACGTTGTTTCGTTCTCATTTTAAAACGCCGTGCTCAAATAACATAAAACTTTGTATACCCAATGGGATCTGCCATATCTAGGCCGGAAGTTAGTTTCTGTTGCTGAAAAGTGTAACAAAAAAAAATACAGCGAGTTTTTGAGTTTTTCAGGTCTTGTATGAAAAGCTAAATAGACACTATTTATTCTCGATTATAATTTCAACAACAGAAACTAATTTCCGGCCTAGATATGCTGGATGCTGGATCCTATCCCATCCCTACGCGACAACATTTCCGTCCTCACCACTTAGACCAGAAACTATTTTGGAGAGTGTGCACATGAATTACATGACTTAGTTCCGTTCCATCACCAGACGTTCAGACGTGGTGAGCGGTTGCATCCTTAAGTTGTCAGTCTACCATTTATTTAGCGATTTGCTTCTTCTTTCCTAATGCGAACAGCTGAGGACTGGAATTTGCTGCCCTTGCCGACCCTTTAAGAATTTGTACACTCTTTTCTTGAAGAACCCCATAGTCCATCGGGAAAACCTCAGCTCATTCCATAATCGGAGCATCCGAGGGAGAAAATTCCTCTGAAACCGTACCGTATGCGACCATTTAGGTTCTAAGGTGGGGGGATGAATGCCCTGCCGACGGCTTACGGTGCGATGATAGAAAGCGGACGTAGGCATTATGTCGAAAAGTTCTTCGGAGCACAACCCATTATATAAGCGATAGAAAACGCACAAGTAGGCAAAGTTTCTCCTTAAACTCAACGGTTCAATATTAGCATGTATTTTTATATATGTCGGTAGCGGTGATGAACAAGGTTCGGTAAAACGCCAGTCATCTCATACAGTAGCCAATCCCACCATCACCATATCAGCCAAAGGACGTCCACTGCTGGATATAGGCCTTCCCCAAATTCACGGGGGGTATATGCCATAATCGCCACTCTTGGCATGCGGGTTGGCGATCGCAGTATCTCCTCCGCACTCCAGGAACGCTGCTGCCCATCGTCCGGTGGTCTTGGTCGTAGTTTTAGGACATACCCGGGTTTAGGTAGCCTATAAAATTCCTATGAAATGACGAGCGTTTCTCCTACCCTTGGTGATAAATGGACGGGCGGCAGATGCAGAAGACCAGCGATAAAAAGGGATTGCAACCAACACAATTGATCATCACCACTTCGTAATTATAAATTCACACTAAGGCACGCAAATAAGAAATAAAATGTCACCAATGAAATCAATTACACTGTATTAATTATCCAAATAAAGCACTGAATTGGCTAAACTTTAAATAATCACACAACGTTTAAAAATCGATCAATTAACAACCGTGCGCTGTGCGAATCAAAGACTACAGTTATACATACTGAGAAAGTCAGAATGATTCCCACAGTCACGAGGCCAATGTGTAAACTATACTGTCAACGTGACGTCTTAGTTTAGAAGAGGGTAGTTCTTAATGCAACTTTTAGCAAATACCCGCAACGGAGTAAACGCAGACCACTCCCGAGCTCTCCCCGCTTGGCGTTTGCAACATGAAACTTTACGCTTTCACAAATCTACGAGTACATCTTTCGACGCTGATCTGCTAAACTGTGAAGGACGAGAAGCATGAACGCTAAGCAGTGAAGCTACCTATAATTAATATTGATATAAATATTTCATGAAAAATAAAGCACCTATCTGTATCTAGGTTTTTTAATCTTAAAAGAAACCTTTCTAAACTAACTTAGTATTGAATGCTCACGCGAGATAGGCTCTACCGGGTCTATCCACTCTCGTCTTGAAAAGATTCGTAAGTAGCTGGGAAAAGTTTTGCCGGAAGAGAATTCCACTCTTTAACTGTACCCGCGAGAAAACTAGAAGCAAAGCGCTTCGTGCGAATCAGTGGCAACACTGGCAACCAAAACGTTGTGCAACATGTCCTTGCCTTGTCCCAAAATGGCGAACTGGTGAGGGAGCGTAGAAAGAGGATCCTATAAGTAGAAGGAGGATTAGTACAACCAAAAGAGACGGACTTATGGTAACCTGACTAAATTGAATGTATCAGAAGACTGATACTTTCTGTAACACAATGCTGACATCCCATCCTTAGTCGTGTTCACAGATATCAGAGAAAAGCAGATAAGCGCTAATAAGTTGAACGTTTTCTATACTTCCGATCTATTCCCACTAACGTACTTATCAGTAAGTAAGAAAGAAATAGATATCATGTAGTCTGACAGGTCTTCAACTGTCATTGTCTCAACTATTCATCGCTTCGTGACGAGAGTTAGTGCAGTGAAAGATAATTTACTACGAAATATCGACATCGATATTCAATTACTATTGATATTCTTAAGTCGTATATCTTACTCCTATACTTTGTTGAAATATTTATGAAATTAAAAACACAAACTGCATTCAATATCAATAATAAATATAAATAAATATTAGGGGACAATCTTGTACAAATCGACCTCGTCCCAAACTAAGCAAAGCTTGTACTAACCATGGGTACTAGACGACGATATACATACTTATATAGATAAATGCATAGAAAACATCCAAGACCCAGGATAAATGCGCAAATCGCGATAAATGCACAAATAATGTCCTGACCGGGATTCAAACCCTGTCGTATGCAGGGTCACTACCAACTAAGCCAAAGTGGTCGTCAAACGTCAAAAGATTCTAATATATCCCACAAATTAAAATTATGTAGTTATGTAGTAGGTAATGACTAATGATTTTAAGCATTTTATACTCAAATGTTTATTTGTAACTTTAGGTTATGGTTGCCTCCAGGGCGCACCGGCCAGAACCCTTCCCCTTCCCCCAGACCCGCGAGGGTCCAGAGGAACTGGAAGAGCCCAGACACTCGTGGAGGTTACCCGACTAGCGCCCCATCGTCGTCTAGACCATAACACCAGCCTTATTGAGCTCACTATGGGACTAGTTTGATTTTTATAAGAAATTGTCCCCTAATATATACTTATTTATTTATATATGCGTTTATAATCCAGTTTTGTCATAAAACAAATTATCTTAGCTCATTTAGATCAAAATATTTCTCTCAGATAAAAAAAAATATTAATGTATGCAACGTCTTAACATATTATGCCTAAACCTAAACCAAACCAACTCATCTGAAGCGGTCCCTGAAAATTCAGTAAATAAATATTGATCTTTCCCAACTTACCTCAAGGGGCATCTGGAATATTGTAGGTATTGCATCTGGCAATAATAATCTTTTATTGTTCTTAGTAACATAAAAGTCACTTTTAAAATGTTTGGAGCAGATTCTGTGATGTTTGGTCGGCGTCCAATTATTGCGTCCTACTGCGTCAATCCATTTTTGAAGTAAATTATTATTCGGAAATCTAAAGTTGACAAATAACCATGTTATTAATAATTTAACGCAATAATATCTCGTCTAAATGCTTACGTAAATAATTCATATCGATAAATTGTCGACATATTTTTTTTTCATTAAGTAACAGCACTAGCCCAGTTCACGACAGATGAATTTTTACCAAAAAACCTTTCTGAAATGAATTTGGAACTACGCAAAAGGTACATTTTGTAGTATCCAGCATCTGTAGTCTATCTCAGACTATTATGTTGCATAATGTTCGTGCAATTTTTGAAATAATAGCAAAAGTTTCTTACCAATGAAAACTGATATTTTCTCCGGACATTTTCACTGATTTTAAACTGCTCCGGCACCATGGCACTACGCACCACATTTCTGCTTACTTGTAAATAAAGATTGTTGAGTTTTGATACATATAATTTCGTAATTTTCACAATATCTATTGCACTTTCGGTACCGTTTTGTTTTTGACGTATCGTTGTGATGTTGACTAAATTCACTCTGGTGTGACATGGTGTGTTTTTTAAATCGGGACAATTCGTTAATATCGTACTAGTTGTCCCATTCTAACTCATTTTGGTGTGCCATAAGGATTAACGAGACAACTATATGAAAAATCGTCTGGCTTAATACTGCGAGTCTGCTTTTATATGATGTCTGTGGTCGTGTTATATGAGGTGACAGCAATGGAACTCATCGATGACGTTTCGGTGACGGTGACAAATATTACGGCCTTATACGCGATGAGGGACAGGAGATATGTCAGTGCATCTCGTTCTCATCTTTTTCACGCATCTTTGTATGTGTGTATTCCCGGCTTGTCTTATTCTTGCTTCATGTGAGGGATGGATTATTGTAATCCTAGCGCGCACACGTTGAAATATGTCTTACGTATGTATTTTGAAACGGTATGTTTTTTTTTTCAGATAATTATGGTTAATGTAAGGTTCTCCGACGGAACAAAGGAGTCAATAATGATGAGTATGACTCTTTCAGGTGCTGGAATCGTTGGTACAGCTGGTATGTTGTCCATCCATGGTACTATTTCATATAAAAATAGTAATCTTTATATATTATTGTATTACATTACTGTGTAGGGAGACTAGGTAGAGTGTACAAAATTGACGTAATAGTACAAGGAATCAACAACTACCTACTACTTGCATAGGTACTTATATGTTTGTCGGAGTCGCGCACCGAGGGTTCCTTACAACTAAAAAACAAATGTCACTTCAATATACTGGCCGCACTCTGAATAATGTAAACTTTGGTGGCTATTTATGACATAAAGTTGACAGTCATAACACGAAAGGCATAACGCGCTTTAGCATAAATGTCACTACTTACCCTAATGCTTCATTCCGGCTAAATGTCATAATTGTGTCCAGCCAAGTTCACGAAACAAAGAACTGGCGAGCAGCAGCCGTGTGTTATTTACACGAACCATTTGGGGCTCCTTTTGACCCCTTAATACCTAACTACAAAGGCCCCGCAGGCGAGGGTCATAAATATGCGAGAGAGGGCTTTCTGTTTTACGACCCGTGTTTTGTACACAATTTTACGTCACCACTTGGCCAAAATGTGGGTTTTTCCGGACGCGCAGCGTGCGGAAATACGCGATTTTTGGCAAGGTGTGGTGTAAATTTATATTATAATGTTGCGAAGTTGACAACCCCGCATTCCATATTCTTAATATTGAACTTGGCTCCCATTTTCACATAAATGTTTTTGATAGTATAATACATTGCAGGCATAATATCTTTTAGCCATAGGTATATTATATTAAGTTGCTTAAAACTCAATTGTTTTAATTTCACAGGGCATAATATACATTGTTATTTCCTTATACATTGTTTGAGATAAGCACTATAATATTTACCTCGGTGAAAACCGAGATTGCCTAACTCGGTTCCTAACCACCCTGTCAGGCAATCCCTTACATTCCGAGCATCGGCAAATATATGTGCCTACTATTATAGTACAATGTTTTTCGTCACATTTGCGAGGAAATAAATAACTCTAGCACCAATGCAAATTGAAGAAATCGACAAAGTATCAGTGCATGATCGCGAGGGCGTTCTTGCGAGAGGAGCGCGCAGCTTCAATATTTCATCATGATCATCATGTCAGCCGAATGACGTTCACTGCTGGACATAGGCCTCCCCAAAAGACTTCCACAGTGACCGGTCCTGCGCAACCTGCATCCAGCAGACACCCGCGACCCTTACCAGGTCATCAGTCCACCGTAATATAATATAATATAATATTTCAACCAATCACAAATTCTTGTGGAGAGCGACCAACTAGATTTTCCAGCTTCAATATTTCAATCAATCTAAGAGCAGTATTCTTGTAGAGCGCAGCCAACTAGATTTTCCAGCTTCAATATTTCAATTAATCACAGAGCAGTATTCTTGTAGAGCGCAGCCAACTAGATTTTCCAGCTTCAATATTTCAATTAATCACAGAGCAGTATTCTTGTAGAGCGCAGCCAACTAGATTTTCCAGCTTCAATATTTCAATTAATCACAGAGCAGTATTCTTGTAGAGCGCGGCCAACTAGATTTTTTTAAACCAATCAGGTCCCACATAAACTCATAAGTCCCTCGGGAGTTATGAAAAATCATAATCTAGCCCTGTAGGATAGGTTAGCATTGTATTATAATAATCCTGACAGTTTACAGTTTCTGAGAGAAACGACTTGGGGCAAATGATGATTGTGGGATTATTACAAAATGTACGCTACAGTTCTTGAAATCCTTATCAGCCCTGAAAACGAGACAATCGGCGTCCCACACGCATCCTTTGCGGGACGCATCTTCTAGACTGCTGGAAAGGGACCGCCCCACCTGAGGTGGGTCGGTTGGCAAGCCTAAAAGTAACCCGAAAAATCGAATATGGTTGTTGACAAAAGTAGAAACAAATTATTCTCTTTTATAATTAAACAAAACTGACAAAATCCGTCAGAAAATATCACGCACCGACTTATTTATTCAATTTTAAAGATTTTTGAATACAATAAGATAAAAAGAACCAGCCCAAGCGCGTGTCGGACTTGGCACAGTTAGGGTTCCGTACTAAATGTAGCAGGACCGGACACTGTGGCACTCTTTAAGGAAGGCCTATGTCCAGCAGTGGACATCCGTCGGCTGATATGATGATCGTAATGATGATGGTGACTAAATGTAATGAATAAAAGCTGTCCCAATGACAGGATTATTCACTAGTCGCTACGCTCCGCTCGTAGCACGCGTAGACCCGTAGCAGTCTTGGCGTGCCGCCGCCGGCATCCCTTCTCTGCTACGTATTTGACCGGAAAATCAAGTTGATTGACTACGACAAAAAGCGAGTCGGACTCGCGCACCGAGGGTTCCGTAAAAAATATTTTTATTTTACGATGTAACTAAAAAAATTACTGTTTTAGCAATTTTGACCTTTATGTGTGCTATAAGACGTTGCTTCGTACCAAATTTCAAGATTCTGAGTTCACGGGAAGTATCCTATACGTTTTGATTCCCTTGCAAGTGTCGAAAATTTGCGGAAATTTGCAGCGTAAACGGCTGTATCTTTGGATTGCGTTGGCTTAGAAGTTTGATTTTTTCACAGGTCCAAGGGACAGTAGACCTGAGTATTTGATATAAATACCAGCTTGATACCTCAACGCGCTCCTGAGAAAAAGGGTCTTGACAGACAGACAGACGGACGGACAACAAATTGATCCTATAAGGGTTCAGTTTTTCCCTTTCGAGGTACGGAACCCTAAAAATGAGAGAATTTGGAAGAAAAAATGTGATTTAATTGTCAATAAATTGGTATAAGTTAGTAAAATATATGGATTTCATTAGCAACCCGATCATTTTGCTTGATGTTTAGGTGTAGCAGCCGGTGCCTCATTAGGTAGTACATACTGCGCATGCGTCGGGAGCTGCGTCGGTCCCGTCGGAGCCATCGTAGGGGGCGTGGCAGGAGGGATCGTTGGCGGCGTCGTTGGCGGAATTTGCGGCTACTTTACTGGCATGGCGATCGTCAAAGGGATTGAGATAATCGAGGACTACATGGATGATGTAAGCCAGAAGACAATTCTTAAAATGGCGCCTTACATTAAAATACTAATAACCAAAAGTGAATACAGTGAGCTCGAAAAAGCATGTTACGTTACAAATTGACGACCTGTTTAGCCTAGTTGGTAGTGACTCTGCCTCCGAAGCTAGAGGTCTCGGGTTCGAATCCCGGCCAGGGCATTTATTTGTGCATTTTTCACGGATAGTTGTTCTTGGGTCATGGATGTTTTCTATGTATTTAAGTATGTATTTATCTATATAAGTATGTATATCGTCGTCTAGTACCCATAGTACAAGCTTTGCTTAGTTTGGGACTAGGTCGATTTGTGTAAGATTGTCCCCCAATATTTATTATTATTATTTATTATTAAATAGGTGCAGTTATGACTTGATGCACACTTACAGCCAAAGGCTGCCGAATGGCTACCGTATTAAAAAATCATATCTTCATAGGAAACTCAAGGCAAAGTATGTCCTTTTGTTGACGAAACTATACAAGGGTACCCATTTTTTGCCATTTTGGCTTCGGAACGCTGAAAACAGCGTACGCTTAGCGTTGAAATTTGTGATTACGTATAAAGTAGGTATGCTCGGGTTTTTTGCTCTTGAGTTTATTTATCGTTATATTTAATAGACAGTTTATGTGACTACGCCCAATATGTTGAATGCAATTAAATAAATCCATTTAAGATAAGATAAAATAAAATAAGACACGATAAGATAATTTCTTTTGTAAACAATATTGTAGTACATAAAGCTGTCAATGTCATATTCAATTATTTGGACGACCTGTTTAGCCTAGTTGGTAGTGACCCTGCCTCCGAAGCTAGAGGTCCCGGGTTCGGATCCCGACCAGGGCATTTATTTGTGCATTTGTTCACGGATATTTGTTTCTTCTTGGGTCTTGGATGTTTTCTATGTATGTATCTATGATAAGTATGTATATCGTCGTCTAGTACCCATAGTACAAGCTTTGCTTAGTTTGGGACTAGGTCGATTTGTGTAAGATTGTCCCCCAATATTATTATTATTATTATTCAATCAATTACATTATAAACTACAATAATTTAAAAATGTATTTAAGCTACAATAACATTTACGTACCTGCCTACTAATAATGACAACAGTTCACGCTTAAGAGGGCGCAGTACGCTCGGTTCTCCATACAAACGTATTTATGCTCTCATTTTAAAACGCCATGCTAGAATAACATGAAACTTTGTATACACAATGGGATCGCGCATACCTAGGTCGGAAATTAGTTTCTGTTGTTAGAAATTGTAAAAAAAAATACAGCGGTTTTTTGAGTTTTTTACGGCTTGTATGAAAACCTTAATAATCGTTGTATTTTTTCTCCATTATAATTAATATGCCGGATCTCATTGTGTATACAAAGTTTCATGTTATTGTAGCATGGCGTTTTAAAATGAGAGCATAAATACGTGTGTATGGAGAACCGAACGTACTGTGCAGTCTTAAAGATTTTAATAATTTGTGCTCTCTCTAATTGCTTTTGGTATCTTATTATAAATTTTACACACAAACTACCTGGGGATGTCTCTAGTCTAGAATGTAAAAAGTTTAATAACCAAGTGTGAGTAGGACCCGCGCACCCGGGGCTCCGTATAACTTAAAAACGAATGTGCATTATCAGTATATTGGTATTTGTTGTAGGGATGTTACGGAGGTGGTTTTATCGGAACCGAAGCCGAAACCGGAGTTTTTAAATTTGTTTTAACGAAACCGAAAGCGAATCCGAAACCGAACCCAAAAGCGAAACCGAAAGCGAAACCGAATCCGAAACCGGAGCCGGAGGTGGAGGTGGAGGTGGAGGGAGACTAATGTGAACTTAATCTATTTATATATTTTATGTTAATTCAGCCAATAAAAGTTTTGGGTACAAGTCCTCACAAAGATATGTGGTAAAAAACTGCCTGCCCCTTAGTAGGTAATTTGGGGCGATGTGTTGCATCAGCCTCTTAAATCCAATTCCCTCAACAAAATTAAAAGGAAGATCTTGCAATGCAATCATTTCTGCAATTAATTTATCAATTTCCTGGGATTTTGGATTCGACGTACACCATTTTTGGTTCTTCGTTAAAGAGTCCTTTAGTGTGAGTTGTTTTTTGGCCTCTTGTAAATGCGTCGACGTCGAGGCGGTCGAAGACTGTACGGTATTCTTTAAATTGTCTAATCTCGAAAACTCTTCGTACTCAACTACGTGAACCGATTTTAAATGACTTTTTAATGGAGTAGTCGTTCCGCCCTTTCTTGAGTATGTTTTCTCACATATTTTACACTTTGCAGTATTTGCGTCTACTTCAATAAAGTAGTTCCATATGGGACTTACTTTAGCCTTCATCCGCTTCATCGTCAAATGTTACTGTCACTGTCACTAACTAACACTAACACTTTGAAAAAACACACTGCAGGCCGTGACGTGAACCAAAACAATAAACGAATGAGTAAACAATCGTCGTAAAACAGGTGAGGTAATTCCCGGGGAGACAAGTCAAAACCTGTTTGTACTCCTAGGCACTCGCCGCGTGCCGCGGGCGCTGACTTTCGGCTCCGTTAAAACCTCCGCTTAAAATTAGACGAAACCGAAACCGGAGCCGGAGGTGTTCGCTTCAAATTAGACGAAACCGAAGCCGAAGCCGGAGGTGTGAATTCAGCCGAAAGTTTCGGTATATCGGAGCCGAAGCCGAACCTCCGTAACATCCCTAATTTGTTGATAAAATATACGTAACAATAAACATTATCACCAAATTTAAAGTTCGTAGGTCAATGGGAAGTTAAAAAATTCTCAAGAACAAAATGTGTGACAGACGACAGACGGACACGCGAGTGACAGCAATAGGACTCTGTATGGACCCTTCGGGTACGGAACCCTGAAAACAAAGTAAGATTGAAGTTAATTTAGTATTTTTGTTACAGACGCAAATAAGGAGAGCAAGAGAAATGTCTAGGTTTATATAAGTTTATATATATACTTATAACCAAGAAATGTCTCAACCTGAAATGTTATATTCTTATCTATCTTCTTCCTACTTTATAAACGTTTCTAATAAATTTGTATGTCAATCTATAAAGTGCACATTATCCATACTTTACTTTTCTCTTAAGGTTTTGAAAAACCATAAATAAAAATAATGTAATGTGATTAATGTTAATATAGACTACATATATAAATAATCTATGTAAAATGTATATAAAGACAATTCTTGCAAAAAATTGTTTTATTTTCTGAACCCTCTTTTACATTCATTGAAGCGTCCTAAAATCGGACGGACGTCAAACATTCCCTTCTCTAGCAAGTGCGAAAGGGATGGATGCTTTATATCGGATGTAAACGCGCGATGATAATATGAAATGCAAAGGTGTATGTGAAGTCCCCAGCGCAGTGACGGCCTTAGACATTGCGAGGCTCCGGGCAGCCCCGGTGCATCAAATCTTTGCGAGGCCTTCACCTGGGTTGCGCGGGGCCCCTGTAAGAGCGAGGCCCCGGGCGGTTGCCCTGCTTGCCACCCCCTAAGGCCGCCACTGTCCCCAGGCCCCCGTGGCTTCGTACCCTTTGGTCCGAGGCGTCTTTACGCCTGCAACATTTACTCGCTGTATGGCTATACTTAAGATTAGATTAGATTAGATTATTTTATTTCATGATAAGGAATTACAATATAAATTTGCATACATGTCAAAATTATAAGAATTGCTATCATGATCGTCATAACAAGGAAAATAATGATAATAATAGCACAATGTCAACATAGGTAAAATAATATAAACGATAAAAAGTAAAAAGAAAAACAAATGCATCTTCCATTTGGAATCGTCAAGCCAGTTAAAAAATAATTAATGTCCATATAAATACATTTAAAATTAAATTGATTCAATACAAACATCAGTAATTATTATTTACATGTCCATATCCATATACTCTTTAACAGAGTATAATGGATTTTCCAATAAAAGGTGTTTCAGGCGGCGTCGAAATGCTTCGTCAGATGGTTCAAGTCTAAGATCAGCGGGCAGTCGCTCGTAGTACGTAGGCCCAATGACACGTGGATTCTTGCCTGCAAGTGCCATGCGACGGGGAACTGTTTTCAAACGCCCTGTGCGGCGGAGTGTTTTGCCAATCACATTTACTCTATTAAAATCAGAAAGATTGGTCCTTACGAACATTATAATTTCGAATACATAGAGAGAGTAGTGTGTCATAATACCATGTCTTGAAAAGTGGTTCCTACATGAAATTCTGGATTTTGCTCCGATCATCGCACGCACGGCACGTTTCTGCATGAGCAGAACTCTGTTGGCATCCGTTGAGTTTCCCCAGATGAGTGTGCCGTACGACATCAGCGAATGGAAATGGGCAAAATAAACCTGCTTCAAGGCATCATCGGAGATGATTGGCTTTAACTTACGTAACGCAAAGACTGCACTACTCAATCTATCGCATAATTTGTCCACATGGCACTTCCAGTTAAGATTAGAAAAAATATAAAAAAATATATATTTAAAAACTAAGGTAAAGGGTCCCTAGTTAGTGCTAGTACGTTATTTCGTTAGTTCTGGCGCAAAAAATAAGCAATTTAAATATTTTTTATTTAGATTATTCATTAATCTACTTCATTTAATCTTTCTGATAACGACTAAACTGAAAGTAATATGA
The DNA here is from genome assembly GCA_905163555.1 of Notocelia uddmanniana. Lineage (NCBI taxonomy): Eukaryota > Metazoa > Arthropoda > Insecta > Lepidoptera > Tortricidae > Notocelia > Notocelia uddmanniana. The sequence goes on along the minus strand of LR991074.1, from coordinate 10,700,407 downwards.
CGCTAAAAACTGTAAGACGAACACGAACAGTCCTCTTATTCTTACCCTTTAAATATTTATGATTTTAATCTATACATATAATATTATAAATAAGCTAATAGGTATAAAAATAAGCTGTCTAAAACTCTACTCTCGAAAATTGTATCCCGAACGGTTCCACGGACTCACAAACTTAGAAGCAGAGCCAAATTTTATGAGGGCACCAAATGAGGTTCAAACAAGAGGTCCACAAATAAATTTGAATATAAACTATAAATTGAACTGAAACTATTTAATTAATGCATTACATTACTGGCAGTTTCAATATTCATTTCACAAGAGCCAAATTTTATGAGGACACAAAATGAGATTCAAACGAGAGGTCCATAAATAAATTTATATAAAATATAATTTAAACTGAAACTATTTAAAAGTATTAAGTTTAAGTACTCGTATTTTTAAGTCGTCTGCTCTTCACGAATTTGCGGTACCAACAGGGTCCACAATTAAGTTTTAATATTATTTAACCACTAAAACTTAAGTATGCCTAATATCCTGTAAACTAACATTGTGAATGCAATAAATGTTACACTACCGGCAATGTTTTAATATTCATCTCACGCAAGCATTCAAAGTAATTACGAGTATGTAAACTCGCTACGCTCGTGATTCAATTATAGAATCTTTCGCTAACTCGGGACTCAACATAAATAAATAAAAAATAAAATAAACTCGCAGCAAAAATCTACTTTGCTCTCTTGTTGAACAAATAACTATTTGCCGAAATAAGTCGGTAATGTCCCCTGACATTTACTTGATCTTCTATTTATCAGCTAGGCAGAGTCAAACTGCAGGCCGAGGTTTATTTTTGAGTGTTCAAAAGTGAGCATAATGGTTTTCTTGGTTATTTATATAACCGAACGTACCTTTTATTTTCGTCTCCAGAAAGCGCTAAAAAGTAAAAATTATACTTCTTTTGGCTAACGTTAATCACGTTCGTATGGGCGTGAAAATGGTGACGTAGGCCGGCACCGCAGACCGCCCCAGTTTGAGACAGGCTAACAACAAGTTTGTGACAAAAAAAAAATACCTGAACTTGTCACGGCAGCCGGTACAGGCACGGCCCCAGCAAGTAAAATCAATCAATTTTTAAAACCGCGATAATAATGACATCCCAGTATTGTGATAATATTAACCGTGAAATGGGCCCCATAACGAAGCGCTGATAGCGTCCGCCACTCTTGCGCACATATTGGATTTAATTTCATATTCAGATCGCTTTGAGCTGTCAGGAAAACAGTGCGTTGGTCGAGAGCGCACAGTAATTATTTGTTTACTTAGTGTGGTCGTGTTACAGTAAGTACTTTTATTTTTAATCAAGACTCATCATTCTAATTGCGGTTCAAATATGTTTTTATAAGAATCATAAGCAATCGATTTTGAAAAGGGCCTTGGTCCTGTGTTTTTGTTTATGTTGCATAATACCTACTTCAAAATTCCTCTAAAAAAATCTCAAATTAAATGGTGCATTGAATCAAGACAAGAATGTAGAGAAGCGTAAATTTAATATGTTTGAATAGATTTTATTTAAGTACTTACTAGAGTTCAATATTGCCAACGGTAGGTTTAGGTAGATGTTATTGTTACATGTAATATGCATATTTTAACGCAAAAACAACTATAATACACGGTAAACTTGTTAGAATGTTGAAATATGCGCTTTAATTGTTATTATTTAAAGTTTTGCATTATCGTTTCTTTGTTCCACGCTCAGAAAATCAAATTGCAAACATGTGTAATGTGTATGGTGTGATGATGACGTCACGGAATCGAACATCGGGTAATATTTATTTTTATACCGCTACCAACATGTCAAAAACAGAACCCTTATAGTAACGTCCTGTCTGTTTGTCTGTATGTCGTACATACATATATTATATAGAGCATATGAAAATTACTTTTCAGGGCCACTTTTAGCTGTCTGTATGTCACTGGCATTTTACTCTAAAATTATACAGGGTATATTTAGATTTTTTTTTATCGTAAGGCATTTATTTACGAACCGTGGGATCTTCAAGAAGACAAGTCCCTTTGTCAAGTGAGTGGGCAACTTGACTGTTAGAAGTTTTCAAGCCGCCCGAAGGCCTCTAACTTGGCTTAACGACTGCTGTTCCAGTGATTTGCGAACACATATGTGTTTTCTTATATACTTTTGAGATGACAAATACATATATCCTGACACCTCACATGGTTCATTAGTGCAAATATTCGTGTTTTATTTCTTTCTTTGATATCGCGCAAGAAAGGGAGGCGAACACGCGACTTCGCAGATCTCGATCATTTGCTTATCATCATCATCATCATCATAAATTTAAGAGCTTTGCTCTTGTCGGTGGAGTAACCGCCATTCCATTCTTCTCTGTGCTACATCTTTGAGTTCCTGATACGACACAACATTTTCTCCTTAGCCTGATCCATAAACGCCCGTCTCGGTCCTCCCCTGCCTCTTCTTCCCTCTATTTTGCCCTCTATTATAGTTTTGATGTAATTGTCATGTCGTATCAGGTGCCCCAGCATATTCCCTCTTCTATTTTCTATCATCTTTAGCAAGAATCTTTTCTCTCCTATCAAGTCTAATACTTCTTCGTTTGTTTTTCTTTCCGTCCAACTTATACCTTCCATCCTCCTCCAACACCACATTTCAAACGCACTCAGTCTATCTCTGTCTCTTTGAGTTAACGTCCACGTCTCGCTTCCATACAAGGCTATACTCCAAATGTAGATCTTAATAAAACGTTTTCTAATGTTGCGAGAAATCTTACATTTGAAAATTTGTTTTTTGGCATTGAATGCTTTTTTGGCCATAGCTATGCGGGTCATTATATCTGAAGTGCATCTCTGGAGTCACTAGTAATAATGCTGCCCCTAAATATTTAAAACTTTTGACCTGTTCAATGGGATTTTTTTTTTTCTAAATAAATGAAGACGGTCTGAGGCGCTACCACGAACGGAAAACAAATTTTCTGCCTCTCTGTCGCACTTGCATATTCGACCGACCAGATTCGGTTCGCAGAAAGGCCCTCAGCACTTCATGTAAATGATATGATGATATCACAAACTATTTATACGTTATCTGAAACGATACACAGCTCGTCAGGAGCGGGACGTGGGGCGGAGGAATACCCATGTTGTTCGTAGATAGTGTTGCCATATTTTTACAATGGGCGCGGCACTGTATTTAGATACTAAATATGACATAACGAGCATTAGTTTTATCTTTGTCATCCTACTTCGAGCCGCGGTTCGATCGAACACGTTCGCATTGTCTGTTTGAACGTCGAAGTGAACAGCAAACGTAGATGATCAATTTTGTACTTTGTCGCACTAGCGTAACAATCTAACAATACTGCGAAAGTTGAGTTGCGTCAAAGTAGTGAAAGTGACAAGGTACTAAAATGATCATCTACTTTTGATGTTGACTATTTATTTATACATTGTTCGATATTATTTATTTATTTATTTTATACAACGGCCGTAGCAAACAAGCTTACAGGTAAATTACTTTCGAGACGTTTTTTGCATTTGTAGTTGTGACCTCTGTAGCCAGCCTCACACACACACGTACGTGTGTCTGTGTACGTGTGTCCCTGTCAATATACAAATACTACTACAAATGCAAAAACGTCTCTAAAGTAATTTACTTATACCTGATGGTAAGCAGAATACCGTAGCCTGTGGACAGAAGAATTACAAGCACGTTACTGACCCTTATTGGGGCTTTATACACGGTTATTATTATCACGCGATACACTCGTATCACGATCCGTATCACGTGCATATTGATGAATTATTAAAGCAAAATCCATACAATTTTGAAAACCGCAATAATATTGACACCCCATATAGTGATACTTAATATCAATCGTGTAAGGGCCTCATTGACCTCACTTACTACAGATACTGACGGTCCCGTAAGTATTGTGTAGATCAAGATAAATGTCAATGCTCAGTTGGTTAAGAGCGACTGGTCCGGTATATCAGGAGGTCGCTGGTTCGAATCCAGCTCGAAACGTACCGCTAAGTAAAACCAAGTCATATATTATTCTGAGCCACTTTACAAATGAAATAACTGACGAAATGTACCTGGCCCATGGACTATAAGTAGGGTAGTTGCACCAAAAGATGAACACCACCCAAAAGTTAAACGTCTGATCGTTATATTGTTGTAAAATAATCCTAAACCGAGAACCCTTTACCAAGGTAGGCATTTATGCCGTCAGGGCGTTACACCACGCACGCGGCTGTGAGCGGTCATCGCGACCAATGCTTCGTACCAAGAATTCAGAAAAAAATCATTACTGTTGCCCTCCAATAAGGGATCATAATCTTTCTTTTGTTCCTTCCTTTCAACTAGTGCCTACGCCAATTGTTGGGACTAGGTAGCGGACCCCAGGCATCCTTCAGGATGCAACTATACTGGGAATAACGCTAGGAGGATGATGAATCTTTCTTCTGTTCCCTCATTTGCGGACAACGAAATGACGCTTTTCCTCATAGAAAATGTGAAAAGCAGTGTGCGCCACTCGGTAGCAAAATAGTTTGTAAGACATTTCATGTTTTTAGCAGCAGGCCTCATAGGCGTTGTGAAAAGCAGAATGTGTCACACGGTAGCAAAATTGTTTCCGTCTAGGGCGTAAACACATGACATGAATACCTCGCCGCGCTCAAGATTCTACTTTAGGATCCCTCGCTACGCCCAGGATTCTATTGTACTAGAATCTTTCGTTTCACTTAGGGTTCAATATACCACCCTCGCCGTAAATAAATCATTTTGCTCCCTTTAGACACAACCTACTATTTAATCTCTGAAATTTAATATCTGTACATAATTCAGGGAACAAGTAAAATAAAAATAAAATAAGCAAACTTAAAGATAAAAAAAAATTCCCAAGTCGCCATCAGCGGGTAGAGTGCCCAGAAGGCTGGCCGCATTGCCTCGCTGGATGGCAATGCTTATTCTTTGTGCAAAATATTGGCCAGCCCTTATTATTTAATATCTTAATTAATGAACCTTTTTAATTAAATGTACAGTAGGAATTTTATCGTATTTATTTTTATTAATATTTGAGATGTTTTAGTTAAAGTTATTGATTGATTTTTTGTACCTGAGCTAATGGTTAAACGTTTTTCAAGTATCGGGCAAAGTATAGATTTTTCAAATGCCTACTTATATAAATTCTTTTAACTTTTGGTTCCCATTTGATTATTATTGGGTTTGTTTAAGTATCGAAAAACACCATTACTTAGCCATAACTCTGTGCGCAGAGCAAGAACCGATAAAGTTAACTAGGTAGTTCAAGTTTTGACTTTTATGAAAAGAACCGTTGTTCAACGAAATGAACCGTAATGTAAGCCAGTTCAACATTTAGTTTGTATTCCATTGTGAACCTTTTGTTGATTCGCTTCGTCCAAAACATGAACTAAATAAACATTATGTAGTTTTAAAATACATTTCAAGTTAGTTTAGCTATTTGTGTCAAATCGTTCAGAATGTTCACATTGTTCATCTTTTGGGCATAATGGCTGATTCGGCATCAAACCATTAAAAAAAATCTGTATTATAATAGGAGGGTAAATATTTAAGTCTACTCCCGACTATCTGCCAAAACATATATAAAAAAATATTTACACCACACCTTGTCAAAAAGCGCGTTTTTCCGCACGCTGCGCGTCCGAAAAAACTCACTTTTTGGCCAAGTGGTGACGTAAAATTGTGTACAAAACACGGGTCGTAAATAGCTATTATACGTACGCTACAACCCGCAATAAAAATTCTACTGTAAGAGTCCGTAGGAAGCTCAGTTCTCCGTACAACCGTCGTAGTTTCGCTCTCATTTTAAAACAGCATGCTGGAATAACACGAAACTTCTATACACAATGGGCACCGGCCTATCTAGGCCGGAAGTTAGTTTCTGTTGCTTGAAATTATAATGGAGACAAAGTACAGCGATTATTAAAGTTTTCATACAAGACCTAAAAAACTCAAAATCATGCTTTTTTTTACAATTTCTAGCATCAGTAAGTAACTAATTTCCGGCCTAGATGAGCGGCCATTGTGTAGGTACACCAAATACAAAGTGTCAGGTTATTTCAGTTAGGCGTTTTCAAATGATAACGAAATAACGTTTGTACGGAGAATCGAGTTCAGTCGAGTGTACGAGCGTTCGGTGCCACGATACGATCATTTTCGTTTGTTTTTCAGACAATTATGCCGGGGGGTAAAAGGTTGTCCGACAGAGCGAAGGAATCAATAGTGACGGGCACTACTGTTGGAGGAGCTATAATCGGTGCTAATGCTGGTACGTTGCCCAACTACGGAATTCCTTTTTTTCTAAGTATATGAAGCAGGAGCGAGTGAAATCATCCCGGCTACATTCGGTGGCTGATTTCGACTTAATCGCTGAATGAGTGTACGTGAGTATGGGCGTACGTGTGTGTACGTGAGTATGGGCGTACGAGTGTGTGCGTGTGTGTTTGTTGCGCGTTTTCGTTTTTTATTTACACGATGTTGGTTGATATTCAGGTGTAGCAGCCGGAGGTGCTTCGGGTGGCCCTGTCGGGGCTGCCGCCGGGGGGATCGCCGGCGGCGCCGTCGGCGGAGTCTGCGGTTACGTCACCGGCACGGTGATAGTCGAAACGATTGAATATATGGAGGACCCCGCGGACTATATCCAAGATGTAAGCTAGATGACTTAACCCTTAAGTGATAGTGGAGCGGAGGCGGCGTGTGTGACATATGAAGCAGTAATCGACACTCGACACTATCGACAGTTTCGGAAAAATCAAAATTGCAAAACCGCCTCCGCCCCGCACCGCGCCGCGCCTCCTCTGTGCGTTTCAAGCTTTAGGGCCGCGATTCCAGTTGTCGTAATAACAGAAGGGAACATAAGTTACGAGTAGACTTTTTTTATTCTTTTTTTATGTCATAGGTGGCAAACGAGCAGAAGAATCGCCCGATGCTAAGCGATTAGCGCCGCCCATGGACACTCGCAACACCAGAGGGGTTGTAAGTGCGTTGCCGGCCTTTAAGATGGGAGTACTCTCTTTTCTTGAAGGTTTGAAGGTCGAATCGGTCCGGAAATACCGCAGGCGACAGTTCATTCCACAGTTTAGCTGTGCGAGGCAAGAAATTTCTGGAGAAACGCACAGTTGATTTAGTTTTTTTTCTTTGTTACAGAAGGCGAGAAAGATTGGTGGCTTATTTTAAAACTAATGATGAAAGTGTGTAACCTAACATTTAAATATTTTATCTTTATAATAAATGATTATACTAAATACAATTATAAGTAATTAATATACCTATTATTTCATTTCCCACTAAAATCACTTGATGGTGTTTCCCTGACCACCAAAGAGGAAATATTGAAACGTTGGGAAGAACATTTTAGCTATCTTCTCAATGTCGATCGACTAGCAGCTTCTATATTATGAAACTGAATACTGGAATACCAATAGTTAAATTTTAAGACCTAATTATAACGTATTCTGATAAATATTTTTATTTCTTCATCGAAAAGCTAACAAATAATATTTCGTACATAAGTTCGAAAAACTCATATAGGTAGGTACGAATGCAGGCGCATTCGCACCCCAACCGCTGCTTGACAGCCACATTCGTGAACCGCTAGGCCACCGTACCTTTTACTCGGACATAAATTGTTTTATGAAAAGAGCTAAAACATAACACGCTCTTTGCCGTGACGCAGTCGGGTAAAAGCATTATGTGAACCAACCTTTAACTATCTAGTGTGTTACGCAACACGTATTATAACATGACATAACACGCTGGAATAAAAAACACAACGGGAAAAATGCCTTAATTTAATTGTACATGCCGCAAATTTGAAGTTATTTAATAGTCTGTAGCTAATAGTCTAGCCACTCTAAAAAATTGCTTAAATATGACCATTACTATAAAACAAAAAAGTTAGCCTAACACGCCACCTAGGATAACACACTGGAAGATTTTTGGGGACATTTTTTAAATTGATAAATTTTATTTGAAAATAATATAGTTTCTGAGATTTTCAACCAAAATACTTTAAATTGACTGAGTAGTCAATTCTAATTATTATTTTTTACATATATGTATCAAAAAATGTCCCGAGGACATAATTTTGTATGGAGCAAAAAACTTGTCGATTTTCAAGTTACTCAAATATCATGTAAAATAAATATAAACGAATTTTATTCATAACATAACCATCTATTGGTCTGGTTTATACTTTAGAAGAATCAATTGTATGTGTTTTAAAAAAAAAGAGGGGAACTTTTTTTTTTTGGGGGGGTAATATTTCATGGTACCGAAAATTTTGTTCAAAAAGTACTTTTTTTTTAATTTAACAAATTTTACATACATACTCACGCCTGTATTTCCAAAACGGGCAGGCAGAGCACACGGTAATTAAATTAAATGATCTTTGGTCGGCCGTTAGGTTTGGCCGTAAGACACGATACGATCATATAATCTATCTGCCCGGCTAGTATGATAGCTTATACCGTTACGTTTTATGTGAGGTTTCAGTACATTTTGGCCATATAACGTGACGGTATAAGCTGTCATACTAGCCGGGCTGCTGGGGCCAAGATTCTGGGCAGCACGTCTGTTATTGCATCGAACATCTACTCAGCATGGCCTTGAACGGTGAACAGTCAGGTTGGATGTGTGTAGAGCGCTTTAGGTGAAGGGTAGGGCAAGGCCTTCTCCATACAAACGTTGTGCAAGTTTTATTTGTTAGTTTAGGCACTACATCATTTAATTTAATTTTTTGATTGTACTTATTGGATATACACAGAATCTGATGTTGAAATTTTCCTTTTTTCAGGAAAAAATAAAATTAAAAAAATACAAAAATTTAAATAAAAAATATATAAATATCAAGTTGTAGCTAACGGAAAAATAAGCATATTAACCAAAAATAATAACTGTAGCGCAAACATAAACGATGAAAAACGTGCACAAAGTTTGTATGGAAAGAGCTTGCCTACCCCTTCGCCTTAAGTGACGCAGCGATTGATATCGCGTCCGCCACTCTCGCGCATATTTGCAGGTTATTCCAGTACCCTTCGAGCTACGCAACTACTAAAACTACGCGACGTTCGATACTGTAGCGGGCATTGTTTTTTTATTTGTGCGAGCTGATTTGTAATAGTACAGTAAGTACCGCAATAGTGTGCTTCTAATAGAAATAATGACAATTATTTCTCGTTATTAAAGGATTCAGTGCAAATCAGTTTTTATATTCAAACACAGTGTTAAGAGGAATTTCTAAATTCGATTGATGTTTTGAGAGAGCAGCTGATTTAAGAAGTTTATTTTTTTGTGTTGAATGTTTAAATATGTTGTGAGATGTACAGTCATCCACAATAATGCCTGGCACGCTCTAATAGCGCTACAAACAGAGTTTTAAGTATGTTTTATATTAAGCTTTTTGACATTATCAATGTGTATCTTTAAAATCCATGTTTATTGTCTATCGACTAATAAGTCCTATTTACTTCAATGAGTACGTCTACAGATTATATAACAATGCAATCAAAGCTTGTTAGGGTCCTACTGGGACTTAAATAAAATTGACTGTATTACTGATAGGCTGGTATATTCCGCCTTAATTACAAAAATGGGACCCGGCCAAACAATAAGTACTGTACTTTAACTCGAGTGTCGTCCGTTGCCGGCGGAGTTCGTGAAGCCGAATGTCGCTCGCGGGTCCCGCGGCCGCAGCCCCCGCGCGCGATCAAGTTCTCAACAAAGCTAGTAAATTATATTACACAAATTCCTACGCTAAAAAGCAAAAAATGGATCGATTTGTTTGGAAAATACGTTTTTATTGTTCGTGCCTGTATTAATAATATTGCACACACATTGCACAACACTTCCACGGTGTACCCTGCTTCCACCATTGGTAGGTACAGTCAAGTGCAAAAATATGGGTGCATACAACTTGCTCAAAAATATGTCCCATAGCTCTTAAATATGTCGGCGGATTAAGGTTGCGGTACGTATTTATGAGAGGATTAAATCGATACGTATTTTTTCACTTGACCGTACCAACCGTACATATTTTGTTATGCCAGACGGTGAATCACATCATAATATGTTAGGTACTACTATTTGTATACAGTGAAGTATGTGCCTAAAACTTTACAATTAAAATTCATTTTTGCGTGCATTGTCGGCTTATTGTTAATCTTTGTACGTTTCTTCGGAGAATACAAACTGCAAATAATGGAATAAAGTGGCGCTATGATGATGTCATCAGTCGGGATCGGGATATTGTTTCGGCAGTTGATACTGATAAGAGTGATAAGGGCTTAAATTATAATCAATTAGGCTTGCCTCGTACCACAGGTTGTTTTCCAGGACAAGTTATATGAAAATTTCATAGGATTTGATAGCTTGCGACTATGTAACATTGCACAACAATTAATTTATATTCTGACTACTATTTTTTTAAACGTGCGATGTAAACATCACATAGTTGGGAGGTTCGGTTGATAGATCATCATAAATCCGGATTCATTTGTCTGACATGAAGTTTTGTGACGCGGCAGAACAATACCTATCGGCTGATATCGGTTTTATAACGGTAAAGAAGCTTGTAGTCGCGGGGAACAGCTCGGCCAAGTACTAATCCACATTTAAAATCACTATACACTACATTGAATAAAAAAAGGTCGTATCTTCATAGCACACTCACGGCACTTATGTTCGTTTGTTTTGGCTAAAGTTTTTCAGCAATAACTCAAAATTTGAGAAACCTGTCTTGTTCAAACCAAAAATCTGAAATTAAAATCAAATTAAATAATGAAGGTATTTATTTATGTAGGTATAGGTACACCACCTCAATTATTTTCAGAATTTTTAAAACCATAGTTTGGGAATTAGAGGGGGCACACTTTTTACGATGTTAAAACCAACCAACCGCCAACCGACGTTAATATCTCACCAACAGTTGTCTAAAATGGAAAAGGTTTTCTTAACCTCCATATAGTAATTTTTAAAGGCCCATCCATATCCCACACGCATAATGGACGGGTATTGAATTTTATTCATCCCCCGGTTACATGTATGGGTTCCGCCCTAACCTAATAGCTTTTCGTAATTTAACACCACTTTTCTGTGGAGGTTCGTAGAATATTCCTTCCTAGCACATTTCATAATTGTAATTAATGCTTATAGTCTTCGAGTAAATCAGCTGTGACACACGGACGGAAATAATATAAAAATTGGCATACGAGTATAATTCATTGCCTTTTCATGACGAAATACGTTTTTATTATATTTTTTATTTTATATATTAATTATTTTTGGTCACGAATAAATATTATTCTTCTTCTTCTTCTATTGAATTATTCTTACAAAAATGAAAAATATTCTTATATTAATTAATTATTTTTCACTGGCTAGATGCTGGTCAAGAGCAATCCCATTTTAATAAAAAAAAACCTATTATACTTACATAACAAAATAAAATAGAAATATAATAAGGAAACGTCAAATATAATAGCTTCAATTTGATAATTTACGATTAAAGAAATATTTCATAACATATGTCTATCCATAGAAAAAGAAATAGCTAATAGAAATAAAAAAATCAAAATTAAATTCATTCATTATAGCACTGGAAAACTCTTCATCGGAATTAAAGCATTTAGTTAGCAAATATGTCCTTAATTAAATTTTAGTATCACTTATACAAATATCGTAAACAAAAACAAAACGTAGAGACTAATTACCGTTGAAGTCCCACGAGGCAGGCCGAAAATGTTGTCGTATTAATAAAGAGTTTTACGGCCGCGCGGTGTTGCTCTATCTAAATTCACGAAAGCTGGCGTGTTCGAGAGAATATCTATAGGCGCATCCTCACGCGCGACCATGGCAGTTTGTTTCGTCAGGACTCCGCCGCGTAAAGTGTGTCACACACTGGAGCGGTCTGCGGTGGCGATGGCGGCCAGTAGTTTACTATGAAAATCAAGGCCGCGTGTGTCTGAATGATTGTTAAGATTGTCATAGTCGTGTATTGTAGTTGTCGGCCTGTTTAGCCTAGTTGGTAGTAACACTGCCTCTGAAGCTAGAGGCCCCGGGTTCGAATCCCGGCAAGGGCATTTGTTTCTGTGATGAGCAGAAACATTTGTTCCTGAGACTTGGATGTTTTCTATGTATTTAAGTATATCTATTAAATATATCGTCGTCTAGTACCCATAACACCCTTTATTGTGCATACCATGGGTCTAGTTCCATTAGTGTAAAAAATTGTCCCTTAAATATTTATTATAGTGTACTACAGGCCGCCACCGCGGCCGCTACCGCAGACCGGTCCAGTGTGTGACACGCTTACAGTGCGACACAAAAGAGTAGAAATTAAAAAGTGGCAACACTGTAGTAACGTCCCTTTTTTCCTAGATTGATTTGAAAAGGATGAGCGGCTAGTTCAAACCCACTTACTGACAATACAAGGCGGATTTAACTCTCCCTCCTAACAATGGCAATACCCAGTACAGCATACGCACTCACGCAAATTGATACATATACACACACATTTACATACCCACACTCGCATAGGCTAAGTCAGGAAGTCGCCATATTCTAAGCTGTCTAGGCTGTGAGGCGTCTTTCGATGACTAATGGCAAAGGCTTATTGTCATTAGTAACGAAATGTCGTTACTAATTACAAGAAGCAGCAGCCCAGCTAGGACGATGGGTTATAACGTCATGTTTTATGTGACGACTTAGTACATTTCGGCAGAACGTGACGATAAAATCTATAGTGCTAGATGCATGGGCTTACATTCAAAATGGTAAATACCGTCACAATAAAATGGTAACAAAGGCAGTACAAGTTTTTATGTTTTGTGATATATCTTCAAAAACTTAAGCTGTGTTCTTTTTAAGATATGGGAAGAAATGATGACCTCGACTACGTAATTTTGGCCGGGACGACCACAGGAGGGGCAACCGTCGGCGGTGGAGCTGGTATCTATATTTTCATATTATTTTGAAGTTAGTAAGGGTGGGTTGACTAAACCGCCTGTAATCGTAAGGCTCGTTAGCAGTTTTCGTCACAATCTGATTGTATGGAAAGTTTGACATGTTTCTATGTGATGATTGCTGCCAGCGCCATATTTAACGTTGATCGGTCTGTAATTGTAAGTGTGCAACCCACCCTAGCGTCCGATTATAATGAGAGCTGGTGCTACACACCGTGGTGGTGGTATTTGATATGATCTTCATCATATCCATGTTCATCCTTAGTTAGACCAAGTCTCTCAGCAGCTTAACTGAGGCCATCGAGCATAGTACTCAAGTCATCCATGGTCTCAGCTAAGACTACTACATATATATTATCGCCCGCAAACTGAAGGTGGCTGATGTGCTCACCGTTGATGTTGATGAGTAGCCTTCTCCAGTGCAGTCTTCATACCATGCAGCGGTAAATACTTAGGAGAAATAGCATCTCCTTGCCTGACTCCGCTGCAGGAGAATATAATTCGAGTTCCAGTCCTGGTGTTGGACTGACATCTTGGCGTTCTCGTACAAACTTCTCGTACAACTTTAGTAACTTAGACAATATATAGGTAACTGCTGTATATTTTTGGTAATAAACGATTTAGAAAATGATTTCTATTTTTTTGTTAGGTGTCAAGGCCGGCGCTACTTATGGGGCTGTGTATCTCGGATGTGTTGGCGGCCCCCCCGGCGCCGTCGTGGGGGCCGTTATAGGAGGAGTGGCCGGCGGGTTGGTGGGCGGCACAGGTGGTTACTTGGTCGGGAAGTGCGTGAACGCAGTGAGAGGTTGGTTTGACTAAGGTGAGTAGTATCTAAGTAGCCTGCGGAACAACTAGACCACTCGCACACAGGCGCACCAGGCAGACTTACGTAGCTAGTCAGCAAATACTACTGCAAGCTGAAAGAGACGTCGAGATGAGGATATGAAATCATGGTTAGAAAGAAAATTGTAGTCCGCCACGCAGGTCCTCTTGTGGGTAACGACGGGCCCTTTGCTACGCTATGACCCCGCAGCGATTGAAATGAAATGAAATTTTTTGTGTGATATATTAAGGTTTTCTCCGGGCGGCTTGAGAACTTCTAACAGTCAAGTTGCCCACTCACTTGACAAGCCTATTCCCAATAAGGTCGGTTTCCCCCTCGGGTTGGAAGGTCAGATGGCAGTCGCTTCCGTAAAAACTAGTGCCTACGCCAATTCTTGGGATTAGGTAGCGGACCCCAGGCATTCTTCAGGATGCAACTGTACTGGGAATAACGCTAGGAGGATGATGATATATTAAGGTTTTCTACTGTTGCAGTTCTTATTGCTATTGCTACACAGCTGGTCCCATTAAATATTACCATGACAGGTGTACACACGTTACAAATTACAAAACAAGATAAAAGATAGGTAATGAGATCATATAATACCTTGAGAATACCTTGTCGAAGGATCTAGATATTGACGTTTTCAATTGCTCTATTCCATGTGTGAGGCGAACTTTATCCAGACGTTGTTTCTAAACGATGTTTCTTACATGTGGTGATATGCTTTCTGTACATTTAATTAACTTTATACATTTGATTAACTACATAGTTGTTGAGTATACAAATATACAAGTGGTATCTGTGTATCTTCTGAGCGTCCGGTGAGCGATGGACATCTCTTGTTGTGTTCTCTTATAGCCTTTGATTTTTAATTTTAAGATACTGTAACATAGTGTGTAACCTTAGTTCATATCTTGTTTCTATTGGTGAGTTTCTGTAATTGGCTCCATATTTCTATTTAAAATGTCAACATGTTTAAAAAGCTGTTGAAACTCCTTTAATAAATAAATAAATAAATATTAAATTGGTCCCAATGATATTTTAAGTATGGTCCTATGTCAGTATACTAATAATATTTTCGTCCAATATTCCGCAGTGTCTCAAGACGAAAGTCTTTGAACAGTGTGTGTTCCCAGTGATGACATATGGTACTGAAACGTGGTCGCTTACTATGGGCTTCATAAGAAGGCTCAGTCACCCAAAGAGCAATGGAGAGGGCTATGCTGGATGTTTCTCTGCGTGATCACATCAGAAATGAGGCCATCTGCAGCAGAACCAAAGTGACCGATATAGCCCTTCGAATCGCTAAACTTAAGTGGCAGTGGGCGGGGCACATAGCACGTAGAACCGATAGCCGTTGGGGCGGAAAGGTTCTCGAGTGGCGACCACGTACCGGAAGGCGTAGCGTAGGCAGGCCCCCCACACACACGGTGGACTGATGACCTGGTAAGGGTCGCGGGTGTCCGCTGGATGCGGATGGCGCAGGACCGGTCATTGTGAAAGTCTTTGGAGGAGGCCTATGACCAGCAGTGGACGTCATTCGGCTGAAATGATGATGATGAATGATGATGTCAGAATACATGTCAAATACCATTATTTTGTTATGATGACCGATGTGTGGAATTAAATAATACACTATACTATACAGAATAAAACGTTTAAGGAATGTCCATAAAATATTCATTCAGACAATAAAAACATTTGTCCACTAGCCACTGTTTGATAACACTTCTAAATAAGGTCTTTAAGAGTGCGCAGTACGTTCGGTTCTCCATACAAACGTTTTTACGCTTTCATTTTAAAACGCGATGCTAGAATAACATGTATACACAATGGGATTCTGCATATCTAGGTTGGAAATTAGTTTCTGCTGCTTGATATTATTATGTAGAAAAAATACAACGATTATTAAGGTTTCCATACAAGCCGTAAAAAACTCAAAAAACCGCTGTATTTTTTTTCTTTTACAATTTCTAGCAACAGCAACTAATTTTCGACCTAGATATGCCGGATCCCATTGTGTATACAAAATTTCATGTTATTCTAGCATGGCGTTTTAAAATTAGAGCATAAATACGTTTGTATGGAGAACCGAGCGTACTGCCACGTACTGCGTCCTCTTAAAGGAATCAGGTAATTTGTTGTAGATCTCTATACACATCATGTGGGTATTCTTGCAGATGAGTTTTAACCTGGCAGGTGGTCTGTATAATTTATGTATTTACTGAGATTTTATTTTATGAGGTATAGAGTCCTGCTTGAGTTGGAACATATGTATGTTGGTATACAAACACGCAAGTTTCATATATATAAGTATATATAAGTAAAGATGTCAGAGTTAGGATGTGATTATTCTTAAAATATGGGCGACATGTGAACATTGCTATTATACAGCGTTTTTGCATTTAAAAATAGTTTGCCTTTGTCTACTGAGTTCCCCAGATTACGATACCATATCTAAGACTTGGTGCTAAATATATAGCCATTATATGCTGTTAAAGCTGCTTGAATTGACACTATTTGGCTAACTTTTCTCAATGCAAATACAAATTTATTGACTTTAGCACACACAGTATTGACATGTTAGTGTATTTTTTGGTAACCTGCCATGCTGCTTTACATTTATTCCTAATGTTGCTTATGTATTTTAACTTCTCTGTTCTTAGATGTGAATTGATAATTTTTTTTAGTAGTTTCGAGTAATTATTATATTTTTCTTTATAACATTTAAGTCGTCTACTCAAGATGTAAAGGTTTCTTTTATGATAACAACATCTTCGTAGGCTTTTTGTGAGCCATTTACCACATTTATTCCTATTTGAAATTTTTATCTTAACGACAGGAAAACATAAATCAGAAAAAAGTACATACAAATCGTAAAATTCTCTGAAAGAGCGTGTAGCATCAGATTCAGCAAATATTTCGGAAAACGACAAAGATGACAAATATATCTAATAAATAGGTTTAAATAATCCTCGCTATAGACACGTCTATACATGTACCACCATTTCGCTGGAGTAGTGTGACGTTTAGTTACCGGTATGTGGTAGGATTGGGCAGTGTGATCCGAAAGTCCCAGATGATGCACCCGTGCATCTCCGCCGTTTACGTTGCTGGCGATGTGATCGATGCATGTCTCCGACTGGGCTGTGATTTTAGTAGGTGTGAGAATCACATGTTTCAAGTTGTAGATTTCTAGAACGCGCTTCAATTCTTCTGATTTCTTGATTTCATAAGATCCACGTTAAAGTCACCGCATAATATATATTTTCTCTTGTTGTGCTGGCATATTGAGTGTAAGAGATCATTAAGCTTATGGAAAAATGCTGAAGATGGTGAGGTAGGAATTCTATTTGTATAAAAACATATCAAGATAATCCGTACTGGGTTAAGTTCACTCCACAACATTCGAATACCATTGAGAGTGAATATAGTTCTGTTTCTTTTATAACGACATAGTCAAGATCGCTTTTTACAAGTATCGCTAATCCTCCCCGCTTGGTCTTTTTGTTTTACGTAAACAGACGATATCTATATGAAATACAATGCCATGTTTGGCTAGAGTGTATAACGCTTCGTATAACACTTCCTGTTTGCTCAAAGCCCCTGAAATATTCTGGTGTAGTATCCCTATACTTGTATTACAACGATATTCTAGGAAAAAACTGCTTTGGGGCTGGAGTTGTTAATTTACTTGATTCGTCAGGAGTGATTTTGACGTCTTTCTTCGGTATCGGTCGTTGCGTTCTTACCTAACAAACCGGAAACAATATGTTGAGATTAAATGGAGGGAGGATAGGAACGAAACAGCGTATAATTCTAATATGGTCAAAATAGCTAGAGGAGTTCCGCAGGGATCTATATTGGGTCCTATATTTTTCATCATTTTCACAAATGACCTTATAAGTTACATGTATGCGTCCCTGCCGGATACTCAACTCGAGGTTTTTGCTGACGATACAAATGCAATCATATCTGCAGAAAACATTCTACAACTAAACAATACAATAAATGATGCGTACTTTGCCTTTCAATCATGGTTCAGTGAAAATAATCTACAGTTAAATTGTGACAAAAGATACGCCTTACATTTTAGAACTACTGCTAGTAACAAAGATGTGCTACATGTTTCTACTAACGAAGCCAGAAGTTGTCAAGTGGATTCTGTGAAAATTCTTGGCGTCCATATAGATTCCTCGCTAAACTGGAAAAACGAACTTAAGGCTATCGTTAACTCAGTTAGTTCGGCCTGCTATGCTCTTAAAAGTCTTAGAGAACAAGCAAAATTAGTGCAACTAAAAATGGTGTAGTATGCGTTGGTGGAATCACGGATCCGTTACAGTGTTAAGTTCTGGGGGAATAGTTATAAATACAACACACACTCTGCTTTTGTTGCCCAGAAAGGGCTATTAGAATTATGGCTCGAATTCCACAAATTGTATCTTGTAGGAACTATTTCTTAGAGTTTGAGATCTTACTGCCCCGTTCTCTGCTTGTACATTCTCGTAGTCCTAACTGATTTATTTAAGCACCTCACAGATATAGAAACACCTGGTGAAAGACAAAAGCGTCTGGCTACTAGAAGGAAGGACTTGCCTCAGGCTACCCAGGCTAAACTAAAAGTGGTCAGGCACTCGGCCGAATACTGAGCAGTAAACCTCTACAATAAGTTGCCGGTAGAGTTGAAGTCAATTTTAAGTACAAATTTGTTCAAAAATAAGCTAATAGCATTTTTGCTGCGGAAGTGTTTCTATACAGTTGAAGAATTTTTAACAGGTAATCGGGTATAATTTAAAAAACTGTAATATCATCATTAATATCATTACTAGTATATAAAAGAGATAACAGATTGATATCTAAGTAGCAAGTAAATTCATAAATATATAAGTAACATGTTTGACATTCTTTATAATTTCTTATTATTGAATTTTTCTTTGTTATAATTTATTCACTTAGTTACAGATATTTTTTTATACTCATGACTTTATTATTATTTATTTGCAATTTTGATTTTTATTCTTTTAATATTTATGGCACAATTACCTTGTATTTCTCGTTGGCAAAATCCTCGCACCATCCCTACGTGATTTCGAGGTAGCGTGCTTGTCTGAGGCGGAAAACGCGTGGAAGATGGCCTGCCCGGGAGTCAACTTGCCCATATATAAAAATATTCAAAGAATTTGGGACCAACCCCTCTGCAAGCAGGTGCATTCCCATTTGTTGGACTCCTGTTCCACCAGCCAGGAAAAAGCCAGGTTACTGGCTGTGTCGGAAAAGGAATCTGGCTCATGGCTACATGCTTTGCCTTCATCAAATTTTGGCACCCTTCTGGATAACAATACACTAAGGTTGTCTATCGGCCTGCGCCTAGGTGCAAACATTGTCGCTCCCCATCGCTGTCCCTGTGGTGCTCTGGTGGATAGCCTCGGGCTCCATGGTCTCTCTTGTATCAAGAGCGCCGGACGTCTGTCTCGTCACGCCTCTCTCAATGACATCATTCGTCGGGCCTTTGTCAGCGCTAACGTGCCGGCCGTTTTAGAGCCTCCTGGCCTGGCTCGCGACTATGGCAAGAGGCCCGACGGCATGACCCTTGTGCCCTGGAGACTAGGACGGCCCCTTATTTGGGACGCAACATGTGTCGATACCCTGGCGCCGTCCCACCTAGGCGCAACTTCATTGAGAGCGGGCGGGGCAGCCGCAGCGGCCGAGGCTGCGAAGTGCCGCAAATACATCGGACTTGCAGACCTTCATATATTTGCGGCATTTGCTGTGGAGACACTGGGACCGTGGAGCGCGGGTGCCCACCGACTTTTTGGGCAACTATCCCGAAGGCTGGCCGAGGTGTCAGGAGACCGTAGGGCTGGCTCGTTCCTCGGCCAGCGGATCAGCATAGCTATCCAAAGGGGGAACGCTGCCAGCCTTATGGGAACCCTTCCACAGGGCTCCGATCTGGGAGACCTTTTTTTTTAAAATTAGTTTTAGTTGTTTTGTTTTATATTTAAGTATCATGTTTTCATGTTTGTTGTATTAAATACCCAGTTAAATAAATGGATTGAGAATTGGCACAATTATTTCAAATGCAATGAATATTGTTTATTGAATAAATAAATAAGTAACTGAGATCGGTGGTTGCGTAGAAGTGGTAGCTAGAGTCCCCGTCATCCGTGGATTTCTCGTAGGTTTCTTATGAAGCAATTGCAGTCGATACTTCGTATTGCGATTGGGAACTGTCAACTTGTGGCCCCTTGTATCGTCCGTTTTGATCGTAACTATTTATATGGGACAGCGTCTAAATTTTTTTGTGTGCGTAGGGAATTGGGCGTCTTTGCCTAAACAGCATATTAAGACATGATTATATATATATTAGTCTCGCGGTCACAGGACGACAGTGTACCTCACGACTCCTGACGACTTCAAATGGTCCTTAGTGACGGACCGTGTGACCTGCATGCAGATGGTTCCTACCAAGCTCATTAAATAAAACTATTTAAACGGATTTATTTCAGTCGGAATGATCTACGGAACCCTTGCAACGCGAGTCCACCTAGCACATTACCGGTTTTATTAAAATTTAAGTTACTTGTACCAATTGTAAATGACTTTATTTGTGAACAACCTTACACAAATCGACATAGTCCCAAACTAAGCAGAGCTTGTACTATGGGTACTTAGACGACGACATACTCGTAAATAGCTACAATGTTCGTCGACTATTTGATGACTATTTCCGAAGTATTAGAACTTCCTGCTTTCAATTCTACGGGTTATAAATCAACAATATTATTGTTCCAGGAATAGAAGAAGTCAGTATAGAACAAGTATACCTCCGTGACACACACAACACAAGGCCAGATGTTGTAAATCCGTTCAAACGGGTGACCTGGATGGGGTATTTTATATATCGCCTATTCATTAGTTCTATAACTTGTATATATTATTTCGTTTTTAGTTTAAGTTTTTCATGAACACAATAGTAATTATGTATATTACTAGTCAGTGTTAAATGTCAGAAAGAAAATTTGGAATGGTGTTTGGTGGTGGTTGGTGGACATTCAATCATTAAATACGGTAATTTATTGACACTTCGGGTCCAGTCGCGTATCCGAGTTTGCCTGATGGAAAACATTATTTACTACTATATAACATGGAATAGCCAAACAAAAACTCTGTCGCAATGGGAAAGTGTGCGTAGAATTTACTTTTTTTGAAACAGTATATTGTATATACGACTTTTGACGTAAGACACTTGGTCCGTGGGAAGGGCGTACGTGAGCTCCACTGGGCGCTCGGCAAGTGGCTTAGGGAGGTAATGGGTGACCGTCGCGCGGGCAGCTTTCTCGCGCAAAAAGTTGCCATCACAATCGCAATCCAGCTCGGGAATGTTGCCTGCGTGATGGACAAAGGGGGACCTAATTTTAATAATATATTTTAATGTTCAGTTTGAACTACTTTACCTAAAATAAAATGAAATTAATATTTATTTGTTAATAGTGGGTTAACAGGAAGGTCTAACGAATTTACTGCCATACGATCTCCAGATTATGCCTACAAACTGGCGTACAAATTTATAATTGTATTTTTTCATCATGTTAGTAAATATGACTTTTACATACTTCCAGTAATAATGCTTATCATTTTCTATCCTAATTATCCTGAATAAAGGTTTCCCTATTTATTTAAATCTAGTTCTATAATTAATTTTAATAATGCATCTCACCAAAAAAACAACCAAAAAGGATTGAAAATGGTATCGCTCTTTTATTTAAGTAGTATTTAGCGGATATTTAAAAAATAAATGCATTTTCTTTGAAGCCTAACGTTATTTGAAAATTACATACAAAATCATATAGTTTTGTAAAATATGTAGTATCCGATAATTTAGTGATTAAATTTATTTTATTTCATGTAACGAACTTTTATTTGTATTACGATCCTCTAAATTGTGTTCATCATCATCATATCAACCGAAGGACGTGCACTGCTGGACAGGCCTCCGCCAACGAGTGCCACAATGACCGGTCCTGCGCCACCCGCATCCATCGGACTCCGCGACCTTTACGAGGTCATTAGTCCACCTTAATTTTATTATTAGAGTATTATTCCAAATTATTTATAACGCTTGACATTCGTATTTTGAATATAATAATAATAATATTGGGGGACAATCTTACACAAATCGACCTAATCCCAAACTATAAGCAAAGCTTGTACTATGGGTACTAGACGACGATATACATACTTATATAGATAAATACATAGAAAACATCCAAGACCCAAGAACAAATATCTGTGAAAAATGCACAAATAAATGCCCTGGCCGGGATTCGAACCCGGGACCTCTAGCTTCGGAGGCAGAGTCACTACCAACTAGGCTAAACAGGTCGTCAAATATGCAATTGTTACGTTATTATCTGACAACGGTACTGTCTTCTCTCACGGTTTGAAATGATTGCCATGCAATAAATAAAGAATCATTATTATCTAACTCTATTGTAACACCATCAGTCATCATTAGATTGAAATAAAATGATTATCAACACGAGTCAGTTATTATTCAACTTCCGTTAAGTGGTTAAGTTAAGCCTTAACTCCCTCTCCATGTCCATGTTCATGTCCACTCCATGTCCACTCCATAGTAGTAACTAGAGTAGACGTCAAATAGTAATGGCGAGATAGTCGCATACTAAATTGAATAAGAGCGACAGCGAGATCTATATCATTTGTTGTCTTTTTAGGGTTTTAGGTAAGTAAACAAGGAATCCTTATAGTTTCGCCATGTAAGTCGGTCCACCCGTCTGTCCACGGCTTAGCTCAATAATCATTACTACAAGAAAGCTGTAGGATGGCATATGTATACATATCAATCACGCCGGTAAAACTATTAAATAAAATATTGAAAAATTGCTTGCAAAATCTATCGTGTAGACACTTACGTTGGATAGCTCGTTTAAAAGTACTTAATGGAGGCATTTTTTGATTCAAGAATCCGATTGTGTGATTTAAACTATAAACTATGTAAAAAATAAATAAAGGCAGCATACTCAGTAAGTAGTAACCGTTTAGCTGGCAGAGAGAAGCACTTGACACCAACAAAAATAATTAATTTAATCTGGTAGTGTATTTCCCTATCTAACCTATCTTACTCTTATTTATTTAGTTTAAGAAGTCCCAACAGCTACACCGTACCGAGATCAGAAAACTTGTAAAAAACAACAAAGTTATTTTAAAGAAAGCAAATAGATCCTATTACAAAGTAAGTAATAATGGTGTCCCGCAAGGTAGCATATTGGGACCGTTGCTATTCGTCCTCTACATCAATGACCTACCGAATGCAATGCCTCACAAGAGCATACTATTTGCAGATGATACAGCAATATTAATAAAATGTAATGATAGAATGATTTATGAACAAGACATAAATAATGCTTTGAATGACATAATACATTAAATGAATATAAATGACTTAAATATTAATATAAATAAAAGCAAATGGATGCAATTTATTTCTTATAATTCAAATAGTTTACCAATCCCATTAAATTATTATAATGAAAATGTAGAAGAAGTAGAATCTTTCAAGTTTCTCAGCTTCCCTCTGGACAGACATGTCTACTGGAAGTACCATATTGAACAAGTTTGCAACAAACTAAACAGATTTGTCTTTGCACTCAGAAGACTGAGGGATACGGTATCGGTTGAAGCATCACTGATAGCTTACCATGGATGTGTGTTGTCTGTTTTCCATTTTGGATGTAACTCTCGGCTTGATGACAGTTGCATACCTTTGTTTACGAAAATGCGTATATTGCCATTGCCCTGTTTGTACATCAGGGACGCATGTATCTTTGTTAACACACGTCTAAGTGATTTCCGAACACGAGGTGATATGATGCACAGACAGACCAGAAAAAAGATCATGGACCTGCTGTACAAACCTCTCGCTAGCAAGGTAATATATGGTAAAAATGTGGCCAACATGTGCATTAAATTATATAATAACTTGCCTCTGGGGAAACGATTTTTAAAATAAGTTGACAAGTTGGCTTCTCGACAGATGTTTTTATAGTATTAAGAGTTATTTAGAGTATAAGTGAAGTGAAAGTGACATACATTGTTTTTTTTGAATGTATATTAATTTTGCAATTGATTATTTGTATTTTTACTAAATTTATCGCCTCTCAGTAAAATATTTGCACGCCTGCATGCAGGCTGAATACACTGTCATCTTCAATTATGTAAGACCTTCCTTTACTGTATTCTGGCAAATAAATAGTTTTGACTTTGACTTTACAAAACTATGATAGAGACTTAGGTACCTACTTAAATACAAAATTATTTATTATTAAAAAAAATTTTTTGGTTTTTTTTTTATTGATGATTATTTATCATCAGTATCCAGATCACTTGCTATAGTGTTTAAATGAAGACTAATAGCGCGACACAAAAAACTATTTTGCATACTTGTACTTGAAAAAAGTAAGTACTTACCTACATTTTTTATTTCCGACCACACACGACGTCGGCCTCGCTTGCACGTCTGTACGCGCCTTTAGTGACGCAGTATCTGCTATCCTATCGCTGTCCCAAAAGAAAATATAATGGAGCCATTTACATGATTCTTATAATCACAATATTGAGATGTCATTATTCTCGCGGTTTTCATAATTGTTTGAATTTTGCTTCAATATTCATGACCTATCGTGATACGAGTATATCCGGTGATAATAATCACCGTGTGCAAGGCCCTCACTACGTGTTAGCTGTCACGTCCGCCACTCTCGCGCATATTGTTTACCAGGTTATTTCAGTACCCTTTAAGACCACTGCGCGACGGGCACCTGTGCATGTTGTAATTTTGTGCGAGCCTGTTTCCAATAGTAGGTACACTAAGTACTATCTGTATTGTTTGTGATCATAAGAGCAAGATTTTTTCTTTCAAGAGTTCGGTGCAAATCTATTTTTAAGATGAATTTCTTAATTCAACTGATGTTTTGTTTAGAAAGAATTATGTTGGAATGGCTGGCCGTAGATTCCGATGACAATGTCAAATTAAGAGGAATAAAGACAAGTCAATTTGTCAAAACTCTGGGCTTTTGCAAGGTTTTGCCACCATTCCAACATATTTAAATAAACCTACTACTTTAGTTATGCCAGCCAGACGGTGAATCTCAATACAAGTATATCCCATGTTTATACTTACCTACTCGAACAGTGGAATGTGTACTTCAATTTTTGCAGTTAAGGTTTATTTTTGCGTGCATTGTCGGCTCATGAATAGTCTTTGTTTTTGAAGTACGAATGGCAAATAATGATGACGTCACACAGTCGATTCAGGAAGTTCGGTTAGCTATCAAATGATATGCAATGTTTAAAATCAATTTCATCCTATACTATAGTTTAGTTGAAGTTATTTAAAATGTCTGGGTTTTAAAAAAAAACTGCCATCTGATTTTGAACCTCATGTTTGAATAAAAAATAATGTTTGGGGAAAATCTTGCACAAATCGACCTAGTCTCAAAATAAGCAATGCTTGTTTGTACTATGGGTACTAGACGATGATATAACATACGTATACAGACAAATACATACTTAAAAACATAGAAATACATACATTTGCCGGCTTGTTTAGCCTAGTGTGGCCTAGTTGAGATTCCCGGTAAGGGCATTTGTTTGGTGAGCAAAAACATTTGTTCCTGAGACTTGGATGTTTTCTATGTACTTATTTAAGAATATAACTAAGCATTAAATTTATCGTCGTCTAGTACCTACCTACCCATAACACAAGCCTTATTGAGATTACTACGGGACTAGTTCGATTTGTGTAAGAACTGGCCCCTAATATTTATATATTTACTTATTTATTTATAG
The DNA here is from genome assembly GCA_905163555.1 of Notocelia uddmanniana. Classification (NCBI taxonomy): domain Eukaryota; kingdom Metazoa; phylum Arthropoda; class Insecta; order Lepidoptera; family Tortricidae; genus Notocelia; species Notocelia uddmanniana. The sequence goes on along the minus strand of LR991074.1, from coordinate 10,674,684 downwards.
AAAACTCTAAATTTTGATTAAAAGGATAAAAATCCCACGGCTTGGCCGATTTTTACAATTTAAGAATTTTTTGGATTTTTCTTCACTCCAAACAGCAGAATAACTATTAAAATATCAGTATAATATTCAAAAACATCTCATACATTTGATATGGAACGGGTCGGGGGCGGAACGGCGTTCGCCGGTACATCTCTAGTATAAGTACTTAATATAAATCGAAATCACGTTCATCAGCCCGGCTAGTATGATAGCTTATACCGTCACGTTATATGGCCAAAATGTACTGAAACGTCACATAAAACGTGACGGTATAAGCTATCATACTAGCCGGGCAAGGAAACTAAAGGTTGGACTCTCGGCCTATACTTAATACACTCACTGTAGGTTAATGAAAGCGGTGGTTTCACATTTAATTATGAAACATAATGTTTAAGAAATTTTAGGTCTGCTGTATTTTTGTAGATATGGGCGGCAAAAATAGAACCGACAGAAGCACGAAGAATACGATAGTGGCCGGGACCACCGCAGGAGGGGCGGCGGCCGGCGGAACAGCTGGTATCTATTTCATCTCCCTCTATCTTCCTTACAAGCTTTTATTTAACTTGCCAATGACTTGCCATGACTGTTTGTAAACATGTCATCATCATCATGTCAGGCGAAGGATGTCCATTGCTGGACATAGTCCTCCCCCAAAGACTTCCACAATGACTGGTCCTGCGCTACCCGCATCCAGCGGACACCCGCGACCCTAACCAGGTCATCAGTCCACCACGCGGTCGAATGCTGATAGCGATCCCGCTACGTCCCCATCGACAAGGCGGAGCATTTGCTGCGGTTAGTCTGTCATACCCGTCCTGCCCGGCTAGTATGATAGCTTATACCGTCACGTTATATGGCCAAAATGTACTGAAACGTCACATACGAGTATAACGATCGTATAAGCTATAATACTAGCGGGCTCGTCCCCCAACCGGGTGGGAAGCATAAAAGCAATTCCCCAACGTTAGAAAAAGGTCATCAGCCCGGCTAGTATGATAGCTTATACCGTCACGTTATATGGCCAAAATGTACTGAAACGTCACATAAAACGTGACGATATAAGCTATCATACTAGCCGGGCAGTCCACCGTCACAGTCGTACTGCTTGTTTGTTTAGGTATAAAGGCCGGTGCTACCTACGGGGCGGTGTACCTCGGGTGCGTCGGGGGGCCTCCGGGGGCCGTCGCGGGGGCCATAATAGGGGGAGTTGCAGGCGGCGTAACCGGCGGCGTTGGCGGTTATGTCACCGGGAAGGTCACAAACAAAGTAATTGACATCTGGGAAGACTTATAAGGTGAGTGTAAGTGTGTCCTTAGCCTTGAATAATTACATTGAGTAGGGACTCAATGTAATTATTCAACGCAAGGCGACTTTGGCGCACGCGTATCCCTATACGCGTTATATATATCCAAAGACGACGCAAATAGCTGACGGCTTACCATAGACAAGACAACCTCCTTAACTTGGGCAAGTTCGTTTGTTTTCCATAAAATCGTGTCAAATAGTTTGAGGCAAAGAGACAACCAAAAAGTGAAATTACGACAAAGACGACTGATGATATTTCTTCCTGTCGCTCTTATTCAAACTTGTAGGTATACATACTTACGACCCTTTGATATTGCATAAGTACTTATCATTGTTACGACCTCTCGCTCGGTAGTGGTATTTTTATCTAATCTACTAGTTAGTCTGAGGTTTGTAAAAAGAACATCACTTTACATAAGTAGTATTTCTGCGGAACATCCAGTCCATCCAGGCACATCCAGACGGGAGGAATTTAATCTGCAGATATCGGATCCTGCTCCGATATAATGGAAACACACTCTTACTGCTCTTTCCCCAGATTGCCTTGAATAGTGTACGTCCCATCAGCCTTAGGCCGTGTTCACTCCGCCAGCCACCTATATAGTATGGGAATGTATCCAATATCAAAGAAGATACTAATCCGATATCATGTCGTGTAATGTTAATAGTGAGCAGTTTTCCGTGCTAGCCTAGCTAGCATGATAGCTTATACCGTTAGGTTATAAGGCTGAATTGTATTGAAACGTCACATAAAATATGACTGTCTAAGCTATCGTGCTAGCTAGGGAGGTGGTGGTGGTAAATCAAATTATCGAAAGAGTGACTTGTGACATCTGTCTCGAAAATTCTGACTTTTGGTTGATTTAAGAGCAACCGCCCCGGGGTGATGAGAATACATAGGTTCAAATCTTGCTAGAAGATGCTAGAAGCTTTTATTCCCAATTTAAATGTGAAGTACTTATATTCTATCACTTGAGTATCGATCGTAAATGACCATTTCGTAAGAGTCATGACTCTGAGTATTATAATTCTGCTTCCTGTTTCAATTTTAGTTTATTTTTGTTACAGATGGAGGGGGTGGAAATTATAATTAAAATAATGAATAAAGTAGCCAATGGAAGGAGTGGGTTGAGTTATGTATAAAAAAAATGTATTTTTTAAGCTAATTCTATAATTTAAAAATAAACGCTTTGTGTTTTAGGTAATACCTACCGAAAATGTGTTGGGAACCTACCATTTTCTTTTTCATATAGAAAAGGATGTCGTAAAGTTTGTCGCATTTTTTTTATTTTTATAATTAAATTTACGTTGAAGTCCTGTCAGTTATTGGTGCTGTATTACTATAAAGAATAACGTTGTTTACTACTTTAAGATATATATTATTATTTTAACGATTAAATGTATTTGAAATAAATATATACATGTTTTAATCTTCGATTTAGGTATATCCTAGAATATAATAAAATTCAGCCTCAAACCCTCTATCTACATGTGCTCCTTACGCGTATAATTTGTCAACTTTCGTTCATGATACGTAACAACAATAGGTAGGTATGTATATCGTTGCGATTTTGGTCCTGCGCAGTAATTATTTATTAACAACTAAGACTTCCATCATCATCATCATTTTAGCCGAAGGATGGCCACTGCTGGACATAGGCCTCGCCCAAAGAGTGCCACAATTACCGGTCCAGCGCCGCCCGCATCCAGCGGAATCTCGCGAACTTTACCAGGTCATCAGTTCACCTTGTAGGCTCACACTGCGTCTTCCGGTAGATATGTGGTCGCCACTCGAGAACCTTTCCGTCCCAATGGCCATCGGCCATGTTTGGACGTCCTTCGGCTGATATATGTTGATAGAAGCAAACTGCGAGACTTCTCGGAAGTGATGTCATTCCACTTTACAGTTAAAGCTTAAGATTCTATGATAAATAAAAGGAATTATATTTATCACAATAATCTTGGGTCTCAATGATAAACATGAGAATACTTAAAGATTAGGGCCTAACTAGGGAAATACTCGCGCTATCGGCTGACAGTGTTGCCACATGAGTAAAGAAACGGAACAGGGACTAAGGTTCTAAAGAGCGCGCAAAATTTATACCTAATGTGGTAGGGTTGGCGCAGGCGGACAAAACAAACATAATGATTAGTTTTTTAATATTTATTGATGATGAAATATATATATATTTTAATTTAAAATTATTACTTTAGATATTATTTAAGAAAATAGCCAAAAAATGGCCATCTCTTCATCTCTGAAACTACTAGGTCAAAAATTTTGAAATAGATACTCAAAATACTTCTTTACCTACAGATGACAGAAAATCCTATTAGAAAAGTTCAGTCAAGCGTGATTCAGACTTAATTACTTAGCCTTAGACCCGACCCCTACGGGTTTTTTAATAATGTTTTCTCAGAAACTACTGGACCAATTAAGTTGAAATTTGGTACACATATATGTGTACCAAATTTCAATATATATATAAGTTTTTGTTTTTGATAAATAGCTTGTTTAAAATCTTATGATGTACGGAACCCTTGCAACGCGAGTCCGACTCGCACTTGGCCGGTTTTTCTAATTAGTAAAGTCCAACCGCGACCAGCTCGCTGGCGCCGCAGGCCGAAATGCCTTTGTCTCATACGAAGATTTTACTTTATGCTCTAGATACATACACATCATAAAATAGTTACTTGTTATACAAGGGTGCAAAGTTGTATTTTACCCGCGAGTGTGGAATTGAAACACGAGCCAGCGAAAGGATTCTATAGTTGAACCACGAGCGAAGCGAGTGGTTTTAAAATAGAATCCTGAGCGTAGCGAGTGTTTCAACACACGAGAAGTAAAATACAACTTTGCACCCGTGTGTAACACAAAACTTTTCTCCTCACTATAGTGAGGAAAGTGCAACCTGCCAAAAAACACAGTTCCACAGGCACGATTTTCATCACTGGAATCACCGATTCTTTTACGATATTATAACAGAAAACTCTGGAAGTTGTGTATAATATTTACGTGAGTCGGAGTCCGTGACAAGTGGAGTATATTTTAGTTGACATTGACAGTAATGACATTTTTGACGATGCGTTTTGAAATTGCATCGACTCAACTTGTGCGTTTACAATTATACTCAATATCATTATAAAACAAATGTTACTTATAGAGTTTGACTTAAATCATTAAATAAAGCTAAATTTGGTATTTTTTGTTAAATTCTCAAGCCATTTATTTAATGATAATTGATATCAAACGGACCATTATTATAAGCGTTTTACGTTTTGTTATCTGTCAAAAGCTACTCAAACACGCTCCAAGGTCAAATTACTTTCCCCACTTGTGGATAAAATGCGTTTTTACCCGCTTGTTTCAAAGGATAAAATACGGCTTTCCGAGCTAGTGAGGGGAAAAGGATATTTGACATTTGTATTGCGGGGAATGCCTATGCGTTTTAAATCATAAATTAAATAACACTGGGTCATATGAATTATTCCGATCGCGATTTAGCCGGTGGTCTCAATTGCTCGTCACTGTCAGTCATACCATACCTACACAGACTGCGCGAATCTTGTAGATATTAGGCCGAATTCGACCAAACAGGATCAAAGACTTAGTATGAGCTTAACGTCAAAATTTTATGGGCTAGTCTTGGCATAAACTGTATTCCGGTTTGGCCGAATTGACACTTACTTGCAAAAATATTCTCGTATAAATGTTGTTAGGTATGGTTGAGATTATTTATAATGTCCGACTTAAAAAAACTGCCATCAGATTACGAACCTTCTTGCTTAAAAGGTAAAGTCGTTTTTTGGTCGGATTCATTTGATATAATTCGGTCTTTTCAATTTTTTTTAGCAGTTTATTTAGTTCATTTTTGTATACTACTTGGTACGTATGTACTTACTTATTACTATATACAGAGTTTCTAATTTAAATAAAACAACACAAATATATGAATGTTTTTTTCAAATGATTTTAAGTATACCTATTTTAGCTATTACCATAATAATATTAATAGTAAGTATCACCATCCCCCATGATGAAACCTCGTGAGGGCCGAGAAGGATAAGGCAAAAATATAGCAAGTACCTCCAACCTCCATGTGGGATGTTGATTCAACGATCATTGTCCCGATAGTCGTCTCTGCGAACGGTCTAATTGCGAAGAGTCTCGACCAACATCTTAAGAGACTCTCGCTAGATGGCTGGGTCAAGGGTCAGATACAGAAGGCGGTACTCCTGGACACGGTGCAAATAGTCAGGAGGTTCCTCTGTCTGTCGCCCTTACCACCGGTAGCTTAGGCCTTGCCTCGCTGCCGGCGGCACCCTAGGTTAGATTTTTATAATGATTTTATGTTTTGTAACATTGTTTTATATTTTACTTTTTATTATTGTAAAACCCTTATCTTAGACAAAAAATAATATAAAAGAATTTATTAATAATAAGTACACCATTTACGAGACAGGCTTAAACCTACCTACCTATTCATTCTGTGTAATTTACTATTTACAAAAAAAACAACCAAAATCGATACGTAACACGATCAATACGTTTTTGGACCACCTAGTTTTGTAAAATATCTAATACATTAAAGATATAATATGTATTAGACATAAGTAGGTACTTAATAAAGATTTTACTTACCTAATGGAGTCTTTGGGATAGGTAAAATAAAATATGTTTTTATTTTTTCTATTGTTGTTCATACACACAGTACAGTAAACCATATTTACACTATCTTTCCACTTTTATACCACTCAAAACGTAAAGACGAAAAAAACCGCGATGCGCGACGCGCGACTCGTAGACCCTGCGTTTGAGCACAAAGCGAGCCAGTTCAAACCGGTTTCTCTGTGTACGTGACGAAGAGTTCGTGCTCACGCCTACACGCGCGTTGCGCTTGTAGTAGTGTACCTATCGCAGAGCGGTTGTATGAAGCTTTATCTCTGTTCGTTTCTTTACTCATGTGGTGTTGCCACATTTTAACATACTAAACTATAATTGTAAAGAAGTGTCATTCAATCAGCGAAAAAGTAATTAAAGCTGACAACATCGTATAAGAGACCCGGCAGAACTCGACCTTAGTAGAGAGATATAATTTGACTCGGAATGGCCAAAATATCTACTAGGCTTCCACGATTATTCTATTAACAGACGGATAACAAAATAAACTTTGACCTGACGCGTCTGGTAAATAATAATTAGGTACGGTTTGAGAATGTGATAACAAACAATTGTGAGTGTGTTCATATTCATGTAAAAATACCTAAATTGTGTAATTCTTTGTGCATGTTTGTTGTTTGTTAAGTACCATTTAGTCCACCTAAAAATTAGAATTCATAGCAGTTTATTTTAGCAATGTCCACAGGTATACCTAATATGCGAACCTAAATCAAATCTGAGTACGGGGAGTTAAGGATAATTCACAGTAGGCCGGTCCGTGTCCGGGCCGGCCTGTTTTCTTCTAGAGAAATACGCCGGCCGTTGCGTTTGCTGTCATAAAAAACGGGCGGGCCCGGACACGGAACCAGGGTATACCGGGTAGGTAAGGACACTCCATACAAAAGGTACATCCGCGGCTCACGCACACATAGACGCGGCGATGTGTGCGCAGTCGCTTGTGCTATGCGCTAAATGATTGACGTGTCGGCCGTTCTCCCCCGTTCTCAGCAGGGCTGCCAGGTTGTATAATTGGATACAAAAACTGTATAATAAGGTGACTGATTGTATCCTGGATGCTCATGTATAATTGGATACACAAAATCTATTTTGTTTTTTTTAGTCAAGTTGCCAGCCTAGCAAGCACGATATTTTATATCGTAGCGTGTTATGTAGTGTTTGAATCCTGATTTGCAATTTTGTATAATTTCAGAAGCATGGCTGAATAATTAAAAAAAAACTACTGGCAGCCCTGGTTCTCAGTCGGGGCCGCCTCGCCGTCGCGGCAACACGTTTACAGAAAGTCAGGCCGGCAAATACTTCGCGCGAATCGCGCGACCAATTAAGTCAAGTTACGACCGTCATTGTTATGTTTATGGATGTTTCAATTCATAAATATTGCCGACCACTTGAGTCTATTAATAATAGTGCGTAATATTAGGTATGAATTACATAGGAACAGATCAAGTAACAGCACGTTGTACCTTGAATACCTAAAACACTTAGTACTTATTTTTAAAATAGAAATTAATGATAATAATATTTTTCTTAATGAAAAATATATAATGATGAAGTTCGTAATGTAGTAGTAGTTCATTATTTTATGTCGTAATAATTGAAATACTCATTTATGGAATAATATGCTTTCTTAACTGCCTGACGACCTGTTTAGCCTAGTTGGTAGTGACTCTGCCTCCGAAGCTAGAGGTCCCGGGTTCGAATCCCGGTCAGGGCATTTATTTGTGCATTTTTCACGGATATTTGTTCTTGGGTCTTGGATGTTTTCTATGTATATATTTATCTACATAATTGTATATATCATCTTGTAAGTATGTACATATTTATCTATATAAGTATGTATATCGTCGTCTAGTACCCATAGTACAAGCTTTGCTTAGTTTGGGACTAGGTCGATTTGTGTAAGATTGTCCCCCAATATTTATTTATTTATTTATTTAACTAGATAATTAAACAACTCTTTCTTGAATAGAATATATGTACTTAGATCATGAATGTTTGGGATGTGGAGAAATTGGAGCCCTATTGCTGTCACTTGCGTGTCCGTCTGTCACACATTTTGTTCCGAAGATTTTTTTAAATCCCATTGACATATCGCCGGGTGACAAGCAAAAGTCACTAAAACACCCGTCACTGCTCCTCAAAACCTTGTATACACTCGTACTCCAGATACGAGTTTTACTTTAAGTAGGTATTTGTTACTTAGTGACTTTTGGTTGTCAGCCGATATATTTTAACAGAAAATACCAATACATTAATAAATCAGATTTGTTTTTTAGTTGTACAGAACACTCGGTGCGCGAGACCGACTCGCACTTAGCCGGTTTTTTTTCATTAAATTACTTAGACACGCATTTTTATCTATCAATTCAAACGAATAATAAAGGAATGATGCTAATCACATGTCAAAACAATGAAAAACGTTTTGTACAACCCTGCGTTCGAACAACTACTTATTACCGATGACGTCACAACTGCTCCTAACGGCCGCACTGTCCCTATCCGGTGTACCCTGACGGAACGGTCTACTGTGAATCATCTCTTAGACGGCAAAACTGCGGGCAAAGAAAGAGGAGAGAAATATTCATGAAACTTGTTTCAGAGTATATTTCTCGCGATGGTCTTAGGTAGTGATAGTTGAATAGAACTTTTATCAATATATTTGGAGCAATTTGTATTAAATCAAGGTGACACTAGGTATATATATAGAATACAATGTTTGTGAGTGTGTTCATATCCATGTAAAAATACCTAAATTCTTCTTTTTTTTTTTTTTTTTTTTTTTTTAATTTATTGAATAAAACTATAGCTAGGTATGACATTTTTTTGAATAACAAGACCCATCATTGGCAAAACCTTGAGGAGGTTTGTGTGCCGATGGGGAGTTCTACATAAATTAAAATATATCTTTTTTTTACATTAGAATGTATTGAAATTACGCGCTCGTGAGAATGAAAACGGCCGCCCGGTATGCGATTTTAACGTAAGGGGTGCCCGTCTCCATTCCTCCAGCATGTGTACATATTTTTTTTATAAGATATAGCTTAGGTCGCTAGACTTCAAAAGATATCCTTTGATTTTTTTTTTACTATTATTGCCGTTAACATAGGTATTTTGAATATCTAAGGGTAATTGATTTATAATTTTGGGCAGTAAGTATGTATACATTCGAGTTCCATAGACATTCTTAAATTTAGGGATACAGAAAAGTTTTTGGTTCGGCAATTTCCTTAGACTAATACACCTTTTATTTAATTTTAGAGTTGTGACATTACTTTGTTCTTCTAATAAGATCGCTAGTTTTGTTTTGTTTTGTACAGGAAGTAAGTTGCAATATTTAAATAGTAGTGTATAATTGGATTCATTTTTCTTTTTAATGTGTTTAGGTACAATTGTTTTCATTATTCTTATTTGTAATTTATATATTTTTTCTATATAGGTCTTAAAAGTTCTACCATAGGTACTCAGTCCATAACCGATCACAGAGTCAGCGAGTGCCAAGTATAGTAATCGTAAGGTTCTGTACGGTAATTTGTGTTTTAGTATAGATAGCTTACAAAGAATGGCTCGTAGCTTATCACACACAAAGTTAACATGAGGGCCCCAGTTGAGTCTGTGATCTATTATTAGCCCAAGGTACATGTGTTCCTTGACTACTTCAAGTTTTTTACAGTCACAATCACAAGTCGCGACGCTGTTCCGGTGCAGGCAGCCATGGCGGTGCGCTACCACAGTAACATCGCGACCCGTGTTGTTGTGCGCTGAATGAACATGCATTATTTTAGTTTTTGATGCATTAATTATTAAACCTACATCGTGCGCCCATTTACAAAGGGTATTGAAGTTTAATTGCATTGCGCGCTCTGCTCTTTCAAAGTTCCGGTCTGCTGTAATAATGCATGTGTCATCCGCGAACTGGTAGACGGAGCCCTCTGTTATTGTGTTGCACATATCGTTGACATACAACAAGTACTCGGTTGGGCCGATTATTGATCCTTGTGCTGTACCTTTTTCTGATTTAATAGCATCACTGTACGTGTTATTGATCTTGACTCGTGTATGTCTATTCGTGTGGTATGATTTAAACAACTCAACTAAAGGGCCCTGGATACCATTCTGCTCCAACTTGTGACATAGTGTTTCGTAATTTAGTACATCAAATGCTTTACTGAAATCAATGAAAACAACGAGCACATGCCTTTTTTCATGCATGTGCTCGTTGATTTCATTGTTGAATTCACAGAGAAGCTGAGAAGTACTTCGGTTTTTTTGGAAACCAAATTGTTTTCGATTTATAATATTATTACGAGTTAGAAATTTATTAATTTCATCACCAAAGTATCTTTCAGCTACCTTATCGATACAAGAGAGTATAGTAATCGGTCTATAGTTGTTATAATCCGTGTGAGAACCTTTTTTGTAAATAGGGCGTATTGTACCAATTTTTAGTTCATCGGGATATCTGGATGTTGCAATGCAGGTATTAATTAAATGGGTAATAACTGGTGTAATTTTGGAACAATTTTTTTTAATATCGATAACTCTAATCTTATCAAATCCTGGGCTTTTTCGGTCGTTTAATCGTTTTATTATTTTATATACTTCGTTACATGATGCTTTCTTAATCCTCATTGCAACCACCGGGCTCTCGCAGAACTTAGAATGGTCTAGTATATGTGTTTGACATGGTATACATATTTTGTCAACATTATCTCGGAATTCCCGAGCAAAATTGTCACAGATAACTTTTTCTTGCATTTTAAAATGTTTCAAAATTATGTCATCAATTGAATTGCTCAATTTACCACACAATTCATTAATTATGCTCCATATTTTCTTAGAATTTCTGAAGTTAATACTTATTTAGTTTTTTATGTATTTATTTTTAACATAATTAATATATTTATTTGTTTTGTTACGATATTTATTATACAAGATTCTATTTTCTAAATCATTAGGTGTTTTTTTCCAGATTTTATACAGCTTATCCCTTTGTTTACACATTTTTATCACTTTTTTGTTTACCCATTTACATTTTTTTCTTATTTTCATCTTACATGGTATTATTCGTTTGCATTTATCATATACATTTATCATATACATCTATCGTTTGCATTTATCTTCTTCTTCTTTTTGGTTGGTTGGTGGTTCTTTGTGCATGTTCGTTCTTTGTCAAGTACCATTTAGTCCACCCAAAAATTAGGATTCATAGCAGTTAATTTTAGCAATGTCCACAGGTAGGTATAGGTACCAAGATGCGAACCTAAATCTCAGTACGGGGAGTGAGACGAGTGTTACGGCAAAACTGAGGGCAAAGCTGTTATTAAGTTGTACATGTTATTGAGTGGACCCGGGTATGTCCTAAGACTACGACCAAGACCACCGGGGAATGGGCAGCAGCATTCCTTGAGTGCGGTGGAGATACTGCGATCGCCAACCCGCATGCCAAGCGTGGCGACTATGGCATTTACCCCCCATGAAAATGGGGGAGGCCTATGTCCAGCAGTGGACGTCCTAGGGCTGATATGGTGGTGGTGGTGGTTATTGAGTTGTATAGTTAGGTATGATATACACTATCATGCGATCCCCTCAGTGCTCTGACGTCAACATCGCGCCACTCAACTCATTCCTATCCTTCAGACGATACGTGCAATTGTGGTGTAATAACAAAGATGGCATGCATGCTGAAATAAATTTAGATTCCAAACATTTAGAGTGTATATTTCAGTGTTTAGAATAAATGTAAACATGATGTGATTCACCGTCTGGGCCGGCGCAGCTTTATACCTAACGTTCGGATTTCGGAATGGTCGAGAAATTTGTTATTGCGCAATTTACTTATCAATTACTTACTAGTTTAGGTACCGGCGTCTTTTGTACTTATTTATTTATTATTCTCATATATGTATATCATGTCATGTGTATGCTCGTAGGGTTACGATCAATCTTGTCATAGGGACCAATCTGAAAATCAGCGCTGGGTTGCATGCCTATAGTATACTACACTTTTCTGTTTTTGTGTGTATGCTAATACAAGTAAATGTATTTTGATTTGATTTGATCTTTTTGACATAATATAACTCATTAGGTACTTGCACTCCCATACAGACTTCTAACCCAATTTAATTTCGTTAGGAGATATTTACGGGATCGCGTGGTAGATTATACTTTGGTCTTAGGTAGTATTAGGTATACCTATCCTGCAGCTTCAGTTCCAGAGGGCCTACTCCGAACTTCGAAAATCGAACTTCGTATCGTGGCGTCCCTTTCCGTTATTAGGTGTATAACACGAGAGTAAACCGGACGGCACGACACGAAGTTCTATTTTCGAAGTTCCGAGTAGGCCCTCTGTTTTTCACGTCGGTGTCAAACAACTGATATGGCGGGGAACTTATTTACCAATTTACCAAAATCTTACTAATATTGTCCAAATTGCTTCACTTGTCAGTTCACTGTCAGTGGCTATGTATTTCAAAATTCGTGGAATCGGGAGGCTTGGACGCAGAACGGAAGGTTTAAAACTATTTTGTGCAGGTTTTTATTTTCAAAATTTTATGTTCAGTAGTTTCGGGGTGGTGGTAATGGTCAATTGGCGTCTATTTTCTTCTTAAATAGCTTTAAAGCTATTTATTTCATTGTTATAAAAATATATATTTTTGGTATGCTCACAACAAGAGCTTTTATTTTATTGGTGTATATATATCACACCATATAGTTTGTAAACATTTTTTTAATTATCTAATTTACCCCTTAAAGTGGCCCCCATGTCTAAAAGTAATTTATATATGTTTCAACGTCTGTCTTAGATATGTGTACCAAATTTCAACTCAATCGGACCAGTGGTTTCCGAGCAAATGGGCTGTGACCTGATGTAACAGATAAACAGACGCACAAGTGATCCCATAAGGGTTCCTTTTTTCCTTTTGAGATACGGAACCCTAAAAATATATGAGCACAGTAAAAAATCTGTACTGACAGTTGACACTGATAGCAAACACTGATACCGCAGAATAGTATAGCTGTGTGGGGTGAATTGCAAAAGATTGTACATAGTAAAACCCTTATAGTTTCGTCATGTCTGTCTATCCGTCCGTTCGCATACATGTCACAACCGATTTACCCGGAGCTGGGAGACTATAAGCATTACAAATATGAATTTTTTTAAAGGTGTATTCTATGAACCGCTACAGAAAAGTGATGTAAAATTACGAATTTAGGGGCACCCCATACGATAAGAAACCGGGAGATGAATTCAATTCACATAGGCGTGTGGAATTGTGGATAGGCCTTTAAAATAATATAGAGTTTTCTCTAGACTAGGTAAATAATAGTGCTTTTCGAACAGCCTATCTCCTTAGTAATAGCTTATAAAGTTATAATATTGATAATACTCGATACCAAATGAACCGAAATAAATAACAGGTTATATTTCTAAAATTTTATTTTGATAACGTACAATTTAGTAACCTTAACACAGATATTCTTAATAGTAGTTAACAATGATTTAGTCTTCTCACTTCTTTACGTGCCAGAAATCGCGCCATAAGTGGTCACTATGGTTTGCATGACGATGTAATAATAGCTGTTATTTTGGAGAGTTACTTAATATTGCCAAGACTCCTTACAATACACAAGTAGAGTAGTTGTATTTTATGCAACAGTTATATAATAAGTTAATAAGGGGTTCTTAAAATTCGAAAGTCGCTGTAATTGTTATTAAAGACTCGAGAATTATAAACCTAGTCGTAATTATGTAACGTTGCATACAATAGTTTTTCTACAACAAAATAATTTCATTTAAAATATATACTTAAATACATAGAAAACATCCAAGTCCCAGGAACAAATGTTTCTGTTCACCACAGAAACAAATGCCCTTACCGGTATTCGAACCCGGGACCCCTAGCTTCCAAAGTTAAGCATTTTGGGTTGGGAGTTGTACATAACGTATATATGGAAATCCATTATGATTGTCCCACCAGTCATGTAACGAATTCTCTATGGTATGTAGACTTGCATTGGTATATAAGTTTATAGTTTTAATATTGCTGCCAGTCATTTAATTGACAGAATTACAATCCTGGAGTAGTAAAATACAGTTTAGGTAGTTGGGGTACAGTCAACCAAGAACATGGCACCACTTTTCAACACTATTATTTGTTTATTCAACAGTGGTAACCCAGTTTCTTGGCTTAATGTGCAGCTAGAGTTACAGTTACCAGATGTCCCGCATTTTTCGGGACGTCCCAGTTTTCAGAGTTGATATTTGGTCATATCCCGCAATTCAGTGAACACAATTCGGGATAGAACATTCGCACTCGAAAAATATGCAAAATAACGTAAACTAGTAAATGAAAGAATTCATTTGTTATGGTTAATTGTTATTGTATTTAATGTTAAGGCCGAGGTACACCGAATGCGTGCGCGTGTGCGTTGTATCGTATGAAATGTCATAGTAGATGACACAACGCTTGCAAGTCACGCGCACGTGCACGCCACGGAAGCGGTGTGCCATCTATAATAACATTTCATAAATAAGATACAACGCGCACGCCACGCACACGCGCACGCGTACGTGCTGCGCACGCATTCGGTGTGTATCGGCTTTAAAAGTAGTTTTATACCCAAGTGTTTAATTTATGATGTTCCTTCGGTTTGTTCGTATAGTTTATTAATTCGAATTATATTACAAAGAGTAAAAACCGTTGAATTTGAAATAAATCAATAAAATACTAACTAATTAATTGCCCCGAACTTTGAGGTTATGTCACGAAATATGAATGCTCCTGTCCCGAAAATCAGAAAATCGGATCTGGTAGGCATCCCTCCTGCAGGCGACCATCGTATGCCCCTGCACGCGTTTACAGAATTTTCTCTTAATATCTAACATCCTCCTGCATCTGAAACAAAAAAGCATGATTAACCATTTAAAAATAAAATAGGTACTAAAACAAAGGAGTAAGTATAATACAAACCTGGCAGTGAGAAACCAACAACGTGCTAAACTGCTGACCAACTATTGTAGATCGACATTTGAATACCACTCCAAGGCGATCGATATACTAACTGTACTATTACTGTGTGTAACTGCTCTATTGATTTTGAAGAAATTTACAATTCAAGGGTTCAACGGGGCGAAATATCAATCTACGCTAGGTCTTATCTTCGGGAATACTCCTTTACATACTCCGAGAAAACACGAGCAAATTAAACGAGCACCATTTATGTACTTATTTGTTCTCGAAAATAGTTAAAACGATTCGATGAAATTTGCGTTACAGGTTTTTAGGAGGGCGAAAAATCGATCTAAATTGGTCTTTTTCTCCTTGCTGCTTTTTTATGAAATAGGATAGCAGGTAAACGGGTAGACGAATTGCATGATGGTAAGCGATTCTCGCCGCCCATGGACAGTATGGACACCCGCAACACCAGAGGGGTTGCAAGCACGTTGCCGGCCTTTACGATGGGAGTACACTCTTGCAATATGACACTTACGTCTGCTAATCGTCTCTCCGATCGATCCCCCTGACCTGCCCTTCTTGGCCGAGGCGGTACCCGACTACGCCGCCGACCACGCCCCCGAGCACGCCGCCCGCCAGCCCTCCCAAAACAAGGCCTACGGAAGTCCCCACACCAGTCCCCACGCCAGTCCCAGTGACCGAGTCGAACACAAGACCTGAACAGCAAAAGTAGGATATCAATATCAATGAAGAGTTTTTGTTTTATTTTTATACCGCGTAAGAAACCAATCGATTTACTTAGAAAATAGTTCGTTGGATCTTAAGGCCGTTCCCTGAGCCAGATATGCAAAAATATCTCAAGAATTATCCTATTTTTCTACGAAGCTTTGATATTTATAGACGTGGGAAAAATATATATCATTCTTGATTATATTATCTTTAATAACAAAGCTTTCTATACACGATTCATAACACTTCGCTCGATACAATTAATTCCCAAAGTTACCTCCAATTCGAATATGAAGGTAAGTACAATTTCAATCCGAAAAGAAAACCTGCCTGGCTAGCACGGTAATCCGCTCCGACATATAACATGTCATAATTTTACGCGCAGTGGAGATTTTATCTCAATTAGCTGACATGCTAATGTTGCAACGTAAATTTATCTTTAAACACAAAATGTATGTAAAATGTTGCCAACTGATAAAAGTTATCAGGTGAAAAATATTTACATACGTTATTGACTGACTTAATCATTTAAGGCATTTTTAATACCGTAGTTCAAACTAAACGCGTGTCCAAAAATATTATTATAAGTTACTCTAGTGTTAGTAGCTATTGAATGTAGATTTGATAAAGATATAAAAAAAATATTTTATGCAAGAACCCTATCTTCACAGGTGAAGGCCTCCTCCAAGGATTTCCAATTATCTCTCTCTTGGGCCATTTGTATCCATCCAGTTTGGACCGGCGATATTTTGAGATATATACATATAAAGACAGAATTATGTACCTACCTCTAGCGACGCTTCCCCGCACTGACGCTTCACCATCCACGTCTGAAAAAAACGTAAATAGTGTAGGGGTTTTAATTCTCAAGATCAGCCGCCATCAGACTTTTGGCAGCGAGCAAGGTGATGCTCACAAATACAAGAAGTATAGTTTAAAATTTATGGACTGCGCTCATCTTAAGACAACAAACAATAAATAATTCCATAGAGTAACCACAAATTAAGATAACTAGCTCGTAGTAAAAGCAGATTATAACCGCCTTGATCTATATTAACTATATAAATTATCCACTCTATTTCCTTGAACAAGACTACAAAATTCACTAACAGAATAATGGCGGTCATAATTCTTTTAGCATTTTACAACTGCTCGATACTCAACAAGAACGTACTCTCTACAAAAAGGAATATGGGATACCAATTCCACCTACTCAACAAGGAATTAGGTTGAAAATTACATGCAATGTACGTACTTCTAACCGTAGTCCTTTTTAACCGACTTCAAGATTTCAAAAGAGGAGGTTATCAATTCGGTTGTAATTTTTTTTTAATGTTTGTTACTCCATAACTCCGTCATTTCTTAACCGATTTTGAAAATTCTTTTTTTGATTGTAAGCATGTATATCCAAGTTGGTCCTGTTTTTGTCAAAACGCAGTTCTGATGATGGGATCCATGAGGAATTGAGAGAACTCCTCAAATCTTAAAGGCAAACATATAGTGATTTTTGTGTTTTTATCAACAAATCGAGCATTTGCATACAAAAATGTGACTGATAAAGTGGAACTGCTGATGATGATCAGAACAGAACTCTTCAACGACGAAAAGTTCACGGTTGGCGATTTGTCCTCCTAGCTGTGTTTGTTCAGCAAATTCTATTTTTACGATATTTTTTTGTCATGCTCGACTTCTGATGATGGGATCCATGAGGAATAGAGGGAACTCCTCAAATCTTAAAGGAAAATATATAGTGATTTTTGTGTTTTTATCAACAAATCGAGCATTATCATACAAAAATGTGACATTTGATGAAGTGGAACTGCTGATGATGATCAGAACAGAACTCTTCAACGACGAAAATTTCACGTTTGGCGATTTGTCCTCCTAGCTGTGTTTGTTAAGCAAGTTCTATTTTCACGATTGATTTTTGTCATGCTCGAGTTCTGATGATGGGATCCATTAGGAATCGAGGGAACTCCTCAAATGTGAAAGGCACACAAATAGTGATTTTAGTATTTTCATGAACTAATCAAGCATTTTCATTAATAAAAGTGACATTTGATGAAGTGGAACTGCTGATGATGATCAGAACGGAACTCTTCAACGTAGTTCACGTTTGGCGATTTGTTCTCTTCGTTATGTATGTCAAGCAAGCTAGGTTTTCAAGACACATTTTTGTCAAGCTTAAGTTGTGATGGAGGATTCCATGAGGAATTAAGGGTACTTAGTCTTCTACCATTATAAACATACTTATAGCCATTTTTATTTTATTGTATGGAATCTAAGAGTGCACCGTCTAAGTATCAAAGTATCTTTCACCGGCCTTTCCCATTGAAGTCGGTTTTTTTTTCTTAAAAATTATTCTAGAAAAAACGTTCTTATTGATAGTGTTGGGCAAGTGTTGGGTGGTTGTAAAATGCAAAAATAGTTATGACCGCCATTACTTAATATGTTAAATTTTAAATAATAAACATAATATCAGTCTAGTGATAAAGGTTCACGCAATAATCGGAATGTGCAGAGTGAATACGACATAGGGATCCTACTGTTCGTACTTTACGTGAAATCTCGCGTAGGGAGGAAAGTAGTGTCACCCTAATTAGACTGTAATATACCTCTCGGGACGGCCTCTCTGACGTTGGCATCACGCACTATTGGTTGATCTGCCATATCTGAAATAGAACTTTGTGTTTAGTATCCTACTTCAGCAAAAAAATTGACACGCTATAATCTTAACGAGGTCTATTTATGTACCCCTTTGAGTTTGAAAGTCAGATGGCAGTAGCCTTCATACAAATTAGTGATAATGATTTAAAGTCCTTATCGCTAGAACAGGACAGTATAAGGACTTTTGCCAACGGAGACACAGTGTATGTATTTCTGACTCATTCTAACTATAGCTGCGTCTCTGTCAGCAAGGAACGTCAATATTGTGCAATATAAACAAATCATCATCACTCATCAGCCATTCCGTCCACTACTGGACGTAGGCCTCCATCATTTGGCGCCACAATATTCGATTCTCGGCTCTCCGACGAGTCCTAATATACGCTTGCCCAGCCGGGGTCCGGACATCAGAATTCATCTGCTTCTACGGTTGTCGGTAGGGCATGCCAATTCCCGGGAATTTTCATAAAAATCGGTACCGGGACTGCTAGCCTTAGTTGTCGGTTGTAACGGCAAACGTGACCCAGCCCACTGGCCCACTGCCACTTCAGCGTGCTAATACTTCCAGCTGTGTCGGTTGCTTTCGTCCTTTGACGTATATGCTCGTTAAGTACTATAACTTTTAAGGGAACAAGCATGGCCGTTTCCATATCACCCTGAACTACTTTTAAACTTATGGACTTGTCCTAATTGACAACATTCCATTTTCTTAAGCGGGCTTTATTCCGATGAAATCAAATAGAGGAAGAAAAAATAAGTACACCTAACCACATTTTTAAATTCTCGAAAATGTCCCAATTCTATGTGAAAAAATCAATTTCAAAAGTTCCTCATTCTAAAAGAGAGTACCTTAGTGACATGTAATGTGTCACAGTGTAAGGCGATTTTACAAAACAAAGTGTACTGTTGTTCTCTTTGTGCGTTGTGACTGTCACTATTCAGCCTTGTGGCGTTATATCGACGATGGTAGGCTTTCTTCACATTTGCATGAATATCTTGAAAACTAATAGCTATAAAAATGTAAAAAATATATTTTTGGGTTCCTTGTAATCAGTTAAGATTTCATACTACTTGGAAATTTGAAATGTTCTCAATTGTCCACGATACCGCAGCGGATAACGATATCGTATTTAATAATAGATATACATACCTTATTAAATACAAAGGAAACATCCAAAACACAAAGACAAATATATAAAATTCACACATATATCTGACCTTATGGGACACGGGATTTGAACCCAGCTTACCTCTAGCTACACCGAAACTCTATCATATTGTTGCGATGGGGGTATAACAGTTTCGTTTCTATATAGAAACGTCAGCAAGATAAAATTCGCCGTGTCATTACAACTAATCCGTGGCCCAGTAGTATAGACGTTGGTCTATGGATTCGACGCACCCGGGTTCCATCCCAGCGGTCAACATGGTTTTTGTAAGATGTTTTTAAAGTCTTAACGATAACATTTTCGTAACGCTGAGTAGCATGGAAAGTTCTACAAGAAATAACTGAATGGAATATTCGGTGCTGAAGAACATTTATAGGAAAATGTATGGGATTAGAATATTCGGAATCGTCGTTACAGCGCAAGTTTGTGGAATAGCCAACGCTACTCGGAACAAATGAGTAATGAAAGAATATCGAAATTACGAGTACCGTCTAGAATATTCGGATAGAGGTATATAAGGGAACCAAGTCCCTGGTACAAGGCAGCTCACTGTGAAGTAATTTAAGTGAAAGATCGGAGAGGGAATAAAAAAAAAACTATGGAAGTGAGTTGTTAAAGTGGAGTAACAGTGGAGTTATGTAAAGTGATATAGTGCACGGTATCGGTGAAGTTTATTACCTGTGTCACGTGCTAATAGGCGCGGACTCGGTCGACTTGTGAGTCTTTATTAGTACGCGGAAACTCAGTAAACTTTGTCAGAGTAACTAAATCGCTTAATAAACCTATCGTCGTGCTACAGAGGTATTTTAACTCTATCTATCCCGTACTCCACGCTCGTAATATTTGGTGTCAGAAGTGGGATGGAGAATAAATATGCCGCCTGTAGTAGAACGCGACGATAAAAAAGGTGTCACGACACGTGGTCAAGCGGCTGCTTCGACTTCCAGTCAAGGTGCTTCCGAAACCGAAGTAACTCAAGAAGCCAGCACATCATCTGGGCAAGCTGACGTTGCTGCGATGTTTGCATTATTGAAACTGGTGATGGAACAGGGACAGGAAGAGACTCGCCGTATTTCAGAACAGGCCCAGAAACAACAGGCGGAAGTGACTCGTCGCCTTTTAGAAAAACAGGAGGAACTGGCCCGGGAACAAGCAGAGACTCGCGTCATCTGGAGGAGTAATCTAAATTATTAGTTAAGGGTTTAACTGTAGCCATAGAGCAACAGTTCAATATATTTCGGAAACAAATCCAGGCACCTGATACCCATTCAACAGAGCTCGTAACAGAAGAGACCGACCTTGTAGAAATGGTGAACGACGATGTTGTTAGAGAGTTGGACGACAATGTTAGAGAGGCGGATGATGTGGTCGAAGAGGTGGACGACACGGTTGGAGAAGTGGACGTCATGGTTGGAGAAGTGGACGTCACGGTTGGAAAAGTGAACGACGGTATTGGATGATGCGCAGACAAGGGGACCACGCAGTGGCGTCGCGTGAAATTCCACGATGACACAAAGATCACCATTAAGGCTGGATTGAGGTTCAACGTTGTCAGAAATAAACAATAATTTGCAACCAATGTCTTCATCAGCTAAAACTATCTATTGTAAAACCAATATACAAAAAAGGTGATCGGAACAACCCTGGTAATTATAGACCTATTGCTATTGTCCCGATCTTGTCAAAGATATTTGAAAAAGCATTTTGTGTTAGACTAGATAACTTCCTAATAAATCATAATATCTTGCATCCGAATCAATATGGCTTTCGAAAAGGTCTCAATACTGAACTGGCTTGTTTTGAATTCATTAAATACTTAACCGAAACTATTAACGATAAAGTACCGGTCACGTCTATATTCCTTGATATGACAAAGGCGTTTGACCTGGTTGACCACTTGAAGCTTCTTGGAAAATTAGATGCATGTGGAATCAGAGGACAAGCAAACGATTGGTTGAAATCTTATTTGACCAATAGAAAACAATGCACAGAGATATCAAGATTTATAGAAGTTAAAAACCAAATCCACAAAATAACTTATAGATCGCATCTTCGTGCTATTAGTTCAGGCGTACCCCAAGGGAGTAATCTAGGCCCATTATTATTCCTAATATTTATCAATGATCTTCCTAAAGCTACAAAGCCTAGGACTATACTATTTGCCGATGATACAACTATCATAGTTAGGGGAAGTAATCGTTGTACTTATGAAGCAGATATAAACGAAGCGTTAACAGACATTAATAGCTGGATTACCACTAACAATCTTCTTATAAATCTAAATAAAACACACTACATGCAATTTCACTCTTACAGAACAAATTCTCTGAAACTAAATATCAATATTAATAACATAGAGCTAGAGGAAACCAAAAACATTAAATTCTTAGGTATAAATATCGACTCATTTTTAAACTGGAAAGAACACGTTAGCAAGATATGCTCAAGGCTGGATCGTTTTATATTTGCTCTAAGGAAACTTAGGCAATGTGTTTCCTATGAAGCAGCTCTCACGGCTTACCATGGCCACGTATCGTCCATACTTAGCTATGGCCTCATTCTTTGGGGCAACTCAGTCGATGTAGAAAGGGTATTCAAACTCCAAAAAAAATGTGTACGAGTAATTGCAAACGTTTGGATAGGGAGTAGCTGTAAACCTATTTTTAAGCAACTCAACGTTTTACCATTGCCATGTATGTATATATTAAAAATTTGTAGCTTTGTTAAGAAATTTCCAAAATATTTCGTGAAACGATCTGATATTTGTTCTGGCAATCCAAGATTTCAATATAGGGATCTCTTAATTAAACCACGCTGTGAAACTGACATTTACAAAAGAAATGCTTATAATATGAGTATCAGTATTTATAATAAGTTACCAGCACATATAAAATCATTAGAGTGCAAAGCATTCAAGCGAACCTTAAGAACGTGGTTCCTAGAACACTGTTTTTATAATATGAATGATTTTATGAACTAACAAATTTTATGAACTACAACGCTGATTAAGATTAGTAATTACAAATTTTACTGTCAATACTTATATGTAGCAGTGCAGCAGTAACAATTCAAAGTATATTAGTATATAAGTTAATAAAGTTTAGTGTATTGTTTAATTGTACCCATAGATGATAATCCATGTTTATCTCTGTGTAACATAATATTTGCATGCTGTTAAGAAATGGCTGAAGAAGGCTGAACAATTTGTTAACCCAAGACTTGTAACACACCCTTTTTTCTGCAAATAAATTTATTATTATTATTATTTGTTTCTCCTTCGACATTCACGGGCCATTACATCCCAGTCTTTTGATAGGCTTGCGTGGGGACACAGATCCAACACGTAGAGGCCCTTTGGAGAGTTTTACTATGTAATACACCTGCTACAACCCATTCACGGGTACATCAATAGATACCCGTGAACCGGTCCCAGCAGGCGTTGGGACTATTGTAAATAAAATGAAAAGATTACTGGGCTATGGTGTTGAAGTTTGGCTGGTCAAGAGATTGGGCTATTACTTAGGTTCCGGACACCTGCCATAACAATGCTTACACCGTTATCGAGGCAGGTGGTGACTCGCCGCTGCCTAGATGGGCCCCTGAAACTGCCGTCGTAAAGACGGCCAGGAGCAACATCGGTGTGAGCGGCTCAGGGTGTGGAGAGGTGTGCACCGCTTTCTACCCAGTGGCTGTTAACAGCCACCGTGCCCACTCGCGACTTATGCAAGTTTCACTTCCACCCTGCGAGTATATAGCTCTGACTACTCCTCTCTGGACGGCCAATGAAGGCAAGCCAGAGCCGAGAGTCCTGCGGGTCCCCTTGGGGTTCCACTCCGACCGACGAAGACACCGCGGAGACGGAGACCCTGACCGACTCTCTGGAGCACTCGGGTCCGTGGGGTCGTCACTCCCCAACAGCTCGCCACAAGCTGCCCTGCGGGCTTATTATTATTATTATTCTTTTAATTACGCAGAATTAAAATACACTACATTGTAATGTTATGGTACACGGATTTATATGGAATTAATTTAAGTGGCTAATTTTATGTACAGCCATTGTAGCGAGCAAGATTTGACAGGGGCGAGAGCGGAAGGAAGATGTGTCAAGTCTATGATATTCAAGAATGTCATAGACAACAATAGTGTTGCCTATGTAAACGTGTATTATTCCAACACTCCTCCTTACACTTTACATAGGATCTAAAAAACAACAACTCTCTGCTACATTAGCTCTACATAGTAATGTAATGACTAGACATACATACTATAAACCTAGGTAAGTATACATGCATCTGAATAAGAGCATTAGAGCTATGATCATTCAATAAAAAAAAAACATAACATAAGTAAACAGTCTAATATAAAACATTATCTTAAATTCAGTCTCTTTACATTCATTTAATTAATAAAGTTGTTATGCTTTTGAGCACATAAAGCTTTTGTTAAAACATCTGCAAACATATGATCTGTTTGGAGATATCTTACACTTAGGTATCCTTTCTGAATAAGATCTTTAACAAAATGGTATCTTAGCACGGCTGTTTATCTACGTAGAACGAAACGTGTATGATAGCGGCCATATTGTGTCAAAAAGATTTTGACGACATACCGAGCTCTCATTGGCTACTGCCTTGTCTGCCAATGGACGTCAAACGTCAAAATAAAGTGACAAATAAAAAAATGGCGTCTCCTCGGAATTTCGTCTAGTCGTCTCTGAACATTTTTTTAATTTTTGCAAATGTTGTATTTAATTTGTAGTATTGATAGATTACTATGAAATAAACAAACGGAACAGTGTGTAGCTAATCGAAAATTCGTCTGGAAACGCGTAATAACCATTGTTTGGACAACAAATGGAAGATAGTGAAGTGCGTCGTATGTGCCATGCCATGCAAGTTCTCATTTTGCAAAGTGTTGTGGTTGTAAAACGTAGAACTCTGTGAAAGGACGAAGATATATTGTTTTCCCGGATATGAAATGAGATACATTAAAAATAAATCTGTTGATAAGTAAAATGTTTGTTTAATTTCATTTAACTAAGATACGGCTCAACATAGTTCACGGTATTTCAATTGAACACCAGTTTCATTTTACATCGAACGTTGGTGTTCAATTGGAAATGCCGTGAGCTTTTACACAAAGTTAAATTTAAATGAGCTATATATATTTATAGTTGGATGTTCACAGTAAGTTCCATTGCCATTAGATAATTTAAAAAAATTAACGTCAAAAATCTACCAGCTGCTTACGGTCTATATTTTTGGTTCGTGAGTTGGCGCTCTGAACCCTTACTAGTCTGTATATCTTAGGTCTATGTGTTTGGTCCTTTTATGACAGTGTTCCTTCACTAAAAGCAATTTCTGAGCACTTTGGCTCTCATTATATACAATTACATCAAATGTTTTATTGATAATTGTATATACATAATGATAGCCAATTTTTTTGGCATTTTTTGTGCATTTAACACGAATATTTCTCCTGAGTCTTGGATGTTTTCCATGTATTTAAGAATATATTTATCTATATAAGTATGCATACATATCGTCATCTAGTACCCATAGACCCCATAGTACGTCGGCCTCACAAGTATCGCTCTAATGTTATGTTTCAACTGATTGTCAACGGGTGAAAGCGGCAAAGTCCCAAAGTGTCTACTGATGAGGCTGACTGTACTAGCTTTGCATAGTTTGGGACGAGGTCGATTTGTGTAAGATTTCCCCCCAATATTTATTTATTATTTATTTATTACGTGCCAGTGCTCGAATCTGGCCCTATACCTAACACATTTATACATAGAGGTAAATAATGGGTGTCATCAAATGGATAAAATGGGTATTATCGTGTCAAATACCGGGACATTTACCTCACTGTCTGTTTGTTTTTGTGCACTTCATAATAATCAGTGTGGAGTAAAGGTATATAAAACCAATCAGTTTTATTTTAAAACGTAAACAATGAACCTTATAGCTAGATTAAAACTGTCCCAGAAACCTCTGTTCGTGAAATAATCTATTGTGCAACATTAACAATAACATAAGCCCGTGCTTCTGATCAAGAATGTTCTTATCTAAATCGTTTGATGCGTAAAGGTTATTTGCAGTTTTTTTCAGTTTTAATGGCTAAAGTCTGGTCATACATTAGTAAAACACTTACTTGCAGAACACGGTTACACAAATACAATTATTATTCTGTGCTGCTACACTCCGTCGTCGCGAGACGCGAATTCACTGACAGTTCGTTCGGTGCGAAGCGGTCGGAAATAAAATAACATCGTTTGCGCTTACGCACGAATTGTAAACGCTATTATCTTACGTCATTCGCTAAAGGGATCTACACACGTCGCACTTCTATAAGTAACCGGAAGGGGGCACAGTCACATCAGACTACAGTACAGGTAAAAAGCAGCGGGTTGTATCGGGCACGACCTTAAACTATACATACATACATAACCTCACGCCTTTATTCCCAAAAGGGGTAAGCAGAACACAAGACAATTAGTTTCAGTGCCACTTTTAGCAATTGTAGGTTTATAGATGGAGAAAATGTGATATTGCAGTGACAGGTTGCTAGCCCATCGCCCACAAAGAACAATAAATTCCACGGCGAACGTATGTTTAATGTGGCGGCAATAACGGCATCTTTACCTATTTAAACTGCTTTGACACGGTGTACAAAATATAGACACCGCCACACCGGTTTGATTATATAAATACACCGCGAATAAACGCCTCTGACCTGCTTCCTGATTGGTCGATTTTAGTGTAGCTGTTTTCTGGTTGGTTGATATCAAATACAAAGTTTTTTAAATAGTTGAATTAGTGTATTTTTTATTTAATATGGTGTTTTATTTTTGTCCAATTAAAATGTTTTATTATTCATAAACATGTATACATATTTTCCCTATGGGTTAAATGCTTACTTTAGCTCAGCGTGATAAGTCTACTCGTAATATGACACACTTTTTGGGCATGAGAAGTGAAAAACCTATTATTTTACACTTGTTACAATTTGTCACGGCAACTGGCATTGCCGCAGGCGGGCTACACGGTTGTGTTCAGACTTCGGTTACACGCTCATTCTGGCGTCAGTTCATTCCATCATTCCGGTAGAGATCTGACTGTTGCCAGAATGAAGGAAAACGGTTACACGATAATTCTCTTGTCATTCTGACCAGAATGATGGACTGAACTGACGCCAGAATGAGCGTGTAACCGAAGTCTCAGGCGCGGTTACAGGGGCAATTCCCTGTGTCCACGCAGTGGTTGGCATGAGACAGCAATACACACTTTTCATCTAATTACAGCTAGTTGTCATGACAAATTGTTACTTGAGCGCTGATAGCGGCCGTCCACCACTCTTGCGCACATACATATTGAGATTATTTCAGATCGCTTAGAGCTGTCAGGAAAAACGCACGTCGGTCGAGAGTACTCAGGTCACAGTCAGTACCTATTCTTTGTTCATTCAGTGGGTTCGTGTTACGGTAAGTAAGTATAAATGTTAAGGAGGAGCGTTCGTGGCCCAGCGGCGCCTGCGTACTGCGTGCGGTATGCAAGGTTAAGCAGTGTCGGGCGAGGTCAGTCCTTGGATGGGTGACCGCTTTGAGTGGTTACTAACTGAGCGCTCCCGTGCTTTGGAAGGCACGTTAAGCCGTTGATCCTGGTTGCTGTATAGCATAGCAGTCGTTAAGCCAAGTTAGAGGCCTCAGGGCGGCTTGAGAACCTCTAACAGTCAAGTTGCCCACCCACTTGACAAGCCTAATCCCAATAAGGTTTAGTTTCCCCCTCGGGTTGGAAGGTCAGATGGCAGTCGCTTCCGTAAAAACTAGTGCCTACGCCAACTCTTGGGATTAGGTAGCGGACCCCAGGCATCCTTCAGGATGCAACTGTACTGGGAATAACGCTAGGAGGATGATGAAGTATAAATGCTAAATTAAAAAAAAAAACTTTATGAAATTATTTTCAAAATTGCTTTCTTGAGATTAGATACGAGGATATCACGTATCATTTGTGGCATAGGTATTGTACAAAATAAAAAATCAGCCATATCGTATCTAAAGGAGCCCAAACTGGGTATGTATGTTTTGAAAATTATTTTTGTTCTAATTTATAAAAATACTGAAATGTAATGGTACTTAGCGGTTTATTCAGTAGGTACTGTTTAGTGCATACATAGTAAACCGATGTGTAACGTACACACAAATAGGCTATAAACATCCTTTCATAGCGCAGTAATAGTGCTAATTAATTAAGATTATTATTATTTTTATAACGAGGTGCGGGTGCCACCGTCGATACGGTCAACTGGCCGCTCGCGCGAACCTTATTGCAACAAGATAAGGGCTGTTACTCATTGCGCTTATTGGTATGGTATCTCGAATTAGGAGAACAAGTGTAAACACGGATTAATATAATAGTTCTTCGAAGTGTAAGTTCTGGCCTCTGAATGGTATGGCGTAACGTCGTTGGCACACACACTACTTAGCTTTTGTTTATAGCAGTGCATGAGTTAGTTTAGGTTTAGGAAATAAGTAGATATACCTAAGTTTCGAACCAATCCTCCTAAGGGATTTTTTTTTAGAACTGCGTATGCCAAACGGCTAAACTATACATCGAGTAGCGGTTTTTTGCGTACGTTCCACTCACAGACTAGTAAGGGTTCAGACCGCCAACTCACGAACCAAAAATATAGACCGTAAGCAAGTAAGTATATTTAATCTGTACCCGCTGGTAGATTTTTAACGTTTTTTTTTTATTTATTTAAAATCACTGTGGCAATGGAAATTACTGTGAAGAGCCAACGATAAATATATATAACTCATTTAAATTTAACTTTGTGTAGAAGCTCACGGCATTTCCAATTGAACACCAACGTCCGATGTAAAATTAATTTGGTGTTCAATTGAAATACCGTGAACTATGTTGAGCCGTATCTTAGTTAAATGAAATTAAACAAACATTTTACTTATCAGCAGATTTATTATTTAATGTATCTCATCTCATAATCGGGAAAACGATATATTTTCGTCCTTTCACCGAGTTCTACGTTTAACAACCACAACACTCGTACATTTTGCAAAATGAGAACTTGCATGCCATGCCACATACGACGCACTTCACTATCTTCCATTTGCTGTCCAAACAATGGTTATTACGCGCTTCCAGGTGAATTTTCGATTGGCTACACACTGTTTCGTTTGTTTACTGCATAATAAACTATCAATACTACAATTTAAATAACAACATTTGCAATAATGAAAAAAAATGTTCAGAGAAGACGAAATTCCGTGGAGACGCCATTTTATTATTATTTGTCTCTTTATTTTGACGTTTGACGTTCAATGGCACTGCCATTATGGCAATCAAGTCAAGGCAGTAGCCAATCGGAGCTCGGACAGTCGTCAAAATCTTTTTGACACAATATGGCGGCTATCATACACGTTTCGTTCTACGTAGATAAACAGCCGTGATTCCACTAAAATCTGAGATGGAATTAGAGATCAAAAATGTAAACAAACAACAGTCAATCTAACATGACTTTCCTTTTTAAAACCTCCTCTCACCAGTAGCTAAAATCATATCTCCACATATTTTATCAAAACAACACCAATACAATACGTTATTAAAAACGCTATTTAATTCAGAGTGGTAATTTTATGTATTAATTCAAATTTATTTCGCTTAAATTTGGAACGCGGTAAATTTTTCAAGTATTCCAATGTTTCTCAACTCACTTGTTTACATTTTTGATCTCTAAATCTATCACCAATTTTATATGATGCGTTTGCGTTTGAATTGTCACATTTATCACATCAAAAACTGCAATCGACCTGTAAACATGGAAGCCACAATGACGGAGGAAAATTTAATAATATTAGTCAGCAAATATAAGTGTTTATACTTCGTGTCTGACGCACGAGACGAGATTACGATTGCCGATCGCCCGCTGCTAGGTACATATCCGTTCAGCCGACTCAACGGCTGTACGCGGGCTATCTGACGCCTCGGCAGCAGTACGGGGCACGCGAGAGCTGACCGTAAGTTTAAAGCTGCTGCGAAATAGTGGTGGGTCGTTGACGGTTTTCGCTTCAACGAAACGAAACGTTAACTTAGAAAACGTCAACTAGTTGAAAAACTAGTTGATTTCGTCAACTAGTGTTTTGCTTTAACTGAAGTGAAAAAGTCATTGAGTTGATACGTTTATTGAGTAAGGGGGAAAACGTTAAGGGCTTTAGTTTAGCGTTCCATTTAGATTACGTTTGTACGTTAAAGTCGTCAACTAGTTGTTTCTGTTAAACAAAACGTTTCGTTCGTTGACGAACGAAAAACGTTTTATCAACTAGTTCGTTGAATCAACGACCACCCCTACTGCGAAATCAAATCGCAGGCGATCGTGCATCTCAGCGGCCGTACTTGCGGAGGGTGAGACTTCTGAACGTAGGTTTACAACCGCTGAGATGGCCAATCGGTTAAATGCGGATAGTGTGATGCATTACCCTCGGCGAAAGCCGATTCCGCGTCGATTGGTGTGGGGAGACCCAATGTCGTTTCGCTCCAAACTGACAGTGCGATAGGCCTGCTCCAAGCAATATTTTTATTTCCTTTATATTTCAAATTTATCATTTTAATTTCGTTAGCAGACGCTACTGCTTTTATAATGTAAGTAGGTATATTGTATTAAAACTATTTTTAAAATGTATGGTTTTTAGATAACTATGGGATTGTCCAAAACCGCGAAGGATGCTATAGTGACGGGCACAACTGTAACAGGAGCTGGGATCGGAGCTGGAATGGGCGCTAAAGCTGGTATGTTCTCTAAGCCACGGAATTTCTTCATCATTGTACTCAAATAAATGCCCTTTTCGAACCCAGAACCGCCAGTGTCTGAACTGTAAAAAAAAATACACCGTGGGCCCTAATAATCCGAAACATTTTAACCACGTATTTTTGACGACACTACGAGTGTTATATCAACATGGTTCCAATTATTTATCGTGATTAAACTACTATAACAGTACGAAATTGAATTAATTGACCACTTGTGAACAAATCTTTACGTTAGAGAAAAGATTGAGCGAGTTAAATTAATCTCAACTTCAAACTATGGGCCAGTTATCAGCGAAGGTAAATAGTTTGCACTCTCGCGATTGAGAACAGAACAAAACGAAAGTCTAGTCTTAGCGATAAGAGACGAAAGCTAGTTGTGACAAAGAAAAGATAAAGATATCATATTATGGGTTTTTGGACTACATGCTATACCACATTATAGACTCTAATTAGGCTCTAGAATCGTTGGTTTAAATCTTTCAGGTTATTAGGACCCACGTGTACCTATATCTTTCCCAAATCGACCTAGTCCTAAACTAAGCAAAGCTTTTACTATTGGTACTAGACGGCGATATAGATAAATACATAGATACATAGAAAACATCCAAGACTTGAGAAAAAGTATTCGTGGTCACCACACAAATAATGCCCTGACCGGGATTCGAACCCGGTTCGGCTTCGTAGACAGGGATGTGGAAAAATTCATAGTAGGTAGTAGGAAATATTTATCAATTAAAAAGAAAAAATATAATAACTAAGTGGACATTACTAGTCTAATTAACGAGTAACAGCCGAATTTAGAAATGTATCTGGAAAAGCAAACTGTCACACAATATCCATTAATGACTTACATAAGTTTGTGACCCTTTTAATGTAACGGATGGACAACTACAGAACCCTACATTGCGCGTGACCCGACACGCACTTGGCCGCTTTTCTTTTAATTTCTTTTTTTTTCAAAAACTGAATCGCCTACTTAATTTTATACATTTGTCAAATCTGCTTACAAAATTTCACGGGAATCGGTTGAGAAATGCGCCTTGTAGAGGAGAACATTAGGAACTCCGGACATACTCAAGCATTTATAAGCTTCTCAGTTGCAGCTTGGGAAAAACTTTCTAATTAACAATTTTAACCGGCAACACTCGTCAAATTTTTTACGAGAATCGGTTGAGAAATGGGACCTGCAGAGGAACAACGCCGGACATACGAAGCATTTTTTGACCCAGCGAAACGGGAACGGTTGACGCGCTCGGGAAAAAGCCCCGGATCATTGGTCAAAGCACAACAGTGTTGCTAGTTTAGACTTGTCAAATTGTACCTTGACGCTTTAATGGCCCCTGGTCATTTATGTAATACTGTTTTTTAGGGTTCCGTAGTCTACTAGGAACCTTTATAGTTTCGCCATGTCCGTCTGTATGTCTGTCTGTTAGTGCTAGAAAGCTGCAATTTGATATGAATATATAAATCAATAAATTTTCCAGTGGTAAAATATTTTTCTTTTAAGGGTACCCCCTCTACACGTAAAGTGGGGATGAAAATATTTTTTTTTGCTTCTACCCTATGGTGTGTGGTGTTGTTGGATAGCTCTTTCAAAATTAATACAGGTTTTTATCAAACATTTTTAGATAAAGTGTATATTTTCGGAAATAATCTCTAATTGTGTCCCGGGGGCATCTCTAACTTCTGAACTAGGTATGGGTCCAAAAAATATGAACAAAATCATGAAAGTAAAGCCTAATAAAGACCTTCAAAGAAAATTACAGCGGACATGATCGGTGAAGCTGTTTTTGAGTCATCGTAAATACTCGTAGTCTTCTTTTTTTAGTAAAAGTCGTATGAAACGCTGCGAAAGTATTCCCTTTTGCTTGTTTTTGATTTTGTTAAAATTAAGTTCAAAGTTCTTTATTTGTAAAAAAAATGTGTGAGCGCTGTTTTTCCGTTAGGCATACAAATTTGTTATAGAGAAATTAAAAATAAATTGTTATAATATTAAATATAGGCATGTTAAGTACAAAAATAAAATATTCATAAATAAGATAAAATTCCAAATTATAATGCTTTTAATCAATAAAACGGAATAAATAATAACAATAAACATCAACATGTTTGGTAACATGGTGCTAAGACGTTCAGGGATGATAGAAGAGTCATTTTGGATATTTTAGACACAACTTGCTTAAGTACATTCTCTTAGTTTCCAAGATTTGCACCATTTTATTTTAAAAATTGTATGTTTTCCATTTTACTGTTCCCTTTTTTTTTGTTTATCGTAATTTTACAGTAGCTGTATGAAGTAGAAGTAAGGAAGTTTTTGAAATCAATTGAATTGGGTATAACTAGTTTTCACTGCCTGTATTCACATGGTATTCTGATCTGAGATCTGTATTTGCATCCTGTTACCAAACACCCGGTTGTATATATATAAAGTCATTTAAATTGTCAGTAAAAAAATTTTTAAGAAAAAAAACCGTCTTCAATGGGGGAGACCGGTGAAAGATTATTATACTTAGATGGTGCACTCTGAGATTCCATACAATAAAATAAAAATGGCTATAAGTATGTTTATAATGGTAGAAGACTAAGTACCCTCAATTCCTCATGGAATCATGGAAAAACCTTGTTTGCTTGACAAACAAAACGAAGAGAACAAATCGCCAAACGTGAACTACGCGTCGTTGAAAATAAGTTAAAGTAATAAGTTTCGTTCTGATCATCATCATCAGCAGTTCCACTTCATCAAATGTCACTTTTATGAATGAAAATTCTTGTTTAGTTCATGAAAATACTAAAATCCCTATTTGTGTGCCTTTCACATTTGAGAAGTTCCCTCGATTCCTAATGGATCCCATCATCAGAAATCAAGCATGACAAAAATCATTCGTGAAAATAGAACTTGCTTAACAAACACAGCTAGAAGGACAAATCGCCAAACGTGAACTTTTCGTCGTTGAAGAGTTATGTTCTGATCATCATCAGCAGTTCCACTTCATCAAATGTCACATTTTTGTATGATAATGCTCGATTTGTTGATAAAAACACAAAAATCACTATATGTTTGCCTTTAAGATTTGAGGAGTTCCCTCAATTCCTCATGGATCCCATAATCAGAAATCAAGCATGACTAAAATTAATCGTGAAAATAGAACTTGCTTAACAAACACAGCTAGGAGGACAAATCGCCAAACGTGAACTTATCGTCGTTGAAGAGTTCTGTTCTGATCATCATCAGCAGTTCCACTTCATCCAATGTCACATTTTGGGATGAAAATGCTTGACTTGTTGATAAAAACACAAAAATCACTATATAAGTATGTTTGCCTTAAAGATTTGAGGAGTTCCCTCAATTCCTCATGGATCCCATCATTAGAACTGCGTTTTGACAAAAACGGGACCAACTTGAATATATATACTTCAATAAAAAAAAAGAATTTTCCAAATCGGTTAAGAAATGACGGAGTTATGGAGGAACAAACATTAAAAAAAAACATACAACCGAATTGAAAAGTTTATTTACAAAACAAAAGGAATCAAGGAAAATAAAACTAAACTAAACTAACTATAAACTAAAATAAAACAAAACTAAATAATTACAAATAAAAAACAGGCCCCAGGTCTGTTCCGTGTGGCAAGGTGCCCAGAAGGCTGGCGGCATTGCCACGCTGGATGGCAATGGAGATCCGTTGGGCGAGATAGGCGCCAGCCCTCTGGTACTATAGTATTCTTTGATCTGTGCCTCTGGTCACCAGTTGCCTCCACGAGCCGCTTTGCGAGCTCGCTGAAAAAATTATGTGCTCCGGGCCCCCACGGTCCAAGTGTTTCAACCCCAAACGGCTCAAACATGCAGCCAGTATCAATGACTGCATATTTGCGCCGCTTGAGGTTTTCCGCTGTGTTAGCAGCAGCCCCAGCCCTAATTGAAGTCCCTGAAAGATGGGACGGTGCAAGGGTATCCACACATGTGGCATCCCATACTAGGGGTCGTCCCAACTTCCAGGGAACGAGTGTCATGCCATCATAACATAACCGAATTGATAACCTCCTCTTTTGAAATCTTGAAGTCGGTTAATATAATAATCCGCTACATTTACTAATCAACAATTTGGTGAGATTCATTTTAAACACATGCACTGGCGCCCCATTTAAATCAAATGGTAATTTATTATTTGCTGGCAGAACAGAACATGCTTTTTCTATAACAAAACATATTGTTAAATAATCAGGTATCAGTTTGCTTCAGGGCACACATTGCTCTGATTTACATCATTGGGCAACTACGGAACCCTACACTGAGCATGGCCCGACATGCTCTTGGCCAATTTTTATTAAGTATTTGTATCTGTTCTATGGTTCAGGTGCAGCATGTGGTGCAGTTTCCGGTGGGCAATACGGCGCCACCGTGGGGAGCTGTGCAGGCCCGATCGGGGCTGTTGTAGGGGGAGTTACTGGCGGCATAATAGGCGGAGTTTCTGGTTATTTTGTCGGTAGAACGATCGTCAAAACGATTGAGATGATCGAGGACTAACGTAAGTGGAACTTTTAGATGACGTTACTGTGTGCGCGAGATTTGAATCCTCACGAGTGAAAGAGCGAGAGATTCGTGCCTCAACAACCGGGAAAAATATAAGGCTTGAAGACACACGCCTAAAGTAGCCCGACAGCGATCAATGCAGCCGTCAATATATCTAATACGTTATTGATAGCTATGGGCTTATGAATGTGTCTAACTTTGTTTACACCATACTACACACTCACTATGGACTTGGGTATGTCCTTAAACTACGACCAAGACCACCGGCATTCCTAGAGTGGCGGTGGAGATACTGCGATCGCCAACCCGCATGCCAAGCGTGGCGATTATGGCATTTACCCCCCATGAAATTGGGGGAGGCCTATGTCCAGCAGTGGACGTCCTAGGGCTGATATGGATATGGATACACACTCACTTGGTTACCAATACAATATGACGACAAGACGGCCCTGTCTAACGAAATTATTTGTCGGACTGTTTAGCCTAGTTGGTAGTGTCACTGCCTCCGAAGCTAGAGCTCCCGGGTTCGAATCCCAGTAAGGACATTTGTTTCGGTGGTGAGCAGAGACATTTGTTCCTGAGACTTGGATGTTTTCTATGTATTTAAGTATATATCTATTAAATATATTGTCGTCTAGTACTCATAACACAAGCCTTATCGAACTTACTTTTTCTTTTTTTTTCTCTTTGACATTGTATAATCACCGATTCAATTTGTGCTTTCTATTTCCATTGTGTTCTATGTATTTGAAATTCAATTTAATTTACTAAATTGTATGCGCATGCATTTAACTATGTTGTACTGCAAATAAATAATTGAGTATTTAGTATGGGACTAGTTCAATTTGTGTAAAAATTATCCCCTATTATTTATTTATTTGAATTGATTAACTGTTATCTATTCACGATAGGAACAGTGCCATCTTGTGGTCCATAAAAACGAAACCATCTTAAACATACTCTGGCTTAAATGACTAAAGGTCATTTGTAACACAATATAAATTTTAACACAACTGTCTGTCCTTGTGACCCGGGTATGTCCTAAAACTACGTCCAAGACCACCGGGGGATGGGCAGCAGCATCCCTGGAGTGCGGTGGAGACACTGCGATCGCCAACCCGCATGCCAAGCGTGGCGATTATGGCAATTACCCTCTAATGATAGACACAAACAGGCCACGGCCCCGAGGTTCCGGCGACCCCCGGTACCCTGGTTCTGGTAGCGGCCAGGGTACTAGCGGGGTCAGGGGTGCGAAGAATCTCCGGATAAGATCCGGCTACCACCACCGACGACTTCTGGCCCTGGCAACATATTGTCCGATGGATGCGGGTGGCGCAGGACCGGTCATTGTGGAAGTCTTTGGGGGAGGCCTATGTCCAGCAGTGGACGTCTTTCGGCTGACATGATGATGATGATGATGATGTCTGTCCTTGCACTTCCATCTGGTTCCTTATTTATTCAGCATGGAAACAAACTGGTCATGTGTACTGGACTTTCCTTGTTTCCTTGTCTCTATTCATTTTTTCCCTGCGCCGACGAATGAAGTTCCGTGATAGCTTCACATTCCAGCCAAGTATCCTCGCCTTAACATGAATCTATTGAAAGCTAATAGCCTGAGTTGTCATGTCACTCAAAAGTTCTATATACTGTGCTTTCGTGCAAATAAGAAATGAAAGTCTTATGTATGCCTTGTAATATTTTGCTTCTCTTCCTTTACTCATTCTGACATTTATAGGTCCTGCAAAATCTACCCCGGTGATCAGAAATGGTCTGGAGAGTTTGACTCGACTGCTATGTAAATCTCCCATCTTCTATTTTCTATTTTTCGTATTTCTAGTCTATCTCTAACATATGACGCACTCCCACGCAAAACTTTTATATATATATATATTCATATTTTATCAAACTTATTAGTCAATGAACACACTTTCTCCAATGACACGGATGATCGGCCAGACAGACTAATATATTTTAGACATATGTATTGCCAAAAAATAGGCTCCGCACGAGTGTTACAAAAGAACGTAAAGGCGCGGGATGATATATAGCCTATTTAGTAGGTCCGGAGATTACGTTCCCTACACACAAAGTCACAAACACTATTACGCATTATAAGTTTACCTAGATTACCCGCTAATGTTATTTGTGTATCTTAGGAGTAGAATCCAAATCAATGCTTTAGTAACATAAAAAAGTTTTATTCAAATTTACAAAATATGAGAGAGGCAACCCTATCGCTCCAACGGACCGCAGGTCCAAAAAGGTCTAAAGAGCATGTTTCTCATTTACTCGTATTTGTTCATACATATTCTTCAGGTCGGCTACGAAACTACTTTCTCCATCTCATGAGAATCCCTCGTAGGTCGTCTAAAATTAGCGGTCCTATAAGTAACTCGTCGTTTAAGGATATCCCATTGTTTCACTTGCAAGAGGCGTCAAATACAACCCTCACTTTGCTGGTTTCTCGTTGAATGAATTGAATGTTTGCTGTCTTTTTTTCATATTATAAGTAGCTGCGTCTCTGTGTTTTGGGACAAATTGCATGGTGTGTAACAACAAAAGGGGATGTCTAAATGTCATTAAAAATTAAGGTTAAAGTCGAAAATGGATTGGATTCAATTAGGTTTTTACAAGCTTTTATTTAACTTGCAATGTATGTATGTAACTATATTTGTTCGGGTGGAATCATACAACAAGAAACTTAATTTTAAAGCAGATATATTCAAAGGATTGAGCTGAAATTTTTAATGCAATATTATGGTACCACCGAGCTAATCTGATGATGGAGACAGAAGGTGGCCATGGCAACTCCTAAACTACACCAGATAAACTGGTCGTGTTTGGTCTCATTTAAACCGTCTTAACAATAGTTAGTTGATGACAAAAGTACAGTCCACAATAAAAGCTTGTACCAAAGATGAAATTTTTGACAGAAACTTATTTTGTTACAGAAGCGGACTTTGTTCTAGAGTCGCAAGCGAGCATAGGCTACGATGTGTTATGAAAGTATATTTAATCGGTGTTTGCAATTTAGTAATTTTTGATAGTACAAAATAGTGAAGTAATTTGGCCATTCGTTCAGTTGCTGTTAATCGTACGCAAGTTGCTGTTATAAGTTATCTACACCAAAGTCTACTATGAATATGCGAGTATATAGAAAGTATACACTGCACGGCTAGCATAAGACGGCGCGCGAACTATATCGCGCGCGAGATAGACTATCCGTCTCTTTCCGTGTGTACTCATTAGATAGAGACGGATAGTCTATCTCGCGCGCGATATAGCTCGCGCGCCGTCTTGTGCTAGCCGTTCTGATGTTCTTAATTATGTCATCATAGCGCGGTCCAAAGAAGGTCGCACCGTTATCTGAAAAATATACAGTAGTAAAATTGTACTAGTATTGTTATTTTATATCTTCATGTTTCTGTATTTTTAGGAGACTTAATTGTACTGAACTAAAAGTGTCCTAATCTCTCTGTATGTATTCCTACCTAAAAGTGCGACAAAAACAATGATTGAATATCAACTGATAAGATGATAAGTGATTTATAAACGTCATGATCATGCACGATATAGGCTGATATACCTAAGTGATCTCTACATATTTTTAACGTTTTTTTTTTAATTTACTATGTTATTTTCGTGTTATAGGTAGAAATTATAAATTTTGATAATTCTACGAAGGCACACTACTAAAATCATGGGATATATTAATAACTATACTAATAGGTTTAGTTAAATAAGTGAAAGTACTTATATTTCGAATCAGTTCTATTAAGTGCTACAATGTTTAAATATCGATGAAACATACATTTTTTATTGCACGGATAGTTTTATGGCATTTATTATGTGATGTTTTGGGCCATTTAAGCCGTACGGTCCAAAGAACCAATCGTTCCTAACATTGCCCATTTCCATTTTTTTTATAATTTAGTTCATTGCTTTTAGCGTAAGTAATGCAGAAACATACTTACGCCTTAAAGCAATGAACTAAAAACTTTGGGTTTTGTTTATTTTTATGTTTAATAAATCATAGTAATCCTCTGAAAGACATTTTTTATTTATTATACCCTACCTTTCACAAGCCACTATATAAAAAAAATGTTTTATAAACAATTATGTCAAAAAAAACCGGCGTCTCCTTCAACATGCCTTGAAGCCCCCCTAAAATACATTAAGTACATAAAAACTTAAGTTTCCATTTAAAGAAAGAAAAACAGCTGATACTCAGTTGTAAAGTCACTATTTGCGACCTGTTAAATCAATCATGATCATCATTCATCATATTTTGGTGCACGAGTCAATCAATTCGTGTTTATATTATAATCGTGTTTAAGACTCGGCCGAGCGGAGATCACTGTATAGGAATACCTATTTCGTATTTTTTTTATGACGTAGGAGGCAAACGAACAGACGAATCGCCTGATGGTAAGCGATTAGCGCCGCCCATGGACACTCGCAACACCAGAGGGGTTGTATTCACATAATAAATTATAAAATCATTTTAAATTAACACGCAGCCTAACAGCCCAACTAAGGAAGGATCTCCACCTTACAGAAGTCCGCAGTCATAATAACATCACTACTTGCTCCTTATGTATGTGATGTTGAGTTCCTGCCCGGCTAGTATGATAGCTTATACCGTCACGTTTTATGTGACGTTTCAGTACATTTTGGCCATATAACGTGACGGTATAAGCTATCATACTAGCCGGGCTGGTGTTGAGTAAGGTCGCCAGAGCTCCCGAGGATGCGCAGTGTCGAGAGTGAGGGACCTGCAAGAAGTCTTTAGCTGTCAACACGGCGACGGCGAATCCTCAAGTCAATAAAGGGTCTGGGGGTTTCTTCTGGTCGCAAGTGTCCATAAGCTACGGTGTCTGCTTACCATCAGGCAGGCCGTATGCTTAGTTTGCCACCGCCGTTGTATAAAATAAATCCTATTGACAGCCAGTGACTCTAATAATAGAAGATGTGTTTCTCTGACAGCAATATCGTGGCTTACTAGTAAAAAGTTTATATAGGTACGGTACAAAAAGCCGCACACTTTTATCTACGAGCCCTTCTATCATGTACGTGATTATGACAGACAGACATGCATTTGTCCTTCACTAGCAAGTATGCAAGTGCGAGAGAAACGAATGCTACTTAAATGGCCGTCACGAACGCGAGTATGCTAGGCAACGTAGAACGTGAGTATTTATAAGTTAGGTATCTTTATGTCAAAAATGTAAGTTCATGCTAACATGGTTATTGCCATGGACGTAAAGTTATGTCGGGCACTCGAGACCCCACTTTTTTAACACTATGGCTAATAGTGATATTGCTCGTAATCTCTACATAAATGCTTAGAAACCATTGCCACATACAGGCAGAATACCGCGACCAAATTAAAAAATGGTAGTGGGAGATATTCCGCGATTTTTTTAAATGCAGTTGCTCAAAAGGTGGTACTTTTCGTAGCTGCATGTCGTGTGGAAAGTTTTGTTAGTGCTCACTAGTGCTTTTTACTTTTCCATTTTTTTTTTAATTAATCTTATTCATTTTCATGACTACTTATTGATGAGTGTTAATATTAGTTTCCTTTAAACGTCGTAATCAACATAAAACCTACTGTTAATGTAAGAATACGAAAAATATACATATTTCATTAATTACCTCTTCATCATTATAAAACGTTTATTTTTTAATATGGAATATTGAAAAACCGTTCTTAAAAAGTAGTCTGAATGGAACGGAATAGTTACCGAAACACCTGTCAAAGAAGAAGCGTTTTATCTTAAAGCAAGCATGTTTAAAGTTTCCAAAGACAACATTCGATATTGTTTTTATAAATATACGATTTTTGTTACATTGGATTTTTCCGCAAATGTATTAAATAACGTCGTTCGATATACGTGCGGAAGTGTCATTCATGTGTCATTTTCACTCGTCCCGTGTCTTGACCTCGGGACTCTTACAAAATTACAAACTTTCCGCACTTGTATCGAAATGTACTATTATAATTGAACATAGTTGTAACCGCCATAATGATAGAGTGTATGCAGAACACAGTCAAGAGGTGAGTGTGGCTGTTCCGAGAGTGCAACGAGGACATCACCCCTCTTACCTGATGACTTGGCTGGTTGTCGTCTTTACCGACAAAAGAATTGAGATCTAAATGGGTGCCACGTTCCGTAGATTCTCTGAAATGGGGCCAAGTCCGGCACTACATTGTATACAGTAAAACTAATTTACTGCGGCTTCATGCATTTTGAGACTTAACTTGGCACTGGCAGTTTTCTATGCAGTATTAAGGATGATTCACAGTAGACCGTTCCGTGTCCGGGCAGGCCCGTTTTCTATGACAGCAAACGCAACGGCCGGCGTATTTCTCACGGACACGGAACGGCCTACTGTGAATCATCCTTAAGAACAACTATTTTATGTAGAAACAGTTGACGGACAGTTAGAACCTAAGCTTCAGCATAGAGATCTGATGTTGGAAATCGAAAGGGCTTCTTAAACATTACTTTTAACACGGAAAACGCACACGGGGTTTTTTCTTTTTTCTATGGCCTATATAACGTCACATAAAACGTGACGGTGTAAGCAATCGCGCTAGCTAGGCTGCTAATGCTAGTACTGTCAGCAACAGAAGTAGCTACGTAAATGAGACACACCAACACACACACACACACACACACACACACACACACACACAGTAACATATACATAATTAATGTCAAGAGATTAGAGAATAAGACTCTGTGTAGATAGTTGTGAACGTTTTATAGTGCTTAGCTACTTCAATTTCTGCTGTTGACTGTACAAAGTAAACAAAAAAATACAAAGGTGATTTGTATGGGGCTCTTCTTTCTAAAACGAAAGTTCAAACGTCAAGCGATAGCATGCTTTCGTTTTATGCATATAAAAGTAAAAGTGAACACGACGGACGTACGTTCATGTGGGTTAATTTCTATTTTAACAGTGTGAGGAGCTTTGCAGTAGTCACACCATTTTATGTCAAAAAAGTACTGTCAAAACACATTACGGTTTAGAATCTTAGTTTGTCTGCCGCTAGCATGATATATTTTACAGCATAGGTATAGACCGCCAATAAAATTTTACGTACATACATAAACTCACGCCTATTTCCCAAAACGGGTAGGGAGAGCACACGATAATTAAGTTAAATGATGTTTGGTCGGCCGTTTGGTACGGCCGTAAGACACGATACGATCATAATCCATCTGGTGGGGCCAAGATTCTGGGCAGGACGCCTGTTATTGCATCGAATATCAACTCAGCATGGCCTTGAACGGTGAACAGTCAGGTTGGAAGTGTGTAGAGCGCTTTAGTGACGCAGCGGCTGATATCGCGTCCGCCACTCTCGCGCATATTTGCAGGTTATTCCAGTACCCTTCAAGCTGTCAACGAAACTACGCGACGTTCGATACTGTAGCGGGCATTATTTCTTATTTGTGCGAGCTGATTGCTAAAAGGACAGTAAGTACCGCAATAGTGTGCTTCTAATAGAAATAATAGCAATTATTTCTCGTTATTAAGGATTTAGTGTGAATTAGTTTTTATATTCAAACACAGTGTTTTAATTAATTTTAACAGGGAATTTATAAACTCGATAGTCTATATTTTTTTAGAGAGAAGCTTATTTAAGGATGATTCACAGTAGGCCGTTCCGTGTTCGGGCCGGGCCGTTTTCTTCTTGAGAAATACGCCGGCCGTTGCGTTTGCTGTCATAGAAAACGGGCCGGCCCGGACACGGAACGGTCTACTGTGAATCATCCTATAAGAAGCAAAAAACTGGGTCGGTTTGTTTGGAAAATACTTTTATATATTCCTCGTCGCTGTGTTATTAATATTGCGCAACACTTAATGCTTTTACAAATCTCACCATCCACCACCACCAACATATCAGCCCTAGGACGTCCACTGCTGGACATAGGCCTCCCCCAAATTCATGGGGGGTAAACCCCATGAAACCATCACTGGTAGGTATTAGTTACGCCAGACCACAGAATAAGTAATAGCACATGCCAGACGGTGAATCGCATCATAATATGTTAGGTACTACTATTTGTACACAGTGAAGTATGTGCCTAAAACTTTACAATTAAAATTCATTTTTGCGTGCATTGTTGGCTTATTGTAACGTACAAAGACTACGTTTCTTCGGAGAATACAAACTGCAAATAATGAAAATGAAGTGGCGCTATGATGATATTGATGATGTCATCAGTCGGGATCGGGATATTGTATCGGCAGTTACTGATAAGAGTGGTGCGTGTTTAAACTTTAAATTATAATCAATTAGGCTTGCCTCGTACCTACAGATTGTGTTTCGGGATTTTCAATTTATATGAAAATTTCATAGAATTTTATAGCTTGCGACTATGTAAAATTGCACAACACTTAATTTATAAGACTACTATTTTTTTAAACGTGCGTAGGGAGAGAGATATACATATGTGTGGCAAACAGCAGACGATGAATCACAACATATGTTTATATTCATTCCAACAGTGAAATATGGGCTTTAACACTTTTCATTGAAAGTATATTTTAGCGTGCATTGTTGTCTCTTTGTACTTTTCTTCGGAGAATACGAATTGTAAATAATTAGATAAAGTGGCGCGATGACTATGATGACATCACACAGTCGGGAGGTTCGGTTGATAGATTATCATAAATCCGGATTCATTTGTCTGACATGAAGTATTGTGACGCGATAGAACAATGATATCGGTTTCATAACGGTAAAGAAGTTTGAAGCCAACAGCTCGGCCAAGTGCGTGTCGCATCACGTACAGGGGTACGACGTACTAATCCACATTTATAACTAATCACTTTGTAGGTACACTACACTTATGTTCGTATGTTTGGGCAAAACAGTTTTTCAGTGATAACTCAAACATTTTGAAACCTGTCTTGTTCAAACCAAAAATCTGACTTTGAATTCAAATTAAATAATGAAAGTATAAATTTCATAATTGTAGTGCTTATAGTCTCCGAGTAAACCAGCTGTGACACACGGACGGAAATAAAATAAAAATTGGTATATAAAAGTATTGTTATTAAATTATTTTTACAAAAACTAAATACACTTATATAACAAAATAAAATAGAAATATAATAAGGAAACGTGTTGCGAATCTCCCGAACGCACCCCTAATAGAACTTCACTTTGGTCGATACATGGCAGCACCGGCTTGTCTGTGGCTCAGATTAGAGGTCGTCGCCCGCTCGCTAAAAGAGCAACATGTCATTGAAAATTATACGATAACGTCAAATATAATAGCTTCAATTTCATAGGTAATTTACGATTAAAAAAATATTTGATAACATATGTCAATTCATAGAATAATACTAGGCAATAGTTCATTTTACGATACATATGTCAAATTAAATTCATTCATTCTTGCACTGGAAAACTCTTCATCGGAATTATAGCATTTAGTTAGCAAATATGACCTTAATTTATTTTTATTATCATATGTATCCTAATGTCTGAGATCCTAATTTATTTTTAGTATCATATGTATCTTAATTTATTTTTAGTATCATATGTATCCTCTTTGCTTATACAAAAAAAGAGTTTTATTTATCCTAAACAAAACCAAAACGTAAAGACTATAATTACCGTGGAAATCCCTCAAGGTTGGCCGAAAATGTTGCCGTATTTATACACCATGCACGCACGGACCCGGGTATGTCCTAAAACTACGACCAAGACCACCGGGGAATGGGCAGCAGCATCCCTGGAGTGCGGTGGAGATACTGCGATCGCTAACCCGCATGCCAAGCGTGGCGATTATGGCATATACCCCCTGTTAATTTGGGGGAGGCCTATTGTC
Organism: Notocelia uddmanniana; assembly: GCA_905163555.1. Lineage (NCBI taxonomy): Eukaryota > Metazoa > Arthropoda > Insecta > Lepidoptera > Tortricidae > Notocelia > Notocelia uddmanniana. Next base: position 10,629,932 of record LR991074.1, on the reverse strand, counting down.
CAGCAGTGGACGTCCTTTGGCTGATATGGTGGTGGTGGTGGGATTTATATTTAATGGCGCGTTGTTGCTCTATCTAAATTCACGAAAGCCGTGTTTGAGTGAATATCTATAGGTGCATCCCCACGCGCGACCATTGCAGTTCGTTACGACATCCACCGCGTAAATCGCGTAATGCTGGCCCGTCTGGGGAGCTACCGAACGCGAACCGAAAACGAAATATCTGCCTCTGTCGTACTTGCATATTAAACCGACAGAGAGGGAGATACTTCGTTTTCGGTTCGTGGTAGGCCCTCTGGACACATGCAGGTTGCACGGCGGATGGCGAAACCAAGGTCACACCGTACTGGATCGCATGCATGTTCCACAACTTTGACATTCCTTGGCAGGCTTGGCAGTCCGCTATGCTCACCCGTGGGCGTCATGGCCTTATTATTGTCTGAAAGGCATTATTTCATATGGGGCATATTTTATATAGGAGCAACTTATAATTTAAGGCGGCTCCCTGATTGGTCGGTGCGGAGGCGGTACGATTGCAGAAAGTTGTCAGTGTCAACTGTCAGTCGATTCAGAATCGCCTCTTTAGTAAGGGCCTACATATCGCGGGATGCTCGGCAGCGAGGTGATACGACTGCAAATACTGACATTACCTATTCCTTCAAGTGAGCTCACGTCAAAGAACAAAAACCACGTATCCGATCTTCCCGCCCCGCCAAGTCAGGAAGTCACCAGTCGCCATATTCTAAGCTGTCAACATTGAGGCGTCTTCCGATGACTAATGGCAAAGGCTTATTGTCATTAGTAACGAAATGTCGTTACTAATGACAAGAAGCAGCAGCCCAGCTAGGACGATGGGTTATAACGTCATGTTTTATGTGACGACTTAGTACATTTCGGCAGAACGTGACGATAAAATCTATAGTGCTAGATGCATGGGCTTACATTCAAAATAGTCCGGGAAAGAAACTTTCAGTTGTTCGAGAATTGCACATTAAATCCTACACTATATATTTTTTTGCAATCTGAAAGAACATTATTTTGGGATAATAAGTCAAAGGTTTTCCCCAAAAAATATATTGAGCTTTTCGGAAAAAAAAAAATTAAAGTTTATATTTTTCATTAAATTTAAACATTAAATCCTACACTAGTGATTTTTGATCTAAATGGACAAACATATTATTAAAAACAGTATTTTTAAAAATCACCTCTTATATCGTAGAGCATATATAAATAATAATAAAAATATTGATATAAATTAATAACAGCTATACATTAATTCAAAAGTTGGTGATTTTTGACTATACTGTCAGGACAATTATTTTACCCATTCTTAAAAAAGAAAACCACCGGGGACTTTATTATTACTATTTTTTAAACAATTTTAACTGATTTTAGTACATGCGCATTAATTCTACAGTAGTCTTTTTTAATACACCTTATGGCTATACATTAAACCTACCATAATATCAAATAATCCCTCATTATCACCCTGAGCATTTACTACAATTGCCAAATTATTGATTTTCGAAATAAACGTGATCGGCGTAGGGCGCGAATCAACAACGCTAACAAGGCGAGTCTCTAGGTACGATACGATTCTAACCTAACTGCACAAGAGTTTTCAAGCGTTTGCCCAGTAGATACGTCTCATATTTGAATGGCGCCATCCGGTCGGAAGCGGTGTGAATAATTACTAAACAATTTTATTAATTATGTACCAAATCGGTTTAATACAATTACAAATGATTGTTATGTATAACATATGAGATGTAACTAGAGTGCTCAGCCCGTCTGGTGTACAAATCACATCAAAAACATTATTTACCTACATGTGAAAAGATGGAGAAAGATTCTTATACCTATTTACTACAAAAAAGTTTTGAGATGTAATGTTAAACCAAGTCAATTATTTTAGTCAGTACCGGGGAGTGTCAATAAATGTTGTTACCTACAAACCTAAAGTATACAGGGTAGAAAAAACAATATATTCATTTTAATTTAGTAGTGTTACGGAGTTACGGATGCGGTTTTTTATTTCACCTTTTATTGTAATGTTGTCTACTATTTCTGCGACTGATACTCATTAATGGTTAAGCGTTTAAAAATATTTAAAAGCTTAGAGAAATAGTACATTACTACAGAGGCCGGGACGAAAGGGGTTGCCGGCCGAAGACATATAGACGGACGAGCGAAGCGAGGCCGGATAGGTCTAAGGCGGGCAACCCCATATTTCCCGCCGAGGTATGTATAGTGCTTTTCTCAAACATGCAATGAAATAAACAAGAAAAAAATCAAAATTTTATTTTTAATACGCATAGTGGCAGAATGTCATGATGCCTGTGCCACAAATTTATGTGGAATGGAAATTAAAAAAGAGGACTTTGCCGGCCTAGGCCTGCATGATTTGTATGAAATTCCATTAACGACCTCTTGTCCTAGCCGCTCCTGAAACGTCATACTTCGCAGCCTATTATAAGGAACATAACATCAATATTTCATTGCATGTTTGAGAAATAGTACATTACTACAGAGGCCGGGACGAAAGGGGTTGCCGGCCGAAGACATATAGGCGGCCGAGCGAAGCGGGGTCGGATAGGTCAGGCTGGCAATCCCATATTTCCCGCTTAGTGCTTTTCTCAAACATGCAATGAAATAAACAACAAAAAAATCAAAGTTTTATTTTTAATACGCATAGTGGCAGAATGTCATGATACCTGTGCCACAAATTTATGTGGGACGGAAATTAAAAAAGAGGACTTTGCCGGCCTAGGCCTGCAACATTTGTATGAAATTGCATTAACGACCTCTTGTCCTAGCCGCACCTGAAACGTCATACTTCGCAGCCTATTATAAGGAACATAACATCAATATTTCATTGCATGTTTGAGAAAAGAAAATTACGATTGCGTCCTTTTTGTAACGAAAGTGGATCATACCTACAAAATATACGGGTAACTCAACGAAGGAATCAGTTAAGTTTGGTTTTAATTTAAGCCCTTAACTAGGTAAATTTCTATTAATAACGACCCAAATAGAACAATTTAAACGAATTAAATCGCAAGTACGTGATTTTATTAACTCAAATTGTTTTATTGTTTATAACTAATCATCAATGTCTTACCTCTTACACTTAACAATGTCGGCTTAAAATGATCAATTACAAGGGCAAACCCTAAAAATCAGCCCAATTCACATAAAAGCAGCATTATAACTTTTATGTAACAATTACATAAAAGTAACATATAAGTACTTAAGGTAAAAGCTAATAGTACATAAATTTGATTCAAGATTTCGAGCTAACAAGGTCACAATAGAATATTGTTAAGAACGGGGTATTTACCATGTATATTTGATTATTTATCATCAAAAAATAACCAATATAAAATATTCCTAACAGTCGATGGTGATGTAGACAAGGTAAGTAAAACTTTCACTATACGAAATTATGCGACCACTTACCATCCAACAACACCCCACACCGTAGGCTTGAAGCAAAAAAAATCATCCCCACTTTACGTGTAGGGAACCCTTAAAATATATATTTTTGGATTTTATTTTACCACGTTGTCAGTTTTATATCATCATCATCATCATCATTTCAGCCGAATGACACCCACTGCTGAACATAGGCCTCCCCCAAAGACTTCCACAATGGCCGGTCCTGCGCCAGCGATGCTAAATTGCAACTTTCTAGCACTAACAATCACAGGGCAAAGCCTCAAACAGACAAATAGACACACGGACATGGCGAAACTATACGGGTTCCTGCTTGACTACGGAAGTACGGAACCCTTAAAAAAGGTTTTAATTTTTGTTGACCAATGTGGAATTGACCTCATACCACTATTAAGTAACGCTACATCAGAAATTGGCAAAAAACGTTACATACGTCATATAATACCGACCCTCACACACTCCAAATAGATACAAAAAATTTAATTTTATGACATTACAACGCATAGATTAAATGTATAATGCAAACTTCATTTTACATTCATCATAAACATGACGAAGCAGTGTCCACTCGTTTTGACCACCCGCAAACGACTAAATATGGCCAATAAGAAAAGCTATGTTTATGCGGTAGATAATAGACTGCGTTTCCAATGTACTTCATCTATTTCTACCAAATAATTGGTAGATTTTAATGAAAAAATATGGTAACAAAAGTTTTGTTCCATAAAAGCGTGGATTCAGGGCACATCAAGTTTTTTTTGATAAAATTGGGAGTTTTTCAACGCTTAATTAAGCTGAGAGCGTCATAAAACTATTTTAAGTCTAAGTAAAATACTGAAAAGTACATCGAATATGCTCTAAAATGATGAGATTAAAAAAAATTGCACGAAAGCACATTTACAATTTGTATGGAAAAGCGTCGTCACCATCAATTATAAAATCCAAAAAAAATATTGTAAATCTTCTTTTTGTTGATAGTTGAGGATTAAAAAAAATTGCTTAAAATACTATTTTATGACATACAAGGACAGACATGATACTATTATGAATAGTTTTTATAAAACATCAGAGCACATTTTGTATGTAAAGAAGTCCAATTTTTGGGCCTTTACCGCAAATCAGCGGAACCTTTATGGCAGGTATATTAGAAAAATACAGGTAATTCATATTGATTCATGCTGCGGCATAAAAAGAAGTTATTTTTACCAGTCATGCTTATAGTAGTAAGACCCGAGAAGCAAACAAACTTACACCTCATCAAATGAAAGCTTTTCAATAGTTATTTCGAAACCTAATTAGATACTTTAGCTGGATTCGGATAAAGTTCAACTTTGTACACTCTTATCCAAGGTAAACATGTGAAAATGGTGTGTTTAGTGTGGTTAAAAGCATTATTTCATGCCTTTACAACATAATAATTGCAGATGTAAAAACCAAATGTGATTGATTGATCATTTATTAAACATTAACTATAATATCCTTCTACAAATCACTATGTTTAATATACGCGCTCTCTTCAACGCTCGAGAAGAGATTTCGTGTCCCAAATTTCGTTACATAAACTCAAATATTTTTCATTAGTATACGCCATTTTTTAAACATTGTTTTTATTCAATTGGCAACACTGTTTTCTTATTAGTATATCTATTGATACCCTACCTGCTATTGACCATAATAACTTGTATACCAACATTTGAAGTGAACGTTCATGAGTGTATCCAGTTTATGTAACACAGTATTATTTGGTAATTTTAGAGCTTACTTTGCATTCATTTGTTTTATACATACATAAACTCGCGCCTATATTCCCAAAAGGGATAGGCAGAGCACATGAAAATTATTTTTCTGTGCCCTTTTTAGCAATTGCAGGTTTGTTTTATAATGTATACAAATAATATATATCTTGAAAATGTTATGTCTGATGTATGATTTAGGTCTCGTGCATGAATCGTATGAAATAATAAAAGAATATATTCAATACAATACAATATAAAAAGTCTTTATTGCACACCTCAATAAATTACATAGCTTATTATAACAGCGTATAAAACTTAAAACTAGAGGTAAACAACAGGCGGTCTTATTGCTAAAGAGCAATCTCTTCCAGACAACCTAGCGCAAAAATAGCAACAAACGTATTAAAAGTGGGTGGCAAACAAAAAAATTACTGAATTCAAACTTATGTACAATCACGTAAATATTAAAGCACACATACATAAATCATACTAATTAATATATAATAATATTGGGGGACAATCTTACACAAATCGACCTAGTCCCAAACTAAGCAAAGCTTGTACTATGGGTACTAGACGACGATATACATACTTATATAGATAAATACATACTTAAATACATAGAAAACATCCAAGACCCAAGAACAAATATCCGTGAAAAACGCACAAATAAATGCCCTGGCCGGGATTTAAACCCGGGACCTCTAGCTTCGGAGGCAGAGTCACTACCAACTAGGCTAAACAGGTCGTCAAAATTAACATAAATAGATACATTCCTACACATATAAATAAATATGAATATACATATATATATTATATATATGTATATATATATATATATATATATATATATAAATAAATATGAAAATAGTTATATTCATTGGGATGTCTCAAGTTATGAGTTTGTATTCCTTTGGGAATTGTTTTCGTCACTTTTATGTAGCTATGTATCGCTTTTATGAAACGTATGAAGCACTTCTGGTCAGTTTTTTACGTAACACACTCTTACATAAAGAACTGACCATAAAGGTAACGTAAAGGCGCCATCACATTGGTTTATCATCATCACACTTAAAAAATACTTTAAGTTTGATGATGAGGAAGATAAACCGATTTAAACATAATTTATATAAAAGTATACTTACGAATATCATTGACACACAATAATACAGGAGTTTTAACAATTACGATATTTCTGGTACATATATGAATATAGGTACCTTCCTTTGGAATTATGCTACTTTGCATTTTGTTACTTTTTGTATTTTGTTACTTTTTGTATTTTTTTAGGGTTCCGTATCCAAAGGGGGCGTAAAACGGGACCTTATTACTCAGACTCCGCTGTCCGTCCGTTTGTCTCTATCTGTCCGTCTGTCACCAGGCTGTATCTTATGAACCGTGATAGTTAGACAGTTTTTTCACAGATGATGTATTTCTGTTGCCGCTACAACAACAAATACTAAAGCCAAAATAAAATAAATATTTAAGGGAGCTCCCATCCAAACAAAAATACAAAAAGTTGCTCGTTGTATTCATCAGGCACTGGGTCTCAAAATGTATGGGAAAACTAAAATCCGACTCGCACTTGACCAAAATTCTACTTGATATTATTTATTACTGATAAAATATATTATTATTTAAATTAAATTAAAAAAAAGGTTATAATAAAGTGTATAATGTTGTATAGATAATAGTACGGAACCCTTCGTGTGCGAGTCCGACTCACACTTGGCCGGTTTTATAAAACATATACCATGTGTTTTAATTTATGTGACACTGTTAACATTAACGCCTATTGTTGCTTTTATGTTAGGTACATAAATACTTAATTATAATCACGCTCAAAATTATGCTACATTATTTTGCGCACTGTTTATAAATGTAAAACAAATGCAACGACTATATACCTAATTACTACCAACACTGTCATCCGACGCCGGCCGGACGCGCCGCGTGCGCGCGGTATACTCGTACTTACAACAAAAGTATACCTCTCCTTTTCACTCACATCATCGGAACGCGTCCCACCAATATAGACGGCATAGGCTAGACACATAATAGTAGGCAATTTCGCGCGAAAGCGGTGTTTTTAAAAAGTGAGCCGCAAATGATTCGCTGTTTATTTCGATTACTCTTGAAGCACTTGATATTTTTCGGAGATTTTTTGATTACGCGTGGTAAATAAACAGACAATTGAAGAAATATTTTAATCTCCAATGTAGGTTTTAATGCAAATATAGTATAAGCAAATAAAAACCAAAATTCATCGTAATAAATAGATCCAACTAAGTCACCTTGGTGAAAAATTACTAATATGTTTAGATTCATATTTGTAGCCAACTACCAAATTTTCGAATTCTGTATGAATTTGTAAGATCCATTTATAGCAATTATAGAAAAAAAATCAGAAAACTGAGTTTATTTTGATAAACTCGATGGACAAACAGGGGATAATTTTATCATTAGTCATAACTTATTTGAACATATATAATTGATAAATAATCCCGAGTGTAGGAATTAGTGAACACATTGTGCCAGTGATTGACATTAATATCTTCAATTTACTGAAATGCTCAATTGCTGCACTGGGGATAAACGCATAATGATAATCTGAAGACCTTATTTAATGAATAGAAAAAGCTTCCAAAACTGTAGGTTTTAATGTGAGTAAATTTTTTTCTTTCCCCGACTAAAATGGTAAATACTGTCACAATAAAATGGTAATAAACGCAGTACAAGTTTTTATAATAATAATAATACATTTATATCGCAGTTGTTTTTTTAACTTTGTAATCTTCTAAATATATAAAAGAAGAAACTGACTGACTGACTGACTGACTGACTGACTGACTGACTGACTGACTGACTGACATATCAACGTACAGCCCAAACCGCTGGTCCTAGAGATTCCAAATTTGGCACGTAGGTTCCTTATAAGGTCTAGGGGTGCACTAAGAAAGGATTTTTCGAAATTCAACCCCTAAGGGGGTGAAATGGGGGTCCGAAGTTTGTATGGGCAAACAAGATTAGCTGGACTATTTTATTCGAAACTTCACAGGAATATTTCTAACGATAAATGAGTAAACACGTGTTTCAGGTTTTTTGAAAATGCAACCCCTAAAAGGGGGAAATGTGGTGGCAAATTCTGAAAATCGACTTGGGTATTGTTTTTTTGGTTTATTAGGTCGCTGATAACGAAAAAAACAACGATTTTAAAATCCCACGTGAAAGACGTGAAATACCATCCCCCCTGTTGCGGTGCGAGGGGGATGAAATGTCTAAATATTAATATGGGTGTCGTTTTTATGGTTTTTGGGGACGTTAATTACGAAAATGGCATCGATTTTGAAATGTAATATTGTGGACATGAAAACTTTAGAAAGTTTGTGCCAAATTGCAAGAAATAACCGACTGTCTGAGTGAGTGACATATCAACGCATAGCCCAAACTGCTGGTTCTAGAGATTCCAAATTTAGTACGTAGGTTCCATAGTAGGTCTAGAGGTGCATTAATAAGGATTTTCCATAATTCAACCCCTAAGGGGGTGAAATGGGGGTCCGAAGTTTGTATGGGGAAATAAGATTAGTAGGACTATTTTAGCCAAAACTTCACAGGAGTATTTCTAACGATAAATGAGTGAACATGTGCTTCAGGTTTTTTCAAAATTCAACCCCTTAGGGGGAGGAATGGGGGTCCGAAGTTTGTATGGGGAAACAAGATTAGTTGGACTATTTTATTCGAAACTTTGCAGGAGTATTTCTAACGATAAATGAATAAATACGTCTTTCAGGTTTTTTGTGAAATCAACCCCTAAAAGGGGGAAAGGTGGTGACATATTCTAAAAATCGACATGGGTATTGTTTTTATGATATAAACGCGGGTCGCTGATAACGAAAACAACAATGATTTTAAAATATCACGTGGAGGACGTGAAATACCATCCCCCCTGTTGGGGTGCAAGAGGGATGAAATGTCTAAATATTAATATGGGTGTCGTTTTTATGGTTTTATGGGACGTTAATTACGAAAATGAAATTTAAAATTGTGGACATGAAAACTTTTGAAAGTTTGTGCCAAATTTCAAGAAATAACTGACTGACTGAGTGAGTGACATATCAACGCACAGCCAAAACTGCTGGTTCGAGAGATACCAAATTTAACATGTAGGTTCCTTATAAGGTGTAAAGGTGCATGAATTGCCGTGAGTTCTCTATGAAGATACGACCTTTTTTGATTCAATGTATTGTAAATGGTTTTATTAATGAGTGCCGTCCGATACGATTTCGACATAAATCGATATTTGAGCGTCTGAGAGGCCTCTTAATAGGAATCCGAGATACCTAAACTTTGAATAAAGTAACGGCCATATTGATTTTCTTCATTTCCGTCCCGATTTCGTTCAAAATCGATATCTGAGCGTCCGAGAGGTCCCCTAATACGACTCCGAGGTAAAATTTGGAAAAAGTGGCGGCCATATTGATTTTCTTCTTTTCTTTCCCGATTTCGTTAAAAATCGATTTCTGATCATCCGAAAGGTTTCGTAATACGACTCTGAGGTAAAATTTAAAAAAAAGTGGCAGCCATATTGATTTTCTTCATTTCCAACCCGATTTCGTTTAAAATCGATATCTGAGCGTCCGAGAGGTCTCCTAATAAGAATCTGAGGTAAAATTTCGAAAAAGTGGCATCCACATTGATTTTCTTCATTTCCAACCCGATTTCGTTTAAAATCGGTATCTGATTGTCCGAGAGGTCCCCTAATACGAATTCGAGGTAAAATTTGGAAAAAGTAGCGGCCATATTGATTTTCTTTATTTCCGTCTCGATTTCGTTTTAAATCGATATCTGAGTGTCCGAAACTTCTCTTAATACGAATCCGAGGTAAAATTTGTGAAAGTGGCGGCCATATTGATTTTCTTTGTTTTCGTCCCGATTTCGTTTAAAATCGATATCTGAGCGTCCGAGAGGTCTCGTAATACGAATCCAAGGTAAAATTTAAAAAAAGTGGCGGCCATATTCATTTTTATCATTTCGGTCCCGATTTCGTTTAAAATCGATATCTGAGCGTCTGAGAGGTCCCCTAATACGAATCCGAGGTAAAATTTGGAAAAAGTGCCACCCATATTGATTTTCTTTATTTCCGTCTCGATTTCGTTTTAAATCGATATCTGAGTGTCCGAAACTTCTCTTAATACGAATCCGAGGTAAAATTTGTGAAAGTGGCGGCCATATTAATTTTCTTTGTTTTCGTCCCGATATCGTTTAAAATCTGTATCTGAGCGTCCGAGAGGTCTCGTAATACGAATCCAAGGTAAAATTTAGAAAAAGTGGCGGCCATATTCATTTTTATCATTTCCGTCCCGATTTTGTTTAAAATCGATATCTGAGCGTCTGAGAGGTCCCCTAATACGAATTTGAGGTAAAATTTGGAAAAAGTGGCGGCCATATTGTTTTTTTTTCATATCCGTCCCAATTTTGTTTAAAATCGATATCTGAGCGTCCGAGAAGTCCCCTAATATGAATCCGAGGTAAAATTTAGAAAAAGTGGCAGCCATATTGACTTTCTTCATTTTCAACCCGATTTCGTTTAAAATCGATATCTGAGCGTCCGAGAAGTACCCTAATACGAATTCGAGGTAAAATTTAGAAAAAGTGGCGGCCAATTTGATTTTCTTTATTGCCGTCTCTATTTCGTTTAAAATCAATATCTGAGTGTCCGAAACTTCTCTTAATACGAATCCGAGGTAAAATTTGTGAAAGTGGCGGCCATATTGATTTACTTTGTTTTCATCCCGATTTCGTTCAAAATCGATATCTGAGCGTCCGAGAGGTCTCTTAATAAGAATCTGAGGTTAAATTTGGCACTCCATACATACCAGGGATTGTAAAAAAAAGTTTATTGTTACTATATAGGCGTGTGGGGTATCTATGTATTGGCTTTTAAAAACGACATAGAGTGAGATCTTAGAGAAGACAAATACGGTTGCCAGTTTTTGTTGCACTTTTAGCACCACCCAGGGGTCACGTGTAGGGTAACGGTGGATACTCCATACGGACGTGGTGCAACTTCGACCCCCCTTTGTCAAGTGAGTGGGCAACGTGACTGTTAGAATTTCTCAAGCCGCCCGAAGGCCACTAACTTGGCTTAACGACTGCTGTCGTAGACATCAACCGGGATCAACGGCTTAACATGCTTTCCAAAGCACGAGAGCGCTCAGTTAGTAACCACTAAAAGCGGTCACCCATCCAAGAACTGACCTGCGCCCACATTGCTTAAACTCGCATACCGGACGCGGTAGGCGGGTGCCGCTGGGCCACGAGCGCTCTAAATTCTTTATAGTTTATACCAAATTGCAATTCAATCGGTCCAGTATAAGCAACTCGGTTGTAACAGACGGACTGACAGTAAGGAGTGCGAATGGAAGTGAGGCCAAATTTTATTTTTTGATGCGCCAATGGGATCTGGTAAAACCTACCTAATAAATTTTATTTTAGGAAAAATAAATGTTACACGTGATATTGAATTATCCGTATTTCTTTACTTCAAAGGACCAGAGATTAAGACCGCTGCTTGGTCGTTTACAGACTTTCTATTGGTGTTACTGTAGTACACAGATACTTTTACTAAGGGCCATTTAAGATATGCTTTTATTTCATCCTCCCTTTCCTCTTCGGGCTCTCGGAAATGTATGATAAGAGTTTTCGATCCTTTTTTTTGCCAAAATCAAATGAAATTCAACAGTTTGCCGGTTCTCAGAATGTATACTGACTGTCATCTGTTCATCTGTTAATGAATCACAATCACCAAACTTCGTATACCGAAACCCCCAGAATGTAACAAATACTTTTCTGGAAACCGCATCTAAATCGGTTCAGACAAACGCGAGATAATCGTGGACAAACATACATACACACCTACATACGTACATACATACATACATACGGGTCAAACGGAGAACCTCTTTTTTGTAGACGGTTAAAAATTCCGCTTAGTACGCGGGCGAAGCCGCGGGCAAATGCTAGTTTAATATACAAGCAAAACCATCACTTCCCGCAGCTTATTTGTGACCTATGAAACTGCATCTAGTGACAGAATATTGGACTGTCATAAGCTTCCGCAACTGCGCTGGAGGCCGTTGGTGCTGCCGCGAACACGCCGCATCAGGGACGCGACTCGCTTACGCATAATAGCACGAAAGTCGTCCGTGCGAGCCTCCGCGAACATCCCTGACGCACTACAGTAGCGCGGCAACCCCATCAGCCTCCTAAATGCGTTGTTATAGAGGACGCGCAGGGCGCTATAAGTGTCTTCGTATAGTTGACCCACAGGCTGCATGTACATATAAAAGGACTGGCAGTAAGCTCTCAACAATGTTAGTTTAACATTTACTGTGCATTTTGCAAACCTGCCGATCAACATATTGCTTCTCACTGACAGCGCCCTGCGCTCCCTTTCCAAGTCCGAATCGTCTTTTAGTGACGCGGTGACCCAATGGCCTAGGTACTTAAATTTGGATACTATTTTTAGCGAAACCCTACCCAGCTCGACTGGTGGTACAACACTGTAGGTTTTTGTGCCTGCTTAATATTTTTATGTTCTGTGATATTTCTTTAAAAACTTTGTTCTTTTGAAGATATGGGACGAAGAAATAGAGACGTCGACGACGGAATAGAGATCGGGACGACCGTAGGAGGGGCCACAGTCGGCGGTGGAGCTGGTATTTATATTTTCATATTATTTTTAAGTAAGGATGGGTTGCACCAACCCATCTGTAATGGTAAGGTTCGTAAGCAATAGTCGTCACAATCTGATTGTATGCAAAGTTTGACAAGTTTCTATGGGATAATTGCTGCCGGCGCCATATTTAACGTTGATCGGTCTGTAATCGTAAGTTGGTGCAACCCACCCTAAAGATAGTTTTCCATCGGCGAGGCAAAACGAGACGAGGCGAGACGAGAATTGAAATTGTAATGGCAAATTTTCAATCCTCTCCTAGCACATCTTCGGTGGAATTAGTAAGGTTTGACCAGGATATGGCCAATCGCGTGTGTGATCACTACGGCGATCACGCGCGAGCTCGCGGTGACTATTAATGTCAATCGCGAGCTCGGGCGTGCTCGGGATAGCAATTAACGCCAATTTTTAGCGGATAAGGGCCAGTGCAATTTCAAATACTCGTCCTACCTCATCTCGTATCGCCTCGCCCGTGGAAAATCACCTTAAGCATCCGATTGTAATGAGAGTTAGTGCTACATGGGCATTTGACATGATCTTCGTGTTGTCCATGTACATCCTTAGACCAACTCTCCCTTGTGAGCTTATTAACTGAGGCCATCGGGCATCGTACTCAAGTCCTCCATGGTCTTAGACTACTACATACATCGTCCAGAAACCGAAGGTGACTGAGGTGCTCACCGTTGATGTTGATGAGTAGCCTTCTTCAGTGCAGTCTTCAAAACATCGTACCGTGCAGCGGTGAATACTTTAGGAGAAATAGCATCTCCTTGCCTGACTCCGCTGCAGCGGGCTATAATTCGACTTCTGGTCCTGAGGGCCTACCGCGAATTTCGAAAATCGAACTTCGTATCGTACCGTCCCTTTCCATCATATAGTGTATAAGCACTGAATAAGTAATAGTACAAGTATAACACAAGAGTGAACTTGGTGTTCTCGAACAAAAACTTGATATGTTTGTTCTTTTAACTTTGGTATTAAATGATTTAGAAAATGACTTCGATGTTTTTTGTTAGGTGTCAAGGCCGGCGCTACTTATGGGGCTGTGTATCTCGGATGTGTTGGCGGCCCCCCCGGCGCCGTCGTGGGGGCCGTTATAGGGGGAGTGGCCGGCGGGTTGGCGGGCGGCACAGGCGGTTACGTGGTCGGGAAGGGCGTGAACGTAGTGAGAGGTTGGTTTGGCTAAGGTGAGTAGTATCTAAGTAGCCTGCGCAACAACTAGACCACTCGCACACAGGCGCACCAGAAGGACTTACGTAGCTAGTCTGCCAATACTACTGCAAGTGCAAGCTGAAAGAGGGATCGAGATGAGGATATGAAATCAAGGTTTGATGACAATTGTAGTCCGCCACGCAGGTTAATCTGTGGGTAACGATGGGCCCTTTGCTACCCCATGACCCCGCAGGGATGGGGAACTGTCCACTTGTGGCCTATTGTTTCGTTCGTTTTGACCGTGACTATCTGGGGCAGCGTCTAAATTTATTATCCGTCGAAATTTCGTCGCACTTGGGCGTCGCTCGACTAAACAGCATATTATGACAAGACATGATGATTAGTCTCGCCTCGCGGTCTCTTGACAACAGTGTGCCTCACGACTCCTGACGACTTCAAACGGTCCTGAGTGACGGACGGCGTGACCTGCATGCAGATAGTACCTACTAAGCTATTTAAATGGATTTATTTGGGTATTATATGTATTAAGTATATACCGACGTATTGATTTTAGCCCACCAAACGGTATTGAAGCTATTAGATATGAGATAGAGCGCGACGGAATAGAATAACCTTTATATCCCTATCATGTGTGTGACAGAGACCATTTGGATACGGCTTGACTGCTATATCCAAGGATGACCTTGGCCTTCTGGCAGGCTGGATGTGGATAGCCTACTTAAAGTTGACGAAAACCGACTTGTGACATCATTCTACCTTTTTTCGTATAATAAACCTACAAGCCAGGTACCCAGTAGCCGAGGGACAACTGGGTTATGTAGCATTGCTACGCACTAAAAACTCCACGGCGGCCGCCATCTGCGCTTCCGTGTGCGGAGGACTCCTGGATCTCAAAGTAAAAGCACTAAAGTCCTCCTCGCGCTTCGACCGGCGGGTGAAACTGTAGACCTATCTGGACATCATTGAACCTAGAAATTTAGCCTTTTGTTAATTTAAAGCGACCATTCCGGTCTGGCGAAGTCACGGTTTCAAATCCTGCTCGATGTCATACTTTTTTTATTAAAATGTAAGTTACTCGTAAATACTTACCAATTGTAAATTACTTTTTATTGTGAATAACCTTACATAAATCGACATAGTCCCAAACTAAACAGAGGAGGGTACTATGGGTACTTAGACGACATAAATACTTTAATAAATAAATAAATACTATCTATAGAAATAATCCAAGGCTCAGAACAAGTATTTGTGTCCAGGAACAACAATTCGAACCCGGCACCTTCAGCTTCTTCACTACCAACTTATTGGCTACAGTGTTCGTCGACTATTTCACAGTATTACAATATATTCCCTATGTTGTTAAACTGTGACTATTTGATGACTATTACCGAAGTATTAGGACTACCTGCTTTCAATTCTACGGGTTATAAATCTGAGATATATGTACTTGACGGGGGTTGTTAGGGTTGCAGGGTTGAGTCGGAGATGATGGAAACTCAAGATCCAAGTATATAGTGAACTGATCTGTTTATTTAAACAAACACCCTATTTTATACACGTTAGGTTATCGCTTATACAAGCAATATGCGTTTATGCTGCAGTAAACTATGAAGTTACTGTTAAACTCTAAAGGTGACTAATAACCATACTTCAAATCAACAATATTATTTTTCCAGGAATTGAAGAAGTCAGTATAGAACAAGTATACCTCCGTGACACACACAACACAAGGCCAGATGTTGTAAATTCGTTCAAACGGGTGACCTGGACGGGGTATTTTATATATAGCCTATTCATTAGTTCTATAACTTGTATATATTATTTCGTTTTTTATTTAGTTTAAGTTTTTCATTAACATAATAGTAATTATATTTGTGTGGCATTCTGGGTACTGGGACCAAGACTCGCGGTCCCATTGCCGGGAAACTTTCTTTCTTTCGGCACCCGGCCCCATTGACGGATTGTGGGTTGAATTATCTTTATTTTGAAACAATGTGTTTTATATACGACTTTTGGCGTCAATACGCTTGCCCCGTGGGAAGGGCGTACGTGAGCTCCACCGGGCGGGTGCCCTCGCGCGGGCATGGGCAGCTTTCTCGCGCAAAGAATTGCCATCACAATCGCAATCCAGCGCGGGAATGCTGCCTGCGTGATAGACCAAGGAGAACCTAATTTTAATAATATTTTTTAATGTTTCGTTTTTACTACTTTACTTAAAATGAAATGAAATGGATATTTATTTGTTAATAGTGGGTTGACAGGAAGGTCTTACAAATTTACTGCCATACGATCTCCAAATTATGCCTACAAACTGGCGCACAAATTTATAATAACATTGTTTTTATTATGTTAGTTAATATTACTTTTACATACTTCCAGTAATAATGCTTATCATTTTCTATCCTAATTATCCTGAATAAAGGTTTTCCTATTTTTTTAATCTAGTTCTATAATTAATTTTAATAATGCATCTCACCAAAAAAACAACCAAAAAGGATTGAAAATGGTATCGCTCTTTTATTTAAGTAGTATTTAGCGGATATTTAAAAAATAAATGCATTTTCTTTGAAACCTAACGTCGTTTGAAAATATGTACTATCAGATAATTTAGTGATTAAATTTATTTTATTTCATGTAACGAACTTTTATTTGTATTACGATCCTCTAAATTGTTGAATCATCATCATATCAACCGAAGGACGTCCACTGCTGGACAGGCCTCCGCCAACGAGTGCCACAATGACCGGTCCTGCGCCACCCGCATCCATCGGACTCCGCGACCTTTACGAGGTCATTAGTCCACCCTAATTTTATTATTAGAGTATAATTCCAAATTATTCATAACGCTTGACATTCGTATTTTGAATATGCAATTGTTCGAAGATCTCACGGTTTGAAATGATTGCCATGCAATAAATAAAGAATTAAGGGAAGTGTACGGAATTACGGAGTACGTAAGCCATTTTTGACTTTGTAAGCTATTTCCAGCAAAACCTGAAATCTGTTCACTAGTAAAGACTGGCTTTCATAGAATAGAATGTTATATAACAACTATATATTAAACTGTGTTTTATATAACTAACAGTCATTTATATTAACCTCTTAAATGTACATTATTACGGATTAAAAATAGTATCTGCCGGTTATTCCGTAAATGCGTGCACATAAATCCGGTAAATTAAGTAAATGCCGCTTTCCTGCAGAATTAATGGAATAGGAAATATAAATTAAACATGAATAATTAAAAAACATATAACATTACATATTTGACAAAAAGGAGATAATTATTTTTAATATTAGAGGAGAGGGGGTGAGGAAATTTCAGTTATTCTTCTTGAGCACGGGAACAATATTAGCCGATGTCCAGAAAACTGCTCCACTGGCGACAACTGGAATTTTCATTCTTATTTGTTAGAGTAGAAAAGCTGATTTTGTCAAAAACGTTCCAATTGACCCCAGTCTCCCCCTACTTTTTTGGGGAAAATGGGAACGATATCTTGGGAAGATATCTGTGTCTGTGTCTTCCCTAGTGAAGACAAATGGGAAAAATCTGATTCTGAATCTGTCCTCACTGAGGACTGATGGATAGGACAAATGGGCCCTAAAACAGGGGTGGTTTACTACCGTGACGTCATCGCGCCTCGCAAAGTACATGCGGCCGCCGGCTCACACGTCGTGTGACTATTCAATGGTTGCGGCGCAGCATTTCGGATCGCACGCGCACGCGCTGTTGTACCGCTGTACGATCATAAAATAATCCGTTTCGTGTTAAATAATAATTTCAAAACCACAGCATTATTGTATAAAAAATATCTTTATATAGTTACCCAAATTCTTTATCTTAAAATGTTGAAAAAACTGACAGTCATTGAGTTTGGTATTCACCAACGGTTGACATAAAAGAAAATGAAAACGTTGGTTCTAAGAATCCTCTTTTTATTTTTTACAGTGATGCCTTTAAAAATTATCCCCTGGTTATATGTATGGAGTGCCCCCCTCCCCCTACTTTAATATTTTTTCGTCATTTCACATCACTTTTACGTAGCGGTTCATACGAGTAGAACACACATTCCTGCTAAATGTTTTAATTGTATTTGTAGTGCTTATAGTCTCAGAGTTATTTCGGCTGTTACATACATACGAAAAGACGGACGGACGGTTTCCGCTTTCACCATTTTGGCTACGGAACCTTAAAAGTACTATTCGTAATTGTATTGTAAACAACACTACTATATTAAGTACCTACATATGTATATTATTAAAATAGGTTATCGCTGGTGGTAACCCCAGCGCTGAGGGCGGGGCCTCGAAAGAGCGCGTTGCGTGCGATAGAAAGAGATGGCCACGTTTAAGCACGTTCGGCATACCTAAACGGAGGATTTGTTAACAGAAAACCTTCTGTACTATTACTTATTCTGTGCCTAAAATCAAAGTGACCCAATTTCCCCTAAGTTCAGTTTATGTTTATTAACTTGATATGCGTTACTTTAACTAAATATAACTCAGAAAATACTGAAAATTCTTTTGAAAACCTAAGCACAACTATATACGGAATTAGAAGCACGACCTAAAAATAGTAGGGAATTGCGGAAGTCAGAAAAGCGGCTGTTTTTAAGGAGTACGTCTTTCTTTTCCACATCTTAAAATTACCTAAATTCTATAGTAAAGTGTTCAGATTAGTAGATTTACCATGAATTATATTATAACATTGGACTGAAGCAATATAATTTACCTATTTCGCATGTGGAATTTTGGGGTAACATTTTACGAGATTGGCAAAATTGATTACATTCGACGCCTATTTTCATAAAAATGGTCCACTAAATCATAATACGTAATTTGATCATATGAAACTATGGCAAAAATGACGCTTGTAACAGCAAAGTTTGTTTGATTATCTTATTTGAATTCCCGGCAAGACACAGAATTTAAATCTCTTTATTTTCTTCAATTGCGTAATTTTGACGCTTTTTGGGACATGGTCTGTTTTTGATGTATGTAATTGCGGCAATCAGTAAATCGACCGTAACTTACTAAATACTTACTGAATACCCATGAAAATTTATTTAATCAGTTCGTTATGAAATCCTACACAATGATTGAAATAATTTATGATGAATATACTGTCTCATTACTTGCAAAATCTTTAAGAAAATGCGTATAATGTAAGCTCTTACGCCCACGCGAAGCACTTACCTACTACAGTTTCGGTGGTTTGACGTGGACTGACTAAAACAAATTACGTAAAAATATACCATATGTCCAGAATTTGTTGACTCCTAGTCCATTCGACGCAATATTGTCTACAGTTCATTCTTGTTTTTGGACCTTAACCGATAATGTCCCTAATTCCGTACGTTTACGGAATTCCGTACATTTACCTTATTATTATATAACTCTATTGTAACACCAATCAGTCATCATTAGATTGAAATAAAACGATTATCAACACGAGTCAGCTATTATTCAACTTGCGTTAAGTTAAACCTTAACTCCCTCTCCATGTCCATGTTCATGTCCACTCCATGTCCACTCCATAGTAGTAACTAGAGTAGAAGTCAAATAATAATAGCGAGATAGTGGCATACTAAATTGAATAAGAGCGACAGCGAGATATATATCATTTGTTGTCCTTGTCATAGTGCCTCATTTTAGGGTTTTAGGTAAACAAGGAATCCTTATAATTTCGCCATGTCCGTCCGTCCACCCGTCTGTACACGGCTTAGCTCAGAGGGCCTACCGCGAACTTCGAAAATGGAACTTCGTATATCGTACCGTCCCTTTCCGTCATATAGTGTATAACACGAGAGTGAAACACGCGTGATTTCATTCGCTGCACGACACGAAGTTCGAGATAGGCCCTCAGTAACCGTTACTACAAGAAAGCTGTAGGTTGGCATATGTATATATTACATATCAATCACGCCGATAAAACGGTTAAATAATAATAATAATATCTTTATTTCAGACGTTAAACATCCATATAATGTTAGGTAAACTTAAGCTGGGTTGCACCGACTTACGATCACAGACTGATCATCGTTAAATATGGTGGCGGCAGCTGTCATCCCATAGAAACTTGTCAAACTTTCCATACATTGAAATTTTAACGAACTCAGCTTACGACTACAGACGATTTGGTGCAACCCAGCCTACATCTAAGTTAGTAACTGCTAATATTATTTATTTACCTACTTAACTCTAAATTGCGCAACCGCTTTTATTTGGCTGACCCAGTATATTAATATAGGGCAGTCGTACTTGTCAGCAATGACACCCAGGATGCCGTTGGAACTTCCTCTGAGCCTCTTGCGCATAAGTGCCTGAAAACTGTCCGTGCGGGCCTCCGCAAACATGCACGAAGCGCTACACCACCTGGGCAGTCCCAACAGCATCCTGAACGCATTATTGTACTGAACGCGCAGGGCGTTATAGGCTTTTTTAGTGTACCTTACCCACAGGCTGCTCGAGTAAAATGATTGGCAGTACGCTTTAAACAGTGTGATTTTAACATCGGCGGAACATCGAGCAAACCTGCGGACAAGCATATTAGCCCTGACAGCCAACGCCCTGCGCTCCCGTTCTATATCAAGGTCATCACTTAGGTCAGGTGTTATAATATGCCCTAGATATTTAAAATCCTCGACCACCGACAGAGTGGACCCGTGCAGCACTACAGGCGCCATACAAGTAGGTTGCTTCTTTTTTCCCCGCTTTGAAAACCATAAAAAACGTAAATAAACTAGGTATATAAATATATGTAAATAAACTATTGAAAAAAAAATTTGGGTGAGGTACCTACCCTAATTTTTAGGGTTCCGTAGTCAACTAGGAACCCTTATAGTTTTTTACCTACAGTTAAAGTGGATATATGCATATTTTTTGCTTGCAATAAAATCTACCGTGTAGACACTTAAGTACGTTGGATAGCTCGAAAGTACTTAATGGAGGCTTTTTTTAGGGTTCCGTAGTCAACTAGGAACCCTTATAGTTTCGCCATGTCTGTCCGTCCGTCTGTCCGTCCGTCCGCGGATAATCTCAGTGACCGTTAGCACTAGAAAGCTGAAATTTGGTACTAATATGTATATCAATTACGCCGACAAAGTGGTAAAATAAAAAGTGGAAAAAATATTTTATTAGGGTACCTCCCCTATACGTAAAGTGGGGAGTGATTTTTTTTTTCATTTTAACCCTAACGTGTGATACATTGTTAGATAGGTATTTAAAAATAAATAGGGGTTTACTAAAATCATTTTTTGATAATGTTAATATTTTCCGAAATAATCGCTCCAGAAGTTAAAAAAAATGTGTCCCCCCCCCTCTAACTTTTGAACCATAAGTTTTAAAAATATGAAAAAAATCTCAAAAGTAGAACTTTATAAAACTTTGTAGGAAAATTATTTTGAACTTGATAGGTTGAATAGTTTTTGAAAAAATTACAAAAATAATTTCTGAACTAAGTTTGTAATTTAACCGTATAAACAGGTGTTTATTGTACCTGTCATTTCTACAAAATCACAATGAAATGACGTGCTTTCAAATAAAGTAAAACCGGTGAAAATCGGTTCACGCAATAAAGAATTATTCCATAAAAATCATCTTCCATACTTTAAGCTCGCGCGCAATAGTTTATTTAATTTGCCGATAGATGTCGCTGTACGTGGAACGCTCATTTCTACATAGCGGTGTTAAGATTTTTCCTGATTTAATGGGGTCTGAGCAGGTGCGCCCATACATTAGGTCAAAAATTTGTCGTACTCAAATTGTCTTAGTTGTCTTTGGTCGTTCGTTGTCTAATAATTATAATAATAATAAAATTGTGTGTTTCTGTACTTAATATGTCAACTTAATGTGACGGACGGAAAACTACGGAACCCTACACTGAGCGTGGCCCGACACACTCTTGGCCGGTTTTTTTGATTCAGGAATCCGTTTGCGTGGTAACAATATAAACTTTTACCTGACGCGTCTGGTAAATAACTAATTAGCTACGGTTTGAGAATGTGATAACAAACAATGTTTGTGAGTGTGTTCATATCCATGTAAAAATACCTCTTCTTCTTAGCGTGCCATATCCTATCGGATGCCGGCGATCAACAAACGAAAGTCTTCTCTATTTTTCGCCACTCTGCTGAGAGTGGTAGCGTCGGAAACCCCAGTCCAGTCCCTAATATTTTCGCACCATGTTGTTCTCGGTCTTCCCCTACCTCTCTTCCCTTCTATTTTTCCTTCTATTATGTTTTTTTATTATGTCATACTTGGTGTTTTTTATACCATATTATGTATCCAAAGTATGCCGTTTTTCTTTTTTTTTGATAGAGTTACTTCTATTTTCTTCTTCATTTTGTTCAAAACTGTTTCATTTGTTACTCGGTCTATCCACGAAATTCGCAACATTCTCCTGTAGAGCCACATTTCGAATGTATTTATTCTGTTAATAGATTCTTTATTTATGGTCCATGCTTCCACTCCATACATCAGAATGGGGAATGTCTGAAAATTTTAAAAGTCCTTGATTATTTTTCTAATGGTAGGAATAACCCTCGCCATGAACAGAAAAAAGTTTCAGATTTTTCGGTTACGCCATATATTTTTTAAAAATATAAACATTTTATATCACCTCGCGTCTGCCCCGTATCAGACTACTACGACATTTCTAAGTCTGTCGAATATTTAAAAAAAAAAAACGCCTGCATGGATCTGTGGTACGCAATGACATTGACAGTTCATCATAGGTTGGTCGTATGACTTGAACTGTCAATGTCATTGCTTACTACAGATCCAAGCAGGCGTTTTTTTTTTAAATATTCGACAGACTTAGAAATGTCGTAGTAGTCTGATACGGGGCAGTCGCGAGGTGATATAAAATGTTTGTATTTTTATAAAATATATGGTGCAACCGAAAAATCTGAAACTTTTTTCTGTTAATGGCGACGGTTATTCCTCCCATTAGAAAAATAATCAAGGACTTTTAAAAATTTCAGACATTCCCCATTGGCAACACATAGCATTTCCTAAAAATACCTAAATTGTGTAATTCTTTATGCATAATTATTTGTTGTTTGTTAAGTACCATTTAGTCCAACCAAAAATTAGAATTCATAGCAGTTAATTTTAGCAATGTCCACAGGCATACCTAAGATGCGAACTTAAATCTGAATACCTACGGGGAGTTTTACAGCAAAACTGCGGGCAAAGAAAGAGGAGAGAAATATTCAGCGATGGTCTTAGGTAGTGATAGTTGTATAGAACTTTTATTTATCAATTTATTTTGAGCTATTTGTATTAAATCAAGGTGACACTTGTATATATAGAATACAAACAATGTTTGTGAGTGCTGTGTTCATATCCATGTAAAAATACCTAAATTCTTCTTCTTCTTTTTGGTTTGTTGGTGGTTCTTTGTGCATGTTCGTTGTTTGACAAGTACCATTTGATCCACCCAAAAATTAGAATTCATAGCAGTTAATTTTTGCAATGTCCACAGGTATACCTACGTACTCGTACCAAGATGCGAATCTAAATCTCAGTACGGGGAGTGAGATTAACGAGTGTTACGGCAAAACTGCGGGCAAAACTGTTATTAAGTTGTATAGTTAGGTAGGTATGATACTTATACCCTATCATACGACCCTCTTAGTGCTATGACGTCAACATCGCGCCACTCGACTCATTCCTATCCTCAAAAACGATAGTGCAATTGTGTTGTAACAAAGACGGCGCAAGCTGAAATTAATTTAGATTCCAGACATTTAAAGTGTATATTTCAGTGTCAGAATAAATGTAAACATGCTGTGATTCACCGTCTGGCCCGGCGCAGCTTTATACCTAACGTTCGAGAAATTTGTTATTAAGCAATTAACTTATCAATTACTTACTAGTTTAGGTACCGCATTTGCATTGATTTACTTATTATTCTGATATATGTATATCATGTCATGTATATGCTCGTAGGGTTACGATCAATCTTGTCATAGGGACCAATCTGAAAATCAGCGCCGGTTTGCATGCCTATTGGGGCCTGTTACACGGTTACTATTATCACGCGATACACTCATATCACGATCCGTATCAAGTGCTGTTTAATGAATATTGACGCAAAATCCAAACAATTTTGAAAACCGCGGTAATATTGACACACCAGTATTGTGATAATATTAAGCGTGTAACAGACCCCATTGACTATGTGCGAAGTAGGTGGTGGGGGTACGCTAGGCGATCGTAGCGTAGATTATTTCAGTAAAATTTCCAATACGGGTTCTTTCTCGTTTACAAAATATCGTAAATAAAATATTCATGTGTCATTATTTGACATCTCTGAGTTTTGACATTGTCTCGGGACCTTTAACGTTTGACGTTTCAGACGTGCACATAGCCAATAGTACTTAAACGCTCTTGTTTTTGTTTGTATGCTAGTTTTAAGTAAATGTATTTTGATTTGATTTGATCTTTTTGACAAAATATATTAAATATAACTCATTACTTGCACTCCCATGCAGATCTAACCCAATTTAATTTCTTTAGGAGATATTTACGGTATCGCGGGATACTTAGATTATATGTCTTAGCACGTCTTAGGTATATCCTGCACACAGATATCAGAGTAAAGCAGATCCGCTCATTTAAGTTGAACGATTTTTGTACGTCTGATCTATTCTCACTAATGTACAAATCAGAATGTTTGAGACAGACAGACAAGTGACATCTGACACGTCTTCACCTGTCAGCGTCTCCGTCTTCATAACTGAAAATTGTACTGAACTGACGTTATGGTGTGTTAAGTTTATATGGGATTTAACATCCTGGTGTGCTCGCAAATCGAGACAACTTGTTAACAGCCGAAAATGATTGTTTTATCTGTCGCATTCTAACTCATTTTGGTGCACCATAAGGATTAAAGAGACAACTATATGGAAAATCATCTGGCTTAATACTGCGAGTCTGCTTTTCTCTGATGTCTGTGATCCTGCAGCTTCGGTACCTTTTCTTCGCGTCGGTGTCAAACAACTGATATGGCAGGGTACTTATTTACTAATTTACCAAATTCTTACTGATGTCGTCCAAATTTCTTCACTTGTCAGTTCACTGTCAGTAGGTACCTACCTATGTATATCACAATTCGTGGAATCGGCTGTGCTACCGCGAACTTCGAAAATCGTACTTCGTGTGGTGCCGTCCCTTTCACTCTCGTGTTATACTCTATATGACGGAAAGGGACGGTACGATACGAAGTTCGATTTTCGAAGTTCGCGGTAGCACAGCGGGAGGCATGATGGACGCAGAATGGAAGGTACCTATAGAACTATTTAGGGTAGGATTTTTAGGTTCAGTAGTTTTGGGGTGGTGGTAATGGTCAATTTGCGTCTATTTTCTTAAATAGCTTTAAAGCTTTATAAAAATATATATATTTGGTATTCTCACAAGAGCTTTTATTTTATAGGTAGGTATATATATCACACGATATAGTTTGTAAACATTTTTTAAATTATCTAATTTACCCCTTAAAAGTGTCTAAAAGTAATATACAGGGTGGCCCATTCAAATCGGTCAGTATGGGAAAGTCTGAAACTATAAGACATACGAAGATTTGTTCTTAGGAACCATGTCACCGATTTTGATAAAAAGAAAAACTGCATTCATACATTTGAAAAAAAAAACACTGTACCCAGCTAGGGAATCGAACCCGGTTGTTTTGAAAAAATAAACTTACACTATTTCTATTCAGATATCGTTTGTGTAGGTCTTAAGCAGTAAATGTCTGTAAGAAACATAATGTCTAAAATGAATAAAATGCATTTTTTTCACATACTTTAATTTATCGTAGTAGGTGTTCAAAGTGACCACCGTTACAATATTCAACAAGTTCAGGCATGTAAAATTTTCTC
This sequence comes from Notocelia uddmanniana, assembly GCA_905163555.1. Taxonomy (NCBI): domain Eukaryota; kingdom Metazoa; phylum Arthropoda; class Insecta; order Lepidoptera; family Tortricidae; genus Notocelia; species Notocelia uddmanniana. The sequence goes on along the minus strand of LR991074.1, from coordinate 10,603,950 downwards.
TATGGTTGTTTGTACCTCTCTACTTGTAAAATCGGTGACATGGTTCCTAAGAACAAATCTTCGTATGTCTTATAGTTTTAGACTTTCCCATACTGACCGATTTGAATGGGCCACCCTGTATATTTGTTTCACGTCTGTCTGAGATATGTGTACCAAATTTCAAATCAATCGGATCAGTGGTTTCCGAGCAAATGGGCTGTAACAGATAGACAGACACACAAGTGATCCCATAAGGGTTCCGTTTTTAGGGTTCCGTACTCAACTAGGAACCCTTATAGTTTCGCCATGTCTGTCCGTCCGTCTGTCCGTCCGTCCGCGGATAATCTCAGTGACCGTTAGCACTAGAAAGCTGAAATTTGGTACTAATATGTATATCAATTACGCCGACAAAGTGGTAAAATAAAAAGTGGAAAAAAATATTTTATTAGGGTACCTCCCCTATACGTAAAGTGGGGAGTTTTTTTTTTTTCATTTTAACCCAAATTGTGATATACTGTTAGATAGGTATTTAAAAATAAATAGGGGTTTACTAAAATCATTTTTTGATAATGTTAATATTTTCGGAAATAATCGCTCCAGAAGTAAAAAAAAATGTGTCCCCCCCCCTCTAACTTTTGAACCATAAGTTTTAAAAATATGAAAAAAATCTCAAAAGTAGAACTTTATAAAAACTTTGTAGGAAAATTATTTTGAGCTTGATAGGTTGAATAGTTTTTGAAAAAATTACAAAAATAATTTCTGAACTAAGTTTGTAATTTAACCGTATAAACAGGTGTTTATTGTACCTGTCATTTCTACAAAATCACAATGAAATGACGTGCTTTCAAATAAAGTAAAACCGGTGAAAATCGGTTCACGCAATAAAAAATTATTCCATAAAAATCATCTTCCATACTTTAAGCTCGCGCGCAATAGTTTACTTAATTTGCCGATAGATGTCACTGTACGTGGAACGCTCATTTCTACATGGCGGTGTTAAGATTTTTCCTGATTTAATGGGGTCTGAGCAGGTGCGCCCATACATTAGGTAAGGTTTTGTGTTTCTGTACTTAACATGTCAACTTAATGTGACGGACGGAAAACTACGGAACCCTACACTGAGCGTGGCCCGACACGCTCTTGGCCGGTTTTTCCTTTTGAGATACGGAACCCTAAAAATGTAAGAGCGCAGTAAAAAATCTGTACAGACAGTTGACACTTATAGCAAACACTGATATCACAGAATAGTATAATTATAATTAGTATAAATTCAGCTGGGTGGGGTGAATTGCAAAACATTGTACATAGTTAAACCCTTATAGTTTCGTCATGTCTGTCTGTCCGTCCGTTCGCATACATGTCACAGCCGATTTACTTACTCGGAGCTCCGAGACTAAAAGCACTACAAAAATTAAAGTTGGTAAAGGTGTATTCTGTGAACCGCTACAGAAAAGTGATGTAAAATTACGAAAACATTAATTTGGGGGGGCACCCCATACCATAGGTAACCGGGGGATGAAAAAAAAACAATTCACATAGGCGTGTGGAATTGTGGATAGGCCTCTAAAAATAATATAGTTTTCTAAGAAACTAGGTAAATAATAGTGCTTTTCGAACAGCCTATCTCCTTAGTAATGGCACAGATCAAAGAATACTAGGTAATGGCTTATAAAGTTATAATATTGATAATACTCGATACCAAATGAACCTAAATAAATAACAGGTTATATTTCTAAAATTTTATTTGATAACGTACAATTTAGTAACCTTAACACAGATATTCTTAATAGTAGTTAACAATGATTTAGTCTTCTCACTTCTTTACGTGCCAGAAATCGCGCCATAAGCGGTCACTATGGTTTGCATGACGATGTAATAATAGCTGTTATTTTGGAGAGGTACTTAATATTGCCAAGACTCCTTACAATACACAAGTAGATTAATAGTACATTACGATACAAGTGCAGAGAACTGGAAATTCGCAACGAGTGGTGATAAATTAAAACACCACCAAAGGGAGTGTTTTAAATCGACACGAGTTGCGAATTACCTGTTCGCACGTGTATCGTACAACGTTTTACAGTACTTATGGCTCTTTAAAGTTTCGACATACATATTATGCACGTAATCTGCTGATTACCGCACTCGTGCGGTAACGTAGCACCATATGTACTGTAATAGTATTTTATGCAACAGTTATATAATATGTTAAGTAATAAGGGTTCTTAAAATTCGAGAGTCGCTGTAATTGTTATTAAAGAAAACATCCAAGTCCCAGGAACAAATGTTTCTGTTCACCACAGAAACAAATGCCCTTACCGGTATTCGAACCCGGGACCTCTAGCTTCCAAAGTTTGGGTTGGGAGTTGTATATAATGTATACGAGTATATGGAAATCCATTATGATTGTCCCACCATTCATACAGGGTGTGGCCTGTAATAGGAGCAAAAAATTTACCGGTACACTATTGAGCTCTCCAGCAATTATTCCCAAATGAATTTAACTGAAAAAAAAATTTTTTTTTCGCAAATGTTGCTTATTGTTGGATTATTGAATGTGTAATGCAAAAATTACTCTATCATAATAAGGTGTATACAACCTCATAAGTATTCAACCTTAAGCTTAGCCTCCTTACTGTCTTCTTTAGATCAACTCACTCTGTATTAGGTGTCAGACGTGATGGCTTCCTAGTGCTATTGAAAACGTTTAATATATTATTATTTAATTTCTTGAAACGTTTACTATGTATTTTATTTACACTAAAGTTCATATTCAATAGGTTATGGCCCCAGCCACATTAAACAATAATTTGTGAAAGTAAAATCTAAATTTTGAATTTCTTTTTATCTGATTGTCACACGTCAAGAATTTGTTTTACGAAGTAAACAAAAAATAGAAAATTTTAAGGTAAAACAAAATATAAAAATATTCATTGGCGAAAAATACAATACCTGAAGATATACGACTCGTGCTATGTGGATTGCATGTCCTGCTAGTTAAATACCAGGAACTCATATTGTAGAACAGTAAGTGAGATAAACAAACTCGAATTGGTAAAAGTTTTATTGTTGAACACCCATCCGATACCTAGCTCCGTTTTGCGAAGAAAGAGAGCACGGTGAAAGAGAATTTTCAGAAGCTTTGACGTCATGTACGAGCGCTAGAGCATTGCTTCATAGCTGGCTTTGCGCAAAATGTTATTGGCGCTGACACTACAAGGTGAAATGATAACGAAATAAATACTCTACGATACAAGTCTTACAAGTCGAGATGATGCCTAAAATATCACGAAAGCGGAATTATGAGGACTAAATCTACTAACTATAATTACAAAAGGACAATCGATGAAAGAAACTAATTTGAAGAAGTGTTCTCCTATCATCACTATGGGCTTGAAGGACATCTGAAAGCCGACTATTATTATTACAAATGAAATAAGGATTACCAAAGGACTACGAATAGGAAAAACACATTGCGATGCGAGGAGTTGAGATGAGTCAACCATCCACATCAGTGGACTGTTCGGGTTTTGTTTGCATGACCGCGGAGAGTACTGAGGAGAGACACAATATATAAGTCTTATCGGATCTCTGAGCTGCAAACTATTTAAGGGATGATCTCTTCTAATACATTAACTAACACGGTTATATCTATTAAAATGTATAGTTGCTAAACATAGTGCAATTATTTCAGCTACCGGAAGGTGAAACTTGTTCGTCTCTTGCGACTTGCATATTCATATCCAAGACATAACAACTTATGACGACGCGTGTTTCTACCCCTATGATCCGTACAACTTGTAATCAAAAATGCAACAGGCTAGTTTGAATAGTCATCCTATATGTAATACGGAAGGGAGGTAATACCATCATGCAAGGTATGTTAACCAATTACTAAAGCTGCTAAGCTATACATGTCACTCTGTTGCTCAAGCGTGCTAAATAATGATAGTTACGAGTACACATTTGAGGAGTCATATCCTGCATTTGCAAAACAATGTCACGGTCAATGACATCACGATATCAATCATTGATGATTTAGTTTAAAGCATGCATAGATAAGTAAGAAACAGAGTGGACTACTATTATTCTGCACGGCAAAAGATGAAAGGTCATATCATATTCATTGACTATTTTTCTTATAGAAAGTATAAGATATATTGCAGGCCTTATTACTATCGTTTGATTATTGCAGTTTCAAATATTGACCACAAAATTGAAGTATATGAGGATAAATATTGAAACTCATAAAAGGTGACTCATATTGCATGCACCTATGAACGTCAATAAACTACCACCGGTTCGGAAAAATAAACCTCTGCCACGAGAAGAACCGGCGTAAGAATAAATGTATTACCTATGATAATGTAGAAAACAGAATTTTAAAAGTTTTATTAGTTACGAGAATGAGTAAGTAAGTACCTAGTAATTGAGGATCAATATACTCATTAACTGTAATGTACGTATCTGGAATGTACAAATCAGATTTGAAGTGTTATTAGTGAGGTGAATGAGTAAGTATTATGATATCAGGCTATCGCTATAGCGCAATTTACGTAGCATAATTGTGTTGTAAATGGGATCAATTACCATCTGACATTTCCCATAAAAACCTTTATATGAAAACACCTTATGCAAGTTCACCTTATAAATATTTGCTACATAAGTACAGGCTATAAGTGTATTGTTGATAAATCATGGTGATCAATACTTATGAGCACCAAACGGTTACAAAGTTTGGAAACCAGATATGAAAAGTACGTTGTGGTCAGAGTGTAATCGTGGATACGACTGATTTTGTTCAGTGCAGGTCTACTCTGTAGCCTGAAGAGAATAATGGAAATTCTCAGAATTAAACTGATTGTGCTGACGAGCCTAAATCAGTATATCTACGAATATGAAGTCCCGAAACTCTGATATAAAATAAATCAGACATGTATGTCAGTAAATCTTAAGAAAATTATGACTAGGCTCGTACAGTTTGTAGTACGAGTATACATATACACTATGATATATCGGAATCTGATTGATTTAATTCAGTTTATACTCGTACATCGTCTTAGATACAAAAAATAAGTCTTAAAAGCACAGATATTGACTAAGTAGAAGTGATAAACTCTGAGGTTTTAAATACTTATTGTTTTTGAAGAAAGTAAGTACATGTGGTGACGCTGACGGTTGTTTATTTCATGATCAGTCTATTTTATTTTGTAATTTTTGTGGTATGAGCAGAGTTGAAATGTACACTTCTTGGTGAGATCTGTACTGTCAGACTAAAAGACACAAAACAATTTAATTGCATAAAAACTTATTAGATCACATGAGGAAAGTAATTTTATTTGAAGTGCATACACAATTACGCAGTTCTTAATGAAACCGATATGCACGATTTAAAATAATATGAAAGCCATTTATTTGAGACTCAAAGATCCATATTTGTTAGTAAGAACATTAATTAACCTTTTCAGCGCTCTGTAAAATACAAACGCTGTCACGCACACGCCATGACATAGACATGTCAAGCGCGAAATTTAAGCCTATATGAATGTATGTAGGTTGATATCGCATTGGACGCCATGCCGGATATACGCGTCGTTGGTGTCAAACCAATGGTGCGCATATATACGTCTTTGCCGTCGATAAGATAAAAAAAAGAAATTAAAAAGTTGGTGTTACTAAACAAAATTCTAATGTATTATATTGTCCCCGTCACAACGCCAACCCGACATAGGGCTGTCCGTCTTTTCAACATTTTCAGAATACTATTCTCACTTTCTTTTAAATACTCGTCTCAGCAGTGAGACTATCCTCTTATGTTTGATGGCATTCTTTTCTCTCCCTTTCAATATACAGGGAATGATCCAGATCATTTATAACTGTATAACCCAGATATATAAATTTACTGGCCACGTTCAGAGCCACTCCATTCAACATGACCGAAGATACATCTTATGGATAATATTTGCGTGCTTTAAAAATCACCATCTTCCTTTTATTTGCATTGAAGCTAAGACTACGTCGCTCATCGTAGCTGTCACATCTCCGAATCAGTTGCCTTATGGAGTTGTTTGAGGATACGAGCAGCACCTTGTCATCATCATATCAGATGCTGTTTACGCAGACATTTTCGATATACAAATTAAAGGGGACAGGAGACGACCGTCCAGCCGGTCTCACTCCACATTCCAGTTTACACTGGTTAGATCATTCTCCAGCCCATGTCACTTTGATTTACCTGGTTGGCATACCAGTATTTTAACGTGGATACGGTTGTAACCTTGTCAATACACAGACAGTAAACTGAACTACTATAATATAATATAACACTCTTTGTAGAAACGTTATAAGTTTTCTAAAAAATGTAAGTAAGTACGAGTCTAATTAATGCAGTTGTGGGAAATCAAGTGTAAGCATTAATATACTAACTAATACTAGACATACAATCGAAAGTAACAAATAGTAATGGCAGTATTTTAACCCGTTTTAACGCCAAGGAATTTTGAAGTCATCGTGTGGAGTTGTTGTGCTACAGCACCAGAAACATAAGCTGGCTAACTAAAAGCTTTCAATCAATGCTTACGCTGTCAAAGTAACCTTAATGTTCTCATGTAAGAGTTACATTTGCTCACTAGAAGCGATGATGTCGTCGTGTGAATGACAGTTTTGTTTGTGAGGAATGGCGGTGAGAGTTAAGTATTTTTATAGCTATTTGAAACCGTTGATTTAAGAGAATATCTAATTGAGCTACATAGATTACGAGTGGAGTATATACGATTTAGAAAAGTACAAATTATTTGATAAGTGTACAATAACTTGCAGACATGATTTGAAAGATGTCAGAAGGTTCTCTTTGACCGACGTTCGTGAGATAGGTGGTTATACTCTAGTGATTTGCAGTTATTATCTAATTAAAGATAGACGTACCGGTTACCGTCTATAAGAATAGAGATGGATATATAACCTTTCAGATTATGAGAGGATGTTCGGTTTTTGAAAAGATAAAACAGTATTGTTTATCTTTAACTATTGAGACTATTGTGAACTGGTGTCTAGATAAACATACCAAAATTAAGTTATTCAATATGTAGTATTGGATACGCATATGAAAAAGCGTCATTTTAATTTATGTTCTTTAATGTGTAGAGTGCGATACACAATTACACTTGTATAAAAGTAATATTATGTTTTAAATAATTTAATGTGTTATAATGTTGATACACATGCTTACTTGCTAATGTCAAATTAGAATAATGAATATAATGATATGGTCTGATTAGGTTTTCTGGGTTTCCCTAATCCTCGCAACAAATGTTGGACCATGGTTATAATATTGTACTGTCCCAGGAAACACTCGGAAGTCACATGCTCTGTTTAGGATTGTGTTTTTGTTTATATACACGGTGTTTAATTTTTGCGGGGGCGTGTTGGATTATTGAATGTGTAATGCAAAAATTACTCTATCATAATAAGGTGTATACAACCTCATAAGTATTCAACCTTAAGCTTAGCCTCCTTACTGTCTTCTTTAGATCAACTCACTCTGTATTAGGTGTCAGACGTGATGGCTTCCTAGTGCTATTGAAAACGTTTAATATATTATTATTTGATTTGAAACGTTTACTATGTATTTTATTTCCACTAAAGTTCATATTCAATAATATGTATACTTTTTTACTCCACTGGAGTGATATTAATAACAATTTATTCAAAAAACACTAAAAGTTTACAAAAATAAAATAAAAAATACCCGAAAATATTCTTTTAAACCAAAAATGCGACAACGATTATGACCCATAACTTGAAGCAACCTCAATATCAGCATTGACAGCCGCGGTATAATATCTGGGTGCCAAGATCCATTACTTGGAGGTCATAACTTTAGATCAAAATTTCTCCCAAGTGAAAAAAGATAATATTTTTTGGACACAAGAGGTTACTGCATATGCTCTAAGGAAGCGTCCTTGAAATTTATTGCTCCTATTACAGGCCACACCACACCTGTATAACGAATTCTCTATGGTATATATGTAGACTTGCATTGGTATGTTTATAGTTTTAATATTGCTGCCAGTCATTTAATTGACAGATTACAATCCTGGAGTAGTAAAATACAGTTTAGATAGTTGGGGTACAGTCAACCAAGAACATGGCACCACTTTTCAACACTATTATTTGTTTATTGAACAGTGGTAACCCATTTTCTTGGCTTAATGTGCAGCTAGAGTTACAGTTACTAGATGTCCCGCCTTTTTCGGGACGTCCCAGTTTTCAGAGTTGATATTTGGCCATGTCCCGCAATTCAGTGAACACAATTCGGGATAGAACATTGTGTCGAATTTTGAGCAACCAGTACCGATTATCAATAAAATTGCCTTTTGCGTACTCGAAAAATATGTAAAAATACAAAAGTAAATGAAAAAAATCCGGTTGTTATATTAACAATATTTTATTTAATGTTAAAGTATGTTTTATACCCAAGTGGATAATTTATGACGTTCCTTCGGTTTGTTCGTATACTTAGTTTATTGATTCGAATTATATTACAAAGATTAAAAAAATTATTAAATCAATAAAATATTTACTAATTAATTGCCCCGAACTTTGAGGTTATGACCCGAAGTATGTGCCGAAATATAAATGCTCTTGTCCCGAAAATTAGGATATCGGATCTGGTAGGCAACCCTCGTGCAGGCGACCATCGTATACCCCTGCACATGTTTACAGAATTTTCTCTTAATATCTAACATCGTCCTCCATCTGAAACAAAAAAGCATGATTAGCCATTTAAAAATAAAATAGGTACTAAAACAAAGGAGTAAGTATAATACCAACCTGGCAGTGAGAAACCAACAACGTGCTAAACTGCTGACCAACTATTGTAGATCGACATTTGAATACCACTCCAAGGCGATCGATATACTTATTCGAAATCGATCTACCAAGTTGTATCGTAGACAAGAGTGGAAATAGAAGTTCAAATATATTCTATATATCTAATCTAATCTAATAATATATAATATCTTTAAGCAAGCAATCTTGTATATATATTATTTATTTCGGAGAACTCAGTAACTGCTCTAATGATTTTGAAGAAATTTTCAATTCAAGGGTTCGACGGGGCGAAATATCAATCTACGCTAGGTCTTATCTTCGGGAATACTCCTATACATACTACGAGAAAACACGAGCCACCACCACCACCATATCAGCCCTAGGACGTCCACTGCTGGACATAGGCCTCCCCCAATTTCATGGGGGGTAAATGCCATAATCGCCACGCTTGGCATGCGGGTTGGCGATCGCAGTATCTCCACCGCACTCTAGGAATGCTGCTGCCCATTCCCCGGTGGTCTTGGTCGTAGTTTAAGGACATACCCGGGTCCACGAAAACACGAGCATATTAAACATATTTATTTGTTCTCGAAAATAGCTAACACGATTCGATGACATTTGCATTACAGGTTTTTACGGGGGTGAAAAATCGATCTACCTTGGTCTCTTTCTTTTTGGTGGTTTTTATTATGAAATAGGAGGTAAACGAGCAGACGAATAGCCTGATGCTAAGTCGCCGCCCATGGACAGTATGGACACCCGCAACACCAGAGGGGTTGCAAGCACGTTGCCGGCCTTTAAGATGGGAGTACACTCTTGCAATATGACACTTACGTCTGCTAATCGTCTCTCCGATCGATCCCCCTGACCTGCCCTTCTTGGCCGAGGCGGTACCCGACTACGCCGCCGACCACGCCCCCGAGCACGCCGCCCGCCAGCCCTCCCAAAACAAGGCCAACGGAAGTCCCCACACCAGTCCCCACGCCAGTCCCAGTGACCGAGTCAAACACCAGACCTGAACAGCAAAAGTAGGATATCAATATCAATGAAGAGTTTTTATTTTTATACCGCGTAAGAAACCAATCGATTTACTTAGCAAATAGTTCGTTGGATCTTAAATGAAGGTAAGTACAATTTCAATCCGAAAAGAAAACCTGCCTGGCTAGCACGGTAATCTGCTCCAACATATAACATGTCATAATTTTACGTTCAGTGGTGTTTTTTTTATCTCAATTTGCTAACATACTAATGTTGCAACGTAAATTTATCTTTTGACAAAAAATAATGTTTAAGAATAAAAACTGACTTCAAAGGGGGAGGCCGGTGAAAGATTATTATTAAGAAGATTATTATACTTAGATGGTGCACTCTTAGATTCCATACAATAAAATAAAAATGGCTATAAGTATGTTTATAATGGTAGAAGACTAAGTACCCTCAATTCCTCATGGAATCATGGAAAAACCTTGCTTGCTTGACAAACAAAACGAAGAGAACAAATCGCCAAACGTGAACTACCTACGCGTCGTTGAAGAGTTCCGTTCTGATCATCATCAGCAGTTCCACTTCATCAAATGTCACTTTTATGAATGATAATGCTTGATTAGTTCATGAAAATACTAAAATCACTATTTGTGTGCCTTTCACATTTGAGGAGTTCCCTCGATTCCTAATGGATCCCATCATCAGAACTCGAGCATGACAAAAATCTATCGTGAAAATAGAACTTGCTTAACAAACTCAGCTAGGAGGACAAATCACCAAACGTGAACTTTTCGTTGTTGAAGAGTTCTGTTCTGATCATCATCAGCAGTTCCACTTCATCCAATGTCACATTTTTGGATGCAAATGCTTGACTTGTTGATAAAAACACAAAAATCACTATATGTTTGCCTTAAAGATTTGAGGAGTTCCCTCAATTCCTCATGGATCCCATCATCAGAAATCAAGCATGACAAAAATTAATCGTGAAAATAGAACTTGCTTAACAAACACAGCTAGGAGGACAAATCGCCAAACGTGAACTTTTCGTCGTTGAAGAGTTCTGTTCTGATCATCATCAGCAGTTCCACTTCATCCAATGTCACATTTTTGGATGCAAATGCTTGACTTGTTGATAAAAACACAAAAATCACTATATATTTATTTGCCTTAAAGATTTGAGGAGTTCCCTCAATTCCTCGTGGATCCCATCATCAGAACTGCGTTTTGACAAAAACGGGAGCAACTTGGATACATATACTTACAACCAAAAAAAGAATTTTCGAAATCGGTTAAGAAATGACGGAGTTATGGACTAACGAACATTAAAAAAAAACATACAACCGAATTGATAACCTCCTCTTTTGAAATCTTGAAGTCGGTTAAAAATATGTAAAATGTTGCCAATTTATTATAAAAGTTAACATGTGAAAAATATTTACATTCGTTACCGATTCGTTACATTTTTAATAACGTAGTTGAAACTAAACGCGAATCCAATTATAAGTTACTCTAATTTTAGTAGCTATTGAATATACTTAGATTTGATATAGATATTAAAATATTTTTATGCGAGAACCACATCTTCACAGGTCAAGGCCTCCTCCGAGGATTTCCACTCTCTCTCTTGAGCCACTTTTATCCATCCAGTTTGGAGCGGCGATTTTTTTTTTATACCACGTCGGTGGCAAACAAGCGTACGGCCCGCCTGATGGTAAGCGGTCACCGCAGCCTATGGACGCCTGCAACTCCTAGATTTTTGAGATCTATACATATAAAGACAGAACTATGTACCGACCTCTAGCGACGCTTCCCCGCCCTGACGCTTCACCATCCACGTCGGAAAAAAAAAGTGAATAGAGTAGGGGTTTTAATTCTCAAGATCAGTCACCATCAGAATTTTGGCAGCGAGCAAGGTGATGCTCGCAAATACAAGAAGTATAGTTTAAACTTTTTGGACTGCGCTCATCCACTTAAGACAACAAACGATAAACGATGCCATACAGTAACCACAAACACAGAATAAGTAATAGTACAACCACAAATTAAGATAACTAGCTCATAGCACCTCATAGTAAAAGCAGATCATAACCACCTTGATCTATATTAACTATATAAATTATCCACTCTATTTCCTTGAACAAGACTATAAAATACACTAACAGAATAATGGCGGCCATAACTCTTTTAGCAACTGCTCGATACTCAACAAGAACGTACTCTCTCTCTCTACAAAAAGGAATATGGGATACCAATTCCACCTACTCAACAAGGAATTAGGTTGAAAATTCAATATACATGCAATGTACGTACTTCTAACCGTAGTCCTTTTTCTAGAAAAAACGTTCTTATTAGTAGTGTTGGGTGGTTGTAAAATGCAAAAATAGTTATGACCGCCATTACTTAATATGTTAGTGTATTTTCAATAATAAACATAATATCAGTCTAGTGATAAAGGTTCACGCAATAATCGGAATATGCAGAGTGAATACGACATAGGGATCCTACTGTTCGTACTTTACGTGAAATCTCGCGTAGGGAGGAAAGTAGTGTCACCCTAATTAGACTGTAATATACCTCTCGGGACGGCCTCTCTGACGTTGGCATCACGCACTATTGGTTGATCTGCCATATCTGAAATAGAACTTTGTGTTTAGTATCCTACTTCAGCAAAAAAATTGACACGCTATAATCTTAACGAGGTCTATTTATTTACCCCTTTGAGTTTGAAAGTCAGATGGCAGTAGCTTCCATACACACTAGTGATTATCATATTATGTAGGTAGTCCTTATCGCTAGAACAGGACAGTACAACGTAGAACGACCTTTGCCAACGGAGACACAATGTATGTATTTCTGTCTCATTCTAACTATAGCTGCGTCTCTGTCAGCAAGAAACGTAAATATTGTGCAACATAAACAAATCATCATCAGCCATTCCGTCCACTCATCGTCCTCTGCTGAACTTAGGCTTCCATTATTTTGCGCCACAATATTCGATTCTCGGCTTTCCCCATGATGGTGTCGGACTACGCCCCGGGGCGCCGTACCTACTACTACTAGTCCTAACTACTATCCTATACTGTAAATTAACAAAAGGTCGTAATTTAAAGTTTATTAACATAAGTTCGTCCCTAGCAGTTTAAAAAAATCTAGTCATAATATATATATAGAATTCATAAATAGAATTCTTAAAATACTTACCGCTTATCGCATCGCAGAACTCGATTACACTGAAAAATAAACTAATATACTCCGTCGTTGCGCATACACTGACAGTTTAAAGCGGAGCGATCAACGAACCAAAGAGAATATGGCACGAAGACTAAGTCACGTCCACAGAGTGGTCACGTCACAATCACATACTAATGGGGCCTCTACGTGGTTATTATTATCACGCGATACACCACTCATATTACAATACGTATCACGTGAATATTGACAAATAATTTTGGAGTTCTCGACAATACTGATATCTCATATCTGCTACCGCGAAACGAAAACGAAGTTCATGTATCTCCCTCTCTGTCTTGATGATTCTAGAGAGAGAGAGAGAGATACACGAACTTGGTTTGTTTTCGATTCGCAAGAGCAGCTCAGTATTGTATAAATTAATACGATTTTTATTGTAGACTAAACTATTTGTATTTCAAAATATTCTCTGTAGCACTTGCATATTCGTGCAACAGAAAGGGAGGTACTTTCATTTCCGTTTGTGGAACCTCGGATTTACTCAGTTATTATTACGATACTCCGTTACACAACACGTGATATGAGTGTATCACGTGATAATACTCGCCGTGTACAGGGTTCCCCATTCCTCATTCACTTAAGGAGTCTACACACCTCGCACTATCGTTCAAACAAGGCGAGGGGGCAAGTGCGAGAGAGATGATTACTTTATTTCGGTTTGTATGGTACCATTGTGATATAACTTTAAAATATGGCAACATTTATTCCCGATGCGAGGATTTTCCCCGTTTCATGTTCTTGTTACCACAGTTGTTACTTTCCTGCTCATTTTGCGAATAGTCTAATTCTTTCTCGCTCTTTGAAGCTGCATTTACACATTCGAACGAATAGCGAGGCGAATAAAGAATACGCATGTGTAAACAGTTCATTCGCTATTCGTCTCACGATAAGCATCGCGATTCGTACATTCGCGTTGGGAGCGGTTTTTCGGACGCGAATCAAAGGGCACGAATAGCGAACACGAACTTACTGTTCACACATTCGCCATATCGCCCGACCCAAAACGACGTGTAGACAAAATGTAGTGGATTGAAGTGCGAATTTGAGACCTTAATGTTCTTTTTATCAACAGAAAGAGCTCATTTGGATGATGTAGCGCGCATGCCGCTATTATTTTCACGTCCTCCATATTCGTGTGCGAATAAACCCACGAATGTGTGAACAGTAGTTCGCCACGGCACTCGTACACGAATGTTTCGTCGAATAATGAGGCAAATAGCGAACACGATAGTGAAAATCTATTGTGATAAGAATGCGAGTGTAGGCCAGAGTTTAATGATACTATTTCCAAGAAAAATTATGCAATGTCGGTGCAATGTAAACAAATTATTCATGTATGTTTGGGCGAGTTAAAACCAAGTAAAGCAGCCTATTCACTAATCTACTAGTCCGCTTTGCAGTCCATCACGCTATCCAGAATGTCTGAGACAAACAAATATGAAGTCCTCTCGTGCACACCACACAGCCCACATCATCACACCGAGCACCCCACCCACCGAGCCCACCGAGGCAACGAATTACACGAATTATAACCTTCCATAATATAGCTGTGTATTAGTTAAAACTAATACAGACCACTAAGCTTCGGTTGTACGTTGTACCGACAAATTCCTAGAGAATACAGTCCAAATTTATGCCTATCTCACTCTGTACTCCTTCTAGCCGTATTTCGACTACCGTGACCACCATATCAGTCGAAGGACGTCCACTGCTGGACATAGGCCTCCCCCAATTTCATGGGGGGCAAATGCCATAATCGCCACGCATGGCATGCGGATTGGCGATCTATCTACCGTGACCCCCTTCACCAAAAATTACAAATGTGACTCATAATAAACGATTTCAAGCTAAGATGGTCACTAACACTAGAATGACTAAATAAAACTGGCCGCACGTCAGTTAATCCTTAAAAATGGTGCTTGCAACAGCGCCGAAATATCGGAAACTCAACAATATTAACATACATGGTAAATATCCCGTTTTGAACAGTAATTCTAGTGGGACTTATAACTGTCATACGAATTGCATTGATCAACATTCGTTTTCGTGTGTTATATATCACTTCCACATTATTAATTTGATCGTAATATTATTTATATAGGTTAGATTGGGGTGGAAAGGTTCTCGAGTGGCGACCACGTACCGGAAGACGTAGCGTGGGCACAGGCCCCCCACACGGTGGACTGATGACCTGGCGAAGGTCGCGGGTGTCCGCTGGATGCGGGTGGCGCAAGACCGGTCATTGTGGAAGTTTTTGGGGGAGGCCTATGTCCAGCAGTGAACGTCTTTCGGCTGACATGATGATGATGATGATTATTTATATACTGAAATACGTACGCCATAAAAACAATTCCATTGATTATTTGAAAATGTACACAATGATGAACAAAACGAAAAAAAAATAAAGGCTATAGGGGGCCTGTTACACGGTGATTATTATCACGCTATTTACTCGTATCACAATACCAACAATACGATACCCATCACAATATTAAATATTTTTTAAGAAAAAAAAACCGTCTTCAATGGGGGAGGCCGGTAAAAGATTATTATACTTAGATGGTGCACTCTTAGATAGACATACAATAAAATAAAAATGGCTATAATGTATGTTTATAATGGTAGAAGACTAAGTACCCTCAATTCCTCATGGAATCATGGAAAAACCTTGCTTGCTTGACAAACAAAACGAAGAGAACAAATCGCCAAACGTGAACTACGCGTCGTTGAAGAGTTCCGTTCTGATCATCATCAGCAGTTCCACTTCATCAAATGTCACTTTTATGAATGAAAATGCTTGATTAGTTCATGAACATACTAAAATCACTATTTGTGTGCCTTTCACATTTGAGGAGTTCCCTCGATTCCTAATGGATCCCATCATCAGAACTCGAGCATGACAAAAATCAATCGTGAAAATAGAACTTGCTTAACAAACACAGCTAGAAGGACAAATCGCCAAACGTGAACTTTTCGTCGTTGAAGAGTTCTGTTCTGATCATCATCAGCAGTTCCACTTCATTAAATGTCACATTTTTGTATGATAATGCCCGATTTGTTGATAAAAACACAAAAATCACTATATGTTTGCCTTTAAGATTTGAGGAGTTCTCTCAATTCCTCATGGATCCCATCATCAAAAATCGAGCATGACAAAAAGTAATCGTGAAAATAGAACTTGCTTAACAAACGCAGCTAGGAGGACAAATCGCCAAACGTGAACTTTTCGTCGTTGAAGAGTTCTGATCTGATCATCATCAGCAGTTCCACTTCATCAAATGTCACATTTTTGTATGAAAATGCTCGATTTGTTGATAAAAACACAAAAATCACTATATGTTTGCCTTTAAGATTTGAGGATTTCCCTCAATTCCTCATGGATCCCATCATCAGAAATCAAGCATGACAAAAATTAATCGTGAAAATAGAACTTGCTTAACAAACACAGCTAGGAGGACAAATCGCCAAACGTGAACTTTTCGTCGTTGAAGAGTTCTGTTCTGATCATCATCAGCAGTTCCACTTCATCCAATGTCACATTTTTGGATGCAAATGCTTGACTTGTTGATAAAAACACAAAAATTACTATATGTTTGCCTTGAAGATTTGAGGAGTTCCCTCAATTTCTCATGGATCCCATCATCAGAACTGCGTTTTGACAAAAACGGGACCAACTTGGATATATATACTTACAATCAAAAAAAGAATTTTCCAAATCGGTTCGGAAATGACGGAGTTATGGACTAACAAACATAAAAAAAAAAAAAACATACAACCGAATTGATAACCTCCTCTTTTGAAATTTTGAAGTCGGTTAATTAATATCGAAACAAAACGAAATCCAAAAGGGTTATTTACACGATTATTATCAACCTGTTTAGCCGTGGTTTAGGTTTTATCCGGATTCGAATCCCGGCCAGGGCATTATTTGTGCATTTAGCACGGATTTTGTTCTTGGGCCTTGGATGTTCTCTATGTATTTAAGTATGTATTTATCTATATAAGTATGTATATCGTCGCCTAGTACCCATAGTACAAGCTTTGCTTAGTTTGGGACTAGGTTGATTTGTGTAAGATTGTCCCCTAACATATATATATTTTTTAATGTTTATTATAATCATAACAATATTACGCCGGATTTTGGATTGTCATAATACTAATCGTGTAAGTGCCCCGTCGTCATCATGGCATTGTTTTGTTTTCAACTTGACGGACAGCTGACAGCTGTCAATGTCAGACTCAAGACGTCCGTCCCGTCCGCCCAACATTCCCATCCCAAGTACAGACAGATTACTAACTAGCTTACAGTTTCCAAGTTCAATTGTAACCAAATCTATTCAGTTATTTTACATTAATAATTTTTTATCCTATGTAAATTAGTATTTTTTAAGTTACCAGTCAAAAGTAATATAATCTTGAGCTCAGTCAAAAGATATAACGTTATAAGATTGTAGTTAACTATCGAGAACAAGTGTTATTCCACAGAAATGTCTCTAATCAAGAAAATCCAACTATTTCTCAGTTATTGGTACCAAAGATATTTACTGGCGACTGAATTGTACATGGTCGAGCCTTGGGAAAAGGTTGTCATACGTATCCTTTTTAAAAACAAGTTTTGAATTCATTTGTTTTAGAAATCGGGCTAAGACAAGATTGATTAGTTGTACTATGAGTCATGCTAACCATTCAATTGCTTTTCATAGTCGATATAGGCCAAATCAGATAGATTCCTGCTATGTTATTTTTTTTAGCTGTTAGTGTATTTTTTGTGTAGGTTATCAAAATTGTTATTATCAGGGTCCAGCCACACCACCAGTGCTCAAAATACAGTACGGAATCGCAGTGAACGAGAGGGAGGAACTGATGAGTGATGAGTTATAAATGTCACACATGAGCATGTCAGTGTGTTTTAAGCAGCAGTGTGGTCATTCCTTAATTCTGCTATTAGTCAATGATTATGCTCATGTTTCTCTATCATTGCACACAGCTTGGCAAGTATTTGTTTCAGGTTATGGTTGACTGGTAGACAATGTATTGGGGGACAAATCAACCTAGTCCCAAACTAAGCAAAGCTTGTACTAAGTATGGTTATTAGATGATGATATACATACTTATATGTATAGATAAATACATAGATAACATCCAAGACCCAGGAACAAATATCCATTCTAATTGCACAAATAATGCCCTGGCTGGGATTCGAACCTGGGACCTCTAGCTTCGGAGGCAGTGTCACTACCAACTAGGCTAAACAAACCGTCAATCAGTCCGCCATGTTTTCAGGCATTAAGTCCCTTGGTACCTAGATAATTATTTGAATTAAAATTAAAAAAATAATAATATTGCAATAATAGTTCACTACAGCCACTTGGCATAATGAACTTAATATTACCTATGCAAAAATCTGAATGAATTTCTAGAAAATGTATATTATGCTCACAATAATTTGTGGCAGATATGATTTTATATTGAGTGAACTTTATATAACCATGACTTATTCAGTTGGACTACTTATATCAAAATTTAAACTTGGGACTTACAACACAAAAGTTTACTTAATCAAAATATTACATATAGATGTGGCTATGCCTCCGTATCATCATGCTTTATATCCTTAATCGTGGTACAGATATCGTATTTGCAGTCCTTTTTACGCTGTTCTGGTGGTTCAACAAAACGCTGGTTGTTGGCGGCATCTCCAGTCTACGGAACACTTCGGATATGCAAGCACTTTCATGAGTTGATTGTTAAATGTAATACTTAATGTAATTCTATACTTGTTGGCAATTAAGAAGTGTTATATAAAATTTACCAACTGCCTTACTAATTTTATTTTCATGATTTAGTATTTCTTACAGAAATAAAGGAGTATACATAATCACAGAATATTGCTTTCTTTTAAATCTCAGTAATACAGTAATTAATGAAGAAAATACTTTCCTGGCTTGTCTGTCAACATAATGTAATGTTACATTCCATATTATACCATAACGTAACGAATTCTAGGGGTAGCGACACCCCACACATAAATCATTTAGGTATTTAGTAGCAGTCCCTCTGGTGGAATAAACAAACTTCTACATAAATGGAACTTATGGAACCTGAAAAATTACAATCTTTTTTGGGCAGTAATTTGAATACAAGATAAGAAAAAACAGAGTTAGATGAGGCAATTTATTTAATTATACATTTAGATAGCTGACACAGTACCCATTGGCATTTCGGAACCATTCTGGCACTTTCAGAGACATTCTCTCCAAATGCTCTATACCATGACAAAACATGCTCTTTGAAATCTCAGTGGATGTCACCGATGGGTCAGCCAACCAGCTTTCCACTTCATCATTCAAACACATCTCAACCTTATACAGAATCTTGGTCAAGAAACTTGACTGCAACACTATTTTATCCGCTTTAATATATTCCCCACTTCTGATTACTTGCAACTCTTTATCCATAATCCAGATTAACATGTACTGTTTTTTATCTGATGATATTGGGCACTCCAAAACAATCTTGCACATAACTGTGAACTGTAGTCCCAGGTTGAACTCTTTTGCCATTCTTTCGATTGTGAATATGAAATCTGTTGTACTAGATTGTGGGGCTTTGAGGGAGAATACATGTGTTTCATTCCCGTTGCGATGTAGCTTCAATTCAGAGTTGAAGAGTTTAACTGTGTCTTTTATTTTTATGCCCAACCAGGCTAGACATCTGTTGCAGTGATACACTTCTCTTTTAGCATTAAATTTGTTGGTCTTCTCGGACAAAAGCTTGTTATTAATAATAAAGAATGTCAGTCTGTATAAGAAGTCACATTTGTTAGGTTTCATAGTTATTTCTGGAGCGTCACCTCCATGACAGTGCCCGTGGCAGAACCATTCTGACATGTCTATGTTTGTTGAAGGCAACTCCAAAATCCTATCAAATTTAATCACATTATCTGATATGACATTGGAACAATTACCGCAGAGAATTTTAACCTCCTCTTTGGACTCAAAATTAATTTTCACCTCCTCCGTTTTAACACTTGTTTCAACACTTTTGGTGGTTAGGACCTCTTTATAAAAGTTACCGCCGTTATTTGGTTCGGTTAATATACGGAAAGATATATTATTCTTATCTATTTTGAGACAGGACATAGAATTTGGTATAATTTGGCAGAATTCTTGTATCGGTATCACCGATGTGGCTTCCTCATCATCAGAGTAGCAATCCGAAAGACTTTCAATGGAAGAGAGGCTGTCGCGTCTCTTGGTATCATCATAATAGTTCAGCACAATACAGTTGGATTGTATGCTGATCTTCAAATTGCAGTTCTTTTTAAAATCTACTCCGGTAGTAATATACACATTGCAACTTCGCAATCTGGAGCGCAGCTCCATAAAAACACTTTTTATCAACATTTTCGCTTAATTAACACAAATACAAAAATATCTTATTTATCGATCAGCTCAATATTACTAATTCTCTGTACATGACCATTTGTTTCGTAAACCGTGAAGAGATTGTCCATTTCTCGAATGGTAAAGGGTAGGGTGGCTTTCATGTAGTAATTGCCCATCATTTCGATGTTGTCGATGACTGTATCGAGAAGGTGGGACTTCTCTGCATGGATACCGGGCGCTTCGTGACGTAGATACGTGAAGTGAATATGCAGATGGTAGAACGAAGGTTGGTAATGCAGATAAATCCGCAGCTGGGATCCTCTGACGTTGTATTTCTGCAGAATCGCTTTCTGCAAGAGAAAAAATATGTACATATTAGATGAAACTTATTTAGCATTTATCATTTTACTTATAATATTAATACATTCATCAGCAAAAACAGGCTGAATTTCCATACAAGTTTCTTTGTTCTTTTTGCTTTTGAGTGTAGTAGTCGAGGTCAAATATATGTTTATTTTTTGCGCCTTATGTTATGACATACATACAAAAATTCAAGAGAGTAAGTGACAAGTTAGGCGTTACAGCGTAAAAAATCCTACAGAATCACTATTGTCAAGGCGGATTTACTAAAGAAAGTTTGCTGCTCTTTTTCGTTGTGAATGTCACAATTCAGCCTTGTGACATCATATTCTATATCTATTCTATTTATTTATATAAAAAATATTTATGGATAACAGATTTAACGAAATGATTTAAGATTTCATACTAGTTGTAAATTTGAAATGTTGTCAATTATCTACATAGAGCCAGCCCCGGATCTAAGGGGGGGCAAACCGGGGCACTTGCCCCGGGTGGCAGTTTCATGGGGGCGCCAAATCTGGCAATTTTAACAGTTTTTCTCAAACACTGAGGGGAGGGGGCGCCACCATCAAGGTTTTGCCCCGGTTCGAAAAATCGTAGATCCGGGGCTGCATAGAGCCTTATTCTCTTGACATGACGCGCACCACTTCTTCATAATCTCTTACAGTTCAAATGTGCAACCTATTAGCACTTTTTTAGTTGTCTATACACAATAATTAGCTATGAATGCATACGCACACTACGATACATCGACCAACCAGGAGAGAGCATTACGGACTGAATCGATAAATAATGTCGCGTGTCTTCGTGGATGACACTATCTATGCTATGCGCTCATAAATAATATGAACAATGTTCTCAACGGTATCAGCCCGGTTTTAAGGGTTCCGTAGTCAAAATGGCGAAATCGGAAACCTTAGCGTTTCGTCATGTCTATCCGTCCCGTCCGTCCGTCACAGCCGATTTACTCGGGAGACTATAAGCACTACAATTATGAAGGTACATTCTATAAATCGCTACAAAAAATTGATGTGAAATTATGAAAAAAATATTAATTTAGTGGGGGCACACCATGTGTGTGGAGGATGTTAAAAATTTAAATGCATATAGGCGTGTGGGGTATTTATGGATAGGCCTTTAAAAATGATACAGAATAGAGGTTTCTATAAAACTTTTCCATTTTAGTGTGGAAAACCACTAGATAGGAATATAAACAATGTCTCTGGAATGAGTGAGACAAGCAGTATGACGTGCAATTCAGTCATTTGTTTTTTAATGTTGCGTCTGGCGAGATGAACAGAACAATGCAAATGCGCTACTGATTAAAACAATGCTTTCAAGTTAGTAATGCATAGCCGTGTCACATTGAAAAACATCATCCATTATTGTTGTGGATTCTGTGATTCTGATAAGAAAATATTTGCATTTGGGTTTTTATTGTAGTCTCGTTCAATATCGTTAAACTGTTATAAGAGACTATAACTAGATCTATAAATAAATAAAATTTATAGATCTAGTCCATTATTAGTAGTAGCCCTTTATTCAGACATTTGTTTTACAAATTATTGCATGGTAGGTAATGAATTTCCAGGGCATTCTATGAGAATGTAGCTTACATAAAGCTTCTCGTTTACTGCTCCTGACAATGCTAGAAAGCCGATTTTTGGTCTGATCATATTTTACGACTTGTACTAAAGATTGATAATTATTCTCCGGCTTTATTCATTTCACTAAGGCAGCTGCCAACCAATGCGTGTGCATACGTAACCACCTTACGTAAGCTATGCCCCACCTTTGGTGCTGTGTAGCCATGGCCAAAGCCATTCTCTGCCTGTTGCAGTTTTATTACCTCTTAAATAAATAATAAATATTGGGGGACAATCTTACAGAAATCAACTAATGTCTTCACACAGTAATAAGACAAGTTCTCACCTTTCCCTCGTCCCTGATTCTTTTTAGCAGTGGCAAATGGTTGCTGTCCAAGTCTCTAATGGATTTGATGTCTCTCTGCCGCACTATCGCCAGCAGGTACAGTGTCTCCTTGGTCAGACCATCCCACTTAAGGTCTGGGAGCAACACAAATCCTTCCTTTTCGCACTTGTTGTTGTAGATGACTCTGTCTGCCTCACTCTTGCCTTCTAGAATGTTGTAGACCCACTGGAATGGAGTTAGGTGTAAAAATGAAATTAATTGAATGCCAAACTAGGTTATTTTCTTTGAATCTACATAAACAAAAACAAGTGTGTATATGTGAAGAACTATTTTCTGTATTTTATTTCCAAAAAGTTTTTGCCGTAGTTACTTAAACGGAATACGGATTAAAAGAACCATTAAAATCCCCACAAAAAAAGAGTTAAAAATTCATATTTTCAAAATTCCTACAAGCACATTAGATATGAGTATAGGTGATCAATCCAAATGGGTCAGTAGGGAGAAATCAGAAACTATTAACAGATAGAGAAATCTATTCTTAGGAACCATGGCATCGATTTTAGTGACAAGAAAAACTACATACATAGATTTAAAAAAACTAGTACTCGGTTCGGGAATTGAACTAGTTTTAAATAAATTTTTTAAACTGATTTCTATTTCAATATTGATTGTGTAGATCATAAGCAGTAAATGTTACTATGAAACATATCTAAAACGAATGAAATGCATAATTAAATAGAAATACTGTAAGTTTTATATCTTCAATCAAGGCAGGTTCGATTCCTGAACTGAGTATGACAAGTTCTTTATTTAATCTATGAATGCAGTTTTACTTGTCCCTAAAATCAACACCATGGTTCCTAAGATCAGATATCACTCATCGCTATCTCTCGTAGTTTCTGACTTCTCCCCACTGACCCATTTGGATTAATCACCCTGTATAATCAAGTATTTGGCGCAGATTTAATAATAAATAATTAATTCAGCCGTTTTCTAGCTACAAGAGCTCAAAAATGATGCTTCAAAAATATTTTGTTTTTTTTTTTTCACAAGTAGGTGCAAAGTTTATAATTTGGAATCAGCTCATCAAACCCTTTTATTTGATATGGCACACAACACTTACGAAAAAAGAATTTTGAAGTGCCATACAAGAAAAATCTTTACTTGGGTTGTAAGGAACAATCCAGCAAAAGGACATTGCTCGATCACCAAATGCCACATGTTTATGTGCAAATGTTTTGCTTGTGACCAGCTCGCCCCAAGCAGGTCAGAAGCTCTATTGCGTACACAGCTTTATATGAACTGGTACAATACTACGGATAGAATCTGAATGTGCCACAAGCTGTGGTGTTGCTGCTGACATGTTAGCTAGGCTGGTGGTAAAATCAATTTATAATTACCTGTAGATTGAACTGCTCCTTCTCCAAATGTGGCAGTGTGAGTTTTTCATACAACTCTGGAGTTTCCAACACAATGTGGGCTTCCTGTTGACTGAATTTGGCAATGTGTTTCTCTGTAGCCGGGTAAATTATGGTAGTCTTTACACCTGGAATTAAATAAATTTATACTAATGTTAGACACTTAAAGAAGGAATAATGGTTGCCCCCTGGCTGTTTTGCATGTAACGAAAATATGGTAACTTTTATCTGATAATGTCACAAATTATTAACAAGTGCGGCCCGCATAAACTTCTTTAGCTACTATAAGGCCTTTGGATGACCCGGCCAACCTGGACCAGAACTGCTATGTCCAGAACACAATGGAAATCCATGGAGGAGGCATATGTCCAGCAGTGGACGCAAATATGCTGAAGAAGAAGGCCTTTGGCCTCTAAAAGGTTACCAACCCTTGAATTCTAGTTCAATTAGTAAATATACAGTATTTGAAGCTTTGCTGCCTATAGACATTGTGCCTTGTATTGACTCATCCAATTCGTCATTCATCTTAACGTAGTAAATCTCTGTATATGAGTGTAATGCACTGTATATGACTGTGTGGCGAATATTCTCCTTAAAACTCGGAAAACTTCAGGAATATAATATTGCATACATAAGTTGATAAAATGGGAATGTGGATGAAGTGAAGTGAGAGCTGGAATATTTAGATTTACAATAGTTTTAATTTTATCAATGTATCTTCCGGTTTATACCAGAAGATAGATACTGGTAGATTATTCTACAGAACTAGTTTTCCATCATCAAATTCCAGTTTGTGTACTGTTTTAGATGAGATATTTAACTTAATGACTCCAGAATCCTTATCTTCGAAAAACAAGTTAAAGATAAATCTGCTACTTACAATATGCAAGTCTATCCAGTGAGATCACAAGATGACAATAAGAGCAAAATTAATATATAGCGTATTGTAGCGTATTATATTATGGCGTAAATACGATAATCACGACACAAGCATGAATAACACGTATGATGACTAATGATCCAAGAAATTAAGCAACAAAGAATATAACCCAAACATATGGAATGCACTTTCACTATTCATTGACTTACCGTTAATGGAAGGCCTGGGGAAACACTCGAAGTTCCCGTAAATATCGTTCTCGAAAAACGTACGCAGCTTGCTATCTACGGAAAAGTACCCATCCTTGTCCAATTCCTCTTCCTTGAAAGCATTTTTCTCGAGAATCACCAAAGCCACCCCACTTTTGTCCTTGAATTTCCCTTGCACACAAACTGTTTTCCTATTCGTGTTGTTATTCAGAATCTTCTCTAATACAAAATCTTTTAAGTGCAAGTTATTACCACCCGCATTCACATCATTTTCATGGCTAGATTTAATTTTCTTTGAGGGAGGCGCTAAAACATCGTTTTGGCAATTCCCGTCGGACATCTTGTGACAGGACTACCAACAAACGGAAAATATTTATAACTCTTGTCTATGATTCATTCAACCAAATTGTCATCTCAGGCAATACCGCGAACTGCCGCGAAGTGTCGTAAAGACTGAAGGGGAACCTTAACACGATTAATATTATGACAATACTGGTTTGTCAGTATTATCGCGGGTTTCAAAATAATATTGCGTCAATAGTCATCAATATTCACGTGGTACGGATCATGGCATTGTATCACGTGATAATAATAACCGTGTAAAAGACCCCTATAATCTAGCTCAATAATCATTATCCATTATTAGAAAGAGACACACTAATACTCAGTGCCCTTTAAACCATTAATATTATCACAATACTGTCAATATTATCGCAGTTCTCAAAATTGTTTGGGGCACTATAGTGGTCGGCGGTTACGAAGCCAATCCTGACACCTGTCATTTCCATAGATTTTATAACCTTAAAGTCACTTTGAGGTTATAAACTGTATGGAAATGACAGGTGTCAGGATTGACTTCGTAACTGCCGACCACTATAATTATCGCGTTTCTAAATTGTTTAGATTTTGCGTCAATGTAATAATAATAATAATTCGTTTATTGCACCGTGGTGGACCCTGTTCGGGTGTAGCAATCGTTAACATACACAATAATATTTATAATTTTATATTTAAAATCAAAGTAGCTATATAATCATTGAGCTCTTATGGTATTTCTATGTATATAATAAAATACCTTATAAAATATGGCACACAATACTTCGACTAAAACTAAAACATACTACATAAACATTTATATTAGGTATAACTAATTTCATTTCTGACATCAAAATAATTCTCTAGTGTATACAGACAGTGTATAAAAAGTTTTTTCACCTCAGCGGCTCGATAATGGCGGTTTTGCTGCTTTAAACCGTTTCAAGCAGCAAAACCGCCATTTTGGAGCCGCTGAGGTGAAAAGTATTTTGCACGCTGGCAGCAAAATTGCATTTTGCTCACTGGGGATCAGCGAATGAAAAAAGCATAGAAGCACGTAACAACTAGCGTCGGAAAATGACACCATCAAACTTGTGTCCACTAAGGCGGGGCGTCAAAGTTGTGTCCAACGGCTGTCTAGTTTGAATATGGCGGCGCAACGTAACAGTAGTATTAACTGAAATCTCAAAAATAAAAAATATGCCTTTTCGTGCAGTGAAGAGGTAAGTGGCTAGAAAACATAAAAAAAAGATGGAATCACTTTTCATATGTAAGTAAAACGGTAAACATATTTGTTTAATTTTTTTAGTCGGAACCGATTTTGTATAGGGATGGTGTTATGCCACCTTACATCATCAAAATGTTAATAGGTGAATGAAAAGGTACCTAAATCAAGGGGCTTGCAATGGGTGGAGCGCGCTGCTTTAATAACCTAACGCTCGAAAACCCTGACTCTAGCTGTCAGTCGCGGGCCGCCGCCGCGACTAACCGCGCGTTACTACGTAATTTTTTGTGTGATTTAAAAAACCCACGATGAAACCGATAACAGGCCACACATGCTCTGTGTATATGGTTGTTTGAATACCCGAAGGAACGTTGGTGTATCTTTTTTTCAGTTGGCTATACATTTAGAACGGTAAGTTTTTTTATTTTAGTTTGGTATATGTAATAATAAGTAGTTATTTAGTGTTGGTTGGTGTTTAAAATTATTGGTTGATGTCTAAAATTATCAAGTTGTAAGTTACAATACAAAAAAATACGATACGAACCACCTGGCTACTTGTGAGGTACTTATAGCTTAAACTCACCATTTCCGACGATTTACTTATTAAGTAACTAACTGTAATTTTATTCAAAATGAAACGCGTTATTAAATTTATTTTACTTGATTAGCTACATAATAGTTGTCCTATTTAGGTAGTTGTACTTTATTGTGGCCATAGCATTTGAAACCCGGACACAGTGTAAGTATAAATAGCTGAAAACATAAGAAGATGACCTGTCCTGTTGTATGCAGTTGTGACGTGTTTGTTGTTGATTTGTATGTCCGACAAAACCTGTTGGTTGATGATTTGAAATGTATTTTTTTATATTTTAGACCCAGTAGTTTCGGAGATGAAGGGGGGAATGGTAATTTTTTTGGCTATTATCTTAAATAATTTCTAAAATATTTATTTTAAAATTAAAACATATATATTTAAGATGCACACAATGAAGGTACTTCCCCTACACGTAAAATGGGGATGCATTTTTTTCTTGCAAAACCCACCGTATAGGGTATCGTTAGATGGTTCGTTAAAAAAATATGAGATTTATTATTCTTGTGAAGTAACATGTACTTAATTAATATCGGTTCACTGTACTTAAGCGACATCTGGTGAGGTAGAACATTTTTTTGCATCATTGAAGTATTTTTGGCGAGACAACCCTAGGGCTACACGTGCCACGCGTGAATGAATACAAGTTATGCGATAGACAGAGATGCAGAGAGTAGGCACGTTTCTTATGCCTAAACGCCGTTTTTGTTCGGAAGTGAAATTTCTGTACTTGTACTATTCCTTATTCTGTGCCTAAATACATATTAAACATTTTAATTTGTTGAGATACATGCTTTCATGGACATAACTAATTCGTGTATGAAAGCATGTATCTCAACAAATTAAAATGTTCGAAAAAGGTTAACTAATTCCATAATAAATAAATATTAGGGGACACTTAGTACAATTACAACTAGACTATTGATTCTGATTAGACTATATATAAGTAATTATATGAGGGAAGCGAGAAAGAAATATATTTTTAACAAGAACTAAAACCGAAAAAAAAAGAATAAGTGTGTAACTACGCTATATAAGTATATACAATATATAAAATTTATTATCAACTACTCAAAGAGTGGATTTAAAGATCCCAAACTCGGTATGATTGTGTTAACTTAAATCAGAGTTCCTATGACCACTTTCCGGTTCCATCATCAGATCAGCTCGATAATACTATTATCATAATATTGCATTGTCACTGAATTTACAGATATGCAGTAAGCTCGGTCCTCTATACAAATGTAGTTTAGCTCTCATTTTAAAATGCCATTCTAGAATAACATGAAACTTTGTATACACAATGGAATCCGGAATATCTAGGTCGGAAATTGGTTTCTGTTGCTTGAAATTATAATGGAGAAAAAATACAGCGATTATTAAGGTTTTCATAAAATACGTATTAAACTCAAAAATTCGCTGTATTTTTTTCTTTTACAATTTGTTGCAACAGAAACTAATTTCCGACTTAGATATGGCGGGTCCCATTGTGTATAGAACGTTTCATGTTATTTCAGCAAGGGGTTTAAAATGTGAATGAAACTACGTTTGTATGGAGAATCGAGTTCAGCCACCTAACCCCGAGACTAAAGTCAAATATTAGCTTAATCGGAAATCGAGAAGTGCGTCTAATTTAGCTTCTAATATTTGACCCACACAAACAAAAAAGACATAAGGTACTGACACGGCAAGTTAAATAAAAACTTGTAAAAAATGAGTTAACGTACTTACTTATGTTAAATGTTTGCGCTGTCTGAATATACTGTTAAAGTTTTGATTACGAGTGGTTGCTGTTCTCTATGTCTAACAGTGTTTAGCAAGCTATAAATTATGTACATGGTTGTCCAATATGCATAGTATAAGTCTGGTATAGCTTAATTAGCGACTAGTTAGATTTTCGTAAGGTTATCCTATGATATTTAAAAATAAAATAAAGCTTAAATTCAAATTTAAATAATACGGCGGTTTTGCGTATGAAGTTGACTTTTTGTTGCATGCAACCATCCACCCGCTAAGCGTTGTCGTTGTCGCCGCCATTTTGACACATAAAACGTCAGCGCTAGGATACCAAACACGGCCAGTAATTTTGAAATTTACCAATCACGTGTATTTGTTTTGGGTAATAGAAAATCGGCTGACATTTTTGGCAATTCTTATTGGTACAACACCGCGCGTGCGTATTACGAATAAATGCCCCGTTTTAAAGTAGACTTTTGTAGGAAGCTCGCGTTCTATGCTTTTTTCGTTCACTGCTGGGGATCGAGTAAGGCGTGAAAAAAACTTACTTAAATAAATATCAAATGTTGCTCGTTTTAAAGTAAAATATAGGATGGGATAGGATTTAACGGCCCACGTTTTATAAAATAAATATTGACAGCGGTGCGTATTTCAATTAAACTCCTGTATAGAAAGTTCAAATTCCCCTATAACTTGCGTTACTAACACAGACTAGTAAGGTTACTAACCCATGCCAAATTCCTTGCCCTCCAAATCGCGCCCAAATATAAAGTCCTTCATATACAAGTCAATGATTTCAGCCCACTTTTACCCTTTTTCTTTTTTCCGAGGGGAAAATCCATTGTGGATACCACCACTAAGTCTGTGATACCACCGCACCGCGGGGACAGTGCCAAAGAAGATATATACTAACGTAAAAAGAAGCGACACCGAAGCATGTGTGCTGTAAACCCGTCTCGCGGCTATGTGTGCGTGAACGGACGTGAACGGGGGTGCGCGAGGGGCGCGCGGTGTGTGGACAGCTAGCCGCGGCAAGATGAATCGCAGGGGTGCCACTCGCTTCAACATTCGCTCGCGTGACGTGCGCTCACACAACAAAGATCGATCGGCCGGTAGTGGGCGTGGCACTAGTTTTACTTGAAATTCGTTAGAATTTATCATTTGTAATTCATTGTAATCAACTAACTATGGCTAGAGCTTTTTATTCCTGTGTCTACATTGTGACTTGAAATACATTAAGAAGTACCTACATCTTCGGATTGTATTAAATAAAAAAGGCTTTTAATAAATAAAATGGCGAAATAGATGAAATGTCAATTGAGTCTTTTAAATTATACTTGACGCGGGTGTCGCGGTCGCAGATGACATGATGTCATATCATATCATATATTTTCTATGGACTGAGATTTAAAAAAAAAACAAAAATTTTATTCTGCAAATAGGCCACAAGGGCACTTTTACAAGTCAACACATGAATTATACAATTAAATAAATTGACAATTATAATTATAATGTTTTCAAAACAGAATTGCAGAACTAAAAAAAAGTGGACAATAATAATAATGATTTCAAAAGTATAGTGATTAACAAACTCACAATATTCAATTAAAATTAACTTACAATAAATTATATAAAAAAAAATTAGTGACGTATATATACCGTCTCTGTCCGAATACACAAAAGTATATACAATAAATTTAATATCTCAGAGATGTATATGGTCTCTGAGCGTCCATTATTCCTAACTCCTTAGAGATGTACATGGTCTATAAGCGTCTAAATTAAAATAAGTAGTAAATGAAAATAGCACTTAAGTAATTTAATATTCTCAGAGATGTATAAGGTCTCTAAGCGTCAATAACAATAAAATTAATCCAAAACAGGATGATGTCTCTCGTCAATCTCCAATAAAATAACACTTGTATTAAGGTATTAATCATGCCATGCCCTTGCAAGCATGAACAGACCGGACTCCACAAACAGCACCCGATCACGAGTATGACGCGTAATCTCAGCCATCAATAGTATTATATATTATTTTAGCATACAATTGTATTCATGTGAAGCTTAGATTTACACAAGAAAAGTAAGTTCCCATATTATGAGAAGTTTGTGGGTACCTATTTTATGAGCTTTTAGTAAGTTTTCTCCTGACCCAGTGCATCTGTCTGTCTGTAATCAAAACTTACAGATTAAATTTGACTAGCTTCCCGGTGTTTGATTGATGAATATCATGATCATTGAATAAACATTACTCCTCTTGCCCAGGCAGCTACATTGCCAACCCTATGCAACAGATGTGACGTTACAAGGTCACCGGCGCTCGACTCACACCGATAGGCCGTGTCGCCCCCCTGACAGTGCGGAGCTTATGTCGGACTTGCACTAACTAAAAACCCCCCGATCGTCCTCCTCAACTCATTTCGGACGGCTCTGGGTGGCTCTGGGATCTCCGTCGGAACGCAACAGTGCCGCCCGCGCCCTAGAGTCACACCTCTGTGGGTCCCACCGTCTGTTTTCATAGACGATCGCAGTCTCCAACTGCGACCGTCTTCGACCCCAAGGACCCCCCTTTTAGTCGGCTTTTACGACAGGCAGAGGATACCGTAGCCGTATTCTATGCCCCGGCTACAGCTTTTACCCTATTTCCATAAAAATAGGTAAAGCAAACAAAAAGCAAAAAAGCAGAGTTACTTATTCATAGATTACATACATGTGATTTGTATGTAATCTATGAATAAGTAGGTAATATTATATATCACGTTGTTACATTATTACTTTTATTTTTTTTATGTCAAGTCAATTAATTATGAATCGTTAGTCGACCTCTACGTACCTAAATTCGCAGAAAAAAAAGCAACCTGGGGATCATCTAGATTGCAACCGGGATAAAATTAAGTTGAATAAGGACAGTACATGAACGGTCCAAAGATCGAATAAACAAGCGCTTCACACTAACTCGTTGACAATACAATCGAGTTTACGATTTGATAGCACAATGTGTCAATCTACGATGAATTGTCAAATGGCGTCCATCTTGATTTTATACAGGATGAGAGATAACAGTGGGCAGATTATGCTTGAACCTAAATGGTCGCGTACGGTCCGGTTTCAGAGGAATTTCGTCTCTCGGACGCTCTGGTTGTGGAATGGGCTCCCTGCCCGTGTCCCTCCCTGCAGACTCCCGAGGGATTACATACAATATGGGGTTCTTCAAAGGAGTGTAGGTATACATTTTCAAAGGGTCGGCAATGCGCATGTGACTCCCCTGGAAATTCAGGTGTAAATAGGCCGGGGTGACCGCTGACCATCACCGACCGCTTTATTGCCACCAACGTAGAATAAAAATAATATCCATATATTTTACAACCAGCTTTTGCCCGCGACTTCGTCCGCGTGGATGTTGTTTATGTTGAAGTCCACTTCATACAAACTTCCGCCCCCTAGTTCATCACCTTATGAGGAGATTTCTGGGACAAGAACTATCCCATGTCTTTCCCTAGGTCTCAAAATTTGATATAAATATAAACGAATACCCGGCCAAATAAAAGAGGTTGTTTATGGAAAGACGTCAGACGTTTAGTTTAAGACAAGTTTTCAATTCAATAGATGCTTAAGAGCGTTTCCGTCCCTCTTGGTGGAACGCGTATAGAATCTCTATAGAAAACCCTTAAGCCTCTTACAGACTGGCGCGGCCTGGCCGCGGCGGTCAATAGTAAACTTGTCATTAGCTGTCAAATTTACTATTGACCGCCACCGCAGCGCAGGCCGCGCCAGTGTGATTAAGGCCTTAGGTAGGTGATCTGCGGTTCTGTAATAAAATAAGAGGTGAATAAACTACATTACTCTTTTGACTTATTAATTTAGAATGATACGTAGGTATCGTGAAAGGCAACGAAATAATTCCTAATCAAACAATATGTTTACATTTCTTATTTCATCTAACGAGCTCAATCAGCCTAAGGCGGCGGTGAGCTAAACTACCAATTAAAAAAAAACAAACGACTCAAGCTTATTTAGGCCGGATATAAAATACTTCGTTAGTAGCCAATGATCCTCATTACGGACCTTTTGTAATAAATAAAGCTGTTATTATGGCGATAAAAAATAATGTTACACTTGACGTCGTAAAAATCACTTGATATACCTACTTGGACCGTAGAATACAATAAAAATATCACATCAATTGGTCAATCAAGTGGAATAAGAAATCAAATCGTATAATCACGTACCTATACTTAGATTCAGGCACGGGTTTTAGGGGTGGGGTAATAGGATGGAAATTAGGGACAGATGGGGGGAGGGGCGGCTGAAGTAGGCCCTTAATATTACTGCATTTGTCTCTTGTTGGGCCCATTGAAGGGTCGGCAATGCTTCTTCTTATATCTCTGGCGTCTATGCTACGGTGTCGCGTTTAAAGTTTTTTAACTTTCTGTTAGCAAAAAATGTTTTAAAACCATTTTAATTAATTACTACATATGAGTAGGTGGAGGGAATGTCCGTCTCCACGGAATCATGCTTGGTACTCTACGTAGACTGATAAGTGGTAACCATGCCCAGGTTATTACTTATCACCAATGAGAGTATTTTTATTACAAGCTTTCATTTAACTTGCACTGTCCGTAAGTACCTAAGTCGTGTCAATATCGATACCCTAGTTCACAATCGTACTTAAGTACGGGGTAAAAGGAGGTCAAGTTAAGACTTTAAATTACATACAATTGTGAAACTATAGGCTAAGTTTGTCATCAAAACTTGCATTCCTAATTTCAGCCACTTGCCGGTATCCGATTGAGCTGAAATTTACGATACTTAGGTATGTAACTTTGGTGACAATGCAATATTATGACACCACCGAGCTGATCTGATGATGGAGACATGGCAACTCCTAAACTACACAAGATAAACCCATCGTGAATGGGCTCATAGCAAACGTCTCAGCGATGAGCGAGTAGTTGATGAGTGATGACTGTGCAAAAAGGTACAGTCGGAAATAAAAGCTTCTACCGAAAATGAAATTCTTGACTGAAACCTTATCTGTAGGTACAGACAGGACAGTACCATAAACGTGTTTATACTTTTGGACTTTATCTACAAAAAAACTCGATTGTAACAGAATGTATGTATGCGAGTGATGCTGACTGTACTTAGGTAATTAAATTACAAGTAAGTAACTAGATACATTCACAGTGATTAAGTTGTTGCTCAATACTCTAGACAGCGATAACCTTCCGTCGCCTCTTCTACTGATTACCCAAAATATTTTTTTAAAATTTTTCCTGTTCTCAAACTACAAGTACCTACTACACGCCTTTTTTCCAGTTATTTGAGACATATTAAATCTTCCTGTAAACAAAATACTTAAAATGTAGCAACACAAAAATAGACAACAGACTTGGCCATAGAATCTATTAACATGATAGCTTATACCGTCACGTTTTACGGAAAAAAATGACGGTATAATAACCTATCGTGCTAGCTCAACTGGAGGTTAGCAATTTTATCATACAACTTATACTGTTAACTATTAGTTATACTCATCCTCTAGATTAGTAACTTATTATGTTTCATCCTCTAGATTAGTAACTTATATTATTATTTCACACTTGTAGTAACGCATAAGTGTTACCACTTCAGCACGTAGTTGAGGAGATTTGTGTGCTTGTAAGGGCAACACAAACTTTTATTTTTTAAAATTTTGCTCTACTACTACCCTTCCTGGTTTTGGTTCGGCCTCCATCATTCATTCGCATTTTTCGTGCCAACCACTTCGGACCTTCCTTGATTAAGCTCACGAGTTAACGAAAATGTCGAAGCGCGGACGCGAGGAGATAGCCTTTTTTTAGGGTTCCGTAGTCAACTAGGAACCCTTATAGTTTCGCCATGTCTGTCCGTCCGTCTGTCCGTCCGTCTGTCCGTCCGTCCGCGGATAATCTCAGTGACCGTTAGCACTAGAAAGCTGAAATTTGGTACTAATATGTATATCAATTACGCCGACAAAGTGGTAAAATAAAAAGTGGAAAAAAATATTTTATTAGGGTACCTCCCCTATACGTAAAGTGGGGAGTGATTTTTTTTTTCATTTTAACCCTAACGTGTGATATATTGTTAGATAGGTATTTAAAAATAAATAGGGGTTTACTAAAATCATATATTACGTAAAAAAAAATGTGTGTCCCCCCCTCTAACTTTTGAACCATAAGTTTTAAAAATATGAAAAAATCTCAAAAGTAGAACTTTATAAAAACTTTGTAGGAAAATGATTTTGAACTTGATAGGTTGAATAGTTTTTGAAAAAATTACAAAAATAATTTCTGAACTAAGTTTGTAATTTAACCGTATAAACAGGTGTTTATTGTACCTGTCATTTCTACAAAATCACAATGAAATGACGTGCTTTCAAATAAAGTAAAACCGGTGAAAATCGGTTCACGCAATAAAGAATTATTCCATAAAAATCATCTTCCATACTTTAAGCTCGCGCGCAATAGTTTACTTAATTTGCCGATAGATGTCGCTGTACGTGGAACGCTCATTTCTACATGGCGGTGTTAAGATTTTTCCTGATTTAATGGGGTCTGAGCAGGTGCGAATCTATAACTCTTTCTTTAGTTATCACCGTCCTCTGTGGGCCCGTTTTTAGGGTTTTGTGTTTCTGTACTTAATATGTCAACTTAATGTGACGGACGGAAAACTACGGAACCCTACACTGAGCGTGGCCCGACACGCTCTTGGCCGGTTTTTTAGCAAAGTGTTTGAATAGGTTAGAAAAACAGTTAAAACATTCGAATGAACAAGCTCTTTTGAAAAAATTACAAAAATAATTTCTGAACTAAGTTTGTAATTTAACCGTATAAACAGGTGTTTATTGTACCTGTCATTTCTACAAAATCACAATGAAATGACGTGCTTTCAAATAAAGTAAAACCGGTGAAAATCGGTTCACGCAATAAAGAATTATTCCATAAAAATCATCTTCCATACTTTAAGCTCGCGCGCAATAGTTTACTTAATTTGCCGATAGATGTCGCTGTACGTGGAACGCTCATTTCTACATGGCGGTGTTAAGATTTTTCCTGATTTAATGGGGTCTGAGCAGGTGCGAATCTATAACTCTTTCTTTAGTTATCACCGTCCTCTGTGGGCCCGTTTTTAGGGTTTTGTGTTTCTGTACTTAATATGTCAACTTAATGTGACGGACGGAAAACTACGGAACCCTACACTGAGCGTGGCCCGACACGCTCTTGGCCGGTTTTTTAGCAAAGTGTTTGAATAGGTTAGAAAAACAGTTAAAACATTCGAATGAACAAGCTCCCGCTTCGTAATCGCTTTGTTCAACGTGCTCGTCTACCAAGTTATTCATTTTCCAATACGAGACATACATCGCCAGTTCCGGATTACCTACACGGTTGTATAAACTATGACATAAGTGAAATACAATCGGATTAGTCTGCGGGACTAAATCGCTGTTCAATTCATCTTATGCTGACATGGCACAGATCAGTCTGCGGGACTGTTTCGCCCCATATATATGTCGGGATAAAGAGGGGTAACGGGGTAACGGGGAAGGAGCACAATAACATCGGCATCAGTATGATCAGGAGTTCAATCCATATTAAGTGGGCGGAACAGTGGGTACAATCACGCACACGAGATCAGCACAGTAATAACAATTAATTACAGTCACAAGTCTTAAAATCACAAATCAATGTCAATAAATCACAATCACACGAGGTGGAAATCAAATGACAAAGTCTTTCACACTGAATAGTTATTCAAGCTGAGAACGCGACAACATTGTTGAAACGGTAACGAATCCGTGGGTCAAGTGGTACTTCACAAGGCGCGGTTACGGTAGGGAATACGTCCCATCTCA
This sequence comes from Notocelia uddmanniana, assembly GCA_905163555.1. Taxonomy (NCBI): domain Eukaryota; kingdom Metazoa; phylum Arthropoda; class Insecta; order Lepidoptera; family Tortricidae; genus Notocelia; species Notocelia uddmanniana. Next base: position 10,566,974 of record LR991074.1, on the reverse strand, counting down.
TTCGCAGATCCCATCAGAATGCTCGCTCGGCATTCAAGCCAAAGCTTAGAACAAAGGACAGATATCAAATTTCATTCAAATCTCCAGACCCACGGCTACGTTCGACAATAACACATTGTCCCGTTTCTACGAACTCAGATCTCCTCTGTGTAAAATAACACCGTAATGCTGTTAATGTAAACATTGAACTAAGAATGCGTGTCCCCTGCGCGGGCCTCAGCTATCATGAGCTTTTAACCCGTCCCGCGCCGACACGGCGATCCTGACTGTCACACGTCCTCGTGTGCCAAATAACTTCACAGAGTCTCTACTGAGACATAATTCATACAGTACCACCTGCTCGGCTATCCTGCCACCAAGGCACAGCCATAACAAACTAGTTAGTTTCCAAAATCCATGACTTATCATCAAGTCATCAACAGTCATTAAACATTTCACAGGACACAGATCAGGTACAGCCCAATACTAATTCCATACTATCAAATTACTCAAATTCGTATGGACACAACTATTTGGCTCAACCATCACTACAAACGTGTGATATTATCCATGGCAGCATAACAAATGCAACCAACACCATGTCACACAGACCACAATGCCATCAACGCAAGGTCACACAGACCACAATGCATTCAACACAAGGTCACACAGACCACAATGCCATCAACGCAAGGTCACACAGACCACAATGCATTAAACACAAGGTCACACAGACCACAATGCAACCAACACAAGGTCACACAGATCACAATGCTACCGTAATCCTCCTGCTTACCACCGCACCGCGCAGTCTCCGTACCAGCTAAACTGGGTTCCGAATGTGACCTACGGCTAATGGTCAAGTCAGTAGACCACCTTGCAAGAGCCAAATCGAAGTATACCAAGCAAACAATGCAACATCAAATGCATCATGCAGTGTCAAATCTCGGCCACCATGTGTTTCAACTACACATCTCGCCGACAAGGGCTGATCCTGACTGTTTCCCATAAACATTAAATCGTTGGCATTTTAAACTCTGTGTTACACATACTCGTTAAATAGCATAATAGAAATACTGTCTTCTTTAAAACAAAATCTTAGATTTACTCCATTACTTCAAATTTAATTTGATTTCCACTCATATGACTCGTAATAATCAAACAAATCACCAATCAAAAAATTACAATCTTTGCTTTTTTCGCTATCAAACTTTTATTAAGTTTTACCAACCCTTAAACATAGAATTCACCACCTGATCTCTGATTCCAACCACGTCGGTTTTATTTTAGCAACGGTCAAATCTCAAAACATCTAGCGACAAACGTCACGTAACTTCAATCAATAACTCTAAAAGATGAACTCTGTTTATTCTTTTGTTTTTATTATGTAAGCTGTTACGTTGTTTTCAGCATCAATAGGTATGTCAGGCCAAAGATCAGAGAAAAACCTTCTTTAGATTTGTTACTTACAGTACAGACGTTAATCTTAGTTGAAATTGGTTCAAATCAATATGAAACCAGAAATCCTATTTAAACCATATTGAAATTAATTGCATTCATGTCATAAATTTTTTTTTTTGAAAATATTACAGAAATAAGAAGTCCCACGCGAGCTGTTATTCTAATCGATGAGAAAAAAATAAGCTTTCTTCAGAATACGAAGAGCTCATAGCAAGTCACATCAATAATTTAGAAGTCAGAAATGACAAAAGTCCATATTTTGTAAATGAATCAAATAGGACCAAGTAATCTCTGTAATTTATGGCTCTACTTTCCCAGAGCATGAACAAGGAAACCATGTGAAATGAAACTGAGTGGATAAAGACCATCAGCTCGTATGTCTTACCGGAATTAGATTAAGCTAACTAATCTGCATTTTGTGTAATCGTAACAAAATCTGCACGTTGTTGTCACACATTGAGAAACTAGTACTAATCCAATGTCTATAAATGTCCTCCTCTATAAAAACTCTTGCGGTATCGCGGGTATACACAAACGACTAAAATTGTTAGGTTCGTATTTGAAAATTCATGGTTAATTTCATTTTCATTTGAAAATAAGTGATCTCATTCCAATCAATTTTCTATTAAGTAACAAATCAAATATATCCATTTTGCGTGTTTTTTTAGCCTACGATTTATTTTGAACCAATATGACTCAATTGACCCATTCGTTTACCGTTTCTTTAAAAATATCAAAACTGACCAATAACAAGAAAACCCACCCATTTCAAATTGTATGGACCTGAATAGGTTTCGAAATCAGTTATCACTATGAACTGAAAACATTACGAAAGTGCTGTAATCTTTTAAAGACCGATAAATTGCAACAAGATTTCTTACAGGTCTTTTTGTACCAAAATATGTGAAAACTTGGGACTTAACGTCCTTCTTTTACAATATCATTAAGGTGATATGATTAAACAACTGCACTAGGATAAACTATCGTAGTTTCTTAGCCCGAACATGCTTTTACTAAAGACCCCAATTTTTTAATACGTTTTTAATTTTCAAACTGCTTTATGATAAAGGTCACTTCCTCAGAAAATACCATTATTGTCATCGAACCAAAGACAGACAACAATCAAACCACAATGTATCTCGTACATGGGCTTCACATCATAATCGTCATCGTCATAATCATGACCATCATAACTTTATTACGTAAATCATAACCTTATCGTGATCAACATCATAATCACCATCATAATCACGGCCAACATCACAATCATAAACCATCATAAACCCGCTAACGGGGCACATGTCCCAGCTGTCCTACAGCCGAGAGAGAACTTGCCACAGTTTATGTATGACTGGTCCGACTCTAAAGTAAGACCGATGGGACGAGACAAATAACGTCATGAGAGAGAAAAGGAGCGAGATACTAAATAATGACGTATCAGATACGGATGCAGTATATACTCGTAATCGTCTCGTTGGCGTTGCTCTAGTGAGTAATCCGGCATGTAAGACATCTCCCTTTGACTAACGTAGTGTTATGATTTCTTTTAATTGGGGGTATTATGTGACTCCTGGTAATGCTTGGGGCACACTCAGCAATGAACAAGTTTTAGATCATTCTCAGAAAGATAAGAATATTTATCAGTAGAGCCTGGAAATATTTTGCATGGTCATAGATGTATGGTGTACCGAACTATTTGAAAGAAAGAAAGAAAAAAATAAACATTTATTAATGATAAACACAGATAATACATACAAGTTTACTAAAATAGGACGAACACTGTTTGTCAGAAAAGGGCCACAGCTCAGTATGAAGCTGGCAAAGCAAGCAAATTTGGTCACTTTGGCTGCTACGTACTATATGAAACTGACTGTACCTAAATATTCAACTTTACGTAACGATTAGCGTCAACTTACGACCACCTGACGGACAACGTTTTGACGTGATAACGTCTTTAAAATCGTTTTAGTCGGGTGACATGTTCAGAAACTTGTGTCACACCAAAACCTCACGAGCGCGATCGCAGGTATAAGTGAAGTGCAAGTGAAGTAAGACGTTATCACGTAAACATCTCGATCGTAAACCTACTTTTTTTCGATTAAAGATTAATATCTTTATCCTGCAGATATCTGCAGACCCGTAAAAACTGAGTCGTATTCACCTTATTTGATATTTATTGAATTGGAATCTGTTAAAAACGAGAACATATCCTTTCAATACAGTACAGCAACCCATCCAAGCGGTCGCAAACCGGCACACCAAATTAGATTCCCACCAAAGTCCCACTTCAAACCTCAACTACCAAGCCTAGAATTGATCGCGTTTATGTAGGACATATACCCATCGTCTCTCTCGAATCGAAGTTACATACATCCTCGTGAAAGGTGTAATATATGTCCCACATACACGTGATCATTGAGTTGGCCATCTCAAATATATAAAAGAAGAAACTGACTGACTGACTGACTGACTGACTGACATATCAACGCACAGCCCAAACCGCTGGTCCTAGAGATTCCAAATTTGGCACGTAGGTTCCTTATAAGGTCTAAGGGTGCACTAAGAAAGGATTTTTCAAAATTCAACCCCTAAGGGGGTGAAATGGGGGTCCGAAGTTTGTATGGGGAAACAAGATTAGTTGGACTATTTTATTCGAAACTTCACAGGAGTATTTCTAACGATAAATGAGTAAATACGTGTTTCAGGTTTTTTGAGAAATCAACCCCTAAAAGGGGGAAATCTGGTGACAAATTCTGAAAATCGACATGGGTATTGTTTTTATGATATACCGGGTCGCTGATAACGAAAACAACAATGATTTTAAAATCTCACGTGGAGGACGTGAAATACCATCCCCTCTGTTGGGGTGCGAGGGGGATGAAATGTCTAAATATTAATATGGGTGTCGTTTTTATGGTTTTTTGGGACGTTAATTACGAAAATGGCATCGGTTTTGAAATTTAATATTGTGGTCATGAAAACTTTTGAAAAATTGTGCCAAAAATCAAGAAATAACTGACTGACTGAGAGACTGACATATCACCGCACAGCGCAAACTGGTGGTTCGAGAGATACCAAATTTGGCATGTAAGTTCCTTATAAGGTCTAAAGGTGCATGAAGTGCCGTGAGTTCCCTATGAAGATACGACCTTTTTTGATTATATGTATTGTAGATGGTTTTATTAATCAGTGCCGTCCGATACGATTTCGACATAAATCGATATTTGAGCGTCCGAGAGGACTCTTAATAGGAATCCGAGGTACCTAAACTTTGAATAAAGTAACGGCCATATTAATTTTCTTCATTTCCGTCCCGATTTCGTTCAAAATCGATATCTGAGCGTCCGAGAGGTCCCTAATACGACTCCGAGGTAAAATGTGGAAAAAGTCGCAGTCATTGATTTTCTTTTTTTTTCGTCCCGATTTCGATCAAAATCGATATCTGAGCGTCCGAGAGGTCTCTTAATACGAATCCGAGGTAAAATTTGTGAAAGTGGCGGCCATATTGATTTTCTTCATTTTCGTCCCGATTTCGTTCAAAATCGATATCTGAGTGTCCGAGAGGTCTCTTAATACGAATCTGAGGTAAAATTTGTTAAAGTGGCGGCCATATTGATTTTCCTTTTTTTCGTCCCGATTTCGTTCAAAATCGATATCTGAGCGTCCGAGAGGTCCCTAATACGACTCCGAGGTAAAATGTGGAAAAAGTCGCAGTCATTGAATTCTTTTTTTTTCGTCCCGATTTCGATCAAAATCGATATCTGAGCGTCCGAGAGGTCTCTTAATACGAATCCGAGGTAAAATTTGTGAAAGTGGCGGCCATATTGATTTTCTTTTTTTTCGTCCCGATTTCGTTCAAAATCGATATCTGAGCGTCCGAGAGGTCCCTAATACGACTCCGAGGTAAAATGTGGAAAAAGTCGCAGTCATTGAATTCTTTTTTTTTCGTCCGGATTTCGATCAAAATCGATATCTGAGCGTCCGAGAGGTCTCTTAATACGAATCCGAGGTAAAATTTGTGGAAGTGGCGGCCATATTGATTTTCTTTTTTTTCGTCCCGATTTCGTTCAAAATTGATATCTGAGCGTCCGAGAGGTCTCGTAATACGAATCCGAGGTATAATTTAGAAAAAGTGGCGGCCATATTCATTTTTATCATTTCCGTCTAGATTTCGTTCAAAATTGATATCTGAGCGTTCGAGAGAATTCTTAATACGAATCCGAGGTAAAATTTGGAAAAAGTGGCGGCATATTGATTTTCTTCATTTCCGTCCCGATTTCGTTCAAAATTGATATCTGAGCGTCCGAGAGGTCTCTTAATATGAAGCCGAGGTAAAATTTGGAAAAAGTGGCAGCCATATTGATTTTCTTCATTTCCAAACCGATTTCATTCAAAATCGATATCTGAGCGTCCTAGAGGTCCCCTAATACGAATTTGAGGTAAAATTTGAAAAAAGTGGCGGCCATATTGATTTTCTTTATTTTCGTCCCGATTGTGTTCAAAATCGATATCTGAGCGTCCGAGAGGTCTCGTAATACGAATCCGAGGTATAAAATAGAAAAAGTGGCGGCCATATTCATTTTTATCATTTCCGTCCAGATTTCGTTCAAAATCGATATCTGAGCGTCCGAGAGAATTCTTAATACGAATCCGAGGTAAAATTTGGAAAAAGTGGCGGCATATTGATTTTCTTCATTTCCGTCCCGATTTCGTTCAAAATCGATATCTGAGCGTCCGAGAGGTGTCTTAATATGAATCCGAGGTAAAATTTGGAAAAAGTGGCAGCCATATTGATTTTCTTCATTTCCAACCCGATTTCGTTCAAAATCGATATCTGAGCGTCCTAGAGGTCACCTAATACGAATTTGAGGTAAAATTTGAAAAAAGTGGCGGCCATATTGATTTTCTTCATTTTCGTCCCGATTTCGTTCAAAATCGATATCTGAGTGTCCGAGAGGTCTCTTAATACGAATTAGAGGCAAATTTGTGAAAGTGGCGGCCATATTGATTTTCTTTTTTTTTCGTCCCGATTTCGTTCAAAATCGATATCTGAGCATCCGAGAGGTCTCTTGATGCGAATCTGAGGTAAAATTTGGCACTCCATTCATACCTATATGCAAAAAAGTTTAATGTTACTATATAGGCGTTTGGGGTATCTATGAATTTGCTTATAAAAACGACATAGAGGTTTCGATATTTTTTCCATTTAAATCAACCTTCAATTCTTTTTTAATCGTATGGCATTTATTTACGAACCGTGAGATTTTCGAGAAGACTAGTACGGTTGCCAGTTTTTGTTGCACTTTTAGCACCACCCAGGGGTTCTGTGTATGGTAACGGTGGGTACTCCCTACGGACGCGGTGCAACTTCGACCCCCCTTTGTCAAGTGAGTGGGCAACTTGACTGTTAGAAGTTCGCAAGCCGCTCGAAGGCCTCTAACTTGGCTTAACGATTGCAGCCGGGATCAACGGCTTAGCGTGCCTTTCAAAGCACGAGAGTCAGTAACCACTCAAAGCGGTCACCCATCCAAGAACTGACCTGCGCCCACATTGCTTAACCTCGCACACCGCACGCGGTAGGCGGGTGCCGTTGGGCCACGAGCGCTCTAAATTCTTGATAGTTTGTGCCAAATTGCAATTCAATAGGTCCAGTAAAAGCAACTTGGTTGTAACAGACTGACAGTAAGGAGTGCGAATGGAAGTGAGGCCAAATTTTCTTTTTGGATGCTCCAATGGTAACTGGTAAAACCTACCTAATAAATTTAATTGTAGGAAAAATAAATGTTACACATGATATTGAATTAGCCGTATTTCTGTACTTCAAAGGACCAGAGTTTATGGCCGCTGCGCGCTGTTAGGTCGTTTACAAACCTATTGGTGTTACTGTAGTACACAGATACTTTTACTAAGAGCCATTTCAGACATGCTTTTATTTCATCGGCCCTTTCCCCTTCGGCCTCTCGGAAATGTATGATAATAGTTTTATATCCTTATTTTTGCCAAAATCAAATGAAATTCAACAGTTTGCCGGTTCTCAGAATGTATACTAACTTTTTATCTGTTCATCTGTTAATGAATCACAATCACCAAACTTCGTATAGCGAAACCCCAGAATGTAACAACTACTTTTCTGGAGACCGCATCTAAATCGGTTCAGCCAAACGCGAGATAATCGTGGACAAACATACGAACCTGTTTTTTGTAGACGGTTAAAAATTTCGCTTAGTACGCGGGCGAAGCCGCGGGCAAATGCTAGTGTTGTATCAAAATGATCCGTTAAAAAAACATGCTAGGAGACTCAAAATCTGACAGTTTTAAGAGATATCGGACATTTTATAAATGATTTCAATTATAGACTGCAGTGCTCCCTGTGTGTCCCGAGCGTCCCAATGATCGAGACAGCAGGCGAGGCACGCGCAGCTGTCAGTGCCCGTTTTCCCGCCATTCGAAGCGCGCGCGCCATAGACTACTCATATTGTTTTCTTTTTGTGTTTTTTTACATGTATTAATAAAGTTAATTTTCAATTGTTAATTGAGGTAAAGTGTTCCCGTGAAGTGTAAAAATTGGATAGGCTAGACTTTATGGTTTAAAAAAATAAAAAATAGAGACGTAATCTCAAAAGTAAGAATTGTGTACGAATAATTTCATATTGTGCATTATTTTAATACATCTACAACACACAAATACGAGTGATAAAATATAAGAAAACAATAATTACGTAGACCTAATATCTAGTTATCTAGTTAATTGCACACTGTACTTTTTAGCGTTCCGTACCTCGAAAGGAAAACACGGAACCATTATAGGATCACTCTGTTGTTCGTCCATCCGTCCGTCTGTCTGTCTGTCAAGACCCTTTTTCTCAGGAACGCGTAGAGGTATCAAGCTGGAATTTATATCAAATACTCAGGTCTACTGTCCCTTGAGGCTGTGAAAAAATCAAACTTCTAAGCCAACGCAATCAAAAGATACAGCCGTTTATGCCACAAATTTCCGTAAATTTTCGACACTACTTCCCGTGAATTCAGAATCTTGAAATTTGGTAAGAAGCAACGTCTTATAACACAGATAAAGGAAAAATTGCGAAAATTTAAATTTTTAGTTACATCATATAATAAACATATTTTTTTACGGAACTTTCGGTGTGCTAGTCCGACTCGCACTTGGCCAATTTTTTTCTGCTATCATCAACTACTCTTTGAGACGGTTCGAATAAGCCCAAAGGAGGGGATTATGTAGTGTAGTTTAGTTAGAAGTTGCTATAGCCACCTCCTGACTACATCATTAGATCAGATCGGTGGTACCATAATATTGTATTGTCACCGAACTTAGATACCTAAGTATTCCAAATTGATTTAAAAATGACGTAGTTCTGAGCTAACAAACAACCGAATTGAGAACCTCCGCCTTTTTTTTAAGTCGGTTAAAAATATGGAAGTTAGTATCACCAATAAACGTAGTTACGCTCTCATTTTAAAACGCCTTGCTAGAATAACATGAAACTTTGTATACACAATGGGAGCCGCCATATCTAGGTCGGAAATTGGTTTCTGTTGCTAAAAATTGTAATAGAATAAAAATACAGCGAGTTTTTGAGTTTTTACGTTACGTCTTGTATGAAAACCTTAATAATCGCTGTATTTTTTCTCTATTATAATTTCAAGCAATAGAAACTAATTTCTGACTTAGATATCTTAGGATCACAATGTGTATACAAAGTTGCATGTTATTCTAGCATGGCGTTTTAAAATGAGAGCGTAACTACGTTTGTATGGAGATCCGAGCTTACTGCGGACTCTTAACCAAACACTCTTTCTTAGTCGATAAATACAATTTTCTAATCACCTCATAAAAACGCCCAAAGATCATTAGTCCGAAGCGAAAAAAAAACTTCTGTTCGACGGGACTTTACTTCTTTTCACATAGCGCGGCAGAGCGTAATGTCGCATAAATTTACAGGAAAATGGACTCAATTGATAGAATTTAGAGCACATTTTCATTTTACCCGCTCGGAAAGGATGTTCGCACATCCGTTTTACAATTCGCTGCACACAAATAAAATCGTTTTAATATTATCTAATATTTGCTCTCGTTAGCACTTATATTAGGTTATGGGCTACAAGATTTTTTTATACAACGACGGTGGCAAACAACCTCACCGTCTGCCTGATGGTAAGCGGACACCGTAGCCGATGGTCACTTGCGACTCCAGAGGATTCACAAGTGCAATTCCGACCCTTTATTGACTTGAGGATTCGTTGTGTTGTGTTGACATCTAGAAACTTTGCAGGTGACTCCTCGGAAGCTCTGGCGACCTTACTCCCCACAAGGAACACAACACCACATACCTCAGGAGCAAGTAGTGAGGCGGTCTTTTGTAAGAATGAGGTACTTAATCCCCAGTTGATCTGCTCCAAATTCGAGCGAGATGACGTTCCGCTGTGCTCTACCTCTCTTTCTTCTTTTTTTCGGTGGAAAGGAAGTGAAAAGGAGAGTGTATTACACGGTATCAAAATTATTTCTAACTCGGGAGTAGCGCTTTGATCACTACGCTCAGGATTCTATTCTGAAATCCTGCGTCTCGTTCGGGATTCAACGCGCTAACCCTCGATGAAATATTGCATTTCGCTTCCTTGTAATACAATCTACTATTTTGTTTCTTAATAAATATAAAATAAACATTTCTTTCATTATGTTAACGAATTCACGATATGTCGTGTTAAGTCGATCGAGGATCGAGTCGAACGAGGGCGTAGCGTTAAAATCACCAAATATTACAAAGGGGGAGGGGGGCTCAAAAGTAGGCAAAACCCTCAGGCAAAACCACATGATATCTTGACGAGATTACACATTTGAACCTATGGGAGGTTCAAATGTGTAATCAACTTTTTTAGAAACCTAATTCGGGAGACCAAAAAGTTAGCTGGTAATTAAATGATGCAATACAAAACTACTTAAGATGGGATAAGCGTTGGTAATGACAATTTCAAATCTCATTAGTAGAGACAACTTTCCATAAAGGGATAGGTTTTTTCCTTCTTACAAAATTACAAATTGAATACCACTACCATACAAACACACTTTGAGTAGGAATGTAATTTTAAATTGCTTATCGTATAATTTGGAATGCTTTTGCCTAGCAGTGGAACACGTACCTACCTCGGTTAGGAAAAAAATATAAGTACTCGTACTTACTGTCAACATTATATATAGGTGCTTCCAAATTAGATGCCAATACTTTCAGATCTGATATATAGTACTCGTCCTTAGAAGTAGATTTAAATATAAATCTAATTTAAGGTTTATGTTAGTTTTTGGAGAAAATTAAGAAAACAACTGTGCCACGTAATAACACCCTGTTAATGAGATAATCAGTATTCAACGATTAAGACTTCTTTGACTATCGCATGAAACTTCTTTCCTGTCACTTAAAAACTGGCCACTTTAACTAGCATCCAATGTGTAGCTCAGTTGACAGAAAATGATAACCACCTTGTCAGGTAAATTCAAAATTAAAACAGAAACTGGCCAGGAACTGCATAGGAATAAGAGATATTATTAAGTTAGGCTGGTTAGGCCTAACTTTGCTGACGTTATACTTATATAATGTCAGCAAACTTACACCTTAGTACCTTAGTGCTTCCAAATTAGATGCCAATACTTTAAGAGATGTTAACTTACATCAAAATTTACTTTAAATAGGAATTAATAAAACTTTTATAAGTTGTTTTCAATTTCCGAACAAAATATTATATCGCCACGGGTGAATACAAAACGATATTTATTAAGCGTTAACGTGGAGTTAACCAAAATATGACAATAGGTATTCGGAATTCGAATGACATGCACGCCAACATTGTTTAATTGATAAGGACCTTTTATACTATACTAGGGGTGTTAATTAACATAAATGAATTCTTGAATATCTTCGAAATGGTACTTATGAGAAGATTACTTTGTTTCGTCTCAGGAAACGTGTTTTGTACGTATATTTCTAACGGACATGTTAGAGATGAAACGTAATTTCTAATTTCGCAGGAATCATTTTTATTTAACTTTATCTTATGATTATCCAATGAGTGACTAAACTAAATGAAAATGGGTACAAAGTTGTTTGTACTACTGACGGTGTGTTCTGTGTACTGTGACAAAGTGTTCAAGAGTATCCCGGTGACTGTCAAGAGTTATGAAAACGACACTGTGTTGCTGCCGTGCTACATTCATGACACTGGTAAGGACATTCTTTTAATTTAATTACATTTTTAGATAATAATCAGGTATTTAAAAAGACTTATAGTAAACTAAAACTAAAAATAAAACTAGAATATAACAAAATAAAACTAACACTAAACTAAATCTAAAAATGGCCCCTGCGGCATTGTGCCGAAGATGCTGGCGACGTTTCCTCGCTGAATCGCCAAACGGATTCTTTGAGCGAGGAAACCGGCAGCTCTCCGGTCGCCAGTAACATCAGTAAGTAAAAGGTATAAAATTGTATTCAGCGCCAAGACCACTGTATTTGTTAAATTTTATGCCTTCCCGCCGCTTCTGCCGCTGCTCCGGCCCTCATCGAAGTTCTGTGGAGATGTGACGGGGCCAGTGTGTCTACACAGGTTGCATCCCACACTAGCACCCGTCCCTTACATGATTATGATATACATTATGTTTGTTCCTTCTTAATTATAATATAAACTATGTCTGTATTTGTTGTCGGATTGATCTATACTGTATTGAGTTCTACTTGTACATCTTGTACATCACACCTACTTGTAAACTTAACACGTAACCCTTGTCTACCTATGTATCTAACCTAAGTAGTTATATCAGAACTTCAATAACATTGTCTTAGAACATAAGTTCGTCCATGTACTGAGGTGGGCGTAATCACTGCGACTCAGTCCCCGACTACTGCAGCTGATTACGAACGTTTTGTTATTTTCTATAGCTGTTTATTATGTTCAATAAAAATATACAAATATACAAAAATATATACTCCACGGAATCAAAGACATCCGTCCGGTCTCTTGCCATAGTCTCTTGAAACGCCGGTCGGCTCTAGTAGGGCCGGCACATTGACTGACGCAAGAGACCGACGGATGATGTCGTTCAAGCAGCGTGTCTTGAGAAGCGGCCCGCGCTGCTCTGGCAGGAAAGTCCGTGGTGGCTCAGCCTATCTACTTCTTATATATTACAAGTATTGGAGAATTGTTGAAACAACCCAAAAGTGCTACTTGGCGAAGCGTAATAAAATAAAGCTTTACAATATAAACGACACAATACAAATCCACCATTAAATCAAAATCCACATCTCAATGCTAATACAAAGCTCTTGAACGGATATAAAAAAATAATGAGTGTTCTCTATGCACCGGCACGGATGCAACATTCTTTCATCAATTGCACACCCAAGTTCCAACTTTATTCCCAAAGAATAGGTTAGGTTTCACTGTGGCTGTTTATACTTTGATAGGTACAGTTTGATACATTTATTATGCAAATGTAATAAATGTTCGTCTGTCTTATTGATGGACGGAAAAAAAAGATTACTGACTGCTTGTCTATGTTAAGTCAAGAACAAGATTATTATAATTTTTAACGGGCTTAAAGAATGATTTTGTTCATACAAACGCTCATACGTGGGCTTTGTATAATTTTATTATGTTGGTAATTTGATTAGTACAAACTTAAGTACGATAAAATGATTACTAATTTAAATATTGCCTTTGAGTCTGTGACTGTACCTAGGTATTAACCAGATTAAGAAAAAAAGTCAGACAGAAAAACGCATGAGTGATCCCATGAGAGTTCCATTTTTTCTTTTTGATGTACGGAACCCTAAAAAAGTCCAACTTTAAGATAAAAATATCTACCGATCGCTTACCATCAGGGGTTATTTGCCACCAACATGATAAATAAAAAAATAAAGTAACCTACTCAAACAATGCATTGTTAAACAACACCATTCATTCATTCAGTTCTTATTAGGAAATTTGAATAAAACTTCACAATGACGTAAGATTGAAAGTGCCAAGGACTGGGGCGTTCACCTTTTTTACTCCTCATTTTAAACAACAACTTAATTTTTTTATCTACTCACTTAAAGTAATCATATCAAATTAGTCTGATTACTTTTACAACATAATCGCCGGTTGGGTAAGGTCGGTCGAACGCGGCGTGGCAACTCTAGGACTGCCAAAGAGAATCGGGCGCATATAGTTAAAATAAAATTGATTTGTTAAGTGTTTTATTTGACAATATTTTTTAACTAAATAAAATCATAAACAACTAAACGTGTCGCCGCGGTTGCGTCATTGACTTATTAACTAATAAGAGGCCCTTTTTTTGTTTAGGGGGGAAAATGCATTACGCATACCACCCGGGTGCAGGGGGTGACCCGAGTGGTTATGTGGGACTCCCGTAATGGCTGATGAGACCCGCGGTGTACCCACTAAAAACCCCCCCATCTGCCGCCTCGCCGCCTTGTGGCGAGGTCACGGGAACTCTTGCGCACACATCCGCGACCACGCCGGCGGCAGCCGCTCCCAAGCGGCTCCTTCGCGGACGCCCAGAGGCCCTCCACGATAGGCACGCCAGATGTTTTGGCGTGCCATCCTCCTCGACCTCCACTTTGTGCAGTAGCGGACCCCCCTGAGTCCGCTACTAGGAGGTCATGGGTGCCGAAAAACTTCCAGCACCCGGTGGCGGAGCAGGTCGGTGGTTCCACCACAAACCACACCTCGGCCGCAGAGGGTAGGGAAAAAAAATCTCTTCCTCTGCGGCCCCACCAACACCGTTTCTGCGGAACGGCCCCGCCAAGTTGGCAGGGGGGTAGGGAGACTGGCGCACCGAAACACCAACACGCCTCTCCCCCTGCGATCCCGCCTCGGCCACAGAAGATAGAGAGAACGGCTCACCGCAATACCGGCACTCGTCTTCTTCTGCGGCCCCTCCTCAACGCATCCTCAGCGGGCTACCGAAGCCCGCTGGGAGCGCCCTCCTCGGGCCAGCCGGCAGCCCAAACAGGCCGGCCCTGGGTGCCTTTTAGCTTCACCGTGGATGACCAGTCCACGGTTACTAAGCCACGGCGGGCACCCTCGAGGGGGAACTAATAACAGGCCCTATACGATCGCGATTCGGGGGCCAGAAATGTGGTACCATTGGTATGAACATCGTTCACGATTTGACGTTCTACACAGGAGTAAGGTTTCATATTTTAACGATCGCCAGCAGTCGAGATCGAGCGACGCGGTACGACGCTGTCATTTCAATATGAAACGTAGCTATAACTACTAGGGTACCGGGTTTGGATCAAATTCCTTTGACGCTAGTAAGACGCGCGTCAACCCTGGCCGTACGTTCAAAATGTTAGGACGGGCATAACCTAACTTTTGAGTTTATTGCCGCTAATACTTAGGGATAAGTAATGTAGGGCCCAATTATCCGCGTCCATCTCTGTCTCTTTTTATCCCTTGCGTAAAGAGATAAATCGAATACATTATATCACCATCATCATAAAATCATAGTTAACGAAAATCGAGGAATCATCATCATCAGGCATATGCCTAGCAATGGGACCGATATATAGTTATATGTAGGTTGATGATGAACTATTCGCTATAGTATATGTATATGTACCATGTACTATTATGGCTCTTAGTTATGTATTTTATGATGGTGTGATTGGTGTGCAGTCAGCCTTAATTCAAATAAGTTGTTTTTATAAAAGCTCCCATTATTTCAAGCATTGGACCAATAATTACGTTGTTAACTGTGAGACCGAGAACTAAGCTCACACATTTAAACTAAACAAATATGTATTTTTTTATTAAAAATGGGATTGCTTTTGGCCAGCATCAAGCCAGGGGGGCAAAGATTTTTACATATTAAGTTTTGCTTACTACTAACGAAGCTATAGTTTTTCAAGCCAAAATAGCAAATTAGTGCTAATAAGCTAGTACGTCTGTCTTCGTGTATAGAAATCTAGTTTATTTATCGAATCCTTGCCTTTACAAAAAACATGAATGCAATAAAGTTATTATTATTGTATCGATCTTTACAGCCCGGTCATGGGTCACGGTGGGGATATAGATGCAACACGTAGAGGCCTTTGGGAAACGAAGTTTGATGTAATATAGTGCACCTATTAGAACCCATTCACGGGTACAGCGGTAGATACCCGTGAACCGGTCCCAACAGGCGTTGGGGCTATTGTATGCAAAGTGGAAAGAGAGTGAACTGGGCTATTGTGATGTAGTTTGGACGGATAATGAGATTGGGCTCTTGCAAAGAGTTCCGGACACCTGCCATAACATTGTAATTACAAAGTTATTGAGGCAGGCGGTGACTAGCCGCTCATAAGATGGGCCCCTGAAAACGCCGTCGTAAAGACGGCCAGGAGCTACACCGGTGTGAGCGGCTCAGGGGTGTCGAGAGGTGTGCTGCGCTTTCTCCGAAGTTACTAGCGGCGTTATGCCCTTTAACACTTCGACCCCTGGAGCATATAGCTCTAACGACTCCTCTCTGGACGGCCGATGAAGGCAAGCCAGAGCTGAGAGTCCTGCGGGCCTCCTTGGGATCCCACTCCGACCGACGAAGACACGCCGGAGACAGAGGCCCTGAGCGACTCTCGTGAGCACTCGGGTCCGTGGGGTCGTTACTCCCCAACAGCTCGCTACAAGCTGCCCTGCGAGCTTATTATTATTATTATTTTCAGGCTATTAAGCCAGTGCTAAAGCCAGGATAGATTTAAACAGCGCCATCTATTAGGTGTTTTTGTTAAGCTCATAGATGGAGCTCCTGTGTTAAGCAAAGTCAATGTCCAACGAATTTAATGGTAGGTACAAGGAGCTCTCAATAGTGAACTAGTTACAGAAGACTAAACTTATTACCTATTCATAGGTACAGTTAGCAGCAAAAGTAACTAAGCACTTTAACACGGTCACAATTAAATTATCTACACAGTGCCTCCTCTTCACATTAGAGTCTGTGGGTAGCTAAGGGCCTGGTTACACTTTGATTAGTGTTTAGTGCGACTTCATACATTTGCTGCAAGTGCGAGTGAGAAATGTATGAACTCGCACTAATCACTAATCAACGTGTAACCAGGCCCTTATATTGACCACTAGGCCCGCGTATCTGCTTCTGCTGTTGACTGTACACTACAATGTAAGTACACATTGCATGGCAGTCTGTATAATTTACTAGTCCCTGTCCCTGGTACTACGAATAACATCCATTATCTCTTATCTTATAGATCTCCAGCTTACCCATTCGGGTCCACTGACCGTTTGTTAAAACAAATGGGTCGAGCTGGGGTGTCGAAAACAAAGAGCTCAGATTAGATCTGACATGCGAGTAACACACTATATCAATCTGTTCAAACAATACTTGCAGCATTAATTACGTGCCATGCAAGGTTAAGCAATGTCACCCGTGGTCAACACTTGGATGGGTGACAGCTTTGAGTGGTTACTAAGGCACATCAAGCCGTCGATTCTGGCTGCAATCAATGATTAGCAGTCGTTAAGCTAAGTTAGAGGCCTTGTTTTTAAATGTCAAAACACGTTCGCTGTTAAACTATTAGTGGATTTCCCGCTCTGTAGTGAAAAATTACAAGTATACGAATTACGAATAGAATCGCATATATCACGCCCGTCATGTAAGAGACACGCTTATGTCATCCGCGTACGAGAAAATGAGCCGCAACACTCAATTTATAGCTATTATTATATTCATCATTTCCCGAGCCTAATATATCCCATATCTTTTGGGGTCGGCCCTACTAGTCCGTTTACGCCATACGAGTACGGCGCGTTTTTGAGTGACTTCTGGGTTTACATCCATCGTCTTCATATCTGTGGAAATGGTCCCCATCCAAGTTGTCGGGGGGCGACCAAGGCGCCGTTTAGGTTGACTATGTTCATGACTTTCTTGTCATATGCCCGTCATCATCACGCCTCATGATATGTCCGTACCGACGTAGACGATTTTCCCTTAGCTTATCTGTTATCTTCGCCACTTTGAAAGTCCCCCTTATATATTCGTTCCTGGTTTTGTCTCTGAGGGTCACGCCTCCAGACCATCTTAGCATCTTCATCTCCGTGACGTGAAGTTGTTGTTCGTCTGACTTTCGCGTGGCCCAACATTCGGATCCATACATCAAAGCGGGTCTAATTGCTCTTCTATATATGTTTCCTTTCACCTCTATGGGCATTTTCGCGTCACAGATAACTCCTGTTAGTGATCGCCACTTCAACCACGCAGCTTTTCTTCGATTTTCGATGTCTTTATCTATGGAGGCCGAAGATGACAAAACAGATCTCAAATACTTAAAATGGTTCACTTTCTTTAAAGGCTGCTCCGTGATGTTATATGTATCTGCCACAGAAAAATTACATGGCAGGGCAAAGACAGATCTTTGTTCGACTCATTCTCAGTCCGGTACGTTCTAATATTGTGCACCATGATGTTAGATCGGTGGGTTGGTCTCAGACGGTCCTGAACGCAATTTGCCTAGTTGGAGTTTTGCCTGAAACGCAAAATGACTACCGCGTAATACGTCTTAAACTGAAGGTGACTAAAACGCAAATTGACTAGTCAGTATATTGCCTACATAGTATAACGACTTAAACGCAAAATGCCCGGACAGGTAACTGCAAAAGTTTTTTTCTCTACACGTAAACTAGCAACCCGCCGCCCCGGCTTAAGCTTTGTTAAGACTTAGTATAACAGTAGCATGCAGTCAAGAAATTAAGTGTTAATAGGATAATGCGAATAATATTGATGAGTAATAAAACAATAAAAGGTAAAAGTACCAGACAATCATAACATTATAGGAGGGCCATTAAGGCAGGCAGGGGGGACATTAAGGTACGATGGGAATGAAAGTAAGTACAGGTAAAAAACTTAGTTAAGACTCCTGGTATATGTGTGAGTAATGTGTCTGAACAGACATTACATGAATACATTTGCAACGCAACGTCATACTTCGCAGCTGATTTTAAGGCCCTTATCAGAAGTATTTCATAGCATGTTTGAGAAAAAATATTTTCGAATTGCTACCGCAGTAGAGTAATAATAGCCACATGCTTGCAAGGGCATGATTAATACCTTAATACTAGTGTTATTTTATTGGAGATTGACGAGAGACATCATCCTGTTTTGGATTAATTTTATTGTTATTGACGCTTAGAGACCTTATACATCTCTGAGAATATTAAATTACTTAACTGCTATTTTCATTTACTACTTATTTTAATTTAGACGCTTAGAGACCATGTACATCTCTAAGGACTTAAGAATAATGGACGCTCAGAGACCATATACATCTCTGACATATTAAATTTAATGTATATACTTTTGTGTATTCGGACAGAGACCGTATATATAGGTCACTAAAAATTTTTTTTTTTTATATAATGTATTATAAGTTAATTTTAATTGAATATTGTGAGTTTGTTAATCACTATAGTTTTAAAATCATTATTATTATTGTCTACTTTTTTTTAGTTCTGCAATTCTGTTTTGAAAACATTATAATTATCATTGTCAATTTATTTAATTGTATAATTCATGTGTTGACTTGTAAAAGTGCCCTTGTGGCCTATTTGCAGAATAAAATTTTTGATTTTGATTTTTTGATTTTTGACACTATAGATTCAGGCTACCGAAAGCTGAGGCTAGCAAGGTAGTTTGACATTATTCCTACATCCATTTCTTAGAGAATAATACCTGATGATAGAAAAGGATAAGTGCATGTTCTCTGGCTAACCTGATTAGACTCCCTGGATATCCGCCACCAATGGCACGAAACAGAAACAAAACTTCAGACTGACTGTGATGATAAGTCGAGAATAAATTCTATGCGATTGTACATGCAAAAACAAAACACAAAAGTAGGCAAAATGCGTCTTTGCCATTTTGTGTACAGGGTGTTACGCGTTTTAGTCACTTTCAGTTTAAGCCGTATTACGCGGTAGTCATTTTGCGTTTCAGGCAAAACTCCAACTAGGCAAATTGCGTTCAGGACCATCCGAGACCAACCCAGATCGGTTTGCAGCTCTTCCAATGTTTCCGCTATAAGTACTATGTCGTCGGCATATAGAAGTGTCCATGGAGCTGGTTTCTGAAGGTTTTCGGTGACGTAGTTCATAACTATGTTGAACAGCAGCGGACTAACAGTAGAACCTTGGTGGACTCCTACTTTGATTTCGAATTGGGCTAATACCCGCCGTGCTACGAACCCTAGTCTTGACGTTGTGATACATGTATATGTCTTTAAGAATTTCAATGTAGTATTCGGGAACTAGTTGTACTACTTGTACTCGTAACGATTGCCATATAAGCTCTCGTGGCTATTATTATATTTCATTTATATTTTTATTGAATATTTTAAGTTTTAATTGTGGTTTTAATAGTAGGAGTTGTTTTGATTTTTTTTAGCGGAATGTGTCCGGAACGCAGTCCACACTGCTGCGTGCGCAAACGTGCAGCTTCTACATTCGCTGCGTAACTACGCATGATACGTAGTGTGGCCCAGCCCTAAACTTATTTTAATCAATTTCCTACTTAGCGTGCCGTTTGTAAAGTATGAGGAGGTTTGCTTTGCATAGTCTTGTACCACACACCTTTTCCTTACAGCGCTCATTCTAAGAAAAATATAACATAATTTCTAAATCTTCCTACGTTTCTTGCCGTCATCTTCATGCTTCGACGACAGCAGGAGGACTTAAATTGACCCTAGCCCAAATCGGACCCTCAACCTATTTATCACCAATAAAATTAATTCTAAATTCAATATGTCCGCCGTACCTTGTTAGATACAGGAAGCGATCGCTATCTTTATGTACCAATTGTATGACTTGTATGAGCCACTTGGGGTAACCAATTCATGTTGTTAGTCATAAATGGAGTGAATAAAGATGTTATTGTGACACATGGTAGATGGTTGTTATATTAAGAACTTATTTTGAATTGATGTTTTTAAGCAAATATCATTTTATTTATGTACAACGAAAATATATACAAGAATCCTTAACCAAAATAATATAAATAAAATTAAAACTAACTTAAATCTAAAACGGGCCAAAGCCGCCAGCTCTTCGGTCACCAGTTACTCGTACCTCAACCAGACGCTTCTTCTAGTAATTCTTTTGTTTTGAACACGCATTTGTCGCTATTTTTCCGCCACCCCAAGGTTCCAAGACCGGATCGAAGTGTTATAATAATATTATTTACAGTACATATGGTGCTATATTACCGCACAAGTGCGGTAATCAGCAGATTACGTGCATATGTCGAAACTTTAAAGAGCCATATGTACTGTAAAACGTTGTACGATACACGTGCGAACAGGTAATTCGCAACTCGTGTCGATTTAAAACACTCCCTTCGGTCGTGTTTCAATTTATCACCACTCGTTGCGAATTTCCTGTTTTCTGCACTTGTATCGTAATATACTGTTATTGAAGTGTGCTATAAAGAGTATTTTGTGCTTTTAGTAGGGATAGGATTATCGTTCTCGAACGGTCCTAGCCTAGCGTAAAAAAGGAGACGTAAAAGAACAACATTACTAACCTGACGCTCGAAAGGGAGATAGCAAACTTATCCAATGCCTGACTGATAATTAACGAATAATTTTTGTTATAATACTGTTAAAGTGAAGCTAATGTAGGTCTTGCCACAGCCTTAACACACAAATAGTAGAGTCGAAAACTTGGAGAATACATATACAACCTGACTCCAGATTCATCGAATACTTTAAAAGTCAGCATGATAGAGACATCAAAGTTAGAATATGTCCCTATTGTTCGCGCATGGAATATCGGCCCAGATTTTGAAAGATTTAACATTTAAGGGCCCAATTAAGAAAGCTGGGATATCCCTATGACATTTCGGGAACTACACATTTTGAAAGTCGAATAGCGTCTCAGTTATTGTATCCTCGACATAAAGTTGATTTTATTATATACCACGTCGGTGGCAAACAAGCGCACGGCCCCCGTGATGGTAATCGGTCACCGCAGCCTATGGACGCCTGCAACTCCAGGGGTGTCACATACGCGATACCGACCCTTTAAAAATTTATACACTCCTTTCTTGAAGAACCCTATACCTACTGTAGTCCCCCGGGAAAACCTTAGCAGGGAGCTCATTCCACAGTCGGAGCGTCCGAGGGAGGAAATTCCGTTGATATAGGTATATAGACATGAATGACAAGTCCAATACGTAGTATTATAGGTGTGGAATAAAAGATAATGTAGTTAAAATGTTAAAAAAGGTATGCTTCGGTGGTTTGGGATGTTGAGTGGACGTGGGAAAGGAGACTGAAAAAGAACTACGTCCAACAGATGGACTGGAAGGCAAAGTATTTTGACCAAATTACTGAAATACTCAAAAAAGCCAGATCAGAAGTACCCGCAACCGAAAAGCTTGTATTAGGGATGTATGGATGTGGCCATATAGCGAAAGAAGTTGATAAGCAAGAACGCCAAATACGCTCTTTGGTACCCGTCTGTCTACCCCAATATGATATAACTTCGTTCCGTTCGGCGTTGAGACCCTCGATCCGTGGGGTCCCAGGGCCCATGACCTCTTTAAAGAAGTGGCAAAGAGGCTGGACACCACTGGTGACCAAAGGGGCCTGGCAGCTTCCTCGCACAACGCATCAGCATTGCTATACAGCGAGGAAATGCTGCCAGCATCTTTGGCACGATGCCGCGGGGTGACCCCTTATTTTAAATTATTTATTTTGTAAGTTTTTAATAAGTTTAGGATATTAGTTGAAATTTGTGAATTGTGATGATGAAAAATGGATGTCGATAAAATAGATATTGATAGTATATTTCATGTGCTAATATGTTTAAAATAAAAATCTACAATACTCGTATAGGATATGGATATGAGCGTAAGTATATATGTATGATGTGTATGTAAGTATAAAGCCGGGTCCGAAGCGCAATGTTTTTCATGTTTGCAAACATCTGACATGTTTTTCGAACACAAAATAGGTGTGGCCTCATTGGCCTCAATGTTAAGGCGGGTCCGCTGCACCAAAAATCCAACACAACATGTTTGCAAACCATGTTAGATGTTTGCAAACATGAAAAACAAACGGCTTTAGTAAATATGAAACAGTCTGTCTATTACAAGGTAAAATTAGTTTAGTATTTTGTCTATTTCGTACTTTTTCTTGGTGGTTAACAATCCTCTTATTTTGTTCTCAGACACAGACATCCGAGTCCGCTGGTACAAAGACGAGGAGTTACTCGGGGACAGTAGGGACGCGCATCGCCTCCTGCCGCCCCGCACCCGACTCCACGCCAACTACAGTCTGCAGATCGACGCGCTCACTGCTGGGGACACTGCGCACTACACTTGCGAGGTATTGCAGACGAGTTACTCCGGGACAGTCAGGACGCGCACCGCCCCCTGCCGCCCCGCACCCGACTCCACGCCAACTACGCGCTCACTGCTGGGGACACTTTGTCCGCGTCTTCGCTCCTATTGGTCGCAGCGTGATGTTATATAGCCTAAAGCCTTCCTCGACAAGTGGACTATCCAACACAAAAATTTTTTTCAATTCGAACCAGTAGTTTCTGAAATTAGCGCGTTCAAACAAACGAACTCTTCGGCTTTATAATATTACTAGATGAAAGCCCGGCTTCGCTCGGGTGAAATAAATAAGAAAGAAATAAACAAAACATTTATTCGTGACAGTTATGCAAACGACGAAAGAAATAGTGTACAAAAATGTATAAAATAAAAACATTACAACAACGGATTATGATGAAACTTCGAATCGTATAGAAATACTAGTTACCCGCGCGGCTCCGCCGCGTCGACGTACTACGAAGAATGCAAGCGAAGCCGCGGGATAGAATATAGCCTATCTATATTCTATCCCGTGGCTTCGCTCTCGATTAAAAAGTTGATTTAAAAACATTTGTGTCACAGTCAATCATAAAAAAACATATTTGCACCCCGATCCACCGCATAACTGGGCCTTGTACGTGGGCCATGATGGGCTAATGAGATATCAACCTACATGCATTTCTGCAGGGTTCAACTTTGTAGTGCTTGACATCCTCAGACAAATATTGAAAAAAAAAATAGCATTTTAACCTTTTGAACGCCATACTTTATGAACCACAGTGACACTTACACGCCAACTCATTTTTCATAAGAGATAGAATATAAACCAATAGTATCACAGAATAAGTAATAGTACATAGTATAAAGTACGAAGGTAAATTTCATATATCATAACACCTATGTTCTCGGCAATTAAAGGTTGTAATTATTTTTTTAACCTTTTAAGCGCATTATCTATAGAAATGCATGTAGGTTAATATCGCATTGGATGCCGTCGCCATGACGGATATATTCGTCGTTGTATTGAATCGATGGTGCGCATATACTTCAAATGCGTTGTTGGTGTCGTAAAGGTTAATTAGTGCAACATTGTTTTCTCGTTCGTTTGATCTAAATCCACCAATAGGTAACGTCCAATGAGAACTTCTTTGCTTATGTTCTCTTGATCACCCTACTGGTATGGCAATAGGTGGAAGAGAGACACACTAAGACACAGCGAATCTCTTCTCTTTCAAAATGTTTTGCAGCTTATCTATGATTAACTCAGAAACAGTTCTGTAACTCACAACGTAAAGTTTAATTTGGTTTGTCATTGTTTTGGCAGGTATCATATCAGTCAAGATATACGGAACGTATATTTGAAGCGTCATTGGTTTGTATGCCAACTTCTTTGTTTAAACCATGACAATATAATATTGACATAATAGAGCACAATAAAAAAATTGACACAATACGTATGTCATTTATGTAAACATTTCATTTATTTTCTGCTCTGTTCACATTATCCGATCCGATATCGGCGTTGGAGCCGACACGGTTATGTATGTATGTACGTATGGCTTTATTGTACATAAAACACGGCAAAATGACAAACAGACAAAAAGTGGAAGTAAAAAGGCTAGCTTATCCCTATATGTATAGAAAACTGCCACAGATATCGAATCCGCTCATTTAAGTTGAACAGTTTCTGAACATCTGATCTCTTCTCTCTAATGCACAAATCAGTAAGTTTGAGAGAGACAGATAAGTGATATCTGACAGGTGTTCACCTGTCAGTGCATCTGCTTTCAAATATATTTGTTTATATGCAAATTGTACTGAACTGACGTTTGTGACGTTTTGGATTATATGGGATTTGAAATTTTGGTGTGCTTTTAAGTGGAGACAATTCGTTAGCAGCCGAAAATGATCGTTGTATCTGTCCCGGTCTAATTCATCTTGCTTAACCATAAGGATCCAAAGAGACAACTATAAGAAAAATCGTCTTGCTTAACACTGCGGATCTGTTAGTATTATTAATTACGAAAACTGGTCACTGTTCACATTGCTCGACACGATATCGGTCACATTTCCATACATTTGTCGGAGCCGAAACCTTCATCAAATCGGATAATGTGAACAGGGTCTTAAGTTGGGAAATGAATGGGGCCCTTTACACGATTAATATAATGACAAAACTGAGATGTCAATATTATCGCGTTTTTCCAAATAGTTCGTGTTTTGGTTCAATATGCATCAATATTCACGTAAATCGTATGGTGATATGAGTGTATCACGGGATAATAATCACCGTGTAAAAGGCCCTATCAAATTAACGGATCACTAAAATTTGTATTTTCTTTATAGACCGCAATAATATTGACACCTCAGTATTGTGAAAATAAAAATCGTGTAAAGGGCCACAATAAAAAATAAGTTAAATGTTGACACAAAACGTCTGGCATTCATGTAAACTGTAAATACTTAGACCGAATACACCCAATATTATGTGTTGTCTTGTAAACAAATTAGTAATTTTACTTTCGTTTATAGTTAATAATATTGAGTATTTCTTGACTCAAAAGATTTTATTTTGTAATGCTGTATCAGATATTTCTTACAGGAACATTTTAATTCATATTTGATTTTATGACATCCGGAATCATACAATAGCCAGTTCCCAAGTCACGTGTTAACCAAGCTAAATTTTGACACCTCGTACAATTCTACCAAGGTAAGCTGACCCGTCGCTTGTATGCGGCTTCATCGAACACGATTTTGAGGCTTATATTTGTCGGGGCATCCAGGATTTTTCGTAAATATCAATTTAATAAATTTTCTAGGATAAAAATCAAAAAACTAAGACCTTATTGCAAATCTGCAGCATGGGACGAATCCTATGGTATATAATTTATCAAAATCGGTCCATAACTGTAGATCTGATGGGCGTTGTAAGGATCGGCTTCGCGTAATATATATATAGATAGTCTGTAGTCTGGATTGGGAATAAAAGTATGGAATGGAATTATATGGAATTAAATAAAAAATAAAATAAAATAAAAATAAAAATAAAATAAAAATAAAATGCATTTATTTCGGACAACTTTTGATCCATA
Organism: Notocelia uddmanniana; assembly: GCA_905163555.1. Lineage (NCBI taxonomy): Eukaryota > Metazoa > Arthropoda > Insecta > Lepidoptera > Tortricidae > Notocelia > Notocelia uddmanniana. Next base: position 10,541,066 of record LR991074.1, on the reverse strand, counting down.
TGTTGTTAGTACTACAAAAGACTTATAAAACTATGTTAGTGCGTAAACTTAAATGTAAGGAGGACCAGTGTCTTAGGAGACTGCCGTCCCATCTGTCTGCCACTACGTTTAGGAGACTGTGGCGGCTGGCGCATACCCTGCGGAGCGTCGCGGCGCAGCGCTTGCGCAGTGTCGCGTGGAAGCCGTCCACTTGCGCGTCCGCGAACATACCGGACGCGCTACAATATCGCGGCAGCCGCACCAGTACCCTAAATGCATCATTGTATTGGACGCGTATTGCATTGAGCGATCTCTGGGTGTATTTGCACCATAAGCTACAGGTATACAGCGATGTACAGTAGGCCCTAAATAATGTTAATTTAACGCGTACCGCACATCGGCTGAACCTGCGCGCTATCATGTTAGCCCTGATCGCTAATGCTCTACGCTCCCTCTCGATGTCCGCGTCATCTCGCAGGTCGTCGGTTAACAAGTGTCCCAAATATTTGAATATGTACACCCTCTTTACCGGTTGTTCATTTAGAAGTATGGGAGGGACATATGATGGACACTTGCTACCCGCCTTAAATACCATGTACTCGCTTTTGAGTACATTATATTTAAGATCGTGTTCTTTGGCGTACGACTCGCAAACATCGAGAAGTATCCTCAAACCTCCGACCGATGGGCTCAACAGAACCATATCGTCAGCATAGCTTATATTATTGAAGCAAACCCTGTTCACGTGGCATCCGACATGTGTTCTGCTGAGCCCTCCGATCAGAGCATCTACGTATAAATTAAAGAGCTTAGGAGAGGTAAGCCCTCCCTGCCTTACACCACATTCTAAATTGTACTCCTCAGACAAAACACTGCCCCAGCGAACACTATTTCTCTGACTGGAGTACCAAACCCTAAACAAGCGCGTGAGCTCCCTAGGGAATTTGACCCCATCAAGCTTTTTCCATAATAGGTCATAATTTACGAGGTCAAAAGCCCTAGAGAGGTCCAAAAAACACGCATATATTGGCGTCTTTCTGCGCGTGTAATACTCGACGGCCTGCTTTAGACAGATGATTGCACTGTCGGTTGACAGACCGGCTCGAAAGCCGAACTGTGCGTCGTGTAATCGCAATCATTTGTCCAATTGTACATTAAGCAGGCCGTCTAGTACCCTTGCCACAATCGTTGCCAGAGAGATTGGTCTGTAATTCGTCTTGTCCGATATATCGCCGGTTTTATTTTTGACGATGGGGACCACTACAGTTTTCGTCATATTTGTAGGTACATAGGAATGCCCGATGCACAGGTTAAACAATATCGTTAACAGCCGGGGTAGATGTGGGCCAGCAAACTGCAGATGCTCGACGCTTAAGTGGTCGTAACCAGGAGATTTTCCTCTCTTCATCATTTTTAATGTTTGGATGACGTCATTAGGACCAAAACGAACCTGATGGTCAGTTTCTAACTCATCGTCGAGGACCTGCCTTTTGCAATTGGATGGTGACTTCAGATTAAATTGTTCTTTGAACATATTAGCAATCCTCTGAGGGTCAGAGATACCATTAACAGTGACAGAGAGACCAGGCCTTGCTTCCATTTTTTTTGTAAGTTTCCAGAAGTTACGGAAATCATTTGAATTGGGAGTAAAAGATTACGCAAACGACGTCACGGGCAAAGGCTAGTATCTTTGCAAGTTAATCCTAAGCATTTTTATAAGGGTAGTATTTAAAGGCACATAAAAAATTTGACACCGTAATCAGTACTGATTTGTATAGCTAAAATACTAATCGTTCATTAAAATTCAATTCAGATGTGCATTGTTAAATATTGATGTGCCAGTCAGTATTTTTGGTGCGAAGTCAGAGCTGCTAACGCGAACGAAAACAAATGAAGTTCGTGTATCTCCCTCTCTGTCGCACTTGCAAATTCGAGCGACACAGAGGGAAATACACGATGTTCGTTCGTTTTCGTTTCGCGATAGCAGCTCTCTATTCTCCGCTAAATTCTATTCAGTGGGGCCCTTTACACTCAATATTATCGCGATTTTTAAAATTGTATGGGGTCTGTTAAACGCTTAATACTATCACAATACTGGTGTGTCAATATTATCGTGGTTTTCAAAATCGTATGGATTTTTCTTCAATATTCATTGCACGTGATACGGATCGTGATATGAGTATATCGCGTGATAATAATAATCATGTAACAGGCCCCTATGGATGTTGCTTCAATATTCAGTGTTTCACGTGATAATAATAACAGTTGGTAATATTTTCTCCAATTAATGGAAGCTATTTAACAACTTGTTCCGTTTTGCCAAAGGTATTTCACATTCCGATACGCGCACCATCCAGGAATAGGAGCCGTCAGACCAGAGGGCCTACCACGATCTGAAAACGAAGTATTTCCCTCTCCGCGCTCGAATATGCAAGTGCGACAGAGAGGCATATATATTTAGTTTTCGGTTGGTAGCACCTTAGTCCGAGCGTGGCGGACGGTCGAAGAAAGTCAAAGAACATTCCGTGTGTTGTCTGTCACACATACAATTTTTTAGCTTCCCATCGACCTATGAACTTGAAATTAAGTGATAATGTTTATTATGAAGTATATTTTACCAAAAACATCAATATATTGATAAATCACATTTGTTTTTTAGTTGTACGGAACCCTCAGTGTGCGACTCCGACGCACTTGGCTGGTTTTTATTACATTTTGAATTTTATTTCTCTTATAGTAAAATACCATATTCGTTTTAAAGTTGACGCCTGAGGGCCTACCGCGAACCAAAAACGAACTATCTTCCTCTCTGTCGTTCGAATATACATGTGCGAGAGAGGCAGATACCTACTTCGTTTTCGGTTCGCAGTAGCGCCTCTAACGTCCGAGCGCGGCGAACGGCATGAGCTGAGGGTCTACTCCGAAATTCAAAATCCTAACTTCGTATGGTGCCGTCCCTTTCACTCTCCTGTCATAGACTATATGAGTGAAAGGGACGGCACCATACGAAGTTCGGATTTCGAATTTCGGAGTAGTCCCCCAGTACCACTAAGTTATAAGATAGAGCGAGATAGGGATAGAATTTTGCTAGACGTTTAAAAGCCATAAGTCACCTAGTAGTTTGTCACAAACAAAATAGAGACGCAGCTTTAAGATGGCGGACAGACTCAGCAAACATTCAAGTGGTGTCCTTTACACGATTAATATTATCACAATACTGGGGTGTCAATATTATCGCAGTTTTCAAATTTGTATGGATTCTGCTTTAATATTCACGTGATACTTATCGTGATATGAATCCATGTAACAGGCCCCATACATTCGCTTTGAAGGCGGTTGTTGTGACAATCAGTCTAGCTAGCACGATAGATTATACCGTTACGTTTTATGTGACGTTTTAATACATTTCGCCCATATAACGTGACGGTATAAGTTATCGTGCTAGCTAGGCTGATAGGTGTATAGAACGCTTGAAAACTACAAAAACAAAACGCTGCAGACGTGGCTAGCCGAATCCACACAATGGGCGATGATGGCCCATCACCCAGAACGCAGCCCAGCAACCTGGCCAACATACCGGACGCAAAAATAGTTCACGACTTTCGAACGTAGCCGACACTGTCAACCAACAAATTTAATATAGCAATATAGTCTGTGGGCAATATGGCCGACGTTTTGTCATCAAATTAACACTTTTAAATGCAAAATACGCGACAATCCGAATTTTGCGGATACATATGTTTAACTCAAAAATCGTTATTTTTATACGTTCTTCAATTTGAGACAGGTCTCGTTCGGGTCTACCGTACCCCTGCACGAAATTATTAATATAGATATATATAGTTTAGATTAATGTGAGAGTCCGCAGTTGGTCAGTCTAACAAGTTTTGTACAGTCAACATCGTATAAATTACCTAGCGCCGAGTTAGCCAAATATTATTATTTATTATCATCCTAATACGTCCTTCTTGCTTTATAAACAAAAATGAAATATATGATGCTAACTATACTAAATAAAAATATACCTACATACAATTATGATCAGGCTACTGGAGATACAGGCTCGCACCTTTTGGATGGCATCACTCAGCTAGTAAACTTGATGCTCTCTGGCAAAGTTTGCAGTGCCGTTTTGGGAATTCTATACGGAGCGAATCTCTGCGCCTTAAAAAAAAAGATGGGGGTATAAGGCCAATCGCTGTGGGCTGTACTCTAAGACGCATCTGCTCTAAGATATGTGGCAAACACATATTTCCTACTCTCTCCAAAAAATTCCAGCCCTCACAACTCGGCTTCGGCAGCAAAGGTGGCTGCGAAGCTGCCGTACACGCAGCGCGTGCCTTTGTCAACGACGACTAAATTCAAAATTTAACTCATGGTATCTCGACGATGGCACATTAGGGGGGGATTGGAAAACTGTTTTGGACGACCTTAGAAGCCTGAGTGATGCATTTAGCGCAATAGGACTAGAATTAAACTTCTCCAAGTGCGAATTATTTATCAATAAATCACTTCCTACAACTGACCTTCAAAGCATCATCTCTATTTTTAATTCTTTAGCCCCTAACATCAAAATTATTGACAGATCTTCCCTCAGACTTTTAGGCGCTCCCATCTTCCCGGAATCCATACCATCACTCATCAGCGAACATCTCAATACCCACAAAGCCTATTCGGACCGTCTTTTAAAAATCAGTGCACATATGGCATTAGTCATCATAAAGTTTTGTCTGTTTGTCCCAAAATTTACATACATATTAAGATGTAGCCCTATTTGGAAATTCCCTCATATAATAGAACCTCTAGACATCGCCCTAAAGACCACCCTCACATCCATTCTAAATATCCACTTGGATAGCCGCGCCTGGATCCAGGCATCACTGCCAATCCGTCACGGTGGCCTGGGCATCCGACAGGTTATTAGTGTCGCCCTCCCAGCATTTTTGTCCTCATCCTTCAGCACACAGGATCTCGCCTCCAAAATATTCACCCCGGCTAACAACAACGACTCAATTTCTTGTTTAAATGAAGCCAAAGATGCATGGATGCAGGCCTGTCCAGATGAACCGCTTCCGGTCTCCAAGAAATCCCAAAGGCTATGGGACGAGCCGCTCTGCCATTCAACCCTAAAAGATCTTGTTAACACCGCCCAAAGTACAGCAGATCGTGCTCGTCTCCTTGCTGTAGCTGAGCCGGAAGCGGGCCTCTGGCTTCATGCTTTGCCGTCTCCTAATATTGGCACACTGCTTGATAAACCTACTCTAACTTTAGCAACCTGTCTGCGGCTGGGATCCAAAACTAATGAGCCGCACCGCTGCCGGTGTGGTGCCAATGTCGACTCCCTAGGTCACCACGGCTTGTCGTGTCAAAGGAGTGCTGGCCGCATCTCCCGCCACGCTTCCCTGAATGACGTCATCCGTAGGGCCCTTGCTTCCGTTAGCGTGCCGGCTGTATTGGAGCCGAACGGTATCGCACGTGACGATGGCAAGCGCCCTGACGGTATGACGCTCATTCCTTGGAAGCTAGGGAGGACGCTTGTGTGGGACGCAACCTGCGTTGATACGCTCGCGCCGTCCCACCTCCAAGCGACCTCCTCTAAGGCTGGGGCTGCGGCTGCCACGGCAGAGCAACACAAGCGGCGCAAATATGCCGTCCTCAGCGAGGGCTACATGTTTGCGCCGTTTGGTGTGGAAACACTGGGGCCGTGGGGACCGGGCGCGAAAGCACTATATAAAGAGATTGCGGACCGTCTCATTGAGACGTCAGGTGACCAGAGGGCTGGCAGTTATTTTGGCCAGAGGATAAGTTTATCTATCCAAAGGGGCAACGCTGCCAGCCTTCTGGGCACCATAGCGTGTGATGGAGACCTGGGGGGCATTTACTTTTTATAGGTATAGTTATTAATTTAGATGTAGGCCTTAGTTAGTAATCATATTTGTTTTTGTTTCTTTAAACCTGTCATGTATATTTTGTGTTTTATGTTCAAACTTTAATTTAAAAATCTAGTTCTAATCTATTTATTTATTAAAAAAATCCATATTATGATCATGATTATCATGAAGTACTACCTAAAACTTGTAAGAGAAGAGCTGAGGAGAATCAATCATAATTAATACAGTACTTAATTTCTATACGTTCCCTTTGTAACAACTTATCATGCATGACTCACTCATGCAAAGCCATAACATAATAAGTTGGCGATAAATAAACTTGTCTAGTTACAATTACGCCACAAGATAAATATCTTGGCGGATATCAAACGGTCGTTAAGAAGCTATTTCTCACGTATGTGATTATTACTGCCCGCCCTTCGTTTAACGCTCACGCTTTATTTAAGTCTAGTGACGAGACGATACATTATCGATATCGATGCCTTAATACCACGATTTCTCATTAAACCTGTAGGTATAATATGTATATATCACTAAGTGACGAGCGATTGCAACTGTCTCTCTCTAATTAGTCACAATTTGCAAATCCTTATGTCAATTTCGCTGTGTTAACAGAATGGTTTTTTTAATGAAATACGAGGCAAACGAGCAGACGATGGTAAGCGATTATTGCCGCCCATAGACACTCGCAATACCAGTGGGGTCGTATCGTGCTTTAGGGGTCATCATGGATCAACCTTGTTTCAGCTCTAGCGAGAAATAACAGCAGCGTTTTGTATGGAGAAGAATGCGAGATATTTTTGCACGCTGGCCTACACACAATGAGAATGGAAACGTTGAAGTGCTTATTTTTTTTTAAATAAAATACCCCAATTCATTCTTTGATCTTTTTGTTGGAAGAGCGAGCCCTCTTAACACGGGCTTTTTAAGCCTAAAGGGAACTTTAAATCTAGATGAGCCTTTGAGTAGAATGTAGAAGTGCATCCGACTTCGACCCAATAGGGTGTTTTGTGCAATTGCCCCCTCATTTAAAAAATCCAAGCTCCTCTGTAACATTTCCTCAGACCGGATTATGGAACTCAGAGGGAGTACTCTGAATTCCGTTGATTCTGGTAACCATTGCCAAAATAATTAAAATACTGGGTAATCTTGCACTGTGTAAATGAGCCAACTATCGATAGATATGCGTGTCCCCACACTACTGGGCAGTTAGCTCCCTAGCCCAATTATCTGCAATTAATCAATTGTACAACTCTTTTGAGCCGCCATCTTTTGTCTCTGCCCATTAACGGACAATTAAAAATTTAGTTCGTCTGTTTTTTACTCTATGCACGTGTAGATTCATAAGGAAAACTTGTCTGTACGCCAATTTAGCGCCGTGTACCATAAATATGATGTTCTTTTGTTTTTGATAGGTACTTATCTACTTACCAAAACTAAAGATTACAAGAGCACTATTTAATGTTATAGCCCGCGAGTAAGCAACATTCTTGTATTTTCAATATCAAATTCCTCTAGGGCGATAATTTGTAAAATAGGTAGGTACAGTCACGTTCGATAATTTGTGACCCATTTCGCAAAAACATTCTTTAACTTTCTATACGGTTTGACAGGGCTGTCAACCTTAAGGGGGTCCCAAATTAAAGTTCGTGACTGTACCTATTAAACATGGTTTGCTATAATTTGGCAAACTGCAGTATGGGTTCTTGAAGAAAGGAGTGTATAATTTTAAAGGGTTGGTAACGCGCATGTGTCTGGAGTTGCAGGCGTCCATATGCTGCGGTGACAGCTTACCATCAGGTGGGCGGGCCGTATGCTTGTTTGCCACCGACGTGGTATTAAGAAGAGACCAATCGGGAAGAAAATACTACTTTTGTATGAGCGTGGGAAGGTACCTACGGAACCGCAGCTGACGTTCATGTTCATGATACACGTCCCTGAGGGATTCGATAAGTTATCACCCGTGAGGAAATTAATAACGATGTATGTACCTGGCTCGTGGACTATTATAGCACTTGTTTGTGAAAGTATCAACGTAAGAATATCTCAGTGCTACTTGTATTGGCAAACTTCATGGCAATATTGGCAATAAGCAAGTGTGATGATATTGACAGCGCTATCTCTCTAGCTAACCAGAAGCTACCTGAGGGCCTACTCCGAACTTCGAAAATCTAACTTCGTATCCTGCCGTCCCTTTCCGTCATATACCTAGTGTAATAACACGAGAGCGAACGGGACTGCACGACACGAAGTTCGATTTTCGAAGTTCGGAGTAGGCCCTGATGTGGTCCGTTTGGAATGTGGTCAAGCGCATAGTTTACACATAGTTCAACTCAGCTGTGTGCGCGGCGCTATGTGTGCGTGCGCTTCTAATTGCCGTTGTGTGCGTGCCTGCGCTAGTAACTACGCCTGCTGCGTCGCTGCCACACTAATAAAACCTGCGTAGTTACACACGCACCACACATAGGGCCGCGCGCACAGCCGAGTTGAACGATCTGTACACTCTTTAAGCTTGAAACGCAGAGCGCGGCGCAGCGTCGTTGCGGGGCGGAGGCGGTTTTGCGGTAAAGCGAATGCCGGTCCGTCGCGCGTCGCACAGAGAAAACCGCGCGGTATTCAGTAGCACGATAGAGTGGAAGTGGCATGTGTGGAAATGAAGCATAATCGACAGTCAACAGTTTCGGAAAGATCAAAAATTCAAAACCGCCTCCGCCCCGCACCGCGCCCGCTCTGTGCGTTTCAAGCCCAATGGGCTTTATATAAAGGCTCACGCGTTTGAAGAAAATACAGAGGGGTTGCTAGTAGTGCCGTTTAGAATGCAAGGCAAAGATTCGCTGTGACATAGAGAAAATAAGTAAGGATAGAGAGCTCACTCCATACATCAGTTTTTACTGGTTATTTCGTAGTCGAAATCTAGCGTCAAATAGCGGAATTATCAGTACTGCTACTCGACAATAGACGCCGTGACGAACGAACAATCGAATGCTCAACCATTTTTAGCTAATATTATAACCGGATTAACCGGAAATCTGTTTTGAACTTATTCTGCTTTAAATATTAGTAGTAAATTGTTAAGAAATACACTTTTCGTCAGTAGCGACATACGTGACATCTAGTATCTTTATAGCAGTACTGATAATTCCGCTATTTGTCACTAGATGTCTACTACGAATTAAACAGTAAAAACTGATGTATGGAGTGAGCTCTCTATTCTTACTTATTTTCTCTATGGCTGTGATGCCATAGTAGTCTGGGTGGCGTAAGGGCGCTGATCCATCAAACCACAGGTTCGATTCCCGTCTCAGGCTGCGTGAGGGGTCACGGTTAATTTTTCTTTTTATTTGTTCTCTGTATCAAATAAGTGTGATGATAATGTCATTATTGTCTCTAAGCATGGGAATTTACATGGAGAGGACCTATTCTATGTACAGGGTGTTTTAATTGATTTCCGTTCCTTCTAAAATATTATTAATAGCCGTGTATAGCCATAGAAACGACATAGGATATTTAGTTTTTCAAAAATCAAAAATAATATTTTTTTTTCATCTTCATAATTTTAATAATTAATTATAACATCAAGGGTAAATGAAAACCGGCCCTAAGAGTTAACGTGGAGTTAAGCAAAAGTTAATGTCAAGTATGCCAATTCGAAATTCGAATGAGACGTACGTCAACATTGTTTAATTTTGTACTATACTAGGGGTGTTAATTAACGAAAATAAATTCTTGAATAACTTCGTAATGATACGAATGGGGATGCTAGTGTCTTAGAGAAGATTACTTTATTTCATCTCAGGACTGTGCCCTCGCAATTAACGGAATTGCCATAGGTATTTTGCTTTTTGACGTGAATTTACCGATGTGAGATTTCTTCACTTGACGAAATACTGTCAGTATTACGTTTGCGCAGTACTAATACGATGCGCTGAAGTGGGGCAGTACTGAATTGATATCGGTCGACACTGAAAGCTGACAGTTTTGTCATATCGTACCGTCTCCGCATCGATAAATCAGGAAGGCGCCTTAATAGTACCCGGGCCAGGCGCAAAAATACCCTGCACTCGTTGGGGTTTTAGACGGTAGTCCAAGGCGTTCTGCTGCGGTTAGTCCGTCATACCCGTCCTGGTCCCCCCAACCGGGTGGGAAGCATAAAAGCATTTCCCCAACGTTAAAAAAAAAAGGCGCAAAAATCGTTAGTCATTTCTTCTCGCACAAAAACTTACACAGTTGTTAAGAAAGTTGTATTATGAAGGACTGTAGACGTCACATGGCCATCCGTTAGTGGGTTGAACAGCAACAGCCTCCCAAAGGCGTAAAAGAAAAAACAACATCAAACATTGGGACGTTTACCTTAAGTATCAAATAATAACGAAAGACTTCCACTGCTGAACATAGGCCTCCCCCAAAGACTTCCACAGTGGACACCCGCGACCCTTACCAGCGGGCCTATGATGATTGCGATTTTATCACTTACCGTCGTGGATAAGACATTCGTCACGTTCTGACGAGTGCGAGAGTGACGAGCGTCTTATCCACGACGATAAGTGATAAACTGGCAACCATCATACGCCCGCAGGTCATCAGCCCTATATGTAATACTATAGCCCTATTCAAATACTATATATAGTCTACTCAAATGCTGAACGACAACAACAGTAAAATATAGTGTTGAAAGCCGCCTGTTACAGTGGCACAGAATGAATCTATCCACCCTGATCAGGAGCTAGCGCTGACTACTTACTTTCTTTCTGATTATTACTTTCTTTTCTTTTCTGTCTTTGGAGATCTGAAGTCACATTCAACAAAGTTGACGTCCATCAGCCAATCCCGCTACTGAATGTATGCGGGGTAAAGTGAAAATCAACTGGCAGTTGACAAACTTTTTTTGTAATCGCATAACAATTTATCACGCATACTCGTACTAATTAATTTATTCATTTGAATGGGATAAGCAAAAGACCATTGCACACAACAGGGTGGTCTTCAATTGGTCATCGACTAAACGAACACTAATTAACTCTTCCGTTACCTTTCCGACAGTTAAAGGGTTAATTTAACCCGTCTAACTAAGGATGTCGGCAAGACAAAGGGTTTATAAAATGTTAATTGGTGTTAAAAAATATGAATTAGGTAGTAAAACTGAATTTACTGAGCCTGTTAGTCACCGTCGCTATAAAAAAAAAATTAGGGCTATCAATCTTATCATTGATAATACGGTTTCAACTTCTACTCATCGTAGGGCGGTAAGAGATTGTTTCATACTCGAAAGTTGAAGGCTATAAGCATATTCGTACGATCCGAATCTATCTATATTACCGCCCGTGGTGAGAATCAAATTTTACATCCTCATTTAGCTTCCAAGTAGATTTTTTTTCCTGTTAGCGTAGGGGGCGATAATAACCACTTTGCCGTGGATTATGTAAACGACTTTTTTTTGCAGGTTATTCGTCCAGAGCCCTGGGGTCCGATCAAACAGACACACGCCATAGAAGTTCAGTGTAAGTATTTACCTAATTCAATTTACATCATATCATTTCGCGGACCTCATCTTAGGTACCTATAAGTTAGAGGTCACAAACATTTTATAGTATGAGTTAGTGTTCAGTCTTCTCTGTGGAAATGCACGTGCCACATCTGAATGTTTATGTACGTGGTGACTTGTATTTAATTCGTGCCCTAACCACTCGCTTGCTTTGAATTTTGAGTTAAACTCTATTCCCTTGTAAGAAAGGTGATGCCTGGCAACCATGGTTGCCAAAGGCAAGTGAGTGGCCAGTCAGCATCATCATATTCATCATCATATCAGCTGAATAGCGTCCACTTCTGGATATAGGTCACCCCCAAAGAGTGACACAATGAATGGTTCTGTGTGTCGGCAGCTTCGCCCGTTATCAGAACGATTCCTGAGGACGGTTTCCTAGAGGTCCGGAAAGGTGATTATGTGGACATCGGCTGTGAGGCCACTGGCACTCCTCAACCATTCGTTACCTGGAAGAAAAACGTAAGTAATTAAACTGATCATTGATTAGTCAGTTAAGTTAATATTTATTTTTATTTTATTTATTTAGCCCTCAAAGACCTGCACCGAGCCCCTCTGCTGCACGTGTAAAACCAATACAGGGTGATTTATGGGTCGTGGAGCAAGAGAGCAAGACATTATACAGAATTCAAAGATGAGCCTATTGGTGTTGTTAATTATTGTTTATCATCAATAATGTTGATTATTTTTCAGATGACAAATAGAAAAAAAACATTTTTGAATACAGTTTGGTCACCCTACTCAATGTGACGTCTTGTCGCTTTCCATACAGCGTATGTCTAAAGTCATAGGGTGACTATGATTACTTACTATAAGATTAATTTTACGTGAAAATTAAGAAAAAATAAACTAATTATTTTTTAATCAAATAATATTACATGATAATGAGGATCATTTACAGAGTCAGAAAAAGTGGTTTTGGATCACGACCCAGAAATCACCCTGATATATTAGGGGTGAGTCAGTCTTACACAAATCCAACTAGCCCCATCTCATTGTAAGCTAAATAAGGCTTGTGTTATATAGGCTAATGATGGTGTAAGTATCAGCTCTGAACCTCAATTTTTACGCCTTCTCTGCAGGGCGAACCCATGGCATTGCTCGAGCATCGGCACCGCATCAAATTCAAGGCGGAACATCGCCTTCTCGCTGGCGTGTTCCGGTGTATCGCGGAAAATGGCGTCGGTGACGCCGCGACGGCGGACATTCGAGTGATCATACATGGTGGGTATCACGCTCGACATACATAGTCAGAATATTTAATATACATAGGTAAATATGTAAATACATAGAAAACATCCAAGTCACGGGAACAAATGTTTGTGCGTATCACATAAAAAAATGCCTTTACTGGAATTCGAACCCACGACCTCCAGCTTTGTAGGCAGTGTCACTACCAACTAAGCTAAACTAAACAGGCCGATAATTATGAGCCCAACCAATAACAAGGCTATATAGAGCTTTGGTGTTGGCTTTTGGTATGTTTCACAGGGAATACGCGAACCTAAATCCGTGTGTTCCATTTGTTGTATTGTCTTTATCAGATGCGCCAGTAGTATCGGCGGTGCGTAGCTTCGTGCACACGGCAGTTGGGTTACGCGCGGCGTTAGCGGCGCGAGTGGAGTTCGCGGCACCACCGGCGCGCGTCACGTGGTACCGTGACGGTCGCGCCGTGCACGCTGACGACAGGTACTATCCATACTAATGTTAATGTAAATCAGGGGTTCCCAAACTTTTTTTTCTCATAGACCACTTTAAAAAATTTGCTGGTTCTGGTGGACCCCCTACTCTACAGCCTACAGCTACACCATATTCCCAAAAAATTACAAAAATGTGACTATTACCTAACTCTGGTGACGATATAACTATGAAATAGTATAGTATATTATATGTACACCTAGGGAGATATTATAAAGAAAGGCCGAGATCGCAGATATTTACGGCCCGAGCTGCAAGCGAAGGACGCAAATGTGCGATCAAGGCTTTCTTTATTATCTCCCGTGTTGTATACATCATTTTATGTCAACATTTGGCGAAAAAGCGGCTATTTCCGCACATGTATCGGGCGAAAAAATCCACTTTTAGCCAGGTGTGACATAAATGTTCTTTACAGGTTTAGAAAAAAAAGTGAAAACTGATTGGTTAATATGCTGTCAATAATAAATACTTTACTTTTTTGACATCTACTCACAACCTATCTATTCCAGCATCAAATAAAATAAAATCAATCAAATCTAAATCTCGGAGTGGTGAAATAAAATTAAATATAGTATATTTTGCTTGTGTTGTGTTTATTCGAGTACTTTATAATATTTATGATGATAATAACAGTCGTAAAATAATTAAAATTAAACATTGTTACGTAACTTCTAAGTACAATGACACTCAAAATTAATGGGAGGGATGAGCTTGATGAATTGAAAACAAATTGTCAATATTTGGGTTCAGTTTTGTCAGGAATAATCGCAAATCTCCTCGTTCTGTGATATTCAGTCTGTTCCTATTTTTCGTTAAAAGGTTTGTAACGGTGCTGAAACTTTTTTCCACAAGATATGACGAGGGAAATGATATCAAAAGCTTTCTCGCAATTTTCCACAGTCCAGGATATTTTTCGGGTATTTCTGCTTGCAGCCAAAAAGTTTGATACCCTTTTTTATATTTCACCTTCAGCTCCTCATTAGTGCTAAGCTCAAGTAGCTCCTCTTGCAATATCACGTTCTCCACTTCCATTTCATCAAATGGATTTATAATCCATGGTGGTATTTCCATCGTGAGAATGTCTTCAAATCTGGTTTTGAAGTCATCATGCAGGGCAATCAAATGTTGAACATATGTCTGAATATCATCATCCTCGCATTCTACCTGTGACAAGCTTGAGAATTGGGAAAATTCGCGTCGACTAATGTTTTGCTTCATTAACTTCAATTTTCCAAGAAAAGCGGAAATCACACTCTTTGTTTTAATTAAATTGAGGTTGTCCCCTTGCAGTTGTAAGTTAATATCATTAAACTTTTTGAACAAATCTGTCAAATACGCGATATCTGCTTTGAACTTGATCAGGTTTTCTTTTAAATCTGGAGCTTTACTATCCAGAAACTCCAAGACAGACTCAAAAAGTGAGTAAAATCTTGTTAAACATGCACCTTTCGACAACCAGCGTACTTCAGTGTGTAAGAGCAATCGTCGGAAGTCTTCATCATTTTCATCGCACAATTGGGCAAATAAACGCGTATTCAAAGCATTGCTTTTTATTTTATTAACCGCGTTAATCACAAATTGGAGCGATTGGTGCAGTCTAGCACTCAAATTTTTTGCTACTAAGTGTTGTCGGTGGATGACACAGTGAATTGCAGTTAAATCTGGTATCATTTTTTTTAGATGGCTTATGAACCCACGATATTTCCCGACCATTGCAGGAGCTCCATCTGTTGCCGCCGATGTAACGTTTGTGAACGGAATTGATTTTTCTTTTAAAAAATCGCTCAGGATGTTAAATATCGATTCACCTTTAGTGTCAGTCTTCAAAGTTTTGGCGAATAATAGCTCTTCATGAATTTCTTCGTCCATAACAAATCGCACAAATGCTAATAATAATGCCTCATTATCAGGTAAAGTTGACTCGTCCAGTTGAATAGAAAAATGAGTTGTTTGCAGATAATTACACAAGAAACTTTCAATATCAGAGCTCATTTCGTCAATACGTCTTTGTACAGTGTTGTTACTCAAAGGAATTTTTTTGAGTATGTCAAATGGAGGTTTGTGCAGAACAGTTTTTAAAACTTCTTCAACAGCGGGTAAAATTAACTGTTCACCAATGGTGTGGGGTTTTCCAGATTTCGCTATGAGTAATGAGATGTTGTAAGATGCCCGCAAGCCATCATCGTTACTTTCAGATGTTGAAGCGAACATACCTTGCAGGGTGGGTCTCTTTTCATATTTTTCTTTCAATGATTGAAAATATTTCAAATCTTTACCTGTTTTATCAGGGTGGCACCTTTTTAGATGATCTTCGAGCTTCGATGGTTTCATAGAGTCATTGCTCAAAACTTTATTGCATAAAAGGCACATGGGCAATCGCTTGTCCGCGTTTGATGGAAGAAAGCCAAATTTTAAATATTCCACACTGTACTGTCGACACTTAATTTTCTTCTTTGGCTCCGCCATGTTTCAAATTAGCTACCTGTAAGTATAAAAAAGTTTTTGTGATCTTAACATTCTTACTTAACTTCTTCTTAGTCTTACTTAACAGGATATGGCTATTTTATAGAACAGAATTTATAATTTTTCGCTATGAATCAAAAAAAGAATATTAATAAACTTTTTTCGGCTGTCTGTTGTTTTATGGAAGTAGGTAGGTAATAATCGTAATGTTCATTATTTCATATTTCATACATGTCTATCATACACAAAGAAGACAAATATATTAACTACAAAAAGAGATACCTATAAGTTGTATAGCAAATAAACAAATAATGTACTTACTTTTCCGACACGATTCTGGCAACCAGGAACAGCAATTCACTTTACTTTTGTAGTCGAAATCCGGAAACAAATGAGTAACGTTTGTTCTTAGCATTCGTATTTATTGGTGAAGAATCAAACAAGTGCATACAAGCACAGCACATTACCGTAAGTCATAGGTATTTCGTCCCTTTGCACGTCCGAACAAGCGTTTTGGTCGGCGCCGGCGATAGCGACGCGACGGTGCTTCGCAAGCCTAGACTTGTTCGTTTGTCCAACAGCTCGTTCGCGATATGTTGCAGACTTGCAGTCGACAAGTTTTGGAGCCGAAAGTTGTAATTTTAATAATATAGTATTATAGTATAGGTAGTTTGATTCACCGAAATATTTATCACGGAGGAACGCAATATTTTTATTATATATTTATCAGTCGTCCAAGCTATAAAAATAATACAAAAATCATTATCTGTTTCGTTATTTACCATCGAAACCAGATAAATTTTCGTGGACCCCCACGTACAAACTGTGAACCCCTATTTTTTTGCCACTCCAGCGTAGACCCCTGTCACATCGTTCGTGGACCCCTGGGGGTCCACCTGGACCACTTTGGGAACCCCTGATGTAAATAATATATTGCTTTTCTACTTGTCGAAGACTTCGTAGACCAAATTTTAATCACTTAATTTATCTGTAGTATAGAACTCATAAGACAACGCAGTAGGGAACTAAAATGGCCCTACAATTCGTTTCCGCAGGACTAAGTAGTTTTTTTTCTTTAAGATTATCAATTGAGAAGAAATCACAAAAAAGACAATATTTTACGTGTTTGATTGAGAGGATCAAACTGCCATATCGAGTTCCAGATGACTTCCATGGCGCTTCATAATTCATAATATATGTAAATCTCTTACGCATAGAGGTACGACAGGAACTTGGTCACGAAAATTTGTTGCTGGCCCGCGGGCTATGATTATGACTACGCCTGCAAGTGTTGCATAGCGAACATTTCCCGGTCCCTCTCTCATATATGAGAAGACGCCTGGTCCCAACAGTGGGACGTATATAGGCAGATAATAATGATTTATCAGACGCGCCATTAGTATCAGGCTGTCAGCGTACGTAGGTACAAACGTTCAAAGCATTGCAGATGTATGGATTTGGAGAACAGAAATAAGTACCTACCACACGCAACCCATTTTTTTGTTATTAAAAATGGGATTGCTCTTGGCCAGCATCTAAAAAGTTGGAATTGAATAATTTGAAAGTATAATACCGACTACGATAAGTTTTTAGTCTATATCTATACATCGTGCAATCTACCTGTGGGTGAAACGAATACACACACTCTGAACTTATACTTTACATGAAGTTCGTTGAAGGTGCTCAAAGATCGAATTTATCTGACATCAAAACATATTTGCAATTATTTGGCATTTCAGAATTCACAAAGTGGTGCAAGACAATGTGCATCAGCTGATATTCCGCCGAGTGCTGGCTCGGGACCTGGGCAACTATACCTTCCGCGCTGAGAACGCGCTCGGCATGGCCGATGTCTCCTTCAAGCTTACAGGTGAATCCAGAATATGAGAAAAGCCATCATCATCATATCAACTGGACATAGGCCTCCCCAAAAGAGTCTCACAATGACCGGTCCTGCGCCACGCGCATCCAGCGGACCTCCGGCCTTTACCAGGTCATCAGTCCACCTCATGGGTCTACCCACGCTGCGCCTTCCGATAAGTGGTCGCCACTCGAGAACCCCTCTCCGCCCCTGCGGCCATCGGTTCTACGTGGCCCGGTATCGGTAGTATCGGTATGTACCCCGCCCATTGCCCCCTTAAATTTAGCGATTCAGAGGGCTACATCGGTTACATTCCTACTTTGATTGCTGAGGGTAGCTTCATAACTGATGCGATCACGCAGATAAATTACCAGCATAAGCATAGCCATCCATAGCATTAGCATTTCCATTGCTCTTTGGGTGACTTTGAACCTTGACTTCAGCTTGCCTATAGATATCAATTGAAAATAACTTCATCCATTCTTGGTTGGTGGGACTCTTACCTAATGTATACAATTTTCAGGCGTGCCGAATGTAGCCTCCTTCAAAGTGGACCCAGCCCTCAACAGGGCTACATCAACGGGGTTCACTCTCATCTGGGAGGTCGATTCCTACTCCAATATCATTGGTAAGTTGATTGCAGAAAGGTTTTATCATGAATCATGATGATTGAACGTCGTGGTTACTATAGTCCGTGGGCACTTGTAGTACCAATCTTCGGATGAAAACGTTTATTTTGGCATAAGAAAGTAAGAGTAAGTGAGAAGTTCCCGGCAGCCACAGAAGCTATACGAGATACGAGTATTGCTACTGTGGCTGCTGGGTAGTACGTTGGTATGAGAATTGTAAGAATTCCTCTGTGTCCCTCTTAAAAAGGTTTATTGAACGCTGTTTTTTAGGGTTCCTTTGGGGGTAAAGTATAAACCAGGACCCTATTACTAAGCCTCCGCTGTCCCTCCGTCTGTCTGTCTGTCACCAGGCTGTATCTCATGAACCGTGTAGCTAGACAATTGAAATTTTCACAGATGATGTATTTTTGTTGCCGTCTTAACGACAAATACTAAAAATGAATAAAATAAATATTTAAGGGGGCTCAAATACAACAAACGTGATTTTTTGCCATTTTTATAGATAATGGTACGGAACCCTTCGTGCGCGAGTCCGACTCGCACTTAGCCGGTTTTTTTTCATTACAGAATACAACCTCTGGCTGCGACCGTACTACGGCCGGCTGTCGACATCGGAGCCAGACAGCTTCACTACCCAACCCCCAGCCAATCTTTGGCATAAGATCATCGTGCCTGGAGACACAACTGACGGTCCGTACTGAAATTACATCATACTTAAACGTTTAAATTTTAAGACCGTTATATTACCCAGTACGAATCGGGTGCCGGATCCGATACCGATAAAAATGTAAGAAAATGTGACCGATTCCGGGTCGCGCAATGTGAAAAATAAGCATTATTTCCCTAGATTTTGCTCTGGATCCAACTCCAATGATGTAGGCACGCTCTTAAGTTTTTTTAATGGATAAATGGAGCCACCGACTCGTCTCTGCCTACACGGCGTTTTTCTATCTACCTTTTATTTTTTATTTTATTTTTATCTGAAGGTAAGATACCTGTCTGTCTCTCGGAATCCCCACAAAAACATACCTGTCAAATGGGGCCCTTTTATCATCATCATCACATCAGCCAAACGACATCCACAGCTGGACAAAGGCCTCCCACAAGAATCTCCACAATGACCAGTCTTGCGCCGCCCTCATCCAACGGCTTCCGGCGACCAGATCGTCAGTCTACCTTGTTAGGGGCCTTATCACGCTGCGTGGAATACTCCCCCTATGGAAAGCACAACAAAAACTTTTATCACAACGCTGGGATGTCCATACTATCACAGGTTTCAAAACAGTTTGGATTTTGCTTCAATATTCATCGATATTCACATGATACGTATCATGATATGTGTGATAATAATAACCATGTAAACGGCCCCAATGAGTTGTCGGCTTAGGGTGGGTTGAACCAAACCGCCAGTAATCGTATGCTGCGTTCGTTAAAATCTGGATAGTTATATGAAAAGCTTCACTATAGACCGGATGGGATGACCGCTGCCATTTAACGTCGATGGGTCTATAATCGTAAGTTGATGCTACAAATCATGCAACATGCTCTAAATCTGTATCTGTCTTGTGACAATATGTAGGTATAGGTAAAAAAGGAAGATGACCTGTTCTATGTAGTTGTGACGTGTTCGAATACACATTATATATTTAAAATGTGCAACACAAACAAAACAAATGCATATTAGAACACGCTACAACTACATACAACAGCCTAGCTAGCACGATAGCTTAGACCGTCACGTTTTATGTGACGTTTTAGTACATTTTGGCCATAGTACGTGACGGTATAAGCTAGGCAGGTCATCTTCTTAAGTTTTTTAACTATACTTTATGCAATGCTAACGTTACATCACACCAAGGGAACTTTTTTTGATCCTATCACATTTCATGAACCCTTTTACTCATATTCTTTTTCAGGGCCCATCCACAGTGCCACTTACACGGTGAGCGGGCTAACGCCATCTACCGTCTACGAAGCATTGGTCACTTCAAGGAATAGGTAAGCTTTAAGCTATCTCTTCATGGAACTTGAAATAATGAGTTCAACAAAAGCAAACGAATACAGACGCTGTTATAGTATGTAATATACACGTAAAATGACCCGACTTTATTGGTCAGATAGTTTTGTACCTTTGAGAACGCCCACATTATTATGAACTCGACTGGGTACAATGGAATTTCCTTACTTGTCATTCTTTAGCCTTTATTGCAGGGGTTCCCAAACTTTTTTTTCTCATAGACCACTTTAAAAAATTTGCTGGTTCTGGTGGACCCCCTACTCTACAGCCTACAGCTACACCATATTCCCAAAAAATTACAAAAATGTGACTATTACCTAACTCTGGTGACGATATAACTATGAAATAGTATAGTATATTATATGTACACCTAGGGAGATAGAAAGGCCGAGATCGCAGATATTTACGGCCCGAGCTGCAAGCGAAGGACGCAAATGTGCGATCAAGGCTTTCTTTATTATCTCCCGTGTTGTATACATCATTTTATGTCAACATTTGGCGAAAAAGCGGCGAAAAAATCCACTTTTAGCCAGGTGTGACATAAATGTTCTTTACAGGTTTAGTTTAAAAAAAGTGAAAAATGATTGGTTAATATGCTGTCAATAATAAATACTTTACTTTTTTGACATCTACTCACAACCTATCTATTCCAGCATCAAATAAAATAAAATCAATCAAATCTAAATCTCGGAGTGGTGAAATAAAATTAAATATAGTATATTTTGCTTGTGTTGTGTTTATTCGAGTACTTTATAATATTTATGATGATAATAACAGTCGTAAAATAATTAAAATTAAACATTGTTACGTAACTTCTAAGTACAATGACACTCAAAATTAATGGGAGGGATGAGCTTGATGAATTGACAACAAATTGTCAATATTTGGGTTCAGTTTTGTCAGGAATAATCGCAAATCTCCTCGTTCTGTGATATTCAGTCTGTTCCTATTTTTCGTTAAAAGGTTTGTAACGGTGCTGAAACTTTTTTCCACGAGATATGACGAGGGAAATGATATCAAAAGCTTTCTCGCAATTTTCCACAGTCCAGGATATTTTTCGGGTATTTCTGCTTGCAGCCAAAAAGTTTGATACCCTTTTTTATATTTCACCTTCAGCTCCTCATTAGTGCTAAGCTCAAGTAGCTCCTCTTGCAATATCACGTTCTCCACTTCCATTTCATCAAATGGATTTATAATCCATGGTGGTATTTCCATCGTGAGAATGTCTTCAAATCTGGTTTTGAAATCATCATGCAGGGCAATCAAATGTTGAACATATGTCTGAATATCATCATCCTCGCATTCTACCTGTGACAAGCTTGAGAATTGGGAAAATTCGCGTCGACTAATGTTTTGCTTCATTAACTTCAATTTTCCAAGAAAAGCGGAAATCACACTCTTTGTTTTAATTAAATTGAGGTTGTCCCCTTGCAGTTGTAAGTTAATATCATTAAACTTTTTGAACAAATCTGTCAAATACGCGATATCTGCTTTGAACTTGATCAGGTTTTCTTTTAAATCTGGAGCTTTACTATCCAGAAACTCCAAGACAGACTCAAAAAGTGAGTAAAATCTTGTTAAACATGCACCTTTCGACAACCAGCGTACTTCAGTGTGTAAGAGCAATCGTCGGAAGTCTTCATCATTTTCATCGCACAATTGGGCAAATAAACGCGTATTCAAAGCATTGCTTTTTATTTTATTAACCGCGTTAATCACAAATTGGAGCGATTGGTGCAGTCTAGCACTCAAATTTTTTGCTACTAAGTGTTGTCGGTGGATGACACAGTGAATTGCAGTTAAATCTGGTATCATTTTTTTTAGATGGCTTATGAACCCACGATATTTCCCGACCATTGCAGGAGCTCCATCTGTTGCCGCCGATGTAACGTTTGTGAACGGAATTGATTTTTCTTTCAAAAAATCGCTCAGGATGTTAAATATCGATTCACCTTTAGTGTCAGTCTTCAAAGTTTTGGCGAATAATAGCTCTTCATGAATTTCTTCGTCCATAACAAATCGCACAAATGCTAATAATAATGCCTCATTATCAGGTAAAGTTGACTCGTCCAGTTGAATATAAAAATGAGTTGTTTGCTGATAATTACACAAGAAACTTTCAATATCAGAGCTCATTTCGTCAATACGTCTTTGTACAGTGTTGTTACTCAAAGGAATTTTTTTGAGTATGTCAAATGGAGGTTTGTGCAGAACAGTTTTTAAAACTTCTTCAACAGCGGGTAAAATTTACTGTTCACCAATGGTGTGGGGTTTTCCAGATTTCGCTATGAGTAATGAGATGTTGTAAGATGCCCGCAAGCCATCATCGTTACTTTCAGATGTTGAAGCGAACATACCTTGCAGGGTGGGTCTCTTTTCATATTTTTCTTTCAATGATTGAAAATATTTCAAATCTTTACCTGTTTTATCAGGGTGGGACCTTTTTAGATGATCTTCGAGCTTCGATGGTTTCATAGAGTCATTGCTCAAAACTTTATTGCATAAAAGGCACATGGGCAATCGCTTGTCCGCGTTTGATGGAAGAAAGCCAAATTTTAAATATTCCACACTGTACTGTCGACACTTAATTTTCTTCTTTGGCTCCGCCATGTTTCAAATTAGCTACCTGTAAGTATAAAAAAGTTTTTGTGATCTTAACATTCTTACTTAACTTCTTCTTAGTCTTACTTAACAGGATATGGCTATTTTATAGAACAGAATTTATAATTTTTCGCTATGAATCAAAAAAAGAATACTAATAAACTTTTTTCGGCTGTCTGTTGTTTTATGGAAGTAGGTAGGTAATAATCGTAATGTTCATTATTTCATATTTCATACATGTCTATCATACACAAAGAAGACAAATATATTAACTACAAAAAGAGATACCTATAAGTTGTATAGCAAATAAACAAATAATGTACTTACTTTTCCGACACGATTCTGGCAACCAGGAACAGCAATTCACTTTACTTTTGTAGTCGAAATCCGGAAACAAATGAGTAACGTTTGTTCTTAGCATTCGTATTTATTGGTGAAGAATCAAACAAGTGCATACAAGCACAGCACATTACCGTAAGTCATAGGTATTTCGTCCCTTTGCACGTCCGAACAAGCGTTTTGGTCGGCGCCGGCGATAGCGACGCGACGGTGCTTCGCAAGCCTAGACTTGTTCGTTTGTCCAACAGCTCGTTCGCGATATGTTGCAGACTTGCAGTCGACAAGTTTTGGAGCCGAAAGTTGTAATTTTAATAATATAGTATTATAGTATAGGTAGTTTGATTCACCGAAATATTTATCACGGAGGAACGCAATATTTTTATTATATATTTATCAGTCGTCCAGGCTATAAAAATAATACAAAAATCATTATCTGTTTCGTTATTTACCATCGAAACCAGATAAATTTTCGTGGACCCCCACGTACAAACTGTGAACCCCTATTTTTTTGCCACTCCAGCGTAGACCCCTGTCACATCGTTCGTGGACCCCTGGGGGTCCACCTGGACCACTTTGGGAACCCCTGCTTTATTGGGATGATTCGTAAACGAGTAATAATTGAAATGTTACGTTTTCAGATTCGGTTGGAGCAAGCCCTCGTCTGTCTTACATTTTGCGACGGAACCTGGAGGTAGGTTTAATTAACCCATTATCTACCTAACCTCGTCATTCCCATCCACAGATATGCGAGTATAAATATAGGTATACATACATACATACATATAATAACGCCTGTTTCCCAGAGGGGTAATATGTATAAAAAACAATTATCCTACATGCATTAAACAGGTTCCTTATATACGTATGGTCCTTCGAACCGGATTTTATATGTGAAGTGATCCTCGTTGTTACATTACGTTTAAATCGAGATAAGTTTTAAGTATGCTCTAGCTAGATATACAATTCATTGAAACGTTGTTGTACACGGTGTAAGTTTGTCTATCTCATTTTTTTTAAACCTCCTCTTAATCCCTCAAAGGTTAGCTAGAAGAGATCCCTCATAGGGATAAGTTCGCCTTTGTACTCTGATCCTGTGTGACATGTATATGTTATAAACTGTTATTGTGTACAATAAAGTGCTTACATACATACATACAATTCATTAAATACTTTAAGCCTGTCATAGACTGGCGCGGCCTGGCCGCGGCGGTCAATGGGGCCCATTGTGTAATTATTATTATTACGCGATACACTCATATCACGATCCGTATTAAGTGTATTTTAATGAATATTGACGCAAAATTCAAACAATTTTGAAAACCGCGATGATATTGACATACCAGTATTGTGATAATATTAACCGTGTAACAGACCCCTATAGTAAACTTGTCATTAGCTGTCAAATTTACTATTCACCGCCACCGTAGGCCACGCTAGTGTGATTCAGGCCTTACACAGACCCGACAAAGTGGACGTGACAAGTTGGTCAGACAAATCGTTACATTGACACACACCTTTACTTTTTTTCAGCTGGCAACTACTCTCCAGTAACACACGACTACAACGAATACCCCATAGTATTGGAGGACCCGAAGGAACAAGCCCACAATTTGACGCAAGCAATGGTGACATTCGGTTCAGGATCAGCTGTTCGACCCGCGGCTATTTTATTTTTCACTGTTACCTTCAATGTGATTGGTTTTTGCTTCGAATTCTGTTGATTTTTTGTTACGAATCGGACTGTTGCAATATCTCTATTGCTTGGTAGTAAGTGATAGAGATGATAAAATTTCAAATTCGATGTTCAATTATCGTGGTCTTAGCTCGGCTTACGATTCTGCAAGAGCAGCCGGTCTACTCCGAAATTCGAACTTCGTATGGTGCCGTCCCTTTCACTCATATAGTGTATGACAGGAGAGTGAAAGGGATGGCAACATACGAAGTTCGGATTTTGAATTTCGGAGTAGACCCCCAGGAGGGGATTATCTTGTGTAGTTTAGTTAGGAGTTGCTATGGCCACCTCCTGACTCCTTCGGGCCCCCAGAGGCTCATTGTCATTTCACAAAGCTAGAAATCTAAACTGGCAGCACTGAGACGCTTCACCCACAATGATAATGGGGCCCTTTACACAGATAGTATTAACAAAATACTGGGATGTCAATATTATCGCGGTATTTAAAATTGTTCGGATTTTGCTTCTATACTCATCATTATTCACGTGATATGAGTGTATCGCGTGATAATAATAACAGTATAAAATGCCCCAATCACTAGCCTTTTGACTTATAACCAGTGTTGCTATCAACATATTACATAATTAATGTAACTGGCCTCTTACCAGCCCCCTGCTCTTGGAGTTCTGCAGATGTAAGGTGATTTTCAATGTTAAAACATTTGTCCATTCTGTGACTTGATTATACCACCTTATAATCGCCGTCCTCTTTTAATAAACAAGTGCGAAGAACAACTAATGCCGGCAATAAACAATACGAGAAGTGCCAACATGCTTTATTTTGGAAAAAAAGGTGTTAAATCTCTTCCTTATTCTCGTTATACATTCTAAAGTCCTTCTTCAAATTTTAATACATACTTAAGATAGATATAAGGTTTAAAGGCAATTCTTTAAATAAAGTAAATTATTTTGATATACATGTTTCATTACAACCCAATGAATTCACAAACCTACAGGAGTTTTGTTCAAAAAGCCAAAAATATAATTAATTATAGCCTGACCAGTGCCTATTTGGACCTGAGATAATGTCGCTGCAAACAGCGTGAGAATAATATACATACGTCATGTATTGGCTATGTGTGAAGTAGGTGGTAGGGGTAAGCTAAGCGATCGCAGCGCACACCATGGCAGAAATGTGCAGTTTCCTGGGACATATATGTCAAATTTACATTTGTTTGTATTTATTTATTTTATTTCTTATTTATTGCAGTAAATTTCCAGTAAGGAGTCTTTCTCGCTTACTAAAATAAACAAAATATCCATGTTCTCTCCAGGGGCAATCTCTAAGTTTGACATTGCCCCGGGACCCATGACGTTTGATGTTTCTGACGTGCAGATATTGTTTGAATCATGGTCACTAGCTCATAAACTTTAATTGTTCAGCCATTTAGAGCTCACTTCATACTGGGCATCATAGTTAGCTGTAAAGTGCCCAGTATAAAGTGAGCTCTAAATGGCTCTACAATTAAAATCCGTGACCGTACTACTGGTAGTACTAGTGACCATATTCTTTAGTGTTCACAAAAAAAACGTACGTAGTTAGTTTCTTTAATCTATGTCTAACGCGGTGATTATTTTGATAAAGCTATGTCTTTTACGCTTTTGATAAAGTGTGCGTATTGTAAACAATAAAACAAAATGCGAATGTGTGATGGCGCGATGTTGTAAGTATTTCTTGCGCGTGTAATGTTTGGGCTTAACCTATCTATACTTAAAAATATCATTGGTACTGAAGTACTAATATAAAAAGGAGATGAAGCAGAAAAGTCAATTCTTAAATTAAAGTTTAAACAAATGTAAAATAAATCTTAATTAAAAACGCAGTCGTATTTACGATAATTTATTTCATTATTTCAATTACATTTATATCCCCTTCAAGTTTTCCATGAATTTCACATTAACTTTGGTTTATATTCAATTTTTTTATGCTTACAAGATAAAACACTAAACATTCATATTAATTTTAATGTATCCTTAAAGAAATTAAATTAATCTTAGTCTCTTTAAATTTCTAGCTAGATTGAAACTTGACGTGGTTAATATATATAAAAAAAAAACAATTGAAATATACTTAGTGTAATTTTAAACACTTCATACATTTACTTACGTCTATAGGTACGTAATTAAAAAAAAATGCGGAATAACAATTACAGAATAAGCGAGAGGGTTTAGCGAAGAGTCGTTCCTCAAATGCTGGTAAATTCCACACTGTACTTATATTGTATTTTTTTGTATTCGGTCCTGAAATAGTCGCGTTAGAGATTCGATATATTATACAAGGTCAAATCACTACCGCGAGAAAATCTAAGGTTTCTGTCACACCACGGTTGAGCCCTTTACCGCGCTACAACTAAAACCCTAAATTTTTCAACAATTTTTATTATTATAATTTTTTCATGTAGTTATTAATTTTTATTTTCAAAGAACGACTACCACGCGTTCCTCTGCGCGGTAATATTCCTATTATATAAATATACAAAAAATGTTGGTCATTTTTTTTTACTAAACGGAATAAGATTGTAAATGAATGAATTTTAGAAAAGGCATTAAAAAATTTGAAGACTAGAATCTTTATTCGTAAAGAAATTATGAAAATGCGATTATTTATTTAAAATACATTTAATCTTACACGAATTAATGTTAACTTCCACAAAACACTCATATTTGTTCAAAAAATCGTGCAAAGTTATGTGCGGTCGGCAAAATGCAAGAATATCGCTAGCCACGAATAATTTCTGAACGAACACGACATAATATTACTTTTGCCAGCCGCACGTATAACTTTGTCCCAAGCGCTATGGCCTCACACTGATCAACTCACTAGCCCAATATCCATTACTACTACATAAAGTTAGAGTGAGATGGATATTGCGCAATAAAATCGACAGTGTATGGCGCCACACGCTACAACGATAAGAACCGCCAACACTGATTTTTAATTTAGTGTTGCCAGTTTTTACATAGTTTTATAATACAGAGCGAGCAAGCGTAGATCACCCTTAATAATTCATCGCTTCCTAGAAATAAAATAGATGCTTTATCTAGGGTCATCTTGAAATGGCGCTTGCTCAAAATGGCGACGACTTTTCAGTCAGTAAGTAGCCTCCTTATTTTAACACGAATAATGTATTAAAGTGACATTACTTTCAATTAAAGTCTAGTAAAATTATAAAGATTGCCAATATCAAGAATAACACCAGATGTCATTGCATAAGAAAGGTTACATTTCCGTACTTTGTACGGCGGAACTTGCTTAGGTACATACCTGCTCATTGGCAGTCTTCAAAATTTTATAGTGCCTGCTTTCAACCCACTCTCACCAGAAATACATAATAATATATATTCTATGTTTCTGATGGAAATAGATTATCAATACTTCTTATATTTAAGCACTGAATATTTAACATGTATCATAATTTACGTGTCAATAAACTGGCAAAAAATACATCTTGAAATAAACGTGGTTTTAGTAGTATAGTCTGTGTGTCAACATTGGGCACTCGAATGTGCCGTTTAGCAGTACAGACTATACTTAGCGAAGGTAACCTATTACCCGTAGTCTGATTAATTCTAACTGTTGTAATAATGTACTAAAAAGTGTCAATTCAATAAATCGAAATAGAGGTGTCGGATATGCATGCCTATATATAATGCGTCAGTTTATATAATAGCAAAGTTGCATGAAATGCCATTCAAAAACATACAGCTATGACAGGAGAGTATTCTGTAATTCTATTTAATAATAGATATGTAACAAGTAATTCAATAATTTTAAAAGTCTGTTTTTATAAAGCTCCATTGAAACACAATATTAATGTTGCTTTACAAAAACTAACCTTAAACCTAACAAAGCATAGAATGAGATTAGTAAGAGATCTAACATTTCAAACATATCAACAATCGAAAGCTAGAATACCTAAAATTCTTGGAAGACAGAAGACAATTGTAAAACTGCATTTACCTGACAACCTCTTGAACTAACTTTAAAATTAAGTACTTAGATTGTCCTTTACAATAATAAATCTATTTATACACTTACCCCCTTATTCATAAACGTCCATCAAGCCTCTATTAGTTAACAAGCCGCTAAGGTGGTTTGTCCCTATCGGTCACTTTGACATTTATGTTTGTGAGAAAGGGACAAAGCAACTTTAGTTAACAGAGGTTTATTAATTTTATGAATAAGGGGGTTAATGTACACACATGTATGTATCTAACAAATAACATTAGCAACACCTTTTTAATACTACGTCAAAGCAAACGGGCATACAACCTGCTTGATAATAAGTAGCCTATGGACACTATTCATGAAAGTATTGAAGATAAATAATATCAGTTTCACAATGATATTTCAGTATCATTTAATCTCACACATACATAGCTTTTTTCCAGTTTTATCGTGTATCCGAAATTAATTATTATTGCAAAGGACCACCTATGTCAAAACTACATTAAATTGCATGGCACATACTTCAGTAAAGTATACATTTAAGATTAGCCATGACGAATTAATACCATTACCAATATTCCATCACTAAATGCTAAATAATTTAACAATTCATATAGTAGCAACATTCATTTAAATATGGCGACTAAGTGTCACCTAAAATCGACATCAACATTATATCTGTAACATATTTGATAATTTCATTGTAATTGTGCAACAACAGAAGGTAAAAACGCATTTATAATTTACTCACTTGTAAAACTTCGGCTGTTAGTATAAAAAACCGGAACCTTTCCATACATATCTTAGAAATGCACTTCACTATCCTCACCTCACTTCAGTTTGACGTATCAATTATAGTTCATCCAGTTCCACGTATTTCCGGTCATAAAAAAACACTTTACGCGCAATATCAAGCCGAATCCACTTAAAATCCCGTTTCCTAAGCCTGACACAGCAGTAAAGCAAGTCTATATTTTCACTTTTCCAAAATATTTTCACTTCAACCCTTTTTAGTCCAACATTTCGGCCCAGTGACCCAAAGAGGATCTCGGCCTTCCAAACAAGAGTACACAATTTTTCCCGATTCTGCGCCGCTTCCCGCCGTGTCGACGACTGTGCGTATTCACAATTCACTGCTGTGCCAAGTTTGGATGTCAAAGCGTCCGAAGTCAATCCATTGCCATTTCTTTCCATTTTCAACGTTATATTACGATAAATAATTTATATTCGCACACAACACAACCACATCATTTTTATCTATATGTATAACGCGTATCATGGCGTATTTATACTGTTAAATATAAAACATGCTTCAATATTTTGTGTTTCGCCAATCTGTTTTAGAAGCATCATCTCTTGTAGATTGGTTACAATTTTAATTCTTGTACTATGACTATTATATGATCCTAAAAATACAGTTCATTTTCGCTTCATAGGGATAGCTATACACTCTTCTACACATTTCATCAATTTTCTATTAAGCTGGGTAGTGCGATTGTCAAGTTCCAGACTTGGTATACCTTGCAAATTTGACACCAGCAATAGTTTCGCCATTGAAACGTGCTAAAAAGTTTCAAAGCCAAGTTCGTTATCTCGCCATTCACTTTAACAGCCAAGGTTGTTTGACAGGTCTATGTATCACCTATTTCTGTTGGTAAGCTAGATATAGCCAAGTTTGCCGTTATTGAGCGTTGAGGGGTTAATGGCAAGTCAGCGCTAGGTGGACTAGGTGTGAATGGTACATTGCACGGTGGTAACGACGGAGCCCTGCATTGTGGTATCAACTGTAAGTTTGCACTTGGACTGGTAAGTTTCGAAGACCTTTGTGGACTTCCTGGTGGCGTTAAGGGTAAGTCTGCGCTAGGCGGGCTAGGTGTTACTGGTAGAACATTACTAGGTAGTACCGACGGAACCCCGCTTTGAGGGCTTCCTTGTGGCGTTAAAGGCAAATCGGCGCTAGGTGGGCTAGGTGTTAAAGGCTGGTCTAGAGTTGACAGAGCCCCGTAAGGCGGGCTATCTGGTATTGACGATGGCGAGCTACCTCGACTTAAAGGCGAGTCTGGACTACCTAGTGGTGTAAATGACGGGCCGACTTGTAATGACGGCTCACATGGGCTACCCGGTCTCGGCGGAGCTCCGCTTGGAGGGCTGCCTTGAGGTGTTAAAGGTGAGTCTGGACTGCCTCTCTCTGGCAACGACGCAACTTGTAATGATGAACACTCATAAGGACTACCCGGTATTGACGGAGCCCCGCTTTGCGGGCTGCCCTCTAGCGCCAACGGCAGGTCAGTGCTCGGCGGACTACCTAGCGGCGTTCCATTTGGGCTTACTTGTATTGACGACAGCTCCCCAGGGCTACCCGGTACCGATAACTGCAAGTCATTACTTAATGGACCTAGCGAAGATAAAGAC
This sequence comes from Notocelia uddmanniana, assembly GCA_905163555.1. Taxonomy (NCBI): domain Eukaryota; kingdom Metazoa; phylum Arthropoda; class Insecta; order Lepidoptera; family Tortricidae; genus Notocelia; species Notocelia uddmanniana. Next base: position 10,509,956 of record LR991074.1, on the reverse strand, counting down.
GAAGTTCCACTCGAACTAATTTGTGTCGATGAGACCTCGTTAGTTGTTAACATTGTCTTGCTCGGAGAACCGACTAATTCTGACGGAACCCCGCAATATAGGCTATCTAGCTTTGTTGAAGTATGTGTCGACAACGGAGCTCCGCACTGCGGGATTTCAGGCGTTAAAGGTAACTCACCACTTAGCGGACATTGCGTTTCCTCTGCTAATAGAGGACCTAAAGTTTTCACCGGCGTTGAAGGGCCCCCGCTTTGCGGGCTTCTTGTTTGATTGATATTGCTTATAGGGCTATCAGGCAGGGTAGTCGATGTCTCTCGTAGGATTGGCTGCACTGAAATAGGACTCCATTCCGTTGTTGACGGAGTCCCGGAAGGCGGGGGCTGTGTTACTATAGGACTCTGTCTCCTATCTAACGTAAATGATACTGATATCGGGATCCTCGCTACAGGACTCCGAAGCGTACTTAACGGGCGGGGAGGTGATTCTGCAGGTTCGGGCGACGGAGCCCCTTCTGTGGCCTGGGAAACGAAATAAAATAAATAAATATTAGGAAACAATTTTATACAAACCGTATTCGTTTCATATTAAGCTCACACGGTCACGAAAAACGTTGTCTGCCTACTTAACACTGCGTATATAGTCTGTGATGGCCTTTGAACTAGGCCATTGATGATGGATACAAGAAGACGTTAAAAATGTAAGCAATGATAATTATCAAGAAGTATAATTATTGCGATACAGCCGCTAGCTTATAAAAATCACCTTTCTTTTTACCCGACTGCGCCAGAGGGAGGGTTATGTTTTTCGAGAGTATGTATGTATGTATTGTATGTATAATCACAGTATAAAGAACTACTACAAGTAGACAGTCTTCATTCATTTGTCGAAATTACGCACGCGCGTAGAGTTACTGCTCTAAGGTAAGGGTTGTCAAAAAATTAAGGGAGTTATTAGTTGCTTTTTACTTTCATTTTCCTACATTTTTAAATTAATTAATTTTTATGTTCAATTTAATTAAATATCGATACCTGCCCGGCTAGTATGATAGCTTATACCGTCACGTTATATGGCCAAAATGTACTGAAACGTCACATAAAACGTGACGGTATAAGCTATCATACTAGCCGGGCTGTAAGTTTGAAAGATCTTTTCAAACGAATCTGAGGTCAGAATTGGAAAAAAGGCCGCTAATTTAATTTGTTTATTTTCGGTATAACTTTGTTCAAAGTCGATATCTGAGCGTCCGAGAGGACTTACGTAACGAATCCAAGGTTTTGTGGAAAGTGGCGTCGATATTGATTTTCTTTATTTAAATAGCGATTTCATTCAAAATCGATATCCGAGGGTATTTAAGTAGGGAACTACAAAATTGTAGACCCCTTAAATCGGTGGTCAAATTGCTACGTTAGGAATTATTATCTTTACACAAATAGACAAGTACCTTAATATTAATTGTTATAGTGCATTCCTACTATCCTACACCACAGACCGCAAATTGAAATTATTATCCCCATCCCATTTTATTTAGTGTGAAAACGGCGCCGTCTCTCTCGTTAATCAGAGGCTGTGTGGCAGACCTGATGTGGTTCGATTGGAATTTAGTTTAAGGCGCAGGGTAGGGCAAGCCATTCCCCATACAAAGCTTGTGCAAGTTTTTTGCGTTAGTTTTGGCACTACAGCATTTAATTTAATTTTTTATTGGTACATATTGGATAAACGCAAAACTTGATATTGAAATTTTGCATTATTAAAAAAAAAATATATATATATAATTATAATTAAAAAAGAAATACATCAATACATAGCTAACAAAAAAATAAGCATATGGACCAAAAATAGTAACTGGAGTGCAAACACAAACGAAGAAAAACTTGCACAAAGTGTGTATGGAAAGAGTTTGCCCACCCCTTCGCCTTAAGCGCATAGCTTACCCGCCAGAGTAGCGGAAGATAAGCATTTGAAGAAAATACAAAGCGGTTGCTAGTAGTTGCGGTTGAGAATGGAAGGCAAAGATTTACTGTGATGACGGAGTGGCCTGGGTGGCCAAGTGGCAAGGACACTAGTCTATTAAACCAGAGGCGTGGCACACTGGTTTCTTTCATATGACAAAAATTCAAAAACAAAATGACAAATTTATTGACATTACTAATTATTCTGACGTCTACTATGTCCAAACAATCAGATAATATAAAAAGATTTATTTTGCTAATTACCCTCATTCCGATATTGTTATCGAAAGGTGGGCTATTTCTTTCCGCGACTCGTGCTATCAGTAACTCACGCAATTACCGCTCATTGTTTTATCCATATTACTGGAAAACTTCTTTGTTGCAATTTGTTTTTGTAATGGATATTCAGAAACAAGGTATGTATGATTATTTAACATATTAATTAATTTTAAATATTGAGTTTTAGTGTGGTAAATTGGCTGCTACATCATCAGTAAGATATTTACTTTCATTTAGTTTATTTGGAATGCTAGTCGACTTTTAGTACTTTGTCGACAGTTGTCTAATCTTAAATCTATCTTGATTAGTTAGATATAAGACTTATTTTACTAAATCAAGTCTAACTTAATCCAGAACCTTCCATTATTTTAAGTAATCAGGGTGCTACGCCAAAGTGTACCTTTTGTAGCGTAATGCTACGAACTTTATACTTTATGTTGTTGTTGCATTTTTCACACGATTATTTTATTTTTGTGTTAATTGATTATATTTTTATGCTTATTTAAGGGAGGAGCTATCAATATGTGTTTACACGCATGTTTGTCTTCAATATTTGGGATAAATATGGTGACAAGAAGTTGAACCTAACTGGCCGAATCCAAAAGGTTTTTAAGGAAATACGTGACTCTCAGTCATTGGAAGACAACGAAAACATAAATTTTGACAAGTTGTTTATACGGATAAAATATATCTGCACAAGAATTTCAGAGTTGTGGCGACAAAGTCAATTACATCAAGAGAACATTTTTAACGAAACAGCTTGACTGGCTCAACACTAGGTACGGAAAATGTAACTTTGGAAAGCTTCTGCCATGAAACAGCAGAGGCAGCACCTGATACGCCAACCAGGAAACGAGGACGACCAAGAAAAGATTATGGAGAGTGCTCTAAACGCACCCAGCAAAGAAGACGACTGGAGCTTTCTCAAATTGACGAATACATGGCGTCTGCCTTCAGTGAAAAATTTTAGTTTTGGCGAGTGAAGTTCTTTCTCTCATTGTGGAAGCGAAATGAATGAAACACCAGTATATGATAATTAAGGAGTTTGTTAATTCTAAATTAGCTTTTAATTTATTACCTAGTTACAAAAATGTGTTGGAAGAAAAGAAAACATTGTTATCCAGTTGCAGGAAGGTGCCTAAAAAGAAGAAATCTATGCTATCAAAAGCTACGTTGGAGCTACTTGGTTTTTAAGATATTTTTTGTCTAATTTATTAAAATCTAATATCTAATTTATAAAAGATTTAAGTCATCTAGTTTCATAATGTGTTTTTTTTTAACTAAAATAAGTAGGTTTTACTTTTAAATCTTAGGCACAATGAGTATTAGTATTTTTGACGCACCTTAGTATGGACGAGGAATGATTTTCGCCGTAGGCTAGCTCGCGGACGCTGAGATATCGATTTTTATCAAAATCGGAACGTATTTAAAGAAAATCAATATGGCAGCCACTTTTTCCAAATTTTACCTTAGATTCGTTGTAAGAGTCCTCTCGGATGCTCAGATATCGATTTTGAACGAAATTGGGACGTAAATAATGAAAATCAATATGGCCACCACTTTTTCCAAATTTTACCTCGGAATCATATTAAGAGTCGTCTTGAACGCTCAGGTATCGATTTTGAACGAAATCGGGACGAAAATAACGAAAATCAATATGGCCGCCACTTTTTCCAAATTTTACCTCGGAATCACATTAAAAGTCCTCTTGGACGCTTAGGTATCGATTTTGAACGAAATCCTTACGAAAATAACGAAAATCAATATTACCCCCACTTTTTCCATAATTTTACCTCGGATTCGTATAAGGGTACCTTTCGGACGCTAAGATATCGATTTTGAACGAAATCGGGACGTAAATAAGGAAAATCAATATGGCCGTCACTTTTATGAAATTTTACCGCGCCACTGATATAAAAATAAAACCGATAACCTTATTTTAACCTAACCTTTCATGAAGTCAGATTTTCAATTTCTCAAACTTGACAGCCCTTCAAAATATAAAGCTTTTTTTTCCACGCCGCCCGCTCCTCGCGTACCCCCCATCGTTGACCCAAAAAGAGCCGAGTTGGCAGACTGGATGTAGTAAGACTGCTGTATAATTGTTTGGCACGCTCTGCAGCCTCAACGGATAATTTGGAGCCCCGGCGCGCGGCGGCGGGTGGAGACGAGGGTTGTATATTGAAATGCGTACGTACACGTGTGGCGGCGGGGGCGGGCGGGCGCCCGGCCGCGGGCTACTTGGCGGCGGGGGCGGGGCGGTGCGCGCCGCCCGCCGCGTGCGCGCGCCGCGCCGCGCGGTGCACGCAGCGCAGCGGCGCGTAGCAGCACAGGCACGGCACCAGCAGCGACAACAGCGTTATACCCAGCCATCTGCATAGGACGGGTGTATCAACAGGTTTCCCACTCGACGGCGTAACCCGTTCCAATAGACTGACGCATAGTAGTTTATGCAATATGCCACTGTTACGCAATGAGAGGCATTAAAAAGTGTGGTTTATAAGATCACACGAGTGGTATAATGCCTGATTATGTACTATCGGCCAACTTACGGGTTTACACTTTTTTAACAAAATCGTCTGCAGGCTGGTCGTTTATATTGGTAAATAATTTAAATAGAGAACGCAGTGAAGTGCATTCGAAAATAATCCTAGAGATGCGAACCCGTAGCATTTGGGTGATGGTACACTACGCATATTCTAATTTATCTACATCCATATATTAAATCTTCTATAGTTTGTTTTATATGCAACCATTGAACCGGCGGAAGCATGTTTACCGAGACAACGCGGCGCCGGCTGCCCGCGCGGCCCGGGCCTGTCCTGTGAAATTGTTCGTGATCTTATAACTACATGATATATCATGTAGTTATAGCCGCGCGGAGGGCAGGGTATATTGTTAGCTGATATTTGCAGATGGTTTTTGAACACATTAGAGAGGGTTTTAGTATATGGGTGTAGATAAAAGCCTTATTTACACACGTACGAGACTCGTATGCGAGTTTCACTACATTGCGCGGTTGAAATCATTATACCACGGTAACCCGCAATGTAATGAGACTTGCATGCGAAAGTCGTATCACGTGTGTTTACAGAGGCCTTTAGTAACAAGATGGAACGGGCAGCAGCGTTTTGTAATAATACCTCCATTTACATTACGTTCGCCAGCCCGCTTGTCAAGTGTGACGATTACAACATTTTCTCCCCTTATGCAAAGCACGAAAAAGATACGGCCGCTAGGTTCCGCCCCTTCGCCCTGACTATGAATGAATCTGAAGACCCATTCACGAAGTGGGCTGATGACCTGGTAAAGGTCGCGGGATTCCGCTCGATGCGGGCAACCAACGACCGCTCATTGTGGACGTCTTTCGACTGATGATGATGAGATCCGGTTTAGTACATAAAGGGCGGGAAATGCTTGCTGAGTATATTATAGACGGCCGAGCGGGTAACAAGGCAGTCTCGTGATACGACGCGGGCAATCTTTATTTCTGCCCAGGCATGTTGACTACGTAACTAAATAAAGTGTAAGAAAATATAAAAATTGCAATAAAATTACAAATTGACGGCCTGTTTAGCCTAGTTGGTAGTAAGTCCAGACATAGGAATCCGCGGGGCAAAATTGTTTGACAAGTAGGGAGTTCCTATATCGATAAACTCAACTATCGATGCTAGTTCTATATACTAGTGATCACTCAAGGGTTTGCTTGTTAAAGTATGTTTTTATTAAGAGTATTTTTTTTTATTAATAACTCAATACTCTTCTTCGTTTTTAAAAACAATTTTATTGTTTAATGCGTTACTTGCTTTTTGGATTTTCTAATTGATACAGACCACCATAAACATAGTAAGGTCTTTTTAAAATTGATAATCTACCTCTTCAATACCTCTATGTCTTTCGATTTTCGCATGCCTAACAAGAGAATATTTTTAACGGTGAAAGGTGACATTTGTTACAGTATAGCTTGAAGCCACGTTTAAATATTTCAGGGTGTTTTTTAAGCAATTCTTCTATTTATTTAGGGGGCATTATTTATTTCCACTCATAAATATTAAATACTTTTGTAATATAACGTGTTTACAAATGACACTGTCCGACGACATTGACAAGTACCTATTGTTTTATAGTGAGTGTCTAAGTAGGTAATTTACTTCTATTTAATAATCTAAAGAGGTTGAGATAATATTAACTATTTTGTAGTGCAATAGGTATTACGCCCTACCTTTATATAATCTAGCGATTATTTAATATATGCTATGTTGAACAATAGAACAAAAAACACACAATGTTGGGGGCGATCCCTAGTATATAGAACTAGCATCGATAGGTGAGTTTATCGATATAGGAACTTCCTACTTGTCAAACAGTTTTGCCCGGCGGATTCCTACGTCTGGTAGTAACACTGCCTCCGAAGCTAGAGGTCCCGGGTCGAATCCTGGTCATGGCATTATTTGTGCACTTAGGAAGGATTTTCTCAAAACTGGAATTCAAGACCAAAAAAACTACGACAATGTTGCCACTGCAATAAAATGATCGTACAATAGTATATCCCTTTTTTCTAAAAACACACGCTTACTTAATTTATTTATTGGTAATTTTAATTCTTTAATTTAAAGAAGTAATTTTATTTACTTATTTTTCCATAAATACAAGACGCTTTAATACAAACTTAATCATCCGTAATTTTTGGTTGCAAAGCTGGTGTTGGACTTGTATCACTTCAGGTGTTAACAACATTTTAACTACGTGTAAGTTATTAATAACCTACGGGCACCAAGTGGAAAGGGACGGAGACTAATAATTAGTCACATTGGCAGTGAGGAAGGTTTTTTGGAAGGAGGACTCCTGCTGTTTGAATCTAAAAAAAAATACTGAGGATTATCATCAAGAGATGAACTCTCAACATTTTGAAGAGTGGCTTACTGGCATACTGCCCAAATTATAACAGAGTGCAGTATTAGTGATAGATAATGCCCCTTATCACTCCAGAAAAATGGAATTAGGGCCTACCAGTAAGTAGAGAAAAGCCCAAATTATTGATTGGCTTAAGGAAAAGAATGTCACATTTCCAGAAAATTTGACCAAAGAGAAATTGATGACAATTGTCGCAAAGGAGAAGCCTGCTCACAATAAATATGCGGTGGATGAGGTGGCAGCGGCACATAATGTCAAAATATTAAGATTGCTCCCGTATCACTGCGAATTGAACCCAATTGAGTTGGTATGGGCTCAGGTAAAAGGGCATGTAGCCAGGAATAATAAAACATTTAAAATGGCAGAGGTCAAAGACCTATTTCATGAAGGCCTCCCGGAGGTGACACCGCAGAAATGGCAGTCATGTGTAAGTCATGTCATGAAAGTAGAGGACGAGATGTGCAAACTGGACGGATTAATTACTGGAGTGGTGGAAAACTTTATTATACAAGTGACCGACTCAGATTCCGAAGTTAGTGATTCTGACCTTAGTGATGGTGAAGATGAAGATAAATAAAAACAATTCATGAATAAATGGTTTTATTTAACTTTTTCATACTGTCTTAATAATATGGCACACTATCGTGTGCGTTCATTGGTAATTCAACTTGTTTAAGTTCATTGCAATAAAATTTTGTTGTAATTAAATTGAGTTGAAAATAAAGTTTGTAATCAAGTTCCTTTTTTTTGAGAAAATCCTAATGAATTAATTGTGCCAGCCAATACAAAGAAGCATATAACAAAAAGGTTGGCGAAACCTGAAAACTTTATTTGACAATGACATAAGTGACTTTGACAGATTTGACACTGACGTATCTGTCGTAGTTTATTTGGTCTTGAATTCCAGTTTCGAGTTTAGGTCGATTTGTTAAGATTGTCCCCCAATTTTTTTTGTTTAATATAAGATAATAAACATACTTATAGCAACACAAGATAGTTATGAGGATAAACAAAATAAAAACTAAACTATCTAATATTAAAAACTAAATTAAAAATAATTATAAATAAAAGATTTGCCCCAAAATTAAATTAAATTCTAAACCCTCGGTAACTACAAGCAAGTGCTAGCCTATGCCAACGATGGGGCCGGTAATATCCAAACTCGGGGCAATTTCCATACAAATCCCATTACCGACGTAAAAATCCCGACGCCCGTCAAGTATTATCGCAAATTACGTTTCCGAGCATGTTTAAAAATAGTACATTTCGATACATGTGCGGACACAGTTTGTCATTTTGTATGAGTCCCGAAAGTGGATGGCGTACGACCCCAATTCCGAAGAAAAACCGCAAATCGATGTACACTTGTACAGTTTTGCCATTTGGCACACCCATACTATAGGTCAAAACAATTTTTTTTGACTCGCAGTTCATAAAAAAAATCCCTTAGGAGTGCCGAGTTATATATTTTTTGTATGAGAAAAACAATTATGTTTTCATAAACCTATCGTGTGTGCGTTTTTTTTTGCGCACACCTTCCACTACGAGGTGTTTTGGCCCGAGCCTTAGGGCGACGGTCAAGACACGGGACGAGTGAAAATGACACTTCCGCACGTATATCGAACGGCGTTTTTAATACATTTTAAGGGTACACGGAAAGAACATGTCTAGTCCTTTCAAAGCCAATTTGCACCTTATGTCTTTATGTATGTGTTAGATTGCTTTTTGTTTTGAAATTTAAATGGACTGGAAATTTTTCCGTGGACCCTTCATTTGAGAAAATGACAATGAAATAAAAATAAAACAAAAATTAAAAGAGTCTGACTGGTAGTCTCAACATCCCTTTTATCCCGGCAGCGGTCTCTAATACTCCTCGTTTTCATTTTCATGGTTATACTCAATCAGCCAACTTTATTAAAATTAATTTAGTGATTCTGTTATCAGATACATTGTCAAATATTAAATTTTAATATATTAAACGTCTAGTTTCAATGCCAAACAACTTATTAAAAAAAAGAATAAGTGATCGAGCTTGGTTGGATGTATGGGTTGGATCAAAAGAAAATTAAAAAAAATTGGAAAAGTAAAAAGCACTAGTGCGAAAAATTTGTTGAACCGCACGATATATATTTACAAAAAGTACCACTTTTTGAGCAACTGAATTAAAATAGCTATTTACGATACAAGGGTAGTAAAACAAAGAAAGGCCGATATCGCAGATGTTTAAGGCCCGAGCCGCAGGCGAGGGTCATAAATATGCGAGCGTGCGGAAACACGCGCTTTTTGGCAAGGTGTGGTGTAAAATTGCTTACGTGGCCTATTTGCAAAATAAATAATATATAATTAAGAGTTGCATACCGTTTGGCGCACGCGTGGTCGGGCGGCGCGCAGGCGCACGGGTGCATGGCGAAGTCCCCCTCGGCGTCCGACATGCAGTGGTACAGCATACACTGCAACGACACAACACACTTCAGCGATATTGCCCATACATATTAATATTTCATACAAACTTCTATGTTAAAACAAGGCTGGGTTGCACCGAGTACGATCACAGACTGATCAACGTTAAAGGCCGAACCACACCGAATGCGCGCAGCACGTGCGTGTGTGCGTGGCATGCGCGTTGTATTGTATCGTATGAAATGTCATAGTAGATGACACACCACTTTTGTGCGCAGAACGCGTGCACGCCGCACGCGCACGTGCTGCGCACGCATTCGGTGTGTCTCGGCTTTAAATATGGCGCCGGCAGCTGTCATCCCATAGAAACTTGTCAAACTTTCCATACATAAAAATTTTAACGAGCACAGCTTACGATTACAGAAGGTTTGGTGCAACTCAACCTAAGGATGGATGTGGACCTGTAGGCATTAAAACACGTGTGGTTTTATGAAACTATTAAAAGAAAAAACGTTTATTTGGTTGATATTAAATAGTACACACAACATAAGAACTAACAGAAGTGGGTATACACCAAAAAGTTTGCCACTCAGTATATTTGACATCTCATCTGACATCAGGTGAGTCATGACGCTGATTATCAGGACAGAGATGGTCGCAGTTGGGGGCTGCGATCGTCTATGAAAACAGATGGTGGGACCCACAGAGGTGTGACTCTAGGGCGGCGCACTGGTGCGTTCCGACGGAGATCCCAGAGCCGTCCGAAATGAGATGAGGAGGACGACCGGGAGGTTTTTAGTCGGTGCAAGTCCGCTATAACCTCCGCACTGTCCCCGCGGTGCGATGGTATCCATAATGATTTTCCCCCGAGCTGATCTGATGACGGAGACAAAAGTGCCAAAGCAACTCCTAAACTACCCAAAATAAACGCATCGTGTTTGGGCTCATTCGAAACGTCTCAACGAGTAGTTGATGATTTTGATTGTGGAAAAGAGTACAGTCAGCAAAAAAGGTTGTACAGTCGAGGTCAAATGTATCTTTACAATTGAGTGTTATAAAAATATCTATACATTTAAATAAGTTTACAACCTACATGACAAAAACATACTTACAACGCACATGACAGTTTCATCTTTTCACTGAATGCACCAAAGTTATATTTACCATCTATCTTCCATAGAAACATTTTCACACATTGTGACATAATAGGCTTACATTGCACGTTACAAAATAAGATTTCCTGTCAATGTGCCCTAAATATGTTTACATTAGAAGTGGCACTTGAAACTTTACGTTCAAGCGTAATTTTCTTTTAGTTACTATTATTATTATTCACCTTATTTATTTCTTTTGCTTAGGTTAGATTTTTTACAATAAATTTATACAAGTAAATTATAAAAATATACATACAGATTATAAAAGCATTATAAAAAACCTAACCTAGGGTGCCGCCGGCAGCGAGGCGAGCCTAAGCTACCGGTGGTTAGGGCGACAGAGAGAGGAACCTCCGGACTATCCGCGCCGTGTCCAGGAGTACCGCCTTCTTATTATTATTATTCTCCTTATTTATTTCTCTCTTAAGCTAAGTTTTTTACAATAACTTTATAAAAGTAAAATATATAAACATACATACAAAATATAAAAGCATTATAAAAAACCTAACCTAGGGTGCCACCGGCAGCGAGGCAGGGCCTAAGCTACCGGTGGTTAAGGCGACGGAGAGAGAAACCTCCGGATTATCCGCGCCGTGTCCAGGAGTACCGCCTTCTGTATCTGACCCTTGACCCAGCCATCTAACGAGTCTCTTGAGATGTTGGTCGAGACTCTTCGCTATTAGACCGTTCGCAGAGACGACTATCGGGACAAAATTCGTTGAATCAACATCCCACATGGCGGTTACCTCGTGTGCCAGGTCTAGGTACTTGCTGGATTTGTCCTCCTCAGCCTTCACGAGGTTCTCGTCACGGGGGATGGTGATGTCAACGAGTATTGCCTGGCGCTTCAATCGATCCGTCAGCACGATATCAGGCTTGTTGGCTACAATAGTCCTGTCCGTGATGACAGATCGATCCCAATAGAGCGTTGCACGACCATTCTCGATAACTGGCGCATTTGTGTACTTATAGTACGGAACTTCGAAGTCCACAAGACCGTATAGAAGAGCAAGCTGCTGGTGAATAATCCTGGCCACCAAGTTATGTCTGTGCAAGTACTCGCCGTTAGCAAGATGACTACAACCGGAAATAATATGCCTGAGTGACTCTCCGGGACGGCGGCATGCCCGACAAATGTCGACCGTACCGTCCTTCAGGATATACTTCCGGTAGTTGTTCGTCATGATAACTTCGTCTGCAATTGCACAGACAAAACCTTCAGTTTCCCCAAAAAGATCCCCAAAACGTAGACAGTTCACTGATGCGAGCAGGTCTACGTCGGGCCCAGTAAGGGCCTTGTAGAACCGCCCATGTAGCTCCTTACTCTTCCACACCACCCTGCGGTCCTCGGTGCTCAGCACTTTAAGTCTGCGCCAGTTCTCGTTTACCATGGAGAGCGGGGTGAGGAGTGTGTCTACAGCATCCACATCACGATGCATCCCACACTCACTGTTTAGGAAATAATCTCTGAGACTGCACACCTCGCGGTTGTGGAGGTCTTTGGCATTTAAGAAGCCGCGGCCTCCAAGCTTCCGCGGGATGTACAGTCTCATAACAGACGAGCGCGGGTGTAGCATACGGTTCGTAGTGAGCAGTACACGCACCCTTCGATCCAGTAAATCGAGCTCGGTCTGAGTCCACCTTAATATGCCAAAGGAGTATGTGAGCAAGGGCATCACCCAGGCATTGAAGGCGCGCACCTTATTGCCGCCCGACAAAAAACTATTGAGTACTTTTGTCAGGCGTACTTTATTATTATTATTATTATATATATAAAGCAATAAAACTGACAAAGTATCTTATTCAAACATATCGTAAATATATGTAAGAAGAAGATTCGTTGAGTTTTAAACCTGCCCCGTACAGAAAAAATCGGCCAATAGCATGTCGGACCATGCTCAGTGTAGGTTTCCGTAGTTGCCCAAATGAAACTAATTAAAAAAAAAACAATAACGAGCGAAAGGAAATACATTCGCAGCTTTTCATACATCTTTTACTAAGAACAGCTCAAAAACAGCTTAACTGATCAAGTCCACTGTAGTTTTCGTTGAAAGTCTTTATTAAGATTTACTTTCATGATTTGTTTCCTATTTTTGGACCCATAGTTTAAAAGTTAAAGGAGGGGGACATTAGATTTTATTTTATTACTTTGACAGATTTATTGATTTCTATATCCATGCAAAGTTGCAGCTTTCTAGCACTAACAATCACATACCAAAATCTCGGACAGACAGACGGACATGGTGAAACCATAAGGGTACCTAGTTTACTACGAAATGTATCGTTGACGTCACGCCCAAAATAAAAGGGATAGAATATTTGACAGTATGGTACTGTTTTCGGTGATTGTCATTATTTAAAATAAGAACCGTGGTTTGTGCCTGTAAAAATATTTATGTCGCAAGAGGTGTAATTAAAAAATATATACGCTTGAACGTTTTAAGTTTCAAGTGCCACTGCTAATGTAAACATATTTAGGGCACATTGACAGGAAATCTTATTTTGTAACATGCAATGTAAACCTAATTATGTCACACTGTGTGAAAATGTTTTTATGGAAGACAGATGGTAAACAGAACTTTGGTGCATTACGCGAAAAGTTGAAACTGTCATGTGCGTTGTAAGTATGTTTCTGTCATGTAGTGTGTAAACTTATTTAAACGTAAAGATATTTTTGTAACACTCAATTGTAAAGATATCTTTGACCTCGACTGTACTAAAAATTAAGTTTTAGGCAGAAACTTATTTCAATGGCAAATTTCAAATTAAAGGGAAAAAATTAGTGTTCTGAGCAGGATTCGAATCTGCGACATCTGGCATATGCGGCCAATCGCTCTAGCCACTGAGCTATCGGAACAATCAAGCTTGGGCACGAAATCCTTCACTAGTTCCCTCTTACAACGCCTCCTTAAATTTTTCCATTTTTCCCTTTAATTTGTAATTTAGAATTTCCGTTAGCAGCGTTACTGCTTAATAAAAAAATAGTTTATTTCTATGATGACCAAATGTGAATCTTCTTTATTTTTACATACCTGAGCACACTTGATACATGATACAGCATCAATACAGGTCTTGAAAGAGTCCGGTGCGAATTCGCACGCGCCCGCTCGATTCGCGCTTTCTAGATACCACTCGTGACAATGCCTGAAAAAAAAACATTAAATAAGGTGAAAGGTGGGATAATTCGTGATACAATAGTAGATTGTGTCGCAAGGGTGCGAAATTATGTATACTTTTACGGCGAGAGCAGAATATTGAATCCTGAGTGAAGCGAAAGATTATACAATATAATCCTGAGCGTAGTGAGGAATTCTAAAGTACAATCTTGGGCGTGGCGAGGGATACAAGTGTTTACGCCAAAGACGGAAATAACTTAGCCGATGAGGACCGCTGCTAAAAACATCAAATGTCTTACAAATAGTTTTGCTACTGAGTGGCACATACTGCTTTTCACATCTTCTATGAAGAAGTCATTGTTGCTCTTGGGAACTCGTCATTTGAGGGCAACAATGACTCTTCTGAATAGCAACATTTTCTATGCCTTCTAGATAGATTCTGAACAACTTTTACTATGAAGCGAAAGATGACTTTGATTTACTATGAAGAGAAGTAACAGTCAGGATTAGTGTTTTGTCTGTACCAACCTGCATTTGAGCCTAGATTGGAAGGTTTCTGTGGGCTTCTTGCCTGGCAACGGCGGCGGACCGCTGTACGGGTGTTTCTTTATCGATCCTGGAATACCATACAAACTATGTTACATCATGATACTATAATACAGGGTATGGCACTCTGGGGAAATTCAGTAGTGTGGGTGACACAAGCCTACGTCATCACCTGTATCGATGGTTCAGCGGGCGAAAGTGTGAGTTGCCAGTGTTGTGTGTTTGTATTGCCAGTGTTGTATTATGATACTCCCCGACTCCCATGTATACCTGTGAGTGTTTTATTAATTTATTACGCTAATTCATCTTTAATGTGACTTATTTTGTTTGCTTAGTTAGACAAACAAATGACAATTGTAATGCTTAAATAATATATATTGCATGACTACAGCAGAAAAAAATCCTTCATGAGTCGTTTTGCTACTATAAAGTGGCAACCCGACGGTGACGTAGGCTTGTGTCACAATCCGGAGTAGCAGACTTTGTTTCCTTAGACCATGTGTTACGTTACATAGATACATTCACGCATGTAACCCTAGAAGGGGTGGGCAGAGCACGAAAAGTATAATTTTGTGTATTTATTACTCTTTGTTTAATTTTATCAATAAATATTCATCATTTACAAAATAAAATGGTGCATATTTTGTTTAGTTACATTTCTTATTGAACGAGTGAAACGAAGGTCTCCGTTTCGGCTTCGTCATAAATGCTTTCGTATGTCCGGATTTCCGGCCTGTTTTCATTACAAATTTTGTGAGCAGGTTTGATAATTATATAGAATTTTTTATCGACACAGATTTAGGAAATTTTCACATAAAAAAAAATTTAACACGAGGGCTACAGCTTACAGATCCACTAGTAAATATATCGTCGACTAGTAACCATAACACAAGCCTTATTGAGCTTACTATGGGACTAGTTAGGTTTGTGTAAATTTGTCCCCTAATAAATAATTATTTTATTATTATTATCATATCAGTACTAACCAGAGTCCCTCTTCAATAACGGCGGTTTTGTGTTCGGCGATGACTTCTCGGAGCTGATGATGCCGCCAGGGCCCACTTGTGGGTACGTGTATTCGTGGACCTGAACACAAAGATCATCATTGAAATGACGGCGAATGCCAGCTCTCACTCAGCAACCAGGGTGTTAATGCGAATGCGGCTCACCCCGCCGGGCAGTGACAGCACCGTCCAACTTGGTTGTGTAAACACGCTACAGATGTAGCGTCCGTTCCCATCGTGAAAGCTCCAAATACGACTAGACCCGAAGTCTCAGTCTATTAATAGCGACATTAAACAATGCCTAGGGACAACACCGGTCAGACAGCTGGAGGGGTAGAGAGGTGGCACTGGACTTTCAACATATAGCCAATTCGCCACATAGGTGACTACATCTACCCTCGAGCAACAGCTCTTGCGAATCCTCTTTCGACTCCCGGTTAAGGCAAGCCAGAGGCGGGATCCCGTCCAATCTACCAACCGATCAGTAGAGCCTGGCCCCAGGATACGGTATTATTATTATTGGCATGTTAGTCATAACAACGACGAACGTATGGACCCGGGTATGTCCTAAAACTACGACCAAGACCACCGGGGAATGGGCAGCAGCATTCCATGAGTGCGGTGGAGATACTGCGATCGCCAACCCGCATGCCAAGCGTGGCGATTATGGCATTTACCCCCCATGAAATTGGGGGAGGCCTATGTCCAGCAGTGGACGTCCTAGGGCTGATATGGTGGTGGTGGTAGTCATAACATATCATATGTTTGACATATCTTGCAACTGAATTTTATAAAGGTGGCCATTGCAACTCTGAACTACACAAGATAAACCTATCGTGTGTGAGCTTAGTGTAACCCGCTCAACGAGTTACAATTGTAAAAAAGTAGTCGACAAAAAACACTTTATAAAAATTGTTGACTGAAACTTTTTTTAACCAACTTCAATAGAAGGAAGGAGGTTCTCAGTTCGTCTGCATGTTTGCTTGTTTTTTTTATGTATATATGTTCCTCGATAACTTTTCACCACGTGGGCCGATTTTGATAATTCTTTTTTTATTTCAAAGCAGGTACCCCGAAGTTGGTCCCATATAAATTTGATGTAGGTCTGATGATGGGATCTAGGAGGAATCGAGGGAACTCCTCGAATTTGATAGGCACGCATGTACCGATTTCGGTATTTTCTGTAGGTAACCAAGCATTGGCTCACGGAAACCAAAAATTGGAATCGGTTTAACTTTGGTATAAATTATTTAAATAACTTATTAATAAATAAACAATCACTTACAGCTGAAAGATGAACGTAAGGACACCGCTCCGGATCGTTATCGTCGGCCATTTTATCCTCATACTGGATCTCGTACACTTTCATCGGATCTGAAAAACATCACAACATTATCATTGAAATTCGCTTTTCGTTTCTTTTTATAGATTAATCGGGATTTTCGAATCTTGTGGTTAGATAAGAGAGAAAAGTAATAATGTCGAAATGTCCACAAATTGCACAGTAACATGTCGAGGAAGATGGCAAAGTAGGATTAGCGTAAGTATAGTTTAATTTATTTAAGATGACAAAAAAAACTTCAAGTGGGTTTTTATAACACCTTTTGTTGCCTAAATATGAAAGGAAAAAAGATAACAAAGAGACGTTATAGAACTGACCAAAGTGCGGCACGTGTAGTGTATTGTAATATATAATTAAATAATACAAGCCTGCGTAGCTTTTTTACAACCCTACTTGAATAATAATAATAGCCGTATGGGATTTATTTTCGAACCGTGATATCTTCGAGAAGACAAGTACGGTTTTTTTCTTATGACATAGGAGATAAACGAGCAGACGAATCGCCTGATGGTAAGAGATTAGCGCCGCCCATGGACACTCGCAACACCAAAGGGGTTGTAAGTGCGTTGCCGGCCTTTAAGACCCAGCCAGTTTTTATGCACTTTTAGCCCCACCCAGGGGTCACGTGTAGGGTAGCGGTGGGTACTCCCTACGGACGTGGAACAACTTCGACCTCCCCAAAATAGGAAGCACAAAAGGGTGCTAAGAACGTATTGTATGTTTGTTAGGTTTTAGTGTTTAGGATTATGACAATTGTTTGCGTTAAAGGGACTACTATAATTCATAAAATAATGAGTTTGTTCTCTTCCATTTTTACAAAATCTTGCGAAATAAACGCCTTTGGGGGTCACGTAAGACTAGGTTAGTTCTTGGATCATCATCATCATCCTCCTAGCGTTATTTCCAGTACAGTTGCATCCTGAAGGATGCCTGGGGCCCGCTACCTAATCCCAAGAATTGGCGTAGGCACTAGTTTTTACGGAAGCGACTGCCATCTGACCTTCCAACCCGAGGGGGAAACTAGACCATATTGGGATTAGGCTTGTCAAGTGAGTGGGCAACTTGACTGTTAGAGGTTCTCAAGCCGCCCGGAGGCCTCTAACTTGGCTTAACGACGGCTATCATAGACAGCAACCGGGATCAAAGGCTTAACGTGCCTTCCAAAGCACGGGAGCGCTCAGTTAGTAACCTCTCAAAGCAGTCACCCATCCAAGGACTGACCTCGCCCGACATTGCTTAGCCTCGCATACCGCACGCGGTTTGCGGGCGCCGCTGGGCCACGAACGCTCCTCCATCCAGGTTGATTCTTGGATCAAAGCTGTTAAACGGTATACCTATTGCGTGTGTGAGAACCTTACCATGATGTCGAGGTAGATTGATGGCTGAGAGAATGGGCGTCTGCGTGAGATCGTGCCGCACGCGGCTCGCGGTGGAATTCTCGGAGCTAGAGCGGGAATCCGTTGGCAGATTCAGACACTGGAAAACGAAAGTTGATATATGAAACGTGTAACTGGAAATCTGACGGTAACGAACTTTAACCTAATTTCGAAATAACTGACAACTTAAAAAAGTTAAAAAGCCCCTGTCATTTTAATTTCATAGTTCAATATCTCAAAAACGCCTTAACGGATTTTGATAAAATCTCCCGCATAGCACATGCTCTTTCGTATCGTGTGGAGGGTGCGTTAGAGACAGGTGCAGCCGAAATGGCAGGAGTATCAGGCCGGCCTGTTTAAAGTTGTTCGGTTCTGGTTGTGTCCAATCCATTGTCCTATTGTGCGGTTTTGCTACCTCATTGTAGTCCGTCATGCAAGATAAGCATACTTCATAGATAAACACGTAGTATGAAATCTTAACTCATTTCGTTAATTTGTTAACTAGAAACCCCAAAATATATATTTTTTATATTTTTATATCAATTAGTTTTCTAAATATTCAAGAAAATGTGAAGAAAGCCTACCATCGTCGTGACGGCACTAGTATGAATTGCGACAGTCACAGCGCACAAAAAGAACAGCAGTTCACTTTCTTTAGTAAATTCTGTCTTAGTAACAGTGCCTCTGTATGATTTGTTACGCTGTGGCGCCACTTGTCACTTACTCTCTATTAGAATGAGGAACTTTTGAAATTGATTTATTTATATGAAATTCGTATATTTTCGAGAATTTAAAAATGTGGTTTTACTAAAAAAAATTATCCTCTATTTGATTTCATCGGAAAAAAACCTGCTTAAACAATTATTGCTTACTATAACTGTAACGACTTTTTTCAATACGGTCATTTTAGTGTTTTGCGCTTTTTAACCGACTTCAAAAAAGGTGGAGGTTCTTAATTCGTCGGAATATTTTTTTTTATGTATGTTCACCGATTACTCGAAGACTAGTGGACCGATTTCAATAATTCTTTTTTGTTTTGTTTCATAATGGTATATTTTCTAATTGGTCCCATTGTCACCAAGTCTGGATCAGATGACGGGATCTTGGAAAAATCGAGGGAGCTCCTCAAACTAAGGATGGGATCTGGTAAAGTTTGGAGTCGGTGATTTAATGTTAAATATTTACTTAGCAATAAAGCTTGGACAAAACTAAAACTCAACGACCACAATTACTATACCTCAAATATGTTATGCTCCTCGTCATCATCGGCCGGCGCTGGATTGTGTTTTTTGTACGCATGCAGCGCAGGCCACGCCCCGCCGAGACCTGCCAACAAACACGCATTCAGTCAAACAAGCGCAATCAATTAATGCTAGAATTAGCTGTGAATAACAAACTTAAAAAAGTTGAAAAACCTTGACATTTTCAATTCATTTTAATATCTCAAAAACGGCTAAACCGATTTTGATAAAACATGTCTAAAAACCATTGCTAAGAC
Source organism: Notocelia uddmanniana (assembly GCA_905163555.1). Classification (NCBI taxonomy): domain Eukaryota; kingdom Metazoa; phylum Arthropoda; class Insecta; order Lepidoptera; family Tortricidae; genus Notocelia; species Notocelia uddmanniana. The sequence goes on along the minus strand of LR991074.1, from coordinate 10,490,378 downwards.
CTGCTTATCTTTTGCGTTGGCGTCGGTGGTTAAAAATGATCGTCATTGAGTGATCGTTTTGGTGCCGGTGACGTAAAATAGACGCCGCACTGCATATAGATGATCCCAATTGGTGTCAATTATGGTAGTTATCAATCTGTAATCATCAAGCTCGAAACGCACAGAGCGAGCGCGGCGCGGTGTGGGGCGGACAGTTTTGCATTTTTGATCTTTCCGACTCGATAGTGTCGATTATTGCTTCATATGTCACACACGCCGCGTCCGCTCCGCTATCCCGCGTGGTTTTTTGGTGCGACGTCCCCGGACCGCATTGGCTTTATCACAAAGCCGCCTCCGCCCCGCAACGACGCTGCGCCGCCGCCCCGCTCTGTGCGTTTCAATCTTTAATCATGTACTTATATCGGTAATTTTTTCAAACATTACAATGTTGATTCCCGGTCCTATATCAAGGTTTACGAGTATAGCCACTGGGTGATCCTTACTGAGTTTTCGCGCTCATATTCGGAGAAGCCCACTGAGGAAGTACATTCATCTCATCTACATCATCAGTACAGAGAACTGCAGTCAGAATAATAAATAAATAAAAAATAAATTTATTCAATAACACAAACAAGTTAAAAAATTAAGATGAAACATGCACAAATATAGTATGTCTGCGTATTAAAAGGGTTCGAGACTCAGCGAGAGATGTAATGTTGCTAGCTAGAACTTCCGAAGATACGTTTAAGTGAGGGACTGTGTTATAACGCGAAGAAGTTGCACCACGTCCATAGGGAGTACCCACCGTTACCCTACTCGTGACTCCTGGGTGGTGCTAAAAGTGCAAAAACTGGCAACCGTACTGTATTCTCGATGATCTCACGGTTCGAAAAAGGAATGCCATACGATTATTATTATTAGAATGTGAACAAATTTCGAAGTCACGAACTCTAATTTTACCCTTTAAAGTACTCAAATGTGATTGGTTTACATTAATTGTACTCGTATAATGAAAATTACACATATTTCATAGACGTAGAAATGGTTAAGTACTCACCGTGTAGGAATCCAGTATACGGAAGCAATGAAGAAAGCACATTAGATAAATTAGTTAACAGACAATGTCACATAGAACAAGTTATAGGGTTCTTTATTAGAATGTATATCAGTTATAAATAAATAAAAAGATTTTATTTCATTGCAGATTACAAGAGAAAATAGTATTCTATGCAATAGTTATACAGGGTGTTTTTATTGAATTCCGTTAATTGCGAGGGCACATTCCTGAGATGAAATAAAGTAATCTTCTTTAAGACACTAGTATCCCAATTCGTAACATTACGAAGTTATTCAAAAATTTCATTTTCGTTAATTATCAACCCTAGTATAGTATAAAACATTCTTAACAAATAAACAATGTTGACGTGCGTCACGTACGATGTCATTCGAATTCCGAATATTGTCATACTTGACATTAACTTTTGCTTAACTCCACGTTAACTATTAAGGCCGTTTGTTATTCAAGCTTGGTGGTATAATTAATTATTTTGTATGAAAATGAAAAAAAAAGTTTTTTTTTTAATTATGAAAAACGAAATATGCTACATCGTTTCTATGGCTATGCAAGGCTATATGCTTGAAGGAACGAAAATCAACAAAAACACCCTGTATAATACATAATGGTCTGCTTGCGTCTGTTATTCTCGAGCCTTTAATAACGAAACTCGCTATGCTCGGTTTGTTACAGTGCCTCTCGAATTTTAAGATCTAATTGTGTAACGTTGCATAAAAAAAATCTACGACTGCAAAATAAATTGATTTAAATAAAAAAACCCGATATGGTGGCATATTGTATGGAAATCCATTTTGATTCTCCCACCAGTCATATAATGACTTGTCTATGGTATAGACTTGCATTTGTATAAAAGGTATATTGTTTTAATACTGGTATCAGTTTTTTAATAGATAGATTATAATGCTGAAGTAGAAAAAATTAAATTCTGTTAGTTATATAATTAAATTAAATAAGTTAAGATCGTAAGGAGGATCGTAATTAAGGATGATTTGGTTGATAATCACAGATACAATCACTTTTATTTAAGCGCCATCTAGCGGAATCTGAACTAAAGTTGAAAATGTTGAGTGTAGGGCAACTTCATACAAACTGGCAACAATGAAGTATCCACTTTAAAAGTAGTCGGACAGAAACTTATTTTCAATCAACCACAGATATCAGAGTAAAAAAGAACCGCTCATTTAAGTTGAACGATTTCTGTACAGTTAAATTATTTTCGAGACGTTTTTGCATTTGTAGTTGTCACCTCTGTAGCCAGCCTCACACACACGTTGACGTGTGTCTTTATACGTCAACGTGTACGTGTGTCCCTGTAAATGTACAATCACTACTACATATGCAAAAACGTCTCAAAGTAATTTACCTGTACATCTGAAGTTACAAGTTTGAGAAAGACAGATGTGATATCTGACAGGTCTTCACCTGTCCGTGTCTCCGCTTTCATAACTGCAAATTGTACTGAACTGACTTTTGTGACGTTTTGGATTATATGTCCCGTTCTAACTCATCTTGGTGAACCATAAGTAGCATTTTGAGGATCATCGCAGATAGGTACGACTGCCCAATTTTTTGTCAATGGGTCGGACAAATAAAGGCAGTCGCTCAATTTAGATTTAACTAAATTAAGAATGTTTTATATTAATATACCTTGATTAAGTTTTACTAACAATATATTGATGTATAAAAAAAAGAGTCCGAAATAAAAGTATTATTATAAGTATTGAAAGAGGCAACTATATGAAAAATCATCTTGCTTAACACCACGGATCTGTTGGTATTATTAATCTAAGCAATCAACTCACCGTCTAACAGCTCCTCTATAGCGGTCCGCACGCCGCGGTCGAATGCCCGCGCATCCGCCGCCGTCTGAAACGTCAGTCCGAACCGTTTCTCCTCTGTCACCCAGTGGTGGAACGTTGGCATCACCTTGTTGTATTGGAAGTCCTTCTTTATCGTGCATTCTAAGACCACCTGGAAGTAAATGATGTATTAAAGAAGACTTATTAATTGAAAAACTCAAAAACCCAACTACATTTTTGTTTAATTTGGAATTTGGCGCCAAAAAACCGCCATTTTGTTTTTTATTTTAGTTTGACATACCCAGTGTCACTCTCACAGTAAATACTAATCTACGACACCTCTCAAGCTAAAATCCATCGAGCCGTTCAGGCTCCAGAGCGTGCCAAACAATTATACATACATACATACTCTCGAAAAACATAACCCTCCTTCTGGCGCAGTCGGGTAAAAAGGCATCCTGCTGATTTGTCGATGCGGAGGCGGTACGATATGAGAGAACTGTCAGCTGTCAGTCGAGTCGGTACCGGTTTTACTGTACTACATTTAAATTCCCGATTGGCGCTGGACACGTCGAAGCTGGGCGATGGACTGCCCCGCTTTTGCGCATGTTATTAATAATACTGACATCCCTTTAAGGGAGGAAATTCCTGCGATATCGGCAAGCTGAATCCAAAAAAAACAAAATACCACATGTCAATCCCGTCCCGTCACGATGTCGCCCAAGAATGGGAGAAGATCGAGCCGTCAAGAGAGCGTACTTGGGACGTCTGACTGATCTCGTTTTCGCTACAATGTGGAATCAAGTGTGGTGGATGTTCACGTAAAACTGCGTTTACAGCGCTAGCGGTCAGGCGAATATGGAAACATTTCTAAATCACACCAAATTTTTGACTTTGGGCAACTTTTGACCCAATGGGCGCCGTGCTCGCCTCTTCATCCAGAAACACGGCTTCTGTCACTATTTATTTATTCAGAAAAATACATACATGATCAACTTACAGTGGGTATCAAAGGCCATACAAACAAATAGAAAACAAATTAAAAATATTGTAAGCAAGCACAGCTATGCTAGCTACATAACAGAACAAATACGAAAAACAAGTTATGAAATAATAAATAAGTAGTATGTATGTATTCCACATTCGCCTGACAGCAAGCGTGGACTTTCGCCTAACTAGTCGCATGTATATAAACTACACTACAATAATATACTTCTGTAGGAAGCTCAAGTATATGTTACCATGTTGTCGCTGATCCGTTTTCCGTGTATGAAGAAATCGTGTGTCGGTGCGTTTGCGGACGAAGATGACGTGTCGCCGTTACTGTCGCCGCCTGGAACAACAGCATTTATGACACGATGGCTAACAAACGCACGGCCTGAGGAACTGTGGATGCTTGTACCAATGGGAGGTAAGCCCCAGGGATACAAGTAATAGTTTTTCAATACATATGGTGCTACTTTACCGCACGAGTGCGGTAATCAGCAGATTACGTACATATGTCGAAACTTTAAAGAGCCATATGTACTGTAAAACGTTGTACGATACACGTGCGAACAGGTAATTCGCAACTAGTGTCGATTAAAACACTCCCTTCGGTCGTGTTTCAATTTGTCACCGCTCGTTGCGAATTTCCTGTTCTCTGCGTACTATTACAAGCTTGTTACAAACATACACATTTAACGCTGGTTTCCTAATATGGTTACATATCAACATATTCTTACTGTGGCATGTCAATACATTCTTGAAAACATTATGTATGTTCGAAAAAATATTCAAGAATTCAAACTTAACAGTGATATCCACGACTACAACACTAGAAGTAAACACAAGATTGCAGTGAAGGCCAGTCGTCTCCGGAAGGTTAGCACGTCGTTTGTGGGGAACTGTATACGATTTTATAATAAAATACCCATCGATATAGTTAATTTTCCACTTAGTAAATTTAAGTCTCATATTAAACGTTATTTGTTAAGCCAGGCCTATTATACTGTCAACGATTTCTTAAATGACAAAAATGCTTTTAAGCCAGTGATAGTTAAATCCTGTTACTTTTAATATACCTATGCTTCACTTAGCATATTTCCTTGTATAAATACTTATCTCTGTCGTTGCATTTTATGAAACATGATGCTGTTTCTCGCCGAAGAGTAATTTTAATCTTTGATTTTATTAATGTCCGGCAGCCTGAATATGTCATGCTCGCTTAAAGGGCTTTGCTTACGGTGGCGTCGTTGATCGGGTCGCCACCTTCCCTAACAGATGGTCGAGGGAGGCGATGGCTGAGATACGCGTTATACTCGTGATCGGGTGCTGTTTGTGGAGTCCGGTCTGTTCATGCTTGCAAGGGCATAGTAAATACCTTAATACTAGTGTTATTTTATTGCATGTAGATTGACGAGAGACATGATCCTGTTCTGGATTAGTTTTATTATTATTGACGCTTAGAGACCTTATACAGCTCTAACAATATTAAGTTTACTTATTTTAATTTTAGCGCTTAGAGATCATTTACATCTCTAAGCAGTTTGAAATCATTGCTATTAATCATATTTGGACGCTCAGAGACCATATACATCTCTGAGATATTAAATTAATTTTATATTCCTTTTGTTTATTCGGACACAGATCGTATTCAATACGTCCTTAATATTTGTAAATTTATTTTCATTGAATTGTCAATCAGTATATTTTTTTTGTATCATTATTATTAAGTAAGATTGTCAGTTTTTTAAATTGTATAAATTCATGCTTTGACATGTAAAAGTGCCCTTGTGGCCTATTTGCAGAATAAATATTTGATTTTGATTTTGATTTTTTGATTTTGAACATGAAATTCAATTAGCGCGCTATTTTCAGCAATTCTAGGCTACGTAGCAGCGTGTAAATGTCACGTTCAGCTAAAGAAAATTCCGGCCACGCCCATCTATGCACGGATTGGGGTTACTTTATCAAAAATGGGTCTACTTTGGGCAATGGTCGCGTACGGTACGGTTTCAGAGGAACTTCCTCCCTCGGACGCCCGGTTGTGGAATGAGCTCCCTGCCGAGGTTTTCCCGAGGAACTACAGTATGAGATTCTTCAAGAAAAGAGTGTATAATTTTTTAAAGGGTCGGCAACGCGCTTGTGACACCCCTGGAGTTGCAGGCGTCCATAGGCTGCGTTAACCGCTAACCATCAGGCGGGCCGTACGCTTGTTTGCCACCGACGTGGTATAAAATTTTTACAATGTGCCATAAAATCAGTACTGTTGGCAAAGATAAGTAGTCAATTAAGTAAACAGATTATGTAGTTATATTTTCACAGCCACGTTCCACGCGAAAATAAAAACAAAAATTTATGGAAAAACCAGTTTGATAAACGTCCCCCCTCGAATCAAAGTATTCACCGGTATAATTGAATATTTTCATACCACACCACGTCTATAAAGGGAGGATAGCTCTAGCATTCAACTCATAATGCGAGTTGTTTTCAACGTCTCTGTAATTGCAAGCATATGCAGTGTTGTCTGAACTGTAGTTTTGATAAATGTAAAAGTCTGATTGACACCCTGTCTTGTTGTATCTGTGTACGTGTTGAAAATAATCTTTTTTGCCTGTTCCTTCTGAGGAAAACTCTGGCCACACCCATGTTTTTCATTGTGAGATGGAGCTCTTTCGTGAATCTAACTACCTATATATATTCCTACCCCACTATCTGTTTTAACAAATAAGTTTAGGTGTCTTTTTTGGCATATTCGGGGTGAGATGAAACATATCATCAGCTTAGAGGGTCACTGTTCGAGGAGATACGTACCTGGGGCACGTTGCCGCTTGCCGACCGTGATGTTTTCGACGCCTCTGGCGTTGCAAGCAACTATATCCTTACAATCAGGCCGTATTCTAGCTTGACACCGTCGTGTTTTAAAAAGAAGTTTACAAGTACCTGGGGCACGTTGCCGCTTGCCGACCATGACGTCGGCCAGCCCCCCGCCCCCAGCGCGATACAGCCGCCCGTGCCCTCGTCACGACACCTGCATAGTCACTAGCATCCCACGCGAATGCTTACGAAGTTGCGCGTTGTTTTCGACGCCACTGGACTAACTAGCATTTACATGTTGTATTCGCTTACTATCAAACAGGATGTTTGCCTGATTGCCCCATCGTGCTAAAAGGCCTAGCTAATAGTTGCAGCCCAGGGGCATGCGCGTTGTTTTCGACGCCTCTGGAGTTGCAAGCAACTATATCCTTACAATCAGATGAAGAGATAGCTTGATCCGAATACGGCCTATGTGATTGTAAGGATCGTCTGATCTGAGCCACGACGGTCGTGCTTTATAAAGAAGTTACAAGTGCCTGGGGCGCGTTGCCGCTTGCCGACCATGACGTAGGCCAGCCCCCCGCCCCAAAGCGCGACCCAGCCGCCCGTGTCCACATCACCTGCATAGACACTAGCATCGAACGCTTACAAAGTTGCGCGTTGTTTTCGACGCCTCTTTAGTTACAAGCAACTATATCATTACAATCAGGGCGTATTCTAGCTTGATACCGGCGTGCTTTAAAAAGAAGTTTATAAGTACCTGGGGCGCGTTGCCGCTTGCCGACCATGACGTCGGCCAGCCCCCCGCCCCCCAACGCGACCCAGCCGCCCGTGCCCTCGTCGTAACAACTGCATAGTCAGTAGCATCCCGCGCGAACGCTTACGAAGTTGCGCGTTGTTTTCGACGCCTCTGGCGTTGCAAGCAACTATATCCTTGCAATCAGGCCGTATTCTAGCTTGATACCGTCGGGCCTTAAAAATAATTTTCTAGGTACCTGGGGCGCGTTGCCGCTTGCCGACCATGACGTCGGCCAGCCCCCCGCCCCCCAGCGCGACCCAGCCGCCCGTGCCCTCGTCGCGACACATCACCTGCGCTCGCACTCGCACCACGCAGACACTGGAAACAAAGATTAAATTAAACATCTACAGTCCCGTATTGGGGCGTGTTACACCAACATACTTTTATTTGCATTTTTTTAATAATTTACATGCATGTAAATTATTAAAAAAATGCAAATAAATAAATAAAATAAGAAAAGACGTTGAGGTTCTAAAGACCATTAAAAACGTAATTTATCCGTCCGTCCCGGTTGTATCCTAAAGGAGTCCGCTTTAGTACTTAATCCCAAGATTTGGCGTACGATCTAGTTTTACGAAAGCGACTGCCATCTGACCTACCAACCCAGAGGGAAAACTAGACATTGTTGGGATTACACCGTTACCTACACGATGTTCTCCTTCGCCAAAAAGCTACTGTTAAATTTCAAATATTTCGCACAAGTTTTTTAAAAAACCCCAGTGTTACTGTTGAAGTTATTTAAAATGTGCGACATTTTGACAAAACTACCGTTGAATTTTGAATCTTCTGTCTTGGACAATAAAGTTGCTTTATAAGCATAATTTGATACAACTCGGCCAAGTCAAATAATTCTAAGCAAACGAGCCGGGCGGGAGATCGAACCCACGACCTGAGTGAAATGACTAGTTTATCGGCTAGTGGCTTTTTAGACCATTAAAAAACGTAATATGCAGTATTTGAGCTGTGGCTCCAAATGCAGCATTATACTCGTATGTAATGAACCGGGGTGTTGGACCCGTGTATGTCCTAAAACTACGACCAAGACCACCGGGGGATGGGCAGCAGCATCGAGTTTTAGTTAAATGCTGTGACATCAAGAGAGAGAGAGACGGACATGGCGAAATTATATGGGTTCCATCTATGTCATTTTGGCTAAGGAATCCTAAAAACAAGAAAGTAGCCTAGACATACATTGCTTTTATACATACATCCTTGATCTCTGCCTACCCCTCTGGGAAGCCGGCGTAATAGTGATAATATGCTTTTAATAAGTTTTCGTCATTGAACACGCCGCGACCGACAACCGCAAGTTATGAATGACAGTATTTAAGTGAATGAATCATTCGCGTTGATGAATGACATGCCTTGGACGTACTCGTAGTGTAGAAGATGACATCACTTCATCGTAGGCAGGAAATCAGTTTTTCCTTGATTATACAAGTTTGAGGCGGAGTTGATTGTTTTTTTACACCACGTCGGATGCAAGCAAGTGTACGGCCCGCCTGATGGTAAGCGGTTACCGCAGCCTATGAACGCCAGCAACTCTAGGGATGTCAACACACACATGGGGCGCATTGCCTATCGTTTATAATTTATACACTTATTTCTTAAGGAACCCCGTACTTTATTTCTTCGGGAAGTCTTCGGCATTGTGGAATGAGCTCCCATTCCACAACCGGAGCGTCCGAGGGAGGACATCCCTCTAAAACCGCAACGTACGAGACCATTGGTTGTAATGTGTGGTGATGAATGCCCTGCCGACGGCAATGAATTAGTAAGACCATTGGTTTAGAATTTTAAAACTATAACTTGTAGCTTCATGAAAGAGGGCCGAGCACAAAGCCACATGCACACGTTAGGACGGAGTGACATAAGGCGGTGCAGACTCTGCCTTGAAGCGGAGAAGACGCTCGCAAATATACGTAGCTAAACCTCGCTGCTGCGTATGCTAAAGTGTTGTTGTGAAGCTAGAATTTTTTTTTCCGAAAGGGTTCGCAAACTCTTTATTTTTTTTTGTCCATGTCTAAAAAAAAATCAATTTCCCCTAGGACCTAGCCTAATGCGCAGTCGTAGCTCTATCTTGGGCAAACACGTCATGTGCCCTGAGGAAATTAAATCCCCCGAGTTCAGCAAAACCCTGCAATTCATTGATAAAACAGGACTTGACCGAGAATTTTGAGCATTTCGTGACATGTCTTTTTCTTTTTGTTGTTATTTTATGCTTCTTCCTATTTGTAATTGTCACGAATAAATGGTTTCTATTTCTATTTTAATTGTAATAGGTGACGATCACAACAGATAAGTAATGGTCGCAGTGATACAAAGGCTTGGTAACCCGAATAGCAACTACCCGAATAATAATAATAAGTATAATAACCCACTGCAGCTTAGTGGTGAGACACGCGACATGCAATCTGGTAGTCGTGGGTTCGAATCCCGGCTTCTAAAAAAGGTGCTTAACACTGGATTTAACTTCGTTATACAACAATGATGGCAAACAAGCGACCTACCTGATGGGAGGCAGGCACCGTAGCCTATGGATGCTCGCCACTCCAGAAGAATGACAAGCGCGTAGCCAACCCTTTATTAGTTTGACTTGAATATGACTCCATACATATAGCAAAAATTTTGTTGACTAGAATCGGCTTCAAACCAAGGCCTTGGCTTAAAAACTTAAGTATACTCCCTTACTCCCCTTCATTTACTTAACTATTTATCTTTCAAAATTTTAAATGTTGCATTTATTTTGTTTCGATCAATCTCACACAGGTCCAAACCTAGTTCAGGGGACGAAAGCTCGACCACTTATATTGATTTGTTTGTACAAACTAAATGCCTATGCTATTTGTAACAATTACTTGAGTACAATAAATATTTTTTATAATTAAAAAAAATCTCATAACACTATACGAGTAAACTGTACTCTATTTCCTATTACAGTTGGTTCAAATTTCAGTGCCACTTTTTCTTGTTTGGTGGGTAGTTAGAGGTGCAAACATCAAGGTGGTCAAGATACATATATACAAAACTTCATTTTATATTCTAACTTAGGCAGTACCTTTAAAATGAAGTTTGAAATGAAAAAAAAATGCTGGTACATTATGATGAGGTGCGACGGAATGCACCACCCACTGATCATACAAACAGTTTATTTAGCAAGAGTAAATTGGCATACAAAACTCATCCATCAGCCTCCAAACTAGGCTGAGCCTGTATCTTGGATGTCTGCGAGAGTGATTAACAATTATCAACTCATTAGGACATTATTCTAGTCATGTTTGATTATTTTTTCTCCGCTACCCAAAGGTTATCTGGAAAAGATCACTCTTTAGCGATAAGAGTGCCTATTGTTTACCTCTGCTGGTATCTTATTATGCTGTTTCTGTTATGTAATTCTCTTTTGAGGTGTGCAATAAAGTGTATTGTATTGTAATGCATGTTTTGCTGTTAAGAATTTATCAACAATGCTTTTTTGTTTATTATATCATAAATTTATAAATGAGACTGTAATTTAGTCACATTTCTTAAAAAGCCAGTTACTTTCTAAAAAAGCAAGGTATTGATAGTCAATAGTTTTAAAAACAAAATGAGATCTTATCTTTAGCTAGCACTATACTATTTTGCTTGCAACAGTAAGCATATGTAGTAGCGTTCCTCCATAATGAGGGACAGAGGAAGATGTATTTTATAATAAGTATTCCCTTCCGAACATAATGACCCTATCTCCCGAGGTGGGCTTAAATAGCTGCTACACAGATCATACTAATGCAGCTGCTTACTATCTAATTGTTTTCTTACATTTGTTAGTATGTTCCATTACATTTGTTGTATTTGTTGGCGTATAATATCTTTCATACCTACAAACTTGCTAATAAGGTACAAATGTTATGTCTGACACAAACAACCCAATAATAAGGCTAGTAGGTCCTCAAGAGACTAATATTTAAAGGAAGAGGGTGTTTTCTAGTTTATATATTTTTTTAAATTTGAGTGTTTTATCTGTCCCTGTTGTTGGACTAATTTCTGTAGGTACTGCTTACAACTACTATTTTCTGAACATGTAAGTCATGAACTGGAAAAAACTCGAGGAAGCTCTCGGGGGCCACACAAATAATAAAAGAAAACATGTGAATTTTAAACAAAAAAATACAGACTCCATACTTTTTCACTCTTACTTAGCCTCTCCTACTATATAATTTGAGGATTTCCCTTGATTTCTCCAAGATCCCATAATCAGATCCAGACTTAATGACAATGGGACCAACTAGAAAACATACCCTTTCAAACAAAAAAGAAACTGGTGAATTGAGAACCTCCTCCTTTTTTTAAAGTCGGTTAAAAAGTGTGGAATTATAGCTCAAATAAAATATATAAAAAAGTCACATTAACAAAGGACCAAAATATCTGAAGGGTATCAGCTGTCAGCTTATTGTGGATGTATTTAATACCTCAACCACTGATATGTCATTTCTTTGTTATCTTGGGTATTTATTTTTAAGACATTCTGCTAATTCTTAAATTGAAACTACAAGCCTTACTTCATTTGGATTCACCAAAGAATTCATTGTTTATTGATTTTTTTCAATTAGTAGTATGCTAGTATTTATTTTGGTATTTAGGTTTTTTCTAAAACCACTAACAGCCAATTACAATTGCCTTAAGACTGCTCAACAACTACTTCAAATAGCCAGATGAATATTTTAACTATTTCTAAAAGCACTATCTAACAATCAAACCCCACATCTTTGTTAGACAATGACGTAAAATTAGTCCTTCATTGTCCTAAAGTGTGCATCATAAAAAACCTATTGTTTAATTTTTTTAATTACTTAAGCTAGACTCGCACTCTGTCCAACATTTTTTTCGCGGAAAAAAAATGTAGCGAACATATCCAAGTTGAATCAACGTGCGGTGCGGTGAAATAATTTCATTGAGGAAATAGCCTGCGAGCTAGCTCCAAATGACCCCGAAAGGAGAACTTGTATTGTGAATGAATGAGTCTCATTGATTATAGTTATACAGTACACACAGGGTGACCGAAGGGCGTCGGTCGGGCTTGCATGTACCTAGCCCAAAAGATACTACAATCCAAATATTATATATACAGCTCAACCTCAAGCTTCAGAGAAGTCCATGGGCTCCGGACAACACCATAAATCACTTTACACATCCCAAGAGCTATGGAAAATGGCCGGGGTAAGGCCCTCCCTACCAGGCAGGGCGCAGCATATATCACAAAATCTGAGTTACGCGGACAGCACTTACTTTTCAGATGCCTCGGTCATGATTCGACACGTCGAATATCCTAATTTCTACTCGCCACTTCACAGATTTCACCATTTTTATGACATAAATACATCAGATTCACTTGCGAACCGTTCTTATTTCGGCCCTTTGTTGGGCCTCAGTACGCCTGCGTCAAGAAAACACAGTCCCGGTTATTCAATGAAAGCAGTGTGAGCGCGCGACAGGTGGCGTAGTTATCGCGCACTGGCGCCGATTCAAGCTATCTGAATGGTGAGTTTCACGTCTCACACAATTTCAGCCAATCACAGCAGAGTGCACTGTACGAGAACCAATGACGTCACTTTTCCACCTTGACAAGTATTTTTCGCGGCGTTTTCGAACGAGCGCACCACCGGTTCAATTTTTGCAATGAATCCACTGAAATATACTTTCCTCACTTGAAAAATCGGCACTGACTAAGCGATATTTAAAAATTTCACGGCACGTTTAATTCCCGGCGTGATTTTCACCAATTTCTTTGACTAAAACTCCGACATACGTCCACCTCGGGGGCGCATAGGCGAATAACGTAAAGTAGGTCACGCCAGAGCCTTCGTGAATGGAGGGGCACGACCGGGCCCATCCCCGTTCATGCCTCCAACCATTGAAAAATAAATAGGTCATATCATTGCACCGTGGCCTATATTGCAGCTGCACCATTCACAGGCACAGTGGGCCCTGGTTCTATTTATAGATGCTCTATTTTGGGGTAGGTCATTCGCAGCAAGCGTAAATGCAAGCCTCCATAAACTAGGTTACCTGATTTTCTTTGTTAATGCCCGGTGCAATGACGTAGTTCACAGCTATGACGTAAGCAATTTCATCCGGAATTTTAGAAGCGCCATTTTGGCTCTAGGTGTTTTATTGGGAAATTGAAGGTAGTAGTATTATAGTTAAACTTTTTGAAATATGACTTCTTTTCGATATTTTTTAAAGTAAGTGGAGTTTTAGAATAAATTCAACACAAAATCAACAAAATATACTTTATTTTGATAAAAAATTTAAACAAGTTAAATAATCTACAGCATTTGTAAAAATGCATTATGCGTCTAATTAGTAGTTATCGAATTCAGCCTGCTCTTTCGCTACTGCGGCCATCGCTGCTTTGCTCAAATCGTCGCTTAGCAGCATGGATTGATTCAGGGCACGCTGTGGATAAAGAAAAAATAAATTAGTTTTTTTTTTATTGTGGGTGTCGTCACAGGGCTATAAACACTTCTTTTATGGCACTCGTTCTGCTTGAATTACATTTTATTAAAATTAGGGAGTAATTATACTTTAGTATTGTAATATAATAAGATTATGTACCTATGTCAATTTATAAAGGAATATTCATTTAAAATAAATACCGATGTTTCTTTTAATATATATCTATATCCATATGTTAAATTATTTCTGTTCTGTTAAGTAACATTGTTAGTCACTGTTAATTATGTAAGTATTTATTTTAAAATAGAAATCCCTGATTTCTGCCTACCCCTCTAGGCAATTGGCGTAATGATTCACATCCACCACCACCATATCAGCCAAAGAACGTCCACTGCTGGACATAGGCCTCCCCCATATTCACGGGGGGTATATGCCATAATCGCCACGCTTGGCATGCGGGTTGGCGATCGCAGTATCACATGTATGAAATTAATTATAAATATTAAGATAATTACTTAACATATTTAATTCGTAATTACTCATACTGACATAGACTACATAATATAAATTAAGTAAAGGCATAGACAGTGAGTATATTTTATCCGTTTCAATACGGATGACGCACGCGCTGCACGTTTATACTACAAATGTTAAGTTGTTGGAGCGCCGGCGGTGGCAGCGGTTTTTTTTTACCCCCAACGCAAAAAGAGAGGTGTTATAAGTTCAATGTGTCTGTCTGTGTTACTGTGTATCTGTCTGCGGTATCGAGCTCCCAAACGGTTGAACCGATTTTCGTTTAGTTTTTTTATGTTATAGATAATTTTATCCCGAGTGTTCTTAGCCATGTCTCATGAAAATCTGTTTAGCTGTTTTCGAGATATTGAGCTTTGAAATGAAAATATCGGGGCTTTTAAGCTTTTCTAATCTAATAGATCTGCGGTATCGAGCTCCCAAACGGTTGAACCGATTTTCGTTTAGTTTTTTTATGTTATAGATAATTTTATCCCGAGTGTTCTTAGCCATGTCTCATGAAAATCTGTTTAGCTGTTTTCGAGATATTGAGCTTTGAAATGAAAATATCGGGGGTTTTTAAGCTTTTCTAATCTAATAAAGTGCGTGTGGTCCCAACTAACCGCACTGCGTTACGCTCTCGACCGTGCAATGAACAGAATTCGCGCAATACGTAACCGGGCTGTAACGCATGCGCCTCAAATACATAATGACGCAACACTTAAGTTGTGAGTGTGACGTAGTGATTATATGCTCAGTGAATGTGACGAAGTCGGGCTACTATGTGACGTCACTTTGTTTTTAGTAGGCCTATTGCATAATGACTTGTAACTTATATTACAAGCGGAAAAGTCTTTTCAACCCATTCCGCTTGAAAGAGAGTTCCGCGTGTAATATTAGTCACTAGTCATCATGCAATAGGCCCCTGATAGGAATTTATGGAATAGAATGCAATTATTGACCGAGCGAGCGAAGCGTCTCCGTTTCAGCTGTCGACGAAAATTCTTCCGTATGTCTGTCTGTCCGGATGTTCTCCTGTACAGGTAGCATTTTTCAACCGATTCTCGTGAAATTTTGTGAGCAAGTTCGATAATTATACAGAATTTTTTGTCGAGCCAATTTTTGAAAAATTTTAAATTAAAAAAAAAAGATAGCGACGTCTACAGCTCAGATCCACTATTTTTAGTTACAAGTCATTATGCAATAGGCCCCTGATAATCATACATTGCATAAAAATATAGCCGATTCATAGGGTATTTCATAACACTAATTTTTTTTTATGGTTCCAATAAACAGATCAAACGAAAATAAGTACTCGGAAAAAATCAAACTAGCTTATTTATACAATTTTAAAGATTTTTAAATGCATAAACATGAAAAAAGCACGCAGTTTGACCATAGAAAATTGTGCCGTGATTAGGTACATTTCCCGACAGACTTATTATACAGGGTGATTCGGGAGATGTGAGCAAGATCTACACTACAGATTCAGTAGATCATAAGCTACTGCTTCGTGCCACTATTAATGAACTTAACGTTCATTTATCTTTGGTGTTGAAAACAAAATGTTTTAAATTATTTAAGAAATTCATGGTCACTCTACAATCAGAATACTTCAGTGAAGTGATACGTGTCAAATTGAATGTCATTAGAGTTCGATTACTTTTGAAATACCGTATTTCACTCAATGTGACAATTTACTTTCTTGGTAATCAAAGTCATGCCATAACAGTTAGAGGTTTAATCTTTATAAACCAGTTGTTGTAGGGTGACCATGATTGTAGAGAATTAAACTTTAACTAAACAAAAATAAAAAAATACAGGAAAAAGGTGTGGGCGTTTCACTTAAATACAACGGTGAACGATTCATTGCCATTTACTATGTATGTAGTGTTGGCCCTACTCACGTCTCCTGAATCATCCTGTATACTAACCGAGCGTTTTTGACGTTTCGTAAAAAGTTGCTGATTTGACTATCAGTGAAATACCGAATTTAATCAACTCTAAAATAATACAGGAAGTTTGGTAAGGGTGTCCAATATACATTTGATCAAAGAAATTGGATGATTTCATCAAACTTGGATGGGACCCCGACATTTGATCAAAGATTCTGATGACATTTTAATCAATATGGCTACGCGTAAAAATAAAACTCGGACAAAGATATTGGATAAGTGGGATGGGCCTGCGTCAAAGAAATTTGATCAAAGATTGGACAAAGATATTGGATGAGTGGAATACCACCATAACAGGATGCAAAGACTTTCAGGGATGATAGAGGAGGTTATTTTAGATATTTTAGACACAACTTGCTTTAGTACAAAGTCTCTTAGTTTCCAAAATATGCACCATTTTATTTTGAAAATTGTATGTTTTCCATCATCATAATTTCAGCCGAATGACGTCCACTGCTGGACATAGGCCTCCCCCAATGACTTCCACAATGACCGGTCCTGCGCCACCCGCATCCAGCGGACACCCGCGACCCTTACCAGGTCATCAGTCCACCGTGTGGGGGGCCTGCCCACGCTACGCCTTCCGGTACGTGGTCGCCACTCGAGAACCTTCCCGCCCCAACGGCCATCGGTTCTGCGTGCTATGTGCTGCGTGCTTTTCCATACTACCATACATTTGGAAAATTTAGATTTTTGTAATGTTCCCCTTTTGTTCTGGTTTATCGTAATTTCTAGAAGTTCACAAGACGCCCGAAGGTCTCTTTGATTGTGATATTTTGATGGTTTATTATCCATATAGTGTTATTTATAAACTTTCACATGCGGCAAATATTTTGTTATTGAATTTTACTTATTTATTAATTATTTAAACCAATTTTAATTTTACAATAGATTTTGATTTCATTGTTACAAAATATTTATGGCCACTTCATCGTATTGTTTTAAAAATTAATATCATGTACTAACATGTTACTAACAACATTTTATGGATTCTTAATAATCTGAAATAAAGATATTTTATTTTATTTTATATTTTAATACCCAATTGCATGCAAGATGTAGCAAATGAGATCCACGCGAAATTATAATTGTATACCATTTGTATACTTACAATATGCGCTAGTCCCACATCATTAGGAACGCTTTGTGAGTACACGAGGCTGAGCTTGGTCGTCTGAACCGCCACAGGGCTCTTAGCGGCTATGGTTTCTGCGATCTCCATCACTCCAGTCATAGCGCTACAAAAAACGAGAGAAAACAAAAGATTTATTAAAAATCCCGACTGCTTTTGGAGCTCCATACCAATAAACTACCATCATTTACACACACGCAATTAATAGGAATCTAACGACACCTTTGACATCGAGCCGTTCAGGCTGCAGAGCGTGCCAAACATTTGAATTTAGTGCCAAAAATCCGCCATTTTTTTTAAATATACCCAGTTTCACTCTCACAGTAAATACGAATCTAACGACACTTCTCGAGCTAAAATCCATCGAGCCGTTCAGGCCGCAGAGCGTGTCAAACAATTATATATACAGACATACAAACTCTCGAAAAACATAACCCTCCTTCAGGCGCAGTCGGGTAAAAAGACAAGTCAACAACTATTTGCCTAGTGGGTCATATCCACCATCATAACCACCATATCAGCCCAAGGAAGCCACTGTTGGATATGGGCCTCCCCCATTTTCATGGTGTCTAATGCCATAATCGCCACGTTTGACATGCGGGTTAGCGATCGCAGTATCTCCACCGCACTCCAGGGATGCTGTTGCCTATCCCCCGGTGGTCTTAGTCGTAGTTTTAGCATATGTCGGGGCCCCGGGTCATATAATGCTCATTAAAAATCGGCCAAGTGCGAGAACGCGTTCTGTTAAAACCCGAGACAGCGCAGCACGTGCGCGCGCGCGTGTGCGAGGCGTGCGCGTTGTATCGTATGAAATTTCATAGTAGATGACACACCACTTGCGTGCGCAGCACGCGTGCACGCCACGCAAGCGGTGTGTCATCTACACATTGGCATTACATTTTTATAAACCACGTTGGTGGCAAACAAGCGTACGGCCCGCCTAATGGTAAGCGGTCACCGCAGCCTATGGACGCCTGAAACTCCAGGTGTGTCAACTCTTTAAAAACTTATACACTCCTTTGACTTGTCTCTAACTGTCAATACAACAAATCCTCATATCAGCAAAGGATAGACAGCGTGCTTGTGTTTGTTCTGCAGTCGCAAGCGTCCATATGCTACGTTGGCTGCTTACTATAAGGCAGGCCGTAAGCCTGTTTTCCACTGTCGTATGAAAAGAAACAAAAATATTTTCATCTATCTACCTGCGTACAGTCAGCTGCAGAGAAACCTGACCCCGCCTGCATACAAAACTTCTATGCAGGGGTTCACGTTTCTCTGCAGCTGACTGTACATAGATCGTGGCCTGG
Source organism: Notocelia uddmanniana (assembly GCA_905163555.1). NCBI lineage: Eukaryota > Metazoa > Arthropoda > Insecta > Lepidoptera > Tortricidae > Notocelia > Notocelia uddmanniana. Next base: position 10,471,589 of record LR991074.1, on the reverse strand, counting down.
TCTAGCTCTTACAACCATTAGGTACCTATTGTCATATTCAAAAATGAAGAGATACTAGTTAATAGGTACTTTGGAAGGATAGTTAAAGCTTTGATCCTGGTTATTGCCTACAACAACCATTAAGTAGGTCTAGTTTCCCCTCTGTCTCTCTACTCCTACTGTACTTGTGTCCCATTAATAGGAAATAAATGTATGGTCGTTGGGTTTAAGGTTTGTCCAAACCACTTAAAGAAACAATTTTTATTTACTAAAACCGCAAAACACCCAAAAATTCCGTATCGTAAAAATTCGTTACAGCCACCTAGAAAGTTCAATTGATTATCAACTCTATCTCCGTAGGCAATATATTACAAATGCACCAATAGAAAAATGGTGGTCCAGAAGTCCAGATCCCTTTGTGTCTTGTACCATTCTCAGGTATTCAAGTAAATGGCGGCCATAAAATGCAGAATGCGTCTAACGTCAGATTTCTATTAAAGCAATTTAAACTTGGCAAAGGCTCTATAGTTGATAATCCGGTAAAATGTTAATGTATGCAGTCTTTATCTATGATATGCTTATATTTTATGACGAACTACAATGAGGTAGAAAAACCGCACAATAGGACAATGGATTGGACACAACCAGAACCAACAACTATACCCAATTTCACATTAACCCAATCTACGAGTAAATCCACCAATGCGTGAGAAATTTACGCGTAGAATCATGAGTTATGTCGTTCACTATACCTGGCCATCATAGGTATTTTGTTGTTTGACGTAAGCTTACTGATGTGAATTTTCCTCACTTGACGAATTACTGTCAGTATTACGTTTGCGCAGTAATAATACGATGCGCAGAAGTGGGGCAGTACTGCATTGACATCGGTTGACAGTCACAGCTGACAGTTTTCTCGTATTGTATCGCCTCCGCATCGATAAATCAGGAAGACGCCTAAGGCTGCTTTAACGTGTCCACTAGCGCCACTAGTAAATAAATGTTGTTATTTAAATTTACCGATAGATATTGAAAAAAGGATGCCACTCCGTATTTAAGTACCTTTTGAATACATCAAACTAGTTTTTACGTTGCTGGAACCGTCGATCTATGCGGCCAAAGTAAAAACGACCGTTTTATTTTTATACTCACTGATCGACGAATAGCTAGTGGACACGTTAAAGCACCTTTAAAATGGCCCCGTACAACAACCCGGGTACAACTACATACAACAGGTCATTTTCTTAATTTTTTTACCTGTACAGAGCTGAAGGGGTACCATTTTAAGGGTGCTTTAACGTGTCCACAAGCTATTTGTTTTGTTACAGCCACCCGGGTGGACCCGGGTATGTCCTAAAACTACGACCAAGACCACCGGGGATGGGCAGCAGCATCCCGGGAGTGCGGTGTATACTGCAATCGCCAACCCGCATGCCAAGCGTAGCAATTATGGCATATACCCCTCGTGAATTTGGGGGAGGCCTATGTCCAGCAGTGGACGTCCTAGAGCTGATATGGTGGTGGGATGTAGTTGTACCCGGGTGGACCCGGGTATGTCCTAAAACTACGACCAAGACCACCGTGGGATGGGCAGCAGCATCCCGGGAGTGCGGTGGAGATACTGCGATCGCCAACCCGCATGCCAAGCGTGGCAATTATGGCATATACCTCTCGTGAATTTTGGGGAGGCCTATGTCCAGCAGTGGACGTCCTTTGGCTGATATGGTGGTGGTGGTGGTGGTATGTAGTTGTAGCGTGTTCGAATAGACATTACATATTTAAAATGTGCAACACAAACAAAACAAACTATGCCTATTTGAACACGTCACAACTACATACAACAGGTCATTTTCTTAAGTTTTTCACCTATAGTGCCTTTCCGTTCAGAAATTTGCGCGTAGAGTCATGACGCATAAGTCGCCATGGCCCTTGAATGTGTTCAATTGATAACTCACGTGTCTTTGTCCTTATAGACTTTGCTGACGAGCCCCAAGGTGAGCGCCTCTTTAGCCTCTAGTTTACGCGCAGTGAAGCACAGCTCTCTGGCTATTGAAGTGTTCCCGATCACCTGGAATCATAAATAGCTATTATCTCTAAAACAATTCATAAAACCTTTCCTAAAATTTATGTGAGAAAATCGTGATGATAGAAGTGAGTTCTGCGACTCGACGGCGGTGTTCCAAGCTCTGTAACTTAGATGTACAGAAATCGTTCAACTTAAATGAGCGGATCTGCGTTAGGGTGGGAATTCCACTCGTCCAATATCTTTGTCCAATCTTTGATCAAATTTCTTTGACAGAGGCCCATTCCAGTCATCCAATATCTTTGTCCAAGTTTTTATTTCATGCATAGACATATTGATTTAACTGTCATCGGAATCTTTGATCAAATGTCGGGGTCCCATCCAAGTTTGATGAAATCATCCAATTTCTTTGATCAAAGATATTGGATGAGTTTAATACGGGGTGGTATTCTAATCATCCAATATCTTTGTCAAAACTTTGATCCAAGATATTGGATCAGTGGAATACCTCCCTTACTCTGAAGTCTGTGACACATGCTAGTTGAATACTGTCACTGTGCGGCGGTGTCAGCCGCGTCCGGGTGAACTAAACTAACACCCCGGGGGGTGTATGAGAGATGAAGTGAGGTAGGTCTGATGTTACTAACTTTGGGCAGCCTCTGCAACGTCCCCACGTCTGCTGCAAGCCCGATGTCCACTTCTTTCACTTGGAACCAGCAGTCTTCTGTACAATATCTGAAAGTTAGAAACATTCTAGACATGGACTTTTTTTTTCTACTCGTCGACTTCAATGTTAAGACTTCGTAGACCAACTAATCATAATCACATACTTTTGCTCTATGGAAAAGACAACACTTTAGTGAACAGTAATGAAAATTTACCAATCACGTGGCGCCGTTAAGAGTGCGCAGTACGTTCGGTTCTCCATACAAACGTATTTACGCTCTCATTTCAAAACGCCGTGCTAGAATAACATGTAACTTTGTATACACAATGGGTTCCGGCATATCTAGGTTGGAAATTAGTATCTGTTGCTTGAAATTATAATGGAGAAAAAATACAACGATTATTAAGGTTTTCATACAAGCCGTACAAAACTGAAAAAACCGCTGTATTTTTTTTCTTTTACATTTTCTAGCAACAGAAAGTAATTTTCGACCTACATATGCCGGATTTCATTGTGTATACAAAGTTTCATGTTATTCCAGCATGGCGTTTTAAAATGAGAGCATAAATACGTTTGTATGGAGAACCGAGCGTACTGCCACGTACTGCGCCCTCTTAATCAACTTTAATGAAATTGACCAATTGATTATCGCCGTGGTCGGGACGCGCAAAATATATCAGCGAACAGGTTTCCGCAGGAATAGTTTGTTTAATTATTACGGTTTTAGTAAATTTCGGTTGACTCGTAGAGTATTGTTTACAATAGTTATACATATTATTAGTTTTTAGGGTTCCGTACCCAAATACATGGAATTAGAAAACATTCAAGACTCAGGAACAATTATTTGCGCTCATCATACAGATAAATATCCTGACCGGGATTCGAACCTGGGACCACCAGCTTCGTAGGCAGGTTCACTACCACCATCACCACCACCATATCAGCCGAAGTACGTCCACTGCTGGACATAGGTCCCGGTAAATGCCATAATCGCCACGCTTGGCATGCGGGTTGGCGATCGCAGTATCTCCACCGCACTCCAGGGATGCTGCTGCCCATCCACCTGGGCATGCTGGTGGTCTTCGTCGTAGTTTGAGGACATAACCGGGTCCGGACCACGACCAACTAGGCTAATTTCGTTGTCAAAAAACAGTTGTCACCCCAGTACAATAACCCCCAACATACGTATCTTCTATAGATACCAGCGAGGGTTCGGAGGGTTAAGATAGGACGACGGACAGACATACACACCTCATGTCAGCAGCAGTAATAAGGTCCACCCCCGCACCGACACAAGCGTTGTGCGACACCGTTAACACAGGCTTCACACATTTCTCTAGCGACGAAATCCCGTCCTGGAATAATCGAACAAAGTTTTATAAATGTTTATGCAGTAACGTAAATGTAATGTTGTGATTGGTTTTAGTCTATTAATTTATTTATTGTCACAGTAAATTGTTCAATCAATCAATCAATCAAATATATTTATTTGCAAAAATACAGTGGTAGGTTGTTACATTAAATAAAGTTCAGTGTATTTTGCTTGCAAGCAAGCGTGCAAATATTATCAGTAATATAATTCTAATTCACATGTCAATCAAAATCAATCTTCAAAATAAATAGGTAAAAATAATCATAATTTTTTTTTAATCAAATAAATACAGGAAATTAGCATAAACATTGTGATTCTATGAATACTAATTTTTAAATACTAAATATTGCTTGATGCTATAAAACACTTGTCAAGAAGCCAGTCTACTAATTTTCGTTTCAACTCGTGTTCCTGGAGTAACTTAAAGTTTTCTGGCAAGTTATTATATTTTTTTATGATTAATTTTTATGAATATTGTTGATTGTTTTGTATCATATAATTGATAGTAAACGGACGACATAGAGTGGACCTTCTATACTTTCGTACTTTAACCTTCTGAGACCTGAGTAAAGATAAGTGATCAAGATCAACCTTTGATACTTGGTCAAAGGTAAATTGATAAGTATTACATGGTACTATTTTAGTTCCCCGATCAAAGGTTAAAAGATCAACTGACGAATGTGATGATAACTAAAAACATGGACATGAAAAAACTTTCACACAACCCTTGGCTGTAAGGTGAAAATTAAGTTACACCCACAGTTAATCCCACTTGCCCTGAAGACATATTTTGTACAAACTACGAGCGGTACACAGGAAAGCCCAAGATGCATTCTACTTAAATTTAATAAAACACCTTTAACAGCCCTGGCAATTACCACCTAAAATCTCGACTTGCTAGGTAAATTCATTATCAGGGCCTGTAACATTTAAAGTTTTCGTGTAATGATAGATAACCTCCCAGTCTTCCAGGTTGTCAGGGTCACATTTTTCTATTTTGTATCACCAATTAGATTTCACTCTGTATAATAATAGAATAAAATTTATTTTCAATCATAACAATTGTCGATCATTGTCCCGACAGTCGTCTCTCGACAGGTGTCGGCGGCACCCTAGGTTAGGATTTTTATATTTTAAATGTATATTTTTATATTTTACTTTTTTTTTTTTTTTTATTTACAATGAAAATTGATACATTGGTATAACGGAAAAGTGTCGTTAAACCCTATCGGGTTTGTATCGACACCGAATAAAGTTATTGTAAAAAACCGAGCTTAAGTATAAAAAAATACAAAGATAATAGTAAAATTATTAATTACAAACCTTATTGCAGGCAGCAAACATTTAATTCATTCACTTTCAAGGTGGTTTTTAGGTTTGTAAACCGCTTTATAATGTTTATTTGGTTTCCTACTTATTATAGCAACACTGTTACAAAACTACCCAATACTCAAATTCCTATTAAATGTTTTACACATCACTAACACATTATCACTAAGGCTAAGGCAATGCACTAACATTGTTTTATAAGTCTTTTGTAGTACTAACAAACTATGGCTAATAACCTTCTATGCCTTTTATGCTGTGATTTTAGAGAAAATTGGTATCACCTGATATATTTTGATGATTTTGTACATAAATCTCACTTGGCGAGCAACATCTCCACAATCCCCGATGTCACTTGCCTTTTCCATGAAACTGTTTAGGTCTATGCCTGTAAAATAATAATATATTTTATTTAACATGCTTATAAAAATCAACAAACAATTAAGTGTGCTGACTACATACTTAGAATTTTTTAAACTAAAACCTAATATTCATATTATGTATCATAGCAAATATATTTTATTCATTAGGCTGTATAATTTTAAGTTATGTATATTTAATATGTTGCCTCTCTTAAGTAACACAGTTCTTAATAATGTGTAAAAATAATCAAATCACATATATTTTTTTAATTTATTCTTGCTTAGATTTGTCAAATGTAACTTTTCTCTATTGTAAATTGTGATGTGCCATTTGCCACAGGGAATATTTTCATTCAAGGAATAAATTAGAGAAAAAAACCCAAAATTTTTGTTGATAATATAACAGTATAACGTATAACTAACCTCCAGTGAAATGTTTCCCCTGGGCTGAAAGAACAACAACGCGGCATTCTGGGTTTTCACTCAAGGAGTCAAAACACTGCTTCAACTCTCTGAAATTTTGAAGATTCCTTTATGTATTAACCCTTTAATGTATGTGATTAAAATTAATCCATAATTCAAGGCTCTTTGCCACTGTATAATAAATAAAAAAAATGTAAATCAGTAGAAATACAAAAAGGTGGCTGCAGTGGCAGCCTTAGGGGGTGGCAAGCAGGGCAACCGCCAGGGGCCTCGCTCTTACAGGGGCCCCACGCAATCCAGGTAAAGGCCTCGCAAAGATTTGATGCACCGGGGCTGCCTGGAGCCTCGTAATGTCTAAAGCCGCCACTGGGTGGCTGTAAATGGTGGTCATTTTCCCTACAGAATTAGATTGTGCCCTTAAAAGGGTAAATCGTCATCAAAAACTGAGTATGTAATGTGGCTACAATATTTCTTAATTTTGTCAGTTAATTTAATTTAATGGATACAGATGTACTAAAGATGGAGTGGATGGTTTAGAATCTTGACATGTTGGGGTATTATCATCTGTTTCATCAATTACTCAAGGAGTAGGTACATCTGAACGTTTGGCAAATTAGGTTACCCACAAAACGAACTGGTTTCCCACAATGTCAGGATACACAAAACAAAAATTTAATTGGAACCTAGCAAAAAATAATACTAATTTTTTGTACCAAAATCAAACCCAGCAAAACAAATGCAAATCTGACACTTAAAAAATTTACTTATTTTTCATTAACTATATTTGGTCCTTTATAAGATAACTCAAAAGTACTAAAGTAAAAGTGTTTACAAAGCTTGAATAACATGTGAAAGAAAAAACTTGTAAGTATAGGTACAGTATGTAATGTTATGAACCTCCAAATATGGTACAACCCATCCGCATATTAAATAAATAGGATAATTTACTGACTAGAAGTACTTACATCCACATATTATGATTGAAAGTATTAAGTTTCTTAGGCCTATTAAGCTCCACATGAAAAACATGGCTTTTTGGCACTGACACTGCTAAGGTTTCGAATTTAGGCACTTCACTGGCTGACGAATAGAATCTTAACAAGTCTGAAAATATAAAACAAATAGTTTAATAATAAAAAGTACAAATACATAGTCTCACTTTTTCAATTATCAACTTACTGGTTGTTATTCTTTTTTGATTAAAAACTATATTTTTCATCAGTGACGTCATGTTTGTGCTAGTTTTTGAAAGTGAATAAACGAAATTAATTAAAGTTTAAATAATAGAAAACAAAAGAGCAAAGTCCAAATTGTTTGGAAACTTAAAAAATAAAATGACTGAAAGCCGTGTTGTCAAGTCAAGCGGCAATTGATTGTCATTACTGTCAATGTCAAATAAACTACGACGTTCTGAAACAATTGAAATTCAAGAAAAAAATTATAAATTCATTGCTAATGCTTTGTGTGCTTGAGGAAAATATACAATACAATACAATACAATATGCTTTATTGCACACCTCAAAAAAAGAATTACAGATATAAACAGCATAAAGATACAAGCAGAGGTAAACAACAGGCGGTCTTATCGCTAAATGAGTTACTTATTTACTTATTTTCCAGATAATTTGACAATACAAAAATTGTAGTACTCTATTAATGTTAAGGTTTTCTAACGTATCCTAAGTTTTTAAACGCGTATTGTGTTTGTTTCGTAGGTCGACATTGAGTTTATGAACGCTCTTGGGGTATTCCCCCCACCCCGTTCGGTTTTCTTTTTTTGTCCCATTGAATTTAGACCAAGGGGTTATTTATACGTCTACTGTCTCAGAAATATTATATTGTGAGGAACACACGCTTATTAAATTTCCTAAGCCGAATCCGACAAAATCTGAGGTCAAACGTCATCATAGTACGAGTAAACTTGGAATACAGTCCGGTTTCCGTTGGAATCCGAGAGGAAGAAGACGGTTTGACCACTAGTAAGTGTTGATCAGACACAGATAGGTATAGTTGTAGGTGTAAAAGAGTGTATAGCGCACTTAAATAATATCAAATGAAAACTGTGGCAACATCGGCTCTCTCTCTTTTGCTACCACCTAGCTACGAACAACATCGTCCCTGTATTTTTGTAAGATAATACCAATAAGAAGATTTAAAATAAATGCCTCGAAGATCTCACGACAGGGTTTTATTTAAATAACAATACAGTAGGTTTATCACTATATAGTTATATTGTGCGGTTTTTCTACGTACGAGCAAGATAAGCATATTTCATAGATAAAGACTGCAGCATGCAATAACATTTGGATGACCTGTTTAGCCTAGTTGGTAGTGACACTACCTCAGAAGCCAGAGGTCCCGGGTTCGAATCCCGGCCTGGGCATAATTTGTGCATTTAGCACGGATTTTGTTGTTGGGTCTTGGATGTTCTCTATGTATTTAAGTATGTATTTATCTATATAAGTATGTATATCGTCGCCTAGTACCCATAGTACAAGCTTTGCTTAGTTTGGGACTAGGTCGATTTGTGTAAGATTGTCCCCCAATATATATATATATATATATATATATATATATATATATATACATATATATTTTTATTTTACCTGCCTATTTGCTGCCTATCAACTCGAGGGCCATGGCCAAAAGTTTAAATTGCAACTTACTTATAGTAGAAATGTGACCTCAGACGGATTATACATTTTATGGCAGCCATTTACATATTTTAGTGACTGTACATATGTACTTATAATAGACGGATAAATACTTAAATAATAGAAAACATCCAACATCAAACGAATAAATTCCCTGATCGGGATACAACCCGGGACCACCGACTTCGACGGCAGAGTCACTACAATATAGTAACTAGGGTAGGGTGTGTATTAATTTGAGACTTATATTAAGGTTTAATAACTCTGCCAAGGCACATTTATTATAAGTTTCTATATTTTTAATATTCTATTTTGGGTTCGATCCTTAGTTTATCCGATTAGGAATCGTAGGCTAAAAGCAGTCTGTATTGTACAGGCGTCTAAATAAATACCCTCTGCCCTGGTGTCCGGCTTTTTCCCTTTTACCCTACTGAACCCTCATAAAAATATAACGATAAAATGTTACAGAAACTGTCTTCCCCCGCCTACAAAGTCGCAAAAGCTAACAGTTAACATATAAACGATAAACCTTACATTCTTGTCGATGACTTTGTGCACGAGTGCATTTTCTAAGAAAATTCGATAATCAGTAGCTTGTGTCATTTGTGTGGTTACTTTGTAAATAAATAATGTTATAGTCATAGTAGAAAATAAATGCATAATGGTTAAGTGATTATTTCATATTTCATAGTAAAACGTTTATTACTTCATTAAGTCCATCATCTGCCTGATATGTCTCATTACATTACTGCGCACAGGCCTTTTCTTATTAGTAATTAAAAGATTTATTTAAACCTCTTACAAATCACTTAAGCGAAAAACAAGTACACATTATTACGAATAGAAAATTAAATTTCAAATTCAACATGATTTTTTTTTAGCAAAAATTGCCAAATGAAGTCGTTTTATCATCCTGTTAAGTTAAAACCTTATGAAGGAGGAATTCACCCGTAAATATAATTTAGTACGTAATAAAAAAAACTCAGTGAAACCCATGCATGCCTACGTTATACAGTCGGCCTGTTTAGCTTAGTTGGTAGTGCCATTGCCTCCGAAGCTAGAGGTCCCGGGTTCGATTCCCGGTAAGGGCATTTGTTTTGTTCCTGAGACTTAAATGTTTTCTATGTATTTAAGTATATCCACCACCACCACCATATCAGCCCTAGGACGTCCACTGCTGGACATAGGCCTCCCCCAATTTCATGGGGGGTAAATGCCATAATCGCCACGCTTGGCATGCGGGTTGGCGATCGCAGTATCTCCACCGCACTCTAGGAATGCTGCTGCCCATTCCCCGGTGGTGTTGGTCGTAGTTTTAGGACATACCCGGGGCCAAGTTAAGGTCCGGGTTAAGTATATAACTATTAAATATATCGTCGTCTAGTACCCATAACACAAGCCTTGTTGAGCTTACTGTGGGACTAGTTCGATGTGTTTAAAAATGCCCCCCAAATATTATAAATATTAAATATTATACAGTATGTAACCAAACATAAAGCAAAGAAATGTACCACATACTTTCTAGATCGTAAGTATGATATCGGTACCTGATTTATTGAAACCGAGTAAATTTTACCGTCGGTTGATAATAAAAACACAATTTAATCTGTTTATATAACAACCAGTATTATTTGTTTACCATCTTATCAATGACAAGAACGATACAAACAGAAAGGTTTTTTAGGGTTCCGTAGTTAAAATGGCGAAAACGGAACCCTTATAGTTTCGTCATGTCTGTCCGTCTGTCCGTCCGTATGTCACAGTCGATTTACTCGGAGACTATAAGCACTACAATTATGAAATTTGGTAGAAATGTGTATTCTATGAACAGATACAAAAAATTATGTAAAATTACAAAAAATATATTAAGTAAGGAGGGGGGGATCCACACATGTAACTGGCTGTGGTGGTGGGATTTAAGGCTCAATAACTCAGCTAAATAAAAAATGCAAAATGCACGCAAAACTGTCAAGGGACTCTGACTTGGTAGTGTATTTCTCAAAGTCATTTTTGTATACAGATGTATGGAAAAAGGTATGGGTGCCTAAATAATTATGAGCGGTAGTTTAGGTACCTACTCGTAAGTGTATGAAGATGACGCCATTGTTTAGGCACTTAGCGAAAGGTCGCCGTGTCAATGTTAATTAGAGCAATGCTGCTACTCCTGTTATGCAACATGCATACACTTGCACATGAAGCGATAAAACTACTTGACTGATAATTCCTTACAATAATTATATAATAAATTACCAAACTGAGATTAAATCAGCTGACAACGTATTCCAGCCGCTTGGATCCTGGAAGTCGGGTCAGGGAGAGTTCGGTTCCAAAAGCATGGTTGTATGTTATTACAATATTGTAAGTACTAAGTGCAGGAAGCAAAAGATAGCAAACTAACACGTGCCCAAAGACGTATTTTAATTTAGACGTATTTTATTTGGACGAGTGTATAGGGTGCTTCCAAATTAGATGAAATTACTTTCAGAACTGATAGTACTCGTCCTTAGAAGTAGTCTTAAGTATAAAACTAATTTAAAGTTTATGCTAGTTTTCATATTGTCAGTTTTTTAAATTGTATAATTCACGTTTTGACATGTAAAATTAAGTGCCCTTGTGGCCTATTTTCAGAATAAATATTTGATTTTGGTTGTACTTACTCTCAGCAGCGCTGTCAAGTGGCTTACGCTAAAGTCTGATTAGGGTAGAGCGGTTTATTCCGCGCCATAAGAATTTTATCTTAGATTTGATTTTTTTCTCATTCAGCATTTAGATGTCCCTAAGACCTAGAGCGGCCGCTCGATCCTACCGGTCTAACCTGGGGCCAGGCCATCATACATATCCTATCTGCATTGCAAAGGTGAATGGGCTGCTACCACGGACGGCAAAGCTGCCCATCCCACTGATCGACCTTAAAACGAAAAGGATGTTATGTCCCTCTCAAACTTTGGTGCTCAAACAGGCTGCGAACGGGGCATGGGCGCTACAATGTCTTCCAACGTAGATGGTGTTGGAAGGATTCTCTACTCTGCGAGTGTGGAGAGGAAAATCAAACCACCGAGCACATCTTCCTGCGCTGTTCCCTGTACTGCTACCCTGGACCCGCTGAAGACTTGGACGCCTTGACACCTGACATAACTGCCTGGCTTAACAACCACAAACATGTACTCTGTGGGGGTCTACTCTGAAATTCGTACGGTGCCATCCCTTTCACTCTCCTGTCATACACTATATGAGTGAAAGGGACACCATCATATGAAGTTCGGATTTCGAATTTCGGAGTAGACCCCCTGATTGAGTGAGTAGCCTCCTCTTTTTCGCCGTATACATTACGGCTAGCTGTTTTGCAAAACAGAGTCGTATTCGGCCACCCTGTTTTAAAATAGTTACGACGACGAGCGAAGCGAGGAAGAGTGTTAGGAAGAACTGCGACTCTACAGCCTGCGAGCCAAACGAGCGAAGCGAGAAAGTGCCAGAAACGAAACGGTTAAACGTGAGCCGCCATATTGTAGAACGTATCGCAATGACGATCCAGCTAAACGTTGACATGTCGTAAGACAAAAGGACCCTGTTGGTCTACTCCGATATTCAAAATCGGAACTTCGTATGGTGCCGTCCCTTTCACTCATATAGCGTATGACAGGAGTGTGAAAGGGATGGCACCATACGAAGTTCGTATTTCGAATTTCGGAGTAGATTTGTAAAACGGTTCGCCGCAATGTAAAACGGCGGATGAAACGATCCGCCTTCGACATATATAACGCATCCATATAACATCAATGTAGGTAAGCGTTAATCACATAAGGTCAGTTGATAACATTGCCACAATTAACGAGAAATTAGGTCTAACATATTATTTGCATAACGAGCGTCAATGTGTGTATTAACTGGTCTTTTAATTAAGACGGATTTGCTCGAGTGCATCAATTTACTACCATCGTTTGCAATCATTTTTAAGAAAGCGAAACGTCATCTCGCTTTTATTTGGAGCAACCCGAATGTCAGCAATAGTAGCAATACTCGTAAAAACTTGTTCCACAAATGAAAATCTTTACAGAAACTTACATTTGCTTCAAGTTTGACATACGCTTATTATACTTAAACCATCGATATAAACATCCTCCAATATAATAAGTACATATAAATAAATAAATAAAATAAATATTGGGGGACAATCTTACACAAATCGACCTAGTCCCAAACTAAGCAAAGCTTGTACTATGGGTACTAGACGACGATAGACATACTTATATAGATATACATACTGAGATAAAATAATCTCTACATCTGATCTCTTCTGTCTCTCTTCTGATGTGAGTAATCTATACTAATTATTATAAAGCTGAAGAGTTTGTTTGTTTGTTTGAACGCGCTAATCTCAGGAATGACTGGTTCGAATTGAAAAATTGTTTTTGCGTTATACTATTTATCGAGGAAGGCTTTAGGCTATATAATATCACGCTGCGACCAATAGGAGCGAAGACGCGGACGAAGTCGCGGGCAACAGCTAGTGTATAGATAAAACATTTCCATTTGTAACAATTTCACCCGACAGCGACAGGAAGCTATAGTTAAATTCGGCGTACACTTTACATATTACTTGCTAATTGTTACATACGTCACGTAGCTTACGGGACAATGTACTCGAACTGACTCATTCGAGTAGTCTATGCTGATGTTCATTCATAGACAAGTAGGTGCACTAAACTTCGAGTGGAAATGAACAAGTTCCTTAATTTTAATTTGTTTGTAATGAGAAGAATGGAAGAGAAGAAGACCCTCATCTCACCACTCCGGTCATGTAGAGGTTATTATTATTATTCAGTTTGAGCCTATTCCGAGCTGCCAAGCCCTCGTATCACTGCGACCATCTCTCATCTAATCGCCACCAAAAAGAATATACCCACTACGTTTTGATTTTTGATCGCCACCTAGTACAAATCTCGGTCCAGCCCTGCAAATTCGAAAAACTGCAGGATTTTGCTGAACTTGAGAGACTTTATCTCTTCTGGGCACATGACGTGTTTGCCCAGTATGGAGCTACGGCTGCGAATTAGGCAAGGGCGGTTAGGATGTGTGTGGGTGTTGTATGTTCAATCAACCTCTAAAAATGCTAGGCTAGGCTAGGCTAGGCTATACACGTCATGTGTGATTTTAGGACATTTACATTAGTAGAGATTACGAGTGTCACGAAACTCACGAACAACAAACAAAAATTCAACGACACCAAAATTCATGGTCATCTTAATCAATTAGCAAATCCAACAGTCGAATAGCGACATCGAGTAGGAAGTCGTCACTCGTAAACATCAAAGCGGGCACTAAATATAACTTTATGACTAAGTGTCCGTTTTCGGCAGTCTTAACCGAAAAGAATAGTAGCTCATTACTATGAAATTGTAAAGTAATTATAATTGTACAAGGGTGCACAAGGGTCCGGGTAAATTAAAGTCGGCAAATAGTTTACACCGCTTTAATGGTCTAAAAACCAGTGATCCGAAGACAAAATAACCAAACATAAATGAATTACATCAATAGTCTAGGATAGCATGTCGTTACCCAGTTTCCCAATGTAACACCGCCATCTATTGGTCAGTAGGGGAAACATTATCTGTCTAGACGTAATTATACATACCGCCCACCAAAGGACAGAATGTCCTTTCTAACCGCCCACCATAGCAACATTGATCAATCTGAACTTAGGCGGCGAGTATTACAGCACATTGGTCTCTAAACGTAAAGTTAAACAAAAAAAGTTAAACTAACTCTATTTGACATTAGCATATTTAATAACAATGTAATTTGCTATTTGAAACTCTATTTACTACATCACACACATACATCACTACAACTACTATTATTTACTACATTTTATTTATTGACTGGTAAAATACAGAGTTTTGAAGTCGGCCGTTTTACAATTGAATTCTTGCATTTTATAGACACGACTCTAGTAATTCTGTCCGAACCTGGATGTTTGGTGAGATTCTACCTAAAAGCCACTTACTAAGAGGTAAATTGTCCTCTTTAACCAAAACGATATCTGCGACTTCCGGTTCAGGTGTCTTGAAGGCCCACTTTGCTTGATACGCTATGACCGAGTAGTTATAGTTTATATTTCATAATTTGCTCAAGTAGTATTACAAGTGGCTCTTCAGCTAAGAAGTAACCAGCGGTTTAAAGGGTTGGTTTTCTTTGGGATACTAGAAACTACTGATAACAGACGCGAGTTAAGGTACGACTCTATTTGACTAAGCAGTGTACTCATTTCTTAGTGCCTTGGCTTAACACACCTATGACTCGCTCGATGGTATTTATCGTATTTCATCCCGGATTCCCCAAGCCCACTGAAATCAGGAACACGAGGAAGTATGAAGTGTCAATCCGCATGGTTAATAGTTAAAAACGTATTTTTGTGAACATCGACCGTGGAATGCCAAAGTCTGTAAGTTGAGCTAATTCGTTACGGTAAGTATACGAACCTTTTAATATACTTGTTGTTGTTTCCTCATTCCATTTTGTCCCTGCAATCCACAATTGCTGTATGAATAGCATAACTTTTATTACGCATGGGCTCTCCACCTAAGAGGATCAAACAACCTTGCAACATCTAATATACTTTTTCTTTTTTCTTACAGATGCAGACAACTGAGGCAGCGTCACCGAGTACTTAAACTCGTCGCGACTTCTTTCTTAGGTAAGTCTTAATATCATAACAATATTGTCCTGTTTAAACTCCAAAGTTTTGTTCAGCTTGCTCTCTTTTTCCTTTCTATTACTTGTTTATCTTTCTTTTAGTACATGTCCCTGACCATGAGGTCTTTTTTTCTAATGCAATTTGACGAGATTTGCCATCTTTACAGGTCGGAACGTCTTCGCGAGACGACAATTTGGCAACGTGTCTACCGTTTTCGTCCCTACGTTTTGATGCTGATAAGAGATCTTCGCATTTTTTTTGTTGTTTCTTTGTTAATATCAGTTTACTCAATAAAAGCCCTTTTTCCAGTTCTGAAAATTGTTTTACGGTTTTGTTGTCCTCTACTTGCGCATGGAAAACAGATGTTTTGTTCTTTAAACCTGCGGCGCCTATTGCTCCAGATAATATCCAACCAAGTGAACTACACTGAGCCACCAGGGACCCATTAGGTCCTTTCAGTAAGCCCTCCTTTATAATCTGGCTATAGGCCTCCGCTCCCAACATAATACCTATTTTATTGGGTATATCAAAATCTGTATCCGCTAAGCACAAGTCTTTTAATTCTAACCAATCTGGAATCGTCACTTTTCTCTCTGGAAGTGAAGTAGTAATCTTTGGTAAAACATAGCACTTTAACTCCATTTCACAATTGGGATCCATTCTAGATATAATCTTTAAAGTCACTGCTGACTTTGATTTCATTGACCTCTCATCACCTCCAACTCCCGAAATTGTAAGGTTGGCTGGCGTTTTCTGCAGCCCTAACCCTTGAACTGTAGCTTCTGTTACAAAGGATGCTTGAGAACCTTGATCTAACAACGCTCTCACTCGCCGATACTGACCTGTTTTCGATTCAACATTCACGATTGCCGTGGGTAATAAAACTTGATTTCTTACCTGACCTTTCGAAAAACAAGTCACTACTGGTGTGTTATCATTTGAAGAATGACTAGACTGCTTATTCAAACTGTCACTAGTCACTTCCTCGTCGTCCGAACCCTCTCCAACTGGTTGACCTGTACTACCTGAATAACCAGTGGAGACACCCTTTTGATGAAGTAATGTATGGTGTCTTTTCTTGCAGACAAGGCAACTGGTGGCTTTTTGGCAAAACCTCACCCCGTGATTGCTACCTAAACAATTGTAGCAAATCCTATTATTTCTTACAAACTCATGTCTTTTGTCGAAATCTTGGCTGGCAAACTTCTTGCAAAAACATAATTTATGTTCTTCGCCACAAAACTCACAACACATTTTTACTGCATTAGTTGCATGTAGCACTTTGGTGTAGCTGCCTATACTGTTGGTAGGCGTCTTTGAACTAAATGTTGGCCTGTGTGTACTTTTTGGTTCAATGAACTCCAAAGCTCGATATCTATTAGTTAGAAATCTTTGGAATTCCTTGAACGTCGGCAACGAATCCGATGACACATTAGTTGCTACATGTAACTCCCACTGCTTCCACGTTTCTGCATCTAGTTTGAGTGAAAGCAGGTGGATCACAATTATGTCCCAGCTTGAAACATCGATTCCTAGATTTTTCAATGCGTTTAAACAATCGGAGGACGTATCTATTAACTCCTTCAAGCAACCCGCTGACTCAGTGGTTATATTCCGTTGACTGAGCAGCCGTTTTAAAATACAACTCGAAATATATTTTTTATTGCTGTACCGTTCCTCTAATTGTTTCCAGCATTGGTCATAGTTTGCATCTGACACAGGTGTGTGCCGAATCAATTGTTCAGCTTCTCCTGTCAAGTACCCTTTAAGATATTGCAACCTTTGGACGTTATTTAATGTCTTATTATTATGTATCAGAGTCACAAATAAATCTCGGAAGGTAGTCCATTCTGTATATTTCCCTGAGAATATTGGAATACTAATTTGAGGTAACTTGACAAGAGTGGGCTTGATGTCGTCACAATCATTATTTGGTTGAACTGACTTTGACAAGGCTTGAAATCCAGTTAAGATGCTTTTTAATTCACATTTATGTGTCATATATTGCTCTTCTGTTTGCTCATAAACATCATTACTGGTATACTCATGAGCTTTCAACAGTTTCCAATCACCTGTTTGCAACAGTTCTTTATGACCCTGTCTAAAATCATTCCAGAGCTGTTCTAAAGCATTTAATCTGCTTTCCACATAAATCTCTGTCACACGTTCCTTAGGGGATTTTTTGAAGTTACTTCTAGCTTTAATTATACGGTTTGTCAATTCAATTTGAAAGTTAATTAACGCTTCCATCTTTAAAACCACTTAATATCGATACAACAAGAACAAGAATAATCACAATTTCATTTTTAAACAAAACCAAAATAAATTACAAGTTAAAATGACATCTGTCAGTATTACATGTACAACATTTCAAAACATAAGTGTTAATGTAGTTGACTACACTTAGAAAATTTAAGATAAATTATGTGAAAATTTTAAAAGTGTTTTAAACTTTTTTGGACTTGGGCGAATTCCGGCATGGATTCCCCGTACCTTCGTTTTTTCTCAGATTATTCTAAGTCTAAACTAAAGCTAAAATAATATTACAAGTTGAAATTACTACAAATTGTACTAAGTTCAGATCTTCTTGATTATAAGGTTCAAAATGTCTAACAATCTTCAGAACGTTTAAAGTTTTGAACTTCTTTGAAATAAAGTTGTATTTTGCATAAAAAATAATTATAAATGTACTCACAGTTTGCACTTGTTATCTCACTCACTCAAATGCACCAATATTCCACCTTGATCTGCTGCTGTGTCGTGTTACTAGCGCCCTCTTCGTTGTCCTATTGGCAACAGCACTTCCGGTGACTCCGCTTTGGCACCGTTAGATGGCGCCACCGTCGCTGCTTACCGCTTCTCTAATGCTGCTTACAGCCACCCAATTCGTATCCCTCTGAACAGCAAACCACTGCTACTATGGGACCGATGCGAAGAGTAGTTCACACGCACTGAACTACTAACACCACTTTTTACTCAAAAAACACCCGAATAATCCGGTTCTAAAGGACCATGTACAAGGGTGCACAAGGGTCCGGGTAAATTAAAGTCGGCAAATAGTTTACACCGCTTTAATGGTCTAAAAACCAGTGATCCGAAGACAAAATAACCAAACATAAATGA
Source organism: Notocelia uddmanniana (assembly GCA_905163555.1). Taxonomy (NCBI): domain Eukaryota; kingdom Metazoa; phylum Arthropoda; class Insecta; order Lepidoptera; family Tortricidae; genus Notocelia; species Notocelia uddmanniana. The sequence continues at coordinate 10,452,966 of LR991074.1, read as the reverse complement.
ATTACATCAATAGTCTAGGATAGCATGTCGTTACCCAGTTTCCCAATGTAACACCGCCATCTATTGGTCAGTAGGGGAAACATTATCTGTCTAGACGTAATTATACAATAATCATTAGAACGTTTTTTTATTAAAAGTGTCCCTTTCAAGTTTTCTCTGAATTTTGAATGTGTGTTGTGTTTTGAAATGTTGTGTGTTTCGTTGTTGTGTGTTGTGTTGTGTTTGTTATGTGTGTTGTTTTGTTTTTTGATTTTTCTTGCTCATATTTCTTAGCTCTTAAATCTAATACCTTAGATACTTAATGTTTTAGTTGTCTATGTGACTATCCAGTATCCATACAAAATGTATCAAAAAGGTCACATATCGGAATAACAACTTCGAGACACTTTATCAGAATCGACAGTGCTCACGATTCGGAGTAAAATAATAAAAAGATCCGGCGTGCAAGTCTTACTGAATCCATGCAGTTGATTGAAAAAAAGAGGATGGCCGCCGAAGAAATTTAAAGTGCAAATGTTGGCCTCTAAATTAATGGCCACGGTGTTTTGGGACTGTGATGGCATTCTTTTTTTATCAAAACAATCTATTAAACTGTCCTCCTATCTATTCTCTACAATAAACGCACTATATTTAAGGCATTTTGTTTTTGCAAGACAACGCACCCGTTCCAAAGAGTAGTATAATAAAACGGGTACGTAGTACCGTTCACACCGCTTATGTTGCGAGGCGTGCTCTCAAGGAAGTTGGTTTCGACGAAATCGACCACCCATTCTACAGTCCAGATCTAACCCCTAGTTATTGTCTATTCAACGATTTAGAAGTGATGAAGAGATGAATGTGGCTGTACAGGAGCATTTTGAAGTGCAAAACACAGAATGCATTTAACGGCCTAAAATAAATAAATATATATTGGGGGCAATCTTACACAACTCGACCTACTCCCAAACTAAGCAAAGCTTGTACTATGGGTGCTATACGAAGATATACATACTTATATAGATAAATACATACTTAAATACATAGCACAATCACTATTATCATTGCAAAAGCACTATTATTTTATGAAATGGTAGGAAAACGAGCAAACGAATCGTCTGATTGTAAGCGATTAGCGCCGCCTATGAACACCCGCAACACCAGAGGGGTTGCAAGTGTGTTGCCGGCCTGAGGATGGGAGTATGCTCTTTTCTTGAAGGTCTTATCGGTCCGGAAATGCCGCAGGCGACAATTTATTCCACAGCAGTTTAGCTGTGGGAGGCGCGAAGTTTCTGGAGAAACGTACAGTTGAGGACTGCCCAGTATCATACTATTATATACAAAATGTGAAAAATGCATAGAAATAGCGGGCGATCATATTGAAAAATACATAAGTAAATTTTTATACATTGTTTTTTTTTTCATCATACGCTTAGAACTTATCAGACGACCTACAACCCTCATACAGCCTGTATGTATAGTGTATACACCGCGCTCGATCTGACACTTTTATAAAATTGCCGCTGGCTCAGTAGCGGCAATTTCTGTCCTGGGGTGCTACCGCGAACTTCGAAAATCGAACTTCGTATCGTACCGTCCTTTTCCGTCATATAGAGTATAACACAAGAGTGAAAGGGACGGCACGACACGAAGTTCGATTTTCGAAGTTCGCGGTGGCACAGCTGGTTCTTGGAACAAATACCGCATATGAAGTTATGGATATCGAGGGGTTCCGTTTTCTTAGGGCTATGCTAGGCAGATCAATGCTACATGCATGGCAAAGGCGTAAAGCCCTATAAACACCTGATATACATTGCACCGATCAAAATCAAAATCAAATATTTATTCTGCAAATAGGCCACAAGGGCACTTTTACATGTCAAAGCGTGAATTATACAATTTAAAAAACTGAAAATCTTGCTTAATGATAATGATAAAAATATATACTGATTAACAATTCAATGAAAATTCGTATATTGAATAGGACCTGTGTCCGAATAAACAAAAAGTATATAAAATTAATTTAATATCTCATAGATGTATATGGTCTCTGAGCGTCCAAATAGGATTAATAACAATTAGTTCAAGGTCCTTAAATGTTCTCTAAGCGTCCAAATTAAAATAAGTAATAAAATAGCACTAATTTAATATTGTTAGAGACGTATAATGTATGTAAGCGTCAAAAACAATAAAACTAATCCAGAACAGGATTATGTCTCTCGTCAATTTACAATTAAATATTTCTAGTATTAAGGTATTAACTATGCCCTTGCAAGCATCAATTTGTCACTAACAACCTAAATATGCTATAAGATGGAAAGAGACAGCACTAATTTAATTAATGAAATTTATATTAGGTGTGCAATACGCTTACAAACGAGCGCACGAAATCATGGAAAATATGATTTAGATACTACAACGGACCAAAGTTAGAAAGTTTCCCAATTAGGCTGCACAGTACGCCATGCATATACCTAGACATTTTATGACGCACTAACTCCTAATATATCTAGAACCAGGTTTACGATAGACGTGAGGACTTTGGTATAGGAAGTTGCCAAAGTTTATGCTGGTTGCAATTTAGTCACGCGTACAGTCGTTTACAAAAATGTCTTCAACAGGCGCAACCGTATTTTGAAAACGAGTCTATGTCGAGGTACTAGACTGAGACTGTAATAAGCTAATAAGGTATTCTTGTGTATGACGTTGTAAGCAGACACCTATATATGTATGGAAACGGGCGTCTTAGGCGACTTTCCGACTTGGCGGGTCGAGAGCGATATGTGGTTGGTATTTCGTTCTTCGACGTGAGCTTACCGATGATGATGTGAGAATTCCTTACTTACGAGTAAGACGCTGAGTAGAGCTAAATTGCCATTTTTTACACGGTGATTCAACACATACCATTTGTTTTGGTAAATAAATAAAAATACACGTTAAAGGGTGTGGGCGATTCCAAAACACAGCAAATACTTTATCAATTATTTTTGTTTGACCGTTCGCCAAAAAACTGTCATGCAGTTTGGCGAAAAGATGTGTGTATTATACTGTGTGAATTGTGATTGAATAAATAAATAAAAAAACCAAATACCGTAAAACGGGGTGAGTAGGTTTCGCGGGGAGAGTTGGGTTATGAATGGGGAGAGAAGGTTTGAGAGGGGGGTGAGAAGGGATTTTAAGGCTACTGCTACAAAAATAATGTATTCAAATTTAAAATGGGGCTGTAGTAATACGCATAATAAAAAAAATCGATCCACCAATCTTCCAAAATCACCTTTGTATGAAAAACCCTCTCACGCCAAATACGAGGCACTACGGGGTGAGGTGGGTTTTCTTCTTTATCGTCAAAGTTATGAAATGGAACTACCCAAAATAAAATACAAACTAAAATACAAACGTCCACCATTCATACATTACATATTCATACACCATTCAGTTTTCACATGTAAAAATAAAATTTTATCGAGGTTTGAAAGTCAAATTTCACCCACCTCACCCCATTTTACGGTACCTATGTAATACTATACCTACAAGCTAAACCTAGCTACAACTAAATACTTGTGTTTAAAAACGTATAAATTACGCGAATTTTTGAATTACCATTACACAATTTTTTTTCTAAAAGCGTAAAATTTCAAGACCTTTTTATTAACCTAATTGTAGTCTTTCTTATAATCCGATGGCACTCACCGTAAGTGACTTCCTGATTTATCGATACGGAGGCGGTACGATATGAGAAAACCGTCAGCTGATGTCAGTATCAACCGAACTACTACTACATGTAGAAACCCAGCGCTGCAGGTGTCTGACACCTCAGCATAATGCTGAGACAGCAACCGATTCACTGCCGCGAAGACACACGTTATGTGTTTAATGTGCGTTTCCTCCCTTTTTTTGTATCTGTGTGTCTTTGTTTGGTTATGTGAATAAATGTCTTCTTTCTTTCTTTCTTTCTTTCTATGTACCGCCCCACTTCTGCGCATGTACTACTGCGCAAACGTAAGACTGACAGTGTTTCGTCAAGTGAGGAAATCTCACATCAGTAAGCTCACGTCAAATAACAAAATACCCATAGCATAAAGTTATCGATCCCGCTCCGCCAAGTCAGGAAGTCACCTAATTAAACTAGTGCATACGGAAAATCTTGGGATTATGTTTGGATGCCAAACCGGATCCCGCCTCTATAGGATACAACTGGGAAAGCACTACGATGATAATGTCTTTCTTAATGCTAGGCTTGTTTTGCAACTGAACAACTGTTAAAAGTTTATGGTACAAGAAACAAAATTAAGTGTATATCCAATAAGATGTGTACTTTTTACTTTTTTCGGAATTTAGAAACATTACGTACATTTGTCATACTCAAAAAAAAAGGAAAAAAATAAATAAATAAAGCGTTCATTACTTAAAGACTTACATGGCAACTTAGATTCTAGAACTCTCACACAACTATGCCTATTTGTAAATAGGGAAATAGTGACGTTAGGTATTCGACGGAAATAATAATTTCGCAATATAAAATCAGAATTGTGGGAAAATATACTGCATATTTTTCAATTTTTATTTTTTGCATTGCCCATTCTAATTCAAAACTAGATAACTTGATAAGCCTTATCCCAATAAGGTCTAGTTCCTTTTTAAGATTTCGTACCCAAAGGGTAAAAACGGGACCCTATTACTAAGACTTCGCTGTCCGTCCGTCCGTCCGTCTGTCACCAGGCTGTATCTCAAGAACCGTAATAGCTAGCTACAGTAGAAACTTTCACAGATTGTGTATTTCTGTTGCCGCTATAACAACAAATACTAAAAACAAAACAATAATAATAATTAAGGGGGGCTCCCATACAAAAAACGTGATATTTTTGCCCTTTTTCATGGCTACCACTCGCCGAGCTAAATCTCAAGAACCGTAATATGATCTCAAGAACCGTTGAAATTTGCACAGATTATTTATTTTTATTGTGGCTACAACAACAAATACTAAAATCAAAATAATAATAATAATTAAGGGGGCTCCCATACAACAGAGTAGTTGCCGCTAAAACAACAAATACAAAAAAAAACTCAATAAAACAAGTGTTTAATGGCACCAGCTTTTAGCCTTTTTTCTGGTACGGAACCCTTCGTGCGTGAGTCCGACTCGCACTTGGCCGGTTTTTATTTATTTATTTCTTTAACAATATAACATTGTGTTAGAAAACTTACAAAAAAACTTAAAAAGAATTACATGCACACATGATAATAAACGAGTGTGTTAATCAGCAGATTACGTGCATATGTCGAAACTTTAAAGAGCCATATGTACTGTAAAACGTTGTACGATACACGTGCGAACAGGTAATTCGCAACTCGTGTCGATTTAAAACACTCCCTTCGGTCGTGTTTCAATTTATCACCACTCGATGCGAATTTTCTGTACTCTGCACTTGTATCGTAAATGTACTATTAATAGCTTGGTAACGAGCACAGTGTTCTGCGACTTTGAGCTTTGGAGTAAAGGGGTGGTTTAGGTTTTTTGTTTTGTCCTTGTCGCCATTCTAACCACCCGAGCGCCTTCTGTTTCACTTTTTGCCAGAGATTTAACTAAATCCGTAGAAAGTATCAGAATATAGAGACTTGACACCGTTAGGATCTCTAATTTTGTGAAAAAGCCCTTACACGAAACCCACTGAGGTATACGCACCATTCTTCTTATTGCTCGCTTTTGAATTATGAAGGCTTTTTTTTACATTATAAGTGGCTTCTTCCTTGGTTTAGAAGGTCAGATTGATGATGATTATTGCTCGCTTTTGAATTATGAAGGCTTTTTTTTTACATTATAAGTGGCTTCTTCCTTGGTTTAGAAGGTCAGATGAAAGCTAGACCGTGAAAACTAGTGTCTACGCCAATTATTGGGATTAGGTAGCGGATCCCGAGCATCTTTCCGGGTGCAATTGTACTGGGATAACGTTAGGATGATGATGATGATCCCACCTCAAAACGAAGACTTAAAATATGTAATAAAAATTGATTATATTTATTTTATCAGCATCATTTCATATCAGAGTAGAAATTCGGAGAAAGAGAACACATTTTACTGAAAAAGTCCTGAAGCATTTGCGAAATTATTGACATTGACCTATTATACAGGGTGTTTGATCCATCGTGTGCCAAATTGAAATGGCGGATAGGTGGGGTCATTTGCTATCTTCTACCGCCCCAAAAAAAAACTTTGGCCCACGCAATTATTTATGTAATTTTTTTAAAGTTTTTTGGAGAATCTTACAGGTTGACTCGTTCAACCTGAAATAAAAAAAAAGTAAGTCATCGAGTATGCATTTTTTATTTTTACAAAAATTTACAACAATGTACGGTTCTATCAAAATCAAAACTACTTAACTGTAAGATTCTCCAAAAAACTTTTAAAATATTACATAAAAAATTGCGTGGGGCCAAGAATTTTTTCTGGGACCCTAGAAGATAGTAAATGGCCCCACCTATCCGCCATTTCAATTTGGCACACGATGGACCAAACACCCTGTTTAATGCTATTTTGGTAGCACATGAGTTATTGGCCTATTTATCTACGTTTTTATGGTGAAATTATTCTTACTTGCTATTCATTAGTGAGACTAAGGATCTTTTTTATTAATGATGATGAAAATGATGGTTACAAATCTTCACACATTCTCTTAAACGAGCGTAGCATTAAATTAAAAGCCTCTAAATCAAAAAGTACCTTATTCGCTCACGCTTTAGGTTCCTTTCTTATTTGGAAAAGGCTGTGCGGTATTCCAGAGTATAGCTCAAAGTAAATTTCAAGCAATTTACACTCTTATTGAGGTGGGATAAGGTCGGTTTTGGATGGAAAGCTTTAGCAGCTTAAAAGCTCGCAGCTTGCATGTGTGCGGCGGCGCGTTGTATTAACAAGGAATCGTGATGCTTTGAATAGGGTTGGGCACGTGTTTTGTCGATGCTCATCATTTTTTAATCGTACGAGTATGTACTGTGTATTAATTACGGCAAATTATTTTGTAAGTACGTTGTATTCACAGGAAAGAAATAATATGTTTAGTATTAAAAAGAAAAAAAGACACAAATATATTTAAACCTTCTTTTAAGAAATTATCCTGGGATATTGTAATGTTACATTATAGAGTCTTGATATTTAGATCAAAATGTAATCTAGTAGGCAGGTAGGTACTTTAAGTCCTCTCAGAAATTTATAAACCTTATATTATAGTAGATGTGAAGTAGGTTCATTCATCAGTTAGTTCAATTATTAATGCAGATTTGGTCTACTGAAGTTTTACCTGTCAATACAAAACAAATTCACAAACACAAAAAAAAACTAATCCCGTTGGCTCAGCGACCCAAAATGAAACTTGGCCTCCACCACGACAGAGCGCCACTTTTACAAAAAAAAAAAAAACAATATTATTTAACGTTGTCCCAACCGCCCCAACCTGGGTGATCAATTTTTAAATTTTTACTCCGATCGGAAATTATAAATTCGCTAAGTGGACGATTCCGCTTGTAAAAATATTTAGAATGGGGTAGCACATTGTTACTAACGGTACTCAATGTAATTTGAGACGTTGGTGCCGTCTCAGAAGTTGTAGCAACTTCGCGGTAGATGACGCTACACACCTACTTAAGGCTTAATCAGAAGAGTGAAGTGACTGAAAGATTCGTCATACTACCCACGAAACTCGCGGATACTCGCTGTAGGTAAGCGGTCTTGAAATTTTCACTCTGGTTGGAAATTATATATCATTTCATTTGATATTTAACAGTAGCTTTTCGGTGAGCGGCTTAACAGAGTCTTTTGTAAAATTAGTGCCTACAGTAAATCGGATTCGGGCCCCTTAAGGCATAACGGGGAAAATTGGCAAGGAAGATGGATCTATATTTTTATACCTACATGGATCGCAATGATCGAAAAAGAAGTTTACGCAAAACATACCTAACTAGCGTAGCTAATTAACGTAGCACTTGATTTGCCATAATCGCGACACTTCCGGGTTTCACTGTATAAGTACTTGCTGTAGCCAGCATTGACCCCAGCCCAGGATCAGGGTTGAGCGATTCATTCCGCGCAACCTAAAAGGCGCCTCAAAAATCTTGTCTTATTTTATTTCTAATACAAAATTTCGGCGCCCCTAGGTATGGCGCCTAGAGTGGCCACTACATTCTCTCTACCCTAGGGCTGGCCCTGTACGTAATTACATACGTTTGGTACAGTTGTCATTAAATATATCTTTACTCTTCTGAGTGCACAAAATATCTGAACGTACACTCTTGAACATATACGCCTTGACAATAGAGTCGTGTTCCGATATTTGTTAAGCGCTTTGTTGTTCCGATATATCTGATGACCACTGTTACTTATTCAACTAATGCAAAATATCGAATGGCAAGTTATTCGATAATTTGCGATTATTTAGTCAGCATAGTGTCATGAAAATTATGATGCTCATTTTAACGGCAACCAGGATATTTTTTCAGGATAACTCTACACATATTAAACTTTGATTAAACTTAGAAACTAACATGGTTATTATTACCGTTGTTACTTGGTGATTAAAAAAGATTAATCATAAAATAGATCTCGGGGTGTAAAGGTTCCACAACAACTGTAACACTATTTTTCATGAACGATTCAATAATTTCACCAAACCAACCACACTATTGTCGCTGACTTATCGTTCCCAACACTACACACTCACAAACGCGCTAAGCTAGAGATGTGATAGCCGCGAAATAGAAACTCAACTCAGTTGCGTTACCCATCCACGCCGGCCGGTCGCGTATCGGTACGTCACTAATTCGAAATTCAAATTCGAAAATACTGCGTTCCGTTCCATTTATAAATTAAAAAAGTTGTGCGATTTGAAATTCAAACGGTGTTCTTGTGAGAGTGTATTTTTTAATTTTTTGTGTTTAATCTGTGCATTTTGTGTTGAGTTATTTATATTTTATGTAAAGTTGGGCCGTGAGTTTGTCTGGTTTTGTAGCAAATTCTAAAATAACTGAGGAGCGGTAAGGGTTTGGTTATTTTAGGCAGAAGCTGAGACCTATTTTTTTTATTTTGAGTGTGTTTACGAAATACAAATGTATTTTATTTAGAATAATTTCTTTCAGCCAATGAGGTAGAGCCTTGAAAAATGTTAGATCACAACTTTTTAAATAGTTATTAGACCTATTAGATATCATAGAGCACAAGTAGGTTAATAAAGACATTGTTAGGTATTTTTTAAACATTAATAAAATAATAAGTAATAAGACGATAAACAAAATTAAAATACTTGCATTATTAGTTATAGCAAACTTTTCCCGCGCTTTTAAGTCATTTGCAGGATATACCTATCAATAATAAATGTACCTACGATTTAAAAAATACCCTCTACAATACTGTAACCTCTTAACTTCTGATGTTTTATAATCGTTTAGAATACAGTGAAAATTTAAAAATATTAGTGACCTACAAATTACGGCTCTAATTTCGTGGAGAAAATGATCAAGGAGGAACGGTAGTTGAATTCAAAAATATGACACGGACAAAGTGACCAAAAGTATGTTGAATTTAAAAATATGACATGGACAAAGTGAGCAAAAAGTATGTCAACACGACTTCATTCATCATCATCCTCCTAGCGTTATTCCCAGTACAGTTGCATCCTGAAGAATGCCTGGGGTCCGCTACCTGATCCCAAGAATTTGCGTAGGCACTAGTTTTAACGGAAGCGAGTGCCATCTGACCTTCCAACCCGAGGGGGAAACCGACCTTATTGGGAATAGGCTTGTCAAGTGAGTGGGCAACTTGACTGTTAGAAGTTCTCAAGCCGCCCTGAGGCCTCTAGCTTGGCTTAACGATTGCTATCATAGACAGCAACCGGTATCAACGGCTTAACGTGCCTTCCAAAGCACGGGAGCGCTCAGTTAGTAACCACTCAAAGCGGTCACCCATCCAAGGACTGACCTCGTCCGACATTGCTTAACCTCGCATACCGCACACAGTACGCGGGTGCCACTGGGCCACGAGCGTCAACACGACTTCATTGTGGAGAAAAATTTTTGGACCACGATAAAGGCATTTAAAAAAAATTATCCCGTTTTGTTATACGGATGTTAACCATATAAATTGTAATTATGACTAATTTTTTTGATTTTTAATGAGGTTGCTCAGATATTATGCCTTTGCCTTTGGCCCTAGAAATAGAGGCGTGACAGCTATTTGCGTGCATTTTTGTACAGAGCCATCTAAGCCATGTTGTATAGAACTTAACCTAATGACTCTACCTTCGGAAATTTTGTATAGGAAGTGAGCTATATTATCCAGAAGTTTACCAGAGGAATATTCCCGGGGTCTAGGGAATGGCACGTCATTACTGACGGTTTCATTCGTCCATCTCTTTTGTCTAGCCTTAATGAAGCGATAGAGATGGGTTGTTACTTAATAGATAAATAACCGATGAAACAGCCACCCACGTCATCCTGGAATGCGAAGGTGTAGCTACACAACGGACTCAAATCCTCAACGCACCGAGGTCACTCCGCGAAGCCTGTGGTGACACCAGGAGGATCCTGCGCTTCTGGTCGGAGTTAGGCTGGCTAGATCCCTACCCGGCGTTTTTACGTCACGCACAATGGTCTAACTTTCACGGACTAAGTGCGGAAAAAGGAGTCCATAACCATAACCACCATAACCATAATAGATAACTTTTCAGCTGGCAAGTTACAATACAAAATCGAATATTGTAGTCATGATCATGATAGCTGGCTCGCTTTAACCATAATTCAACATATTGATAGCTTTAATCCAGTCCAGTATGTTTGTCCGGATGATTTTCGGATGTTCTCCTCTACAGGTCGCATTTCAAACCGATTCTCGTGAAATTGTGTGAGCTGCGGGATAATTAGGTACGCAACGTTTTTGAGCATGCTTAAGGTAAAACGGTCATTTTCCGTAGTTAAAATTACAATTAGATCAATCGATGTAGGAAAAAAGGGACGACACTACAGTGTTGCCACTTTTTAATTTCTACTGTTTTGTGTCGCCCTGTATTTGAAAAGTTACGTGATTATGTATGTACCTTTATATTTGTATGCCGACAGGCACTACTAACTACTAAGTGATACGAAACACATACCTAGTGCTTACCTATGTTGGGTTGGACAAATAAAAATCTTTGTCTTTGATTGTTTTGCTGGTCACAAAATTTCAGGTGGCTAAATTCGAGAAATGCGACCTGTAGTGAAGAACAGTCGAACTTCCGGACAGATATGGCTAGCCTATACCTACATGTAGCCTCCCAGAATCGTAAAACTAGATTTCTAGATGATACCTTTTCCAAAATCGTAGAATGAGATAAAGTTATGTGTCATGTTCAAGCAAAATGTTATCTTTGTCGATATGCATACGGACTATTTTTAATTGCGCCGTTATCTTCGTAAGTCCCAGCGTACTTGTACAAGTACAAATGAACAATAGTACTTCAGTCCTGACATTTTAACTGCGTAGCAAAAACAACTGCCGAATGTAAGTACAGTCGAAGAACGAGAAGGTTCGTCACTTTTCAACTCTTTATTCCGCGACTATACTTCACTAAGTACTAATTAACGGTACGCGGTACCATAGATAGACAGTTACACGTGGTTAGACATACTAAATAAAACAAATGGCAAAAAGTTATTAGTAAGTTGTTATTGTTAGTTAAGTTATGCCTCTGTGAGCTGAAGACACGAGAACATTCTTTTCTTCCTTTTTTATTCTTTTATTTTTATAAAATAATAAATATTAGGGGACATTTTTTTTACACAAATCGAACTAGTCCCATAATAAGCTCAATAAGACTTGTGTTACTCGTATCGGTACTAGACATTTTTTCAAATTTAAAAATTTACGAAAAACTGTTAACCTATAAAAACTATACAATTATCGAATCAGCTTACAAAATTTCAAGAGAATCGGTTGAGAAATGCGAGCTGTAGAGGAGTCCGGACATTCAACATAAGAAAGCACATTGAAAATGTCTTTTAGTTCGCTCCAGTATAGGGTCCCATTTCACGAAATAGTGCGACCCCCTTATATTTCAGAGAGTTGTGAAGGTATGATATTCAAACTAGGCTCAAAAGACGCGTATTTACGAGATGTGTAAGATGCAAAGAGAATTATTTGAGAAAGTCCAGAACGAAAAAAGTTTTGGCCGAAATAGTGAAAAAAAAAATCAATTTCCTCCGATTTTTTCATTTTGGCACTCGATATTTTGGAAACGAAGAATCATATCAAAATGATGATTTTATAAATTATATATCAACCAAATTGGCATAACGTTAGCAAATGTAGGTAATGTATTTTTTTATTTTGTTGAGTTCATTTTCAATGTACCTTGATGGTCGTGTAGTGCACGAGATCTGTGAATTTTTTGCCTAAGCTGCAACACTTCGGTCGCTCGGTAAATAAAATCAAATAAAGTATGTACTTCGCATAGTACACTGCGTAGTTAGCATTAGGACTACTATAGTAGGAAAAACAAAGATTTATTTGTATTAGATTATTTACATCATTACATTTATTTGCTGGCTTCTAAATGAGTAGGAGCGTTCGTGGCCCAGCGGTGCCCGCGCACCGCGTGCGGTATGCGAGGTTAAGCAATGTCGGGCGCGGTCAGTCCTTGGATGGGTGACCGCTTTGAGTGGTTACTAACTAAGCGCTCCCGTGCTTTGGAAGGCACATTAAGCCGTTGATCCCGGTTGCTGTTTATGATAGCAGTCGTTAAGCCAAGTTAGAGGCCTTCGGGCGGCTTGATAAGTTCTAACAGTCAAGTTCCCCACTCACTCGACAAGCCTAATTTAAATAAGGTCTAGTTTCCCCTTTGGGTTGAAAGGTCAGATGGCAGTTGCTTCCGTAAAAACTAGCGCCTAGTTGCCTACGCCAAATCTTGGGATTAGGTAGCGGACCCCGGGCATCCTTCAGGATACAACTGTACTGGGAATAACGCTAGGATGATGATGATAAATGAGTTCAAAAACCGGTCAAACGATTTCGACGAGCTACAACTACAATAGATACTGGGGTTAACGGGGGCGAAAAATCTTTCTAACCAGCCAGGTCTCATTTCCGTGATTATTCTTTAGCTCCAGGTTTTCACTCACAACAACGACCAAAATCCGATATCCTAGACTCACTAACTATACTTACACACAAATGTATAAGTGCGAAAAAGTATGCTAGATCCTACAATTAATGCGGCGAGATCCAGTCGATGTCCCATATTACCGAAGTCTGCCCGCATCGTGCCATCCACGTTCCACGGTGGTATCGCCAAGATCAACCAAGCTTACTCGGAAGTTTCAAAGTGGTTGGACCGACTCCCTTTTACTTTGTAGCAAAACTGTGCACTTGCCATACGCAAAATAAATAAATGCGAGCATAAGCTAGTCTGGAATTGAATGAGCGAAAAATGGGATCAGAAATTGTGCGGCGCACAAAAAATTACCTGGACAGTTTTTTGTTTGCCATTGTATGACCCATTTCTCTACTCAGTAACTATTAAAAGCAACGCCAACTGAACATATAATACTGAACACGACCTTGCGCCGACATTCGCGATAATTATGCAAATGTATTCATTCATTATGTTTCATAATGCCATCGTCACTCGTATATTCCCTTGTTTTTGTAGACAGTCGTTTTGGAGTTTACTCGTTTTCGTTTATTTAGCATGTGTAATTTTCAGTGTTACAGATACTAATACTACATTAACTTTTGATTTGACTATCACTTTAGCTTAGTTGATAGAGACCTTGTCTACGAAGCTCGTGGGCCCGGGTTTGAAACCTGGTCACTGGTCAGGGCATTTATTTGTGTTGTGAACACGAATACTTGTCCGTGTTTTGAATGTTTTCTATGTATTTAAGTATTCATTCATTTAAGTATTCATTGCCAGTATATATCAGCCGATGGACGTCCATTGCTAGGCATAGACCTCCCCTAAAGAGTGCCACAATGACCGGTCCTACACCACCCGCATCCAGCGGACTATCTATGTGTATCTAATATATCCGTTTAATATCTAGTATGCGCGTTCGTAGTATGCATGGTATTATCGTTATCAATATATGCTGATAACTTACGCAATGATAACACAAATCAGTCGGATACGTTTATCTATAGGTTAGTAAGACTAGGTAACTGAGGCCCTGTGTCGAACGTAGGTTGTTTATTAGCTGAGAAGATGACAATACACACTCCCCATTTACTTTTAAATCTCCCATCAATCCGAATCGATTCTGTAAGGCATATACCAATTGTAATGATCTTTAAACGCGGACAAGAATACCCACCAAAGAGGAAACACTGATACGTATCTTCTGATAATGAAGCTAGCGTATACGTTGATCGATTGAACCATTTCTCCAGGGCACTATGCCGTACTGTAGTTAAGTTTGAGCATGTGCGTAATATAATACATTCAGCGCATAATCTTTTACGTCGTATCTAAACATACGATTAAGCATACACCGTACAGCATCGCTGTTGTGGTGTGTTTGTTTGTTAAAATTTTTGGCATACCTACAGGCCAATGTCGTCTCGGTCTTATTATTATACTTATCAAAGGATCCAAGATTATAATTTTCATAAGGTTCCATGAGATTGTATATGTATCTTTGTACTCTTTTACCTCCTCAAAACGTACATAAACGATCGCTGATTAGCTTTAACAGAACTTAAAGAGGTAACGTTTGGTTCTCACACCTCTCAACTCAAGTTAATATTTTAAGTTGTACGCATATTTATGTATTGAGGTCCGGAGAAGTGCATTAAGTACCGACCGGCTGTAGCCATTAATATTTATACATTTGTTGCTATGACACTCGGAAAAGTATGAGAAAGTCCATTATTACTTTTATGTTTTGCCGAAAAATGGAATGACATACAAACAAGGTGCGTAATTCTCCAACTCTGCAAATGAAATCAATTTTCATAAAGATCTTATCTGCTATCCGAACGAATTTTGACAGTACAGTAAAAAAATGAAGGTAACTAAAGAGCTCAAAAATAAATAGGTAGAAGCGCGTACGGATAAAGGATGATTCACAGTAGGCCGTTCCGTGTCCGGGCCGGTCCGTTTTCTTCTAGAGAAAAACGCCGGCCGTTGCGTTTGCTGTCACAAAAAACGGGCCGGCCCGGAAACGGAACGGTCTACTGTGAATCATCATTAAATAGGCTGTTGGATTGATATTATAAAATTTTAAGAAAAAAATAAATACATAGAAACTAAGAATCATATCTTAGTTGCATGCAAAGAGGTTTTGTGTTCTTAAAACCTTGAGCATTTTAAGTTTATGTAATATTCGTTTGTGTTCAATATTAAAAGACTTTGTAACATGTGTCAATATGACTCTAGCTAGAGCCAGTCAACGTGGGTGGTTGTAATCTTCGTGAGGCGGTAGAGCTACAAAATAATAGTTATTTTATTAGTCATTCAAATTATTGTATGTGCTTCTAACGATAATATCTACGTCTTTAATACAAGAACTTTCTCTGATGATAATGATAATAGAAGTCAGGACCCACGCCAACACTATTAATTAAAAAAAATCCTACTATTTAATTTTGTCTATACCAGTGGGGCTAGTATGATCGCTTATATGTCGGACATATAGCATTCTACCCTCTCGCACTTACATACTTGACAGTACGGGACGAATGCTATATGTCCGAAATATAAGCGATCATACTAGCCCTACAGCTACTATGCCAGCATTGCCAGCTGACAAGCGTGAGAATTCAGCAGCGCGCAACCTTGAAACCCAATACAATATAATACAATATTGCTATTTAGCAAACATTAGGGGAAATGACTAGATATTGAAATGTGACACCCTAAAAAAACTTTAAAAAATCAAAGGTGTGAAGGGACCTTGAATTTAGAAAGGGTCCTGAGATAATGAGTGAATGGGTGAATCGAAACGCTAAATCATTTGCTAATGACATCTGTTGATAGGATTAGGAAGGCAGTGAATGAATGGGGTGATTCGTTTTTGCAAATAGCTTAGGGATTAGGGGTATCTGTTTAATTTATATGGTAAGTAGATACATGAGCGTTTTTTCCTTCCTTACTTTACATTTGATTGAAGAGAGAGATGCTACGATACGAGGTTTTTTTTACTGTAGCGGGACGAATCTTCAGTGATTCTACAGCGTTTTCTTTATTCAGCATTATAGTCCCATTAATTATTGATTATTGTCAAGAGATAAAAATACTTAACTTTTTAAAAAGGCGTAAGTCTATTGTTCAAAGTTCTTGTGTTTTAACCTAGCTTTGTGTAAATCGATAATCGTGATTTAACAATGACTTAAGAACCGTTGCGTTTAAAAATGTTGGAGGTTCAGCTTACGGCCTGCCTGCGGGTAAGCAGACACCGCAGCCTATGGACACTCGTGACTCCAAAGGAATCACAAGTGCGTTGCCGACCCTTTATTGACTTGGGGATGCGCTGTATTGAGAATGAGATACCCGCAGACAACACATCGCATCCTCGGGAGCTCTGGCGACCTTACTCACCACTAGGAACACAACACTTAAACTATATACAAATGTACCTAAATATAACATTATTATTACAGTTTAGATGAAGGATTCGGAACTATTTTTACATACATTAACAAAAGGAAAAATATTTGGAATGCGTACAACAAGACAACATGTAGAAACGTATTACCAAACCCGACATAGGCAATAATGGAAATAGAGACACAATAATGGAAATTACTTCCACTAGGACTAGACTATAAATTAAATCGCATACCACAATATCATCATCATCCGCCCCCAGTGGTCCACTGCTGGACGTAGGCCTTCCCCAATTCGCGCCACCACACCCGAACCTCAGCTCTCCGAATCCAACCGCTTCACGCCAAAAAAAAAAACAAACTCAAGACGTGATACACTGAAAATATACGTACATGAACGATATATGAATCCTATCATATAGACAATTCATCATCAACATCTACGCTTAAATTCAGACGTCCGTACTCAGGGGCAAAATTTAATGACAGGTGACATGAAACTAGTAAATCGGAAAAGCATCGATAGTTGAGTTTATCGATATAGGAACTCCCAACCCAACGTGTTGTTAAATTTTGCCCCCTTAATTCCGACGTTTGAAAGTTTCGAATCAGAGACGTAGAGTTCTCAAAAACTCACGTTACCTGTTGACCCAAGGCCGCAAGAGGCAATTTGGTTTTTTAAATCTCCTTAAGCTGACCCCAACTTACAAAATATTCTCTTGTAGCAATAAAACCACAATAAAACGAGAAATAAATTACACGGTAGTAAAATCATGAATAAAAACTTTGTTGATTTTTTTTGTCTAATATATCGCAGAATGTTGAAATAGGCACAACGCCAAACCCTTTGATGGGCAATAAAGTCTTGACGAAAGATTGAATCTTCTAGGTTATTCTGGAACGGATATTTTAAACGATTTATCATAGATATATTTGTACTCTCTGAAACATGCTAAGACTAATAAAACAATTTCAAACAGTTTTCTGCGTATTACATACCAGCTCTAAATAGCAAGGTTACGGCCTGCCTAATGGAAAGCAGATACCGTAGTCTGTATGGACACTTGCGACTACAGAAGAGTTACAAGCGCGTTGCTGACCCTTTATTGACTTGAGGATTCGTTGTGAACTGTCTCACAATATATGGCATCTTCCTAATAAGAGAGGACACTATAGGCCACACATACACTCGTACATCTTTGATTTTGGTCGCTAAAATATACGGGTTTTTTCGTAAGCTCTGAGAAACTCTTAGGTTACCTAAACGAGCCGACAATTCATCTCTTATTTATAAGTTGCATATCAGAATCATTAAGATAACGTAAAAAGTCACCAACATAGGGATTAAGCGCCTTACTACATATGTATTTGTTTCGGATATTAGATAGCACTCGATAAAGTTACTTCTATTTGGCTAAACCGGAACCGTAATATGAATTAATTATAATGTACATATTTTAAGTCTCTAACTCTTAAAATAATAAAATATTGTATCACTACGTGAAAAACTAAGAAATAATTATTGAACAGATTTTCGTACGATTTTCGCCAATGGACGGTGTGTTTCATATGAGAAAGGATCATGTGTAAAATTCATCGAGGTTTGTATAAATTGGCTAAATTATAAACAATAAATGTCACCTTTTAACCCGACTGCGCAAAGCAAAGGAGGGTAATGTGTTTAACAGTCGTGTATGTAGGTATGTTTGTTCCTTTGTGGCACTCTAGAGACCAAACGCGTCGGCCGATTTTGATGTTTCTTACGTCAATCGATTCGTCTTAATTGTCCAAGTGTCACTAAATACATTTCTTACGCAGTCGGGTTTTTTAAATTTTAAATTTTGTTTAATACTTCGCCATCAGAACAGAGCGCCTGCCGCGAACTGAAAATGAAGTATTTCCCTCTCTGTCGCTCGAATAGGCAAGTGCGAAAGAAGAGGCATATATTTCGTTTTCGTATCCCAGCCCGGCTAGTATGATAGCTTATACCGTCACGTTTTATGTGACGTCTCAGTACATTTTTGCCATATAACGTGACGGTATAAGCTATCATACTAGCCGGGCAAGTGGACGAAGTCGCGGGCAAAAGCTTATAGGCCTTATAGCTACTCGTATGTATGTATACTTAGACGCCGTTATTGTTTTGAAGCAGATACTTACACATAAAAACAAACTATCACTATAGACCTTGGATCAACATATCTGTTTACATTTCCAGATATTGTGCTAGGTAATTCAATATCAACGCGTAAACATAATAAAAATGCTATCAATGTCTGTTCCTACATTGACAGAAAACAGATGCGATGGTATATAAAAATTTTCATCATCAATTCATCACTGCCCAACTAATCTTAAGCGCGCTACACACTTATCAATTTGTCACACCAACCTGTAGGATGAAAGCGTCACCACTTTGGCTTAGTTGGTAGTGACCCTGCCTACGAAGCCGGAGGTCCCGGGTTCCAATTCCCGTCAGGGCATTTAGTTGTGTGGTGAACTTGAATATTTGTTCCTGAGTCTTGGATGTTTTCTATGTATTTAAGTATGTATATCGTCGTCTACTACCCATGGATGGTACAAGCTTTGCTTAGTTTGAGACTAGGTCGATTTGTGTAAGATTACCCAATATTTATTTATTTATTTACAGAGCGCTCGAGGCCCAGCGGCACCCGCCTACCGCGTGCGGTATGCGAGGTTAAGTAATATGGGCGCAGGTCAGTTCTTGGATGGGTGACCGCTTTGAGTGGTTACTAACTGAGCGCTCTCGTGCTTTGGAAGGCACGTTAAGCCGTTGATCCCGGCTGCTGTCTACGACAGCAGTCTTTAAGACAAGTTAGAGGCCTTCGGGCGGCTTGAGAACTTCTAACAGTCAAGTTGCCCACTCACTTGACAAAGGGGGGTCGAAGTTGCACCACGTCCGTAGGGAGTACCCACCGTTACCCTACACGTGACCTGGGTGGTGCTAAAAGTGCATCAAAAAAAACTGGCAACCGTACTTGTCTTCTCGAAGATCTCACGGTTCGTAAATAAATGCCATATGATTAAATTAAATTAATTCATCAAATCGGTCTTCAGCGGATGTTTTGGCAAATCGATAGGCGTGTAGAACGCTTTAGGCATATAGTTCGTACCTATAATATACGAAGAAAAACCCCACTCTTAGCAACACAATCTAGGAGACTGGAGTGGACGATTTTTCATGGATTAAAATAACTACCTATAGCTAACATATTTCTATCGATTGACGTCCCATCCATTTCATTCACACATTAGACATTCAATTCACAGCCCTAAAAACACAGCGTTCATTAACAAATCAATAAAATCTTTTTATTTATTATAAGTATCAATGACCCAAACCACAATAAAATAAAAATAAAAAACAACAGTATTGCCATACCAAAGAAACGATGCCGCGAAAATGTCGCCATCAAAAAGCAATCGGCGCAGACATCTTAAATCGACCGATTATGCTACTCGCTAAGTCACGAACGCTGTATGTCCTTATTGTGTTCTGATGGAGATACGACTTTTTAATTTAGAAGTGTAATATGGCTTCTCGAGCATCGTTCGCTAATGACTGCAATTTTATAACGGACGCTGCGCTTTAAAACTGGCGGATGGGAGTGAATGATTGCTTGTACGGGAAAAGGGAAGCTATAAAATAAAGGTTATTTAACGTCATAGTGCTCTATGGTCAAGGAAAAACACCGAGGATTTTCGGGCAGTAAATTCCTTATAAATTTTGTATGAAAGCATTCACTCTGCTCACACTCCCCATAGCATAGTATTGGAATAAGCTACACAGTTACAGTAAAACCAAAGTGTTTCCGCTTACATCACAGTAACTCGCATATAGTGGGATGTTTATTTGAAAAATCGTTTTAATACCTACTTTATACCAACGGAGACGTATTAAGGTTAAAATCACAACCGTGTCTTTTTATACAACGACGCTGACAAACAAGCGTATGGCAGTTATGGCCTTTCTGATGGTAAGCAGACACCGTCACCTATGGACGCTTGCGCCTCCAGAAGAATCACAAGCGCGGTGCCGACCCGTATTAACTCGAGGATTCGTTGTGTTGACAGCTAGAAATATTACTATATGCAGCTCCCTCAATTTCTACACAGCGCATCCTCGGGTGCTCTGGCGACCTTACTCACCACCGAACACAACACCACATACCTAACGAATAAGTAGTGATGTTCTTATGGCTGTGGTTTTCTGTAAGTGCTTTCCTAGTACGGCTGCTCCACACATAAGCGAGATGACGTTTCGCTGTGCCCTACACCTGTGTAGGCAGAAACAATCTCCAAATATCAAAAGTCTGAGGACCTTCACTCGCTCTCTTCAGACTGAGTCTTCGATTCAGCAATATTCGATAAATGTACTTACGTAAATACTGTAAATAATACAAGTGACATGTTCGGCTCGAAAGCGTACGTTGATCGTAGGGGGTCTATTTGACTTGACGCATCTGTTATTCGAGCTCGCTTCCTCTCAACGTCTCAGATTCTTCTTCTCCTTTAATTATGGCGTTCTGACCAAGATGGCTGACAAAAATGCCAGTATCAAATAGATCAAAAGCTGCTCATAAATTGCAAACAAAAGGACATACAACACAAACATAGAACGACACCACAGTTAAAATAAGACGATTCGTGTCAGATTGTGTGCGCAGCAAATGCAATCTTCCCACACTCTTCAATACCATTCGTTTGTATTTAAAAGTTTCCACTAACGAGATTGACATTGACAGAGAAAAATGAATATTTTTCTCAAATTATAATAATATATATTTTTTTGTAATTTTTTTCATACTATACGCGATTAAATTCCTTAATCATTTTATTGAAATGCTAATAGCAATATTTTATTTATTCGTCGATTCAAAAACACACAGGCCCCACCAAACTGGCTGGCACATTTTCACATCAAACCATTCATTCGGGGAAGCGATTAAAATCCCGACTGAACGAAATCCGGTTTCCATTCGCTCACTCACTCAGTATTCATTGCGGCGGTCACTGAATCGCATTATGTTTTCGGTATTTTTTACCGAGATTCCGGTATTTTCGATGTGACGTAACACGTTGGTTTATTGTCAATGATTTGTCTCATCTGAGGGCGTACCACGAACCGAAATAGTACATTACGATACAAGGGTTGTAAAACAAAGAAAGGCCGATATCGCAGATGTTTGAGGCCCGAGCCGCAGGCGAGGGTGATAAATATGCGAGAGAGGGCTTTCTCTTTTACGACCCGTGTTTTGTACAAAATTTTACGTCACCAGTTGGCAAAATAGTGGGTTTTTCCGGACGCGCAGCGTGCGGAAAAACGTGCTTTTTGGCAAGGTGTGGTGTAAACGATGTTTCTTCGTGATACTTCTCTCTACCGTATTTGCAAATTCGAGCAACAGAGAGCAAGGCACGCGAACGAACTCCGATTTCAGTTGGCGGTAGGCCCTCTCTGTTTCAATACTATTTTATCTGGACTTTTTTTATATAGAATCAAAGTGGCAGATACAAAGTATTTGATTTGAGCGACAAGTGGTTTAATTTTCATGTCAGATTGAAGTGGTTAACTGATAATATAACTCTTGGCGCCCATTTCGCCACGTTACCAGTTTTTCTGCCTAGCTAGCACAAACGCGTTATGACGTAGGTATATGTAGCATAGTTTACTAAGCAAACGGCTAGCTAAGGAATCCAATACATTCATTACGTAGGTACTTACTTATTTCAGAATTTTCTAATGAGTGAAATTAATTTAATTTTTTCCTATTTCCAAATGGGTAGAGAATGCTTTATGGCAATAATTCCGCTTTTTGTACTACAGCGGGGTAGTTACGCAATGTCTTCGAGCAGTTCGAGCGAGTCTGCTTGGTGGATCTTGGCGATACCACCGTGGAATGTGGATGACAAGATGCGGGTAGACTTCTTATTATTATTATTCTCCTTATTTATTCTTTTTCACATGTTAGGTTTTTTAAAATAAATTTATTAAATGTAAAATATAAAAATATACATACAAAATATAAAAGCATTATAAAAAACCTAACCTAGAGTGCCGCCGGCAGCGATGCGGGGCCTAAGCTACCGGTGGTTAGGGCGACAGAGAGAGGAACCTCCTGACTATCCGCGCCGTATCCAAGAGTACCGCCTTCTGCATCTGACCCTTGACCCAGCCATCTAGCGAGAGTCTCTTAAGATGTTGGTCGAGACTCTTCGCAATTAGACCGTTCGCAGAGACGACTATCGGGACAATGATCGTCGAATCAACATCCCACATAGCGGTTACCTCGTGTGCCAGGTCTAGGTACTTACTAACCTTGTCCTTCTCGGCCTTCACGAGGTTCTCATCATGGGGGATGGTGATGTCGACGAGCACTGCCTGGCGCTTCAATCGATCTGTCAGCACGATATCAGGTTTGTTGGCTATAATATTTAGTCCTGTCCGTGATGACAGATCGATCCCAATAGAGCGTGGCACGACCATTTTCGAGAACTGGCGCAGGTGTGTACTTATAGTACGGCACTTCGAAGTCCACAAGACCGTACAGAAGAGCAAGCTGCTGGTGAATAATCTTGGCTACCAAGTTATGTCTGTGCAAGTACTCGCCGTTAGCAAGATGACCACAACCGGAAATGATATGCCTGAGCGACTCTCCGGGACGGCGGCATACCCGACAAATGTCGACCGTACCGTCCTTCAGGATATATTTCCGGTAGTTGTTCGTCATGATAACTTCGTCCGCAATTGCACAGACAAAACCTTCGGTTTCCGCAAAGAGATCCCCGAAACGTAACCAGTTCACCGACGCGAGCAGGTCTACGTCGGGCCCCGTAAGAGCCTTGTAGAACCGCCCATGTAGCTCCTTACTCTTCCATACCGCCCTGCGGTCCTCGGTGCTTAGTACTTTAAGTCTGCGCCAGTTCTCGTTTGCCATGGAGAGCGGGGTGAAAGATGCATCTACTGCCACTACGTCACGATGCATCCCACACTCACTGTTTAGGAAGTAATCCCTGAGACTGCACACTTCGCGGTTGTGGAGGTCTTTGGCATTTAAGAAGCCGCGACCTCCAAACTTCCACGGGATGTACAGTCTCATAACAGAAGATCGTGGGTGTAACATACGGTGCGTAGTGAGCAGTACACGCACTCTTCGATCCAGGAAATTATTATAATAGTTACTGACAGTATTTCGTAAAGTGAGGAAATCTCATAATATCCATAAGCTCAAAATAAGGGCAAAATACTTATTTATATCGCTCCCGCCCCGCCAAGTCAGGAAGTCGCCTAAGGTAGATCTAAACGTCATTGTCCATTGTAAAAAATGACAGTCAGATTTACCTATCGTACGTTCGAAAAGTTTCGTGATTACTCTGTAGGTATTCTTCTGTGTAAAAAGAATATCGTTATTTGTTATAGAAGGGTGAAAAGTTGTATTTTACCCGCGAGTGTTTCAACACACGAGAAGTAAAATACAACTTTGCACCCGTGTGTAACACAAAACTTTTCTCCTCACTATAGCGAGGAAAGTGCAACCTGCAAAAAAACACAGTTCCACAGGCATGATTTTCAAAACTGGAATCACCGATTCTTTTACGATATTATAACAGAAAACTCTGGAAGTTGTGTATAATATTTACGTGAGTCGGAGTCCGTGACAAGTTGGGTATATTTTAGTTGACATTGACAATAATGACATTTCTGACGATGCGTTTTGAAATTGCATCGACTCAACTTGTGCGTTTACAATTATACTCAATATCATTATAAAATAAATTTTACTTATAGAGTTTGACTTAAATCATTAAATAAAGCTAAATTTGGTATTTTTTGTTAAATTCTCAAACCATTTATTTAATGATAATTGATATCAAACGAACCATTATTATAAGCGTTTTACGTTTTGTTATCTGTCAAAAGCTACTCAAACACGCTTCAAGGTCAAATTACTTTCCCCACTTGTGGATAAAATGCGTTTTTACCCGCTTGTTTCAAAGGATAAAATACGGCTTTCCGAGCTAGTGAGGGGAAAAATAATATTTACCTTCGTAGTAAAACCTCTATTCACTAAATCTGTAAAGGAACTAGCTACTCATAGATAACGATTTCTTTCACAGATTATAGACTGACCGATACAAAATATGGGGCACTGGACAAGCAAACACGGGAAGCAAACATTGCAGTGTACACATTCGCTTTCGTTTGAGGCTATCCCTTTCTATTTAGTACAGTGAGACAGAGGTGGAATATTGAGTGACAAGAAAATTCTTAAAAATAGACTGCCATCTTTAAAGTGCGAGTGGCGAGTGCGGGCCAGCCCCAACACCATCCTAACTATGATTGCGGATTGACTATCCGTACTACATTATGCATTGTTGTGGACTTCACAGGCCCAGTAGTAGTGAGCCGTAACTGTCATAAAATTATTAGTAACATAGTTTTTAAGCTTTATTGTAATTAGCTAACTTTTGGAGACCCACAAGCTAGAAATAAACGTTAATTTAATTTAATTTAAATTTAGGCAATGCAGGGCTTTTTTCTGCGGATGTATTTCAATGGGAGTTTTGGGTGTCATCTTCGTCTTATATTGCTGCGCTAGTTCATAATGGTTCACATTGTTTCGGTAGGCTGATTGTATATTCATGTCACAGCGTGACTGTGATACCAGCCCGGCTAGTATGATAGCTTATACCGTCACGTTATGTGGCCAAAATGTACTGAAACGTCACATAAAACGTGACGGTATAAGCTATCATACTAGCCGGGCAGGTACCTATATAAATCCTAACCTATCACCACATCATCATTGCATCTCGCAAATCATCTCAGACTCGCGATAAATTCAACACGAATTGTGGGTCGGAAGGAACAAACGAAGCTATATTTGGTGCCATCGCATTTGCGAAAACGACACATCATAATTCGAATGTGTCGTATCGAGTATGCCATACGATAATCATATGGCTTTTAATTATATCGTCGAATTCTACCGTTGAAGAAGCAGTAAGTCCTATGAAATCACCTGGGACTCTTCGTCGTCTGTCCGTCCTTCTGTGTGACGTTTTGAATTTACAACACTAAAGTATTGTGCAAACTGCTAGTTCGTAAGCTACTTACATCAGTACATTGCATACCTACGCATTTCAGCGAATTTTCTAGCAAACCATACCCATCTCAAATTCGTAAAAGTCCTATATCGCAAATAACACGTATGCCAACACAACTTTGTCGATTTAACAACGTAATCTCACCTTCGTGTAGGTTGACGCGTTGTTATGAAATTCACAGCCTGTTAAAACGCACTTTTCTCCAATCTAGCTTAATTTGACCCAAAGATTCGTAAAAACTATTCGTTGTTGGAGGTCTGAATACACTGGATCTTTGAAGTAAGTTGTCGGTGCGTTGTAAATAAATAGTACTGATAAGGTTATCTGTGCTGTTTAGACTTAGTTCTAAACGTCGTAAGAGACGTGATTTTATGAATAAAATATGCTCTTTCTGAGCGTTAGTGTTGAGTGAGAATCGATATTTTGCATGAGAATGAACGTTCACAGCTGACAGGTTTGGTTGTGGAATTTGTGTTTTGAAGATGATAAAGAAAGGTGTTAGATTTTTGCGGTTAAAGTCCAGATTAGTTTATGAGTATTTTATCTACATTTATTTTAATACCTACTCACTCATGAACTGTTTGTGATGTGTATTAATACGTATTAAACATAGTAGTAGTGCCAGTAGTAGTGGGAACGGAGACTTAGGTACTCGCTCGGTCAATTATTTCTTGGTTCCGTTTCTGCTTTACATTCAGGTAGGTACGTAAACAACGGTAATTCTGTGAAGTCTATTAGCTGATAACTTTTGACACATTTATTTATAAAACTATAAACATTATATAAAGACGTTTCCGACATACTCGTATAGTTATTTTAGGCTACTGACTATAATTATCTTTAGCCAAAGGACATTTATTATTCTGTAGTATAAATAAGACGCAATTATTCTGTAGTATAAAAATAACCTACAAACTGGGAAACCGATGTTTCATTGAAAAAAACATAGAGGAGAAGATTTCTGAAATTAGACCTAGATCGATTCTTGGCCCCCGCAAATCTTCATACTGTAAATCTCACGGAGAATCTATTTAATAAACAAGTTATATATGATAACACAAACAATGCTTATGTAATATTATTATATGAAGTGTCTCTGTTTGGCTGGTAGATAATGCTCTCTAGCATTAAGTCTGCCATTTGTACATTTGCTTTTTTTGTGCAATAAAGCTTAAATAAATTCCAATACCCTAAATATAAATATATGCTTTATTTTATTTGCTTTTTAAGTTGCGCCCCATTGTTCAGGAATGTAGTTTTTTGTCAATAGCGGTTTCGGAATAAGACTCTTTGTTGTGAATTTAACGATTTAAATACCTATCAGATGATGAAAGTACTTATACTTAACGAAAACCTATAAACATTAAAACAAATCACTGTAACCACGCAAATTGCATCACGTACAAATATTTCCTTCATACAACTATTATAAATCAAGTTAACGGACTTATCTTATCGGAGAGTTTGCTCCAATGAACCAGGGGACCTTATATTTCACAATGTGGACAGAAATGTACTTGTGTCTTGTTTAATTGAAATGCATATTGTCAATGGATGTCTGAAGTTGGTCACGCAATGTCATTATGTGATAAGTTATAGTATTTCTAAATTACATAAATAAAGGATAGATAATTGGTTAGGCATTGATAGGATAATTGAGTTAAATGATAGTAGTCTGTGTAGACCGGGTGTAGACCGCCATATTTTGTTACCTAATTAACTCAAGCAAATAAAATAATATCCATACACTTTTTAAATCTAGAAATGGTCCCCTTTTTCATTTTATAGGTACTTTGTTCACTGAATATTATGCAGGTAGTGGCAATTACTTCTCGCTGTGTGCTCTATTTTATTTTGAAAAGAAGTTGGGTCCCTGTTCATCATACGAGTTCATAATTAGCACCAAAAATACTAACGATATATATGAAAATAGTGAATTGAACATCGAATCCCCATAAAATACACTGTTAATGTATTTTTAATATAATGAATAATGATAACTAGATTTTTTATTATTATAGGTTAATATAAGTCGACAGATCATGCCAAACTGTTCGTTCGCTTGCTCTGACCCCGCCAATACAAAGTCTATATTTTATCAAATTTTCTTACAAGTCAGCATCAGCCCCCTCTCTTCCAACATTAAGATTTACGGCCCGAATGCCATAAATAATTATTACCGGCACCCTTCACATAAATGTTGAAAAGAACCGCCATTCACGGCTTTGGGTAGCCCCATAGTCTTATTAGTACATTGTTATTTTTGTAGCATTGTTGAGTTTTGAATTGAAGTGTTAAAGTTTAAGTTTTTTTGTAACCGCGAGATAACTAGCGAGTACAAAAACGTTGTCAAATTCACAAGCCAAGGCTGTTTTGCTAGGTATAAGGTTTAATGTTTTATTAAGTTCCAGTAAAGAATTGTACAAGTTGAAGATTTTAACAGTCAGGTGCGAATTTGTTACAAATCTACTATGGTAACCTAAGGTAGCCTGTTGTTTCAAGCATGAGGCTTTCAATCTGCGGCTGTGGGTTCAAATCCAGACTCGTACTATTGAATTTTTAGACCATTAGCTTTTCTAAAAGGTCTCAAAAGATCTGCATACAATACAATACAGACCTCACATAATAAATC
Source organism: Notocelia uddmanniana (assembly GCA_905163555.1). Lineage (NCBI taxonomy): Eukaryota > Metazoa > Arthropoda > Insecta > Lepidoptera > Tortricidae > Notocelia > Notocelia uddmanniana. The sequence continues at coordinate 10,424,671 of LR991074.1, read as the reverse complement.
ATCATATACTTACAATATAACAATTAATAAAGATACAGGGAGACGCAGGTAAAACAATAGGCCGTCTTATCGCTAAAGAGCGACATTCTTATACGTCTGCGACCTGCGACTAAATTTGAATGTGTAGGTATATGAAGTCCCCAGCCCGCACTAGGTCAGCGTGCTCATGAGGATATAGATGATTCACTCAGTTTAACTTTTTCGTAGATTTAACTACTTATACATATCTAAGTATGTCTATAGATTTATCTCGCCCTTGATGTTGTTGTCCTAACAAATACCAAGAGGCCGTGACATCATACTTTAAGTACACAAGTACACATATGTATAAGTAGTTATGTACAGCTAGTATTACATTAAAGATGCCCATCTATTTCGAGCGGTTTGGTTGAATAATTCAAAACTGTAAATCTGTAAGAGATCCTAACTATTATGTCTTAAATACTGCAGCAGCCAGGTAAAAACATTTCATACAAGCATTAGAATATATTCGTATCAACAACTGTCTACTTACGTGAGTTCGAAAATTTACGCTAATATATTTCAAACGTCCGCTTCCAAGGAACAATAAAATTAAAAAAGACATCGTTTTTTAAATGATATCGATCATTGTGATCAACTTGGTTCGTATTACGCTTTCTTACTCTTACGTTAGCGTATAACCAAGTGTGTGAGCACCACGCACTGATAATTAGATGTCGTATTGCAATGAAATTGCGAAGAAAAGGAATAGATTTTCGGCGAAATCTGCTAATAAATGGGTCATACAAACTCATCTGCTCAAATGTTGACACAGCTTTATGTAAATTATGGTGATTACAAATACGTCAAGTCAAGGTCTCCAGTCATTCGTTAAATCCATTGTGCAATCAGATCAGGTCACCGATTGAATTGTTTATGATTGAAATCTATAGTCTAGGAGACTTCAATAGATTGAATAAGTAGAGGAAGATTTTGCAGTAAATAATTTCCGTTCGCCTAGCAGTTCAGTCAAGTACCCTACGAAAACTGAAGCCATAATAACACCACTATACTTGATCTGCAGACACATCGAGGAATTTGATTTCTGGGCCACTTCGTACCTTGTCACAGTGACAAGAATATGAGATCTCTAGCAGCTTTCATATTGATTTTCACTGTGACAAGGTCCGAAGCGGCCCAGAAATCAAATTCCTCGACTGTATGTGGTGTTGTGTGTTGGTGAGTAAAGTCGCCAGAGCCCCCGAGGATGTGGTGTTGAGAGTGGGATCTGCATTTGTCTCTAGCTGTCCCTTCAACGAATCCTCATATCAAAAACAAGTCAATCGCTCCATCAGCTCTATCGAGTCTGTTAAAATTCATAACAGGGTTATTAAACTTATTAATATCAATGTGAAATGTGGAAAAGTAACTTCATACCCAGGAAACAATATAAATTGTGTAGTTATGTAGTAAAGGGGTCTTCGACGTCATCATCTCTGTTGATGTCAATAAGAAGATTTTATACATAATTATGAAGTATCAAAAATATGTAGGTATATCATTGTTTTGGTACCGCCAACCATACCTATTGCTTGAAAAAACACAATAATATACAAAACTCCCGAGAGTTTCAGATATATTAAAATATAATGAAACGGGGTCACTCATGAGGGTAGATTCTCGCCTTCGCCGCCAACGCTCGCACCGAGCAGCCGAGCGGACAGGGCACGGGAACCCAGTGCTAAACGAGCCGCCACCGCAGTAAGTATTCATGATTAAAGACCGCGAATCGGTTTGAAACTTGTCAAGTGATATTCGACCTTCCAGATGTGAGTGACCCGTTAGTAATGTGCCAATTATATGTATAAAAAGCTTTTGCAAAATAAAAAAAATACTTGATTTAAATATGTCCAGTACTCTTACGTATATTGGACCGAAGACAACTGTTACTTCAATCTTAGTATGATTTATGGATGCCTAATCACTTTAAAATGTAATGAAACATGGGCGGTCGATTCAATATCAATACAGGCCACTCAAATCGTCTTTTAATAGGCCGTCCAGGAAGCGTGTACTTATCTGTTATAAATAGCATAGATTTATTGGTACAGCTTCCTTCCGAGTGCTTTGAAGTTGATACATTCTTGTTAAAGGATATGGGGTTTGTTTATGCTAAGAAAGGTCAGTCTTGAAAGTAGATGTACCGGAATTGGATTGAGTTAGAGTACAATATATAGGAAAAGTGAGCTTACTGTTTGATGACAATAAATTGCCACCTACTTATAATTTAGTGTGTCGGTTTGCGATCATTTAGATAAGTTGGTTTACTGTTTATTTTAGGATCCGGAGGAATACTTTTATTACAATTGTCACACAATCTCAAATCTCTCTCTTCTATGATCTACTTCAATAAGACCAGTTTAAGTATCAGAGTCTTAATTAATTTACCAATAATTAGAACATAACCATTCCTAAAATTCATAAAGTAGATAAAACTACACAATGCATTCCAATTCCAACCCAGTAAGAGTGACCTAATATCTCACTTTAGTACCTAAGGCTTAGGTCTTTGATAGTCTAATAGGTCAACAGCTCACGTCTTCAAGATAAGGCACGACACTGTTTCCAAACAAGTTTCTAAATATACTTCCTGTTCTCGTAACCGTTTGTGAAAAGCCTTGGTCACCTGAGGCGCTTGACGAATCACGACTGATTAATGACGAATTTCACCAGTGTCAACGATTTAAACTGAAAAAATTGTAATTTGTAGTTTTGTCAAACAGACCACTGAAGCCACACTAACTATCGATCAACCCTGGAATACGCTCCCAACTCCCAATATCGCGGTAAAGACCGCGACAGCTATGGACTTCTTAAGTCACAATTTTGAGCAGCTGTGTCAAGTCGGACTCATAGCCAGATAAGCGCAGCTCCGGGATTTGGTTTAGCCCCCCCTACATTATCAGCTGAGTGATGGGGAAGGTGCACTGTTTTATTGTTTGAAGAAAAGCACCAGAGGCCTTTTTTGGAGCGCTTCTGTATCCGCGCCTGCATACTTAACTGATACTTATGACGCTCACTAATGCGCTGTGACCTAGTATGAGCAGTCATACGAAAAGTATGAAATCGATATCTTTATACATGTATACATGTAGAGTTAAACACTTCTCTCATAGCTAGTTCAATGATTTTAACCTTCAAACTCATGAGGGCCAGAAGAAACACACTCAACTCAACTTTAAAGGGCGTACTCCCATCTTAAAGGCCGGCAACGCATTTACAACCCCTGGTGTTGGGAGTGTCCATGGGCGGCGATAATCGCTAATCATCAGGCGATTCGCATGCTCGTTTGCCTCCTACTTCATAAAAAACAATGGTCATCTTAGTTTTATATCAGTGGCAACCTCTAGAGACACACACAGGCACTAGTTTTGTCACCTTGGCGCGTGACGTCTTATAGACGCTCTAGATTCGGTGTGTATGGGTAAATTGTGTTGGTATGAACGGGCATCGCATTCTAGGGATGTGCACAAATATTGTGACCACGTATAAACTAGTTTGTGTGTCTACAAGATCGGCCATCAGCCATCACATACTTTCTATTCAAGAAATAATATAAAACAACTGAAATCGTAATTCCAATTTCATTTTATATCGTACCTCTTTAATGGTCCAGTGTTGTAAAAGCACTTCCAAGTGACCGGGCTTGTTCGCGAAATGGCTCGTTTTATTGCTATACTTTGCTTTATTGAGGCGATATAAAGGGTTTATAAAGGTATGTTAGGATGGAAATGGATCTGGGAGACTTTCTGAAGAATTCGCTTGGAATATTTCGTACAAACTGAAATAGCAATACGACAGGCCTCAATTTCAATAATTTGACGAAATTGTCACCTGTCAACGACAAATTACCCAGGGTTTACCCTGAATTGCCGTACATTGCTGGGGTCAAAAATTAAAGAGGGTGGCTGGGTATTATAAGGATTGTCATGTGGGTCAGTGGGTTATTTTATTGTACAGAACCAGACCGCAAATATATAAGGACTAAAATACCCCTTCTCAGTCTTTTTTATTTGTCCACTTGAATAGGTAGGTAAGTATAATTTTAACGTGTATGTATAAGCAGTTAGAGAATGTATAGACTCTAATTGCTTATACATTCACGATAATCGATTAGAAAAAAAACACAAAATGCACAGTTTAGCCATTGATCGGAACGGAACACATTTTATCTTAAATGGTTTTTTTATTTAAGTATGTCAGTTAGATCATATACTAATCTTACCTTTCTTTTCAGAATCGACTGAATAGTGCCTACAACGAGGGAAGTGCCTTGAGTGAAGTGTCCAAGTGTATTTTTGGAAGTTTTAACAAACAAGTGCCTAGTAGTGTGATTATTTTTAAGTGTTGACTGAAAATATATCGTGTCACTATGGAAATAAGGAGGTTGTCTCTATGCCTGGCGTTTTTGCTGGTCGCTGTTATCTCACACAGTTCAGGTAAGATTACATTTACATAAAAATACTCATTAAGAGGAAACTCAACGGCCGTTTTTCCATACAAACGTAGTCCCGTGTTTCCCTTTTGCCATGTCCCTATGTTTTCCTTTTTTTCATAAATTAATTATTAAAAGAGATATGAACGTTCAAAAACCAAAAAAAAATGGCCGAGTTTCGGCGGTGTTCAGACAGCATACAAATTTGATGAGATTACATCTATAAAAAAAGAAAAACATAGGAACACAGAATAAATCTTCCTCTAATTATTAATGAAAAAGTAATGAAAGCGGTCCAGTTTTGGAGAAGGAAACAGGGGACTACAAAACGTTGATTTTGTCTACTTTTCGTAGGTAATTTCGGTCTGAGCTGCAATTTTCCTTATCTTTCTCTATGGGCATTTGTTTCGGGTATAGCGCGACGGCAATAGATGTCATAAATACCTATTTTTCAATTCTCTTGCCCTTAGTGTCTCCTCTTAATTAAAAATATTGTTAAAGATGGTCTACTGTGTAATCGTACATCTTCCGCTTTAATTTAAATGAAGTTGCGTCACCTTAGCAGGCCTCTATCTATACGTATGTTTTTCTTCTTTGTTTTCTTTAAGCCAACATTAAAACCAAAGTGTAATTAAAGCATAAATACTGTTTTATATAGAAAACTCCCGTGAGTTTGAGACATATTAAATATAATGAAACGGGTCACTCACGTCTTAAAGGTCGAATATCGCTCGACATGTTTCAGACCGGTTCGCGGTCCTTAATCATGAGCACCTATCGCGGCGGCGGTTTTCTTAGCACTTATTTATTTCATAAATACTGTTTTTGTATTGATACCCATTTAAAATCATAATTGACATTGCACTTAATTAAGCAAGCGTTAAAATAATAACATGTATATTAATTAAATTAAACATTTCTGTATGTTTTCTTTTAGGTCACATACACTAATAGAAATGTTGTATCTTGATTGACAGCCCGGGGCTACAAGCAAAAAACTAAAGCTTAATACCTATAACAGCAAAAATTCTCATTAAGTTCATCCATATTTAGAATTGAGGTTATGATATGGAATAAATAACTCGGTGGTTTCTTTATTAAAAGGGCTCATGTCCTTTTATAACTCAAAGACACTTAAATCGTTGTTTAACCTTACAGAAGCCATATGTCACTTATTTGTCTTTGACAAGGCTTTAAAAGGACTTGTCACTGCTTGAATAGGCTAACTTATGTAACTTTTGACCTAAATTATGTAATGAGGACGAAATTACATGTAATAAATTGGTACTAGTTTTTGCTGGCGGTTTTATAGGCCAAGTTCGCATGTACCAAAAGTATAGCGGTCGATTCATAAAAGTGAACATACACACTGTTTTTTTAATACAATGTCGGTGGCAAACAAGCTAACAGCTCGCCTGCCCGCCCATACTATTATATTCTAAGAGTACATATGTGCAGCGCAAAATTCTGCTGCCAATTGACTTCTTCACAATATCAGATGCCGTAGATGCTTGCTTCTGAGCACGCCTGCCTTCCATTTGGCCTACACGATCACCAGATTATGCTTTGGAGACCGTACAATGCGTCCAACAATGCTGAGCGTCCGCTCATGACATGTGATTTTTATTAGTGAATTTGTACAAGCCGGGCCCCGGCAGGACCTTTTTGCTTGGTGAGCTAAGCGTGTTCTGGCCAAGAGACCAAACATGACATGTTCTGGAAGGCTGTGTGCTTTTTATGGTTTTTAACTTGCCTGTTAAGATACAACGATTACTTCTTCTGACTTTCCGATAGCTTAACCTTATAGGTATATATTTTCTTGTTTCATTATCATTACTAGCACTTGCGTTATTGGAAGTATCAGCAGTATTTTCTGTAGTGTTTTCCTTAACTTTCTGGTTGACGTGATCTTCTTCTTTATGTGCTCAAATACATCTTCGTTCCTATACATTATGGCTAATAACTATATTCTATTGAATATAATTTTATCATCAGCGACTAAGTATCGTCAGAAATAGATGCAATGAAACCTCGAGGTCAGCCAGCCAAGCCGCTAGTATTAACAAAAAACTAGCTCGGCTCTAATTTTTTTTGTGTGGTTTCCGTGCTATAGCACTGACCAAAAATCCGGACTGCTTTTTTGACGATTTCAGAATAAGCTCAAATTTTTCACTAGGCTACTATGAAAAACATCACATATCTCATACTATTTAAGTTTAAAACGTTGCAAGTACCACGAACCATGATAAAAGGTTCATGCATTTTTATAATAACGAGATACAAAATGTACCTATTTCTTAACCCTGCAGGGGTAGTTTTATGTATAACCTATCTTGCTAGCTGTAGCAAGATAAGTTATACATAAAACTTGACGGAACATACAGTGTAAGTTACTAACCGTCTTATTTTATGGCAGAAATAACTAATACTAAAACGTCCAAACATAAAACGTCCGTACACATGGTATAACCTATCGTGCTAGCAGGGTTGATTCGTGATAATTATAACACTGTTTTAATGCACAGTTGCCCACACTGATTCGGTATATCATTCTCAAACAGACTTAACATTATACATACTGTTGAAAAAGAACCTCATAACAGGCTCATAGACCGTAAAGTAATTATAATTATAAAGAATTCGATTTCCTGGTATTCGCTATTTAGCAAGATTGACCTTCAATGGTGTAATTGATATCAAAAAAATATAAAGCTTTAATATATGAATGCTGCTGATGTGCACCTCGTTGCTGAGTGCGGCAATAAACCAAATATAGACTATAAAAATACTACAAAGTCTATAGTTTAAGACTTTTCTTATTTCACCATGACCAGAGACTGGTCAATAGTATCTAAAGCTTAGCTAAAAGCTTTGAAAGCGTCTATCAACCGATAAAAACTAAAAATCAATACCAACTTTATTCTCCGTCACCGATTAAGTACAGTTACAAAATGAATGCACTTTTTACACCCTTTTTTATCTGTATTCAAACCTCAACACGTAATTGCCAGTGTCAATGACAATAGCTGTCAAAACGCGCGCTAAATCCGGCTGTCAACATGACAGCTGTCAGTTGTTTTTTATAATGTTTATGCCGTGCCGGCTTCGGGCGTTTTTTGGTGCACTCGGACGATTATTGGGCCGTTAGATATTTTTTTAATTTCTCATCTTGTGCCGTTAGTGATTGATTAATTTGAATATTTTTGTCGAGTTTTATTGGTTTTTTCGTTGCATAGGTTTGTCCTACTTCCCTACTTTTTCTAATACCTTATTTATATATAATTGGAAGTTGGTAAGAATTCGATATTTAAACGACTGTTGTTTCTTAATATTTTACCAAATTATTTAACCTGATTTTGTGTTTTAATCTTCTTCTCGTGCATTTTTAATAGCTTGATAACATTATTTTATTTCTTTTTAATATTGCTGGATACGAATATTAAAATGTCATTTTTACTGACGCGTTTTGGCTTTAAACTACATTTACAATATTTCTATTTTATTACTGTGCACAGCTAAACTATAGAATGAACTGTCACCTGTGGTATTTCCTGCCCAATACGACTTTTAAACCTTCAAGAAAAGAGCGTACTCCCATCTTAAAGGCCGGCAACGCACTTAGTCGTACAAGTCTTACAACCCCTCTGGTAGTTATGGCGGGTGTCCATGGGCGGCGATAATCATTTACCATCAGGCGATTCATATGGCTTGTGTGCCTTTCTTAAAAAGAAGTTGAGGGTTAGCTTGACTGTTTTCTCTGTATTTAAGTACACCATTTAACCATATAAATATGTATAACATCGTCTAGTACCACTGATTCATTACCACTATTCATTTGAGACTAGGTCGATTTGTGTAAGATTGTTCTCAAATATTTATTTATTTTATTTAGTTGCAATATTCTCTATTTTGTATATTAGTGTGAAGTTCATGAATCTACCTTGTCTACTATGATTGCCTTACAAATCTTCCTTTCACGTTATCAGACTATCAATAAATCAGTGGTCACACCTGTAAACCTCCCTTTTATAAAACGACGTACTTCAACACAAAAACCATACCACATAAGCTCTTCTGGAGCTATGGTTCTATTGTTTCTGAAAAAGGTGGATTGTAACTGAAACACCGTGGTGGTTAAGACCTATAGTGTCGTGGTGGAAAGAATGGCGGTTCAAGAACCTTAGTCATTTAATTAGCATCAGCTTCATGGTCTTGTAAAAGTTTATGGATACGGCAAAATGAATTTGACTGTTAGACAGTGTGGTGGAGATAATTGTTATGGGTCGTTCAATATATGCGGAAGCATAATTGCATCTATAGTAAGGCCGATAGGAAGTGTTACATTATGGTATACAAGAAAAAAGAAGCAAGATATTAATAAGTAATGGCGTAACAGACAAGGGTGAAGTAAATCCTGTCTCATTGGCCCTGCTTTAGTGGTAGGTATTAGCGGGGCGCTACCTCGTACATTATGTTATTTATAAAATCATGTCTATCACGAAGGGAAGTCGACTAGGCAAGAGTCGATTACACCAACTATTGACACTTTCTAATTAACCAAGACATCAAGTGACAGTGCAAAAAAAGTCATCAAGAAGCACGGCTCAGCTTAAAATGGGATTTAATCATTTTTTTTTGTTTACAATTTTTACATTTAATGCCTGTATAACAATGCTAGTATTTTTTTTTCAGCATAATTGAATGATTATGTTTGGGTAGATATTTTAATTTAATTAATCGGTTTCGTATTTATTAATCGTATTTATTTATTTTATTTAATCGGTGGCCAGCCTCCTGGGCACCTTACCGCCTGGCGCCGATTTGGCTCAAGCTTTTTATTTATAGTAGTACTGTTTTTATTTATTTTTTATTTAATAAAGATAATTTGCGGTTGCATTTTGTCAGTATATAATGATAATTTGTGAGGTAAATAGTATCATCTAATTTACTTATTGATGAAATAATTAATTTAATTAAATCAATCGTTTATTGGAGACAATCACAAATAAAACTTGCATTCTTGCAGGCGTCGTATTCAGTTCGGCCTTCAAGTAATCCTCGTTTGTCTAACATGATACCTATGTGCTTTTAGCAAATGCCTGTAGCATCAGTTTCCCATTGACCCAGTGAATTCTGCCAACTTTTGTTTATCAAATGTTCGAGATTATTCTAGATTTTAATTCGCCGATGACTAAGCTGGCACAGCTCCCATGTTTTCTTAAAACGAAGGCGGATTATATATTTTATGATTTCATGGGATTCTATTGATAGAATATATACATTTTGCTTGTTATGCAATACGAATTACGATTTCCGGAACTGTTTTAAAATAATGATAGGATTAGTGTATTGAACTATTGGTTTTGAATTTGATATGTTTGTTATGGATATGTGCCAAAAATGTGAACTATGTAAACATGATTATAGTTGCTATGAGTCTTGTACATATTATAAGCTCAATAGATCGACAAAGATGCAATAATATTTATCTCTTAAAACATCATATAAATACCGCTAAATACATCGAAATGTTCGATACGGACTTCTATTCCTTTTAGCTATCTTACAAGCTTCCTATACAAGCTTCCTTGTTCAAAAGCTTATATAAAAATTGAAATCTTAAAATGCTTGACCCAATCAGAATCAGAAAACTAAAGTTGATGCACTGGAACTTTAAACCGAGCTTTTTCTAGAACAAGCATTCAGACATGTATTTTAGTAAAAAGCACGTTCAAACTTGCGTGCTATTTTCACATAAGTGAAAACCGTACTAAATATGGAATAGTCACTAAAATGTTTATTACAACTACATTTGACCTAACACACCACAGGGGATGTGGGTATGGCGGCAACCTGTGGTGTATCGTGACCCCAAAGTAGAATGCCATACTTCATTTAATCTCGCAAATGAGAAAAATAACGTAACAGTAGCAAGATATTTTATAATGTGGACAGTCTTACTTTGTAATATTATATAAAATATAATGAAACGGGTTAATGGCGTATAGCTAGCTCTACATGTTTCGGAAGACATGCGTGACTCATTTTTTTTAATACCACGTCGATGGCAAACAAGCGTACGGCCCGCCTGGTGGTAAGCGGTCACCGCAGCCTATGGACGCCTGCAACTCCTAGGAGTGTCACATGCGCGTTGCCGACCCTTTAAGAATTTATACACTCCTTTCTTGAAGAACCCCATACTGTACTTTTAATTGTATTTTAGTATGTGGGAAATCAACGAAAGTTTTCTATTAAAAACATTTATATCAATGCAAACACATCTCACAATCTTTACAAGTGTATTAAGTTGGACCGTGCTTTATAAAATTTTATTTATTTATTTTTTATTAATTATCGTATAATAATCATCTTAAAATGGACCTAAAAATGAAAGAAAATATATCTAAATTAAAACTAAACTAAACTAAAATATATCTAGAAAATTGGGCCCCCGTGGAAAATTATATTAGATCTATATTATATAACGCGTAATGGGAGTGGCACATGAAAAAAATTACATCATAATTTATTCAAATACCGGATTAAATATAAAAAAAGTATTAATATAATGTTTATCATTTTAGAAATAAGTACCTTATGTACAGGTTTTGTTAACTATAAATAACTACATGTATAACAAGTGCCGTATTTCTCGTTATTGCAAGACCAATAATTGGCCTTTTATTACGAAATCCACCACCACCACCACCATATCAGCCCTAGGACGTCCACTGCTAGACATAGGCCTCCCCCAATTTCATGGGGGGTAAATGCCATAATCGCCACGCTTGGCATGCGGGTTGGCGATCGCAGTATCTCCACCGCACTCAAGGAATGCTGCTGCCCATGCCCATTAAGAAATCATGTGTAACTATTAGAAATATTTCCATTAGATACGAGTATATCAAATACCGCATCCATTTCACCTCGTCGTTGTAAAAGAACGGAATTGTCGGACAACACGCGATCTCATTGTAATAACTCGATTTGATTAATACTAGTTTAGTAAATTTGAATATTATTCAGTATGTATTTAATTAACTTATTGCTTGAATTACTCTTTTATTTAAACATGATAGCTTGTTTATTTGAAGGGATGTTTGGTATGTGAATATGAAATGAATTCAGTAAAACTTGCAAGCACTTTGAAGAATCGGCTTGGAGTCTATTTGAACTAAATGCATTAAGTTAAAAATTAATTTTCTCAAACATGCAATGAAATATTGATGTTATGTTCCTATGAAGTATGAGGTTTCAGGTGCGGCTAGGACAAGAGGTCTTTAATGCAATTTCATACAAATGTTGCAGGCCTAGGCCGGCAAAGTCCTCTTTTTTAATTTCCATTCCACATAAATTTGTGGCACAGGCATCATGACATTCTGCCACTATGCGTATTAAAAATAAAACTTTGATTTTTTTGTTGTTTATTTCATTGCATGTTTGATAAAAGAACTATACATACCTCGGCGGAAAATATGGGGTTGCCTGCCTGAGATCTATCCGACCTCGCTTCGCTCGGCCGTCTATATGTCTTCGGCCGGCAACCCCTTTCGTCCCGGCCTCTGTAGTAATGTACTATTAGTTCTCAAAGTGAGCGCGCGGCACTTACAGGACTTGTACTTGGTACTTTGGCCGAATAGACCTAGCCCTAAAGCTCCTAAACAAAGTTTAGCCATATACTTTGTTTATTAGGTAACAGTATACGAGTATATATATAGTAGGTACTATTATTTATTCTATGCTTCGGATTTATCTATATTGGGATTCAATCCAGGTTAGCAGCAAGTTAAGGGTTTGAGAGTTAAATCTTATTAAAAACATTTCTAAAGTATCTTGAACTTTACACTGAAACTAAAAATAAATCATAAATAAAAACCGTAAGCACATTACTACGTGATAACATTAGAAAACAATGCATCATTTCAATTGATTACGGTCATCAATCATTCATTCAATCCATTCATTCGATTGGCCACAACTTTATCAATGCAGCTGACGGCAACAAGATATGTTGCTGTCAACTTGAGATTTATATGAAGAGAGGTCAGTTGCATAATTTTAGGGCAGCAATAATAAATTTGTGTTCCTAAATATTCCGATTCATGAATCGAATCCAATTATACTTAATCCGTTACAAAATAAGAACTGGTTTGAAATATGTTGCTTGGCGAGTTTTTTGATTTCTTCTGTAAATATTATAAAATTAATGAATTATTACAAAACATAAGAGGCATTTTTTTTAGTTTTATTTAAAACAGACTTGAAAAGCATCACTACTTGCCCCTTACGTATTACGTAGGTCCCCGAGGATGCGCTGTGTTGGGAGTGAGGGGCCTGCATATGTCTCTAGCTTGACAGCTGGAGACATCTGCGGGTCCCTCACTCTCAACACAGCGCATCCCCAAGTCAATAAAGGTTCGGCAACGCACTTGTGATTTCTCTGGAGTCGCAAGTGTCCATAGGCTACGGTGTCTGCTTACCATCAGGCAGGGCGTAAGCTTGTTTGCCACCATCGTAGTATAAAAAAGTAGAGGTTTTGCCATCTCCCCCTCCCTATCCGGCTTCACCCCTTCTCTCATTGAAAAGTGTTCTGTTTTGCAGATTTCCTCAATTTTCAGGAAAAGTATACAAGCTAGGACAAAATGGGCAAAAACAATATTATTTATTGATGACTTACAAATACGTGCAACATTCATCGTTGTCTACAAAACGGAACACTTTTCAGCTCGCTTTCAGTCAGAGTTGTGAATTTCAGAGTACTCACTTATTGGTATAACACAACAGCAATAAATAAAAATTATACAATTGTTGTCCATACATTGGAATCTAAAGTGAATAGGTACAGAGTAATAGTGTGGTTAAAGTTTCAAATTAAATTAATAATCAGCACTATTCAATATTGGCATTCGTCCAGCACACATTTAAGACTAAATAACATAATCAAGAATTAGCATAAGGTAAAAATAAATCGATTACATAATCGGCCTTGATCGCTATACCTAGACCATGGACAATTGTTCTGAATGAATGAACGAATGGATGAATGATTCTCTCCATTGTTTCAGTATAAGGGACCTTGTTGGCTCAGTTGTTCAGTTCGTAAGATAATTTTATCCTTGATGAATAAACAGTTCGCATGGTCTGACTTCGAGATTAATATGACTGGGTATCATATCTGTATGTATGTATAATATTTGAATACTTTTGTGTACCTACATATGACAAAGGTAAAATAACAGGTGATATGAGATCCCTGTAAGGGATTTCTTCCAGTTAACTGTTGAGCAATTGATTGGAGAACGGGAACCAAACGATATAGACAAACTAAACTACATATAACGTGAACCCTTTTTCTTGACAAATCAAAAAGGATTCTCTATGAACTTGCGTGATTTGTGTTTTGTTCAATTCTACTTAGCTACTACTTGAAATCCGTGTGGAAGTCTGTTTCTCAGTATAACTGTGAAGTAAGATATTTAAACTCAAGTGCTGAAGGTGCTCGTGAGGTTGATAACCGTTGACTGATAAGCCGTCAGATTGCGACAGATTTCACTTCTTGAATTACATTCCACGATAAAAAGCAGTTGACTGAAGAAAGCTCATACTCAGTTTTCCTTATTTTTTTTGTTGTTCAATGATTATTTACTTTAAGATTATATATTCATAAATTTAGATCAAAATTTCTCCGAATTGAAAAAAAAAATATATACACAAGGAACTGCAGATGCTCTAAGGAAGCGTCCTTTTAAATATTTGCTCCTGTTACAGGCCCACCTTGTATATAATAATATTCTTTATTGCACCACAAATACAAGAGTAAAATGTGTAAAGATTTGGCAGTATTAACAACGGTGACAACAGGCGGTCTTATCGCTTATATATATGTAGATACATTTTCTCTACTAACTCTAGATATGACTATAACACATTTCTACCGTAGTAACGTAATCCCCAAATCTGTTATCTCTTATCACTTTCCACAAACACTTACGTAAGATTGGGCTTAGATGCGGAAGAATTAAAATCCTTATCAGTAGTACTTTTATTATGACTGATAAGGACGGGGCTCTTACGATTCATAGCCTGCTAATATCCTCTAGAGGCTAATAGGAGCAATTTGCATAAAGACAAAAACACTTATTTTCACAACGATGCCATTATCGACTTCGTCATCACCTCGTATTTCATTTGTCTGTTGATATCAACGCAACGAATCCTCAAGTCAATAAAGGGTTGACAACTCGCTTTAACATCTAATTACAATAATCGAACATTTTAAGAAGAAAAAAAACCGACTTCAACCGAGTTATTCGTCCCTTTGTCGCGCATATACTTAATGCAAATTTAAGACTTATAGACTGGTTTTATCATGGATGCCATTGTCAGAACTGGACCAAATTAATTTGGGACCACACTGGAAGCACCAGCTTTCAAATAAAAAAGAACTATAAAAATCGGTTCACCCAGTCGAAAGTTCTGCGGTAACAAATATTAAAAAATATATACAGTCGAATGTAACTACAATATGAACTAACTACAATGGCTCACTGACCCAAAGTGTGTCTTGGTCTCCAACACGAGTCGTCGCCACCTAACCCGACGATGAGCCACTTTTCCCGCAGTTCGACCAGTGCTCGACTGAAACCATACGCGGACCAAATCCCAAGTGATTATCAGTGTGGATTCCGTTGCAGTCGCAGCATTATCGATCAGATCTTCCATCTTAAACAACGGAGAAAAAATGGGAATACGCTCAAAGCATCCACGTACCGTTTGTGGATTTCAAGTTCGAAACGCACAGAGCGGGCGCGGCGGGGTGCGGGGCGGCGGCGGTTTTGCATTTTTGTTCTTTCCGAAACTGTCGATTGTCAACTACTGCTTCATATGTCACACGCGCCGCCTGCGCTCTACCGCGTTACCGAATACCGCGCGATTTTTTAGTGCGACGTGCCCCGGACTGGTGTTCGCTTTACCGCAAAACCACCTCCGCCCAGTAACGACGTGCAATTCAAGCTCTAAGAAAGCCTATGACAGTATAGACCGACGCGCCGTGTATACTACATTATACTCAGGAACTTGATCGAAGTACCCACCAAGAAAAGTGAAATGAGGATAAGGACGAGTTGCGGTAGGCACAGGACTCAATTATAAAAACTAATGATTAATATTTCATTTTCAGGTAATCATCTCAATCGAGCCGTCATCAAATGAAAGTCCGCATAACTGATGTTTTTTTACACAACGACTGTGGTAAGCAAGCTAACAATAGTAGCACGTAGCAGTTAGTGTAGCACGACGACAGGTGAAAACATGGCCTGCTGAAGAATCACAAGCGTGTTGCTAACAGTTGTGTTGACAGCCAGAGACATAATATATGCAGGTCGGGAGCTCTGGCACCCTAGGCGCCTTCCTGATTTATCGACGCGGAGGCCGTGCGATATGAGAAAATTGTCAGCTGTCAATGTCAACTGATACGAAAGCGATACTGCCTCGCTTCTGCGCAAGTGCGCATGGTATTACTACTGCGCAAACGTAATAGTGACAGTATTTCGTCAAGTGAGGAAATCTCACATCGGTAAACTCACGTCAAAGAGCAAAATACCTATGACATATCGCTCCCGCCCCGCCAAGTCAGAAAACCGCCTTATTCACCACCAGGAACACAACACCGCATACTCTTTTTTTCTCTGGAGGAAAAAATCGTTATGGATACCACCGCATCGCGGAGACAGTGCAGAGGTTATGTCGGACTTGCACCGACTAAAACTCCCCGATGGTCCTCCTCAACTCATTTGGACGGCTCGGGAATGTCCTTCAGAACGCACCAGTGCCGCCCTAGAGTCACGATACGCCTCTGTGGGTCCCACCATCTGTTTTCATGGACGACCGCAGCCCCAACTGCAACCGCCTTCGACCCTAAGGACCCCTTTTAGTCGCCTTGTACGACAGGCAGGGGATACCTTAGCCGTATTCAATGCCCGGGCTAACACCGCATACCTAAGGAACAAGTAAGTCAGTTGGCCTCCAAAGATGAGGAAGATGATGTTTTGCTGTGCCCCTCCTCTCATAGTCTAAAGATTAGTAATATTTGCAATTTAAAGTTTTTTTTTGTACAACTTCGGTGGCAAACATTCTTATAGCCTGCCTGAGGGTAATCAGACACCGTAGCCTAAGGACGCTTGTGACTCCAGAAGAATCACAAGCGCGTTGCCGACCCTTCATTAACTTGAGGATTCGGTGGGTTGACAGCGAGAGACATATGAAGGTCCTTCTCTCTCAACACAGCTTTGGCAACCTTACTCACCATTAGGAATACAATACAACACCACATACTAACACTAAGGAACCAGTAGTGGTGTTATTACTTCCCCAGTTGAGCTCCAAATGTGAGCGAGATGACGTTCCGCTGTGCCGTACCTCTCTTCAAACCTCCTTTTTCTTCTTTTTTCCTCTTGCTAGGGAATAAACTAAATAACGTCATGTTGTGTTTTAAACGGAATTCTACGCGATATTCTTTAGAACACAACAAGATAATCTCACAGGTAAGCTCCGACAAGGTTACATCACCGACATTAAGAAAGCGCAAATATTGCCCCACACACGCATCATGGGAAAGCTGATAACATTCCACGCTATACGGTCAATATTTGGCACATCCTTGATAAGGGTATACCTAAGCTTTTTTAAATACACGTGTCGAAAACGTAGAGTTGGTGAGTATCAGTTTCGGTGCTGCGAATTGATTACGCAACATTTTCAAACGTAGGTACAGGCGGACAAGAAAGTGGGGTACCACTTTTCGACTCTATCCTTGGCTGACTGTACGTGAGGTTGATCTAAATCCCATGAAAAAATATATTTTCTCAAACATGCAATGAAATTTCGTCATTACGTGCGTTATACATCATGCTTCAAATTATCACGTTGCAGGCGGAACAACTCTGGAGAACTGTAAAGGAATTTCATAGAAAATCGAAGGCCTAGGGAAGTATTTTTTTTTTCCTAATTTGTCAAACATATTGTTCAATTTGTTTTATGGGTGGTGTATTTTTTATTTCATTGCATATGTTTGAGAAAAGCAGTTTACAAATCTCGGCGAGAAACGTTGGGCTGCAGGCCGCGTATCCCTATCCTATATCTACTTGGCCTGCAACCCTTCGTTTCCCGGCCTCTACAGCAATATATTATTATGTCAACCATACCGTACGTTTGAAATCGTTGCGTCATTGTACCTCTGGTAGCAAGCTTTAAAAATCCTCCACCATGCGGAGGAGGATTGTAAAGGATTGTAAAGTCCATATCAAAGCTGTCAGATTTCAGTGTCAAATATCAGTCGAGGTGCCATTCACAGATATCAGAGTAAAGCAGATCCGCTCATTTAAGTTGAAGGATTTCTGTACATATGACCTATTCTCACTTATACACAAATCAGTAAGTTTGAGAGAGCCAGATAATATAACAGTGATATCTGACAGGTTTTCATCTGTCAGTGTCTCCGCTTTCAAAACTGCAAATTGTACTGAACTGACGTTTGTGACGTGTGAGATTTTACATTTTGGTGTGCTTTTAAATGGTGTAAAATCGTTAGCAACCGAAAATGATCATACTATCTGTCCCGTTCTAACTCATCTTGGTTAATCATTAGGATTCAAAGAGACAACTATATGGAAAATCGTCTTGCTTAACACTACGGATCTGTTTGTATTATTAATCTAAGGTGCCACTTTTTTCTTTTACAATTTCTAGCAACAGAAACTAATTTCCGGCCTAGTTATGGCGGATCCCATTGTGTATACAAAGTTTCATGATATTTCAGCACGGCGTTTTAAAATGATAACGAAACTACGTTTGTATGGAGAATCAACTTCTGTCGAATGTGCGGGTGACCCTTAGTTTGGCCTGTCCAAGTGTCCATCTCGTTGGACACATGGCTCGTTGGTGCCATCAACTTGTCCCTGGACACAAGATCTTCAATAGCTATGTCTACCCGTTTAAATGTAATCACAAAAAAAGAGAAGTGTCAAAGTTCCATTGCCCTACAAACCGCCTGCGCGGTTATTTTTAGCCGAACGTAGCGAGGGGCGTTAGCTATTGTTCCCAGTAGGGCTGTTTTTAAACTTTAAGGGTTCAATAGTATCGTTATGGCTTTCGTTGTATATTCAAACCGTTTACTATAACTGTGTAATACACAGCTATAAGACGGGGTTTTATAAAGATCCGATAAACCAAATGTTTTATCAAATTAAATAACTTACGACATAAGGTTTTACGGATTTTCATAAAACCGAAAAAAATATTTTTGTGTTATGAAACTTATAATTAGCAATTACAAAAGTAAAGCCAAAGATACTATGGATCATTTAAAAAATAATCGTGTTCGTATGTTTCTTGGTTGCGGAGAAAAATTGGAATCCCTACCGCCAATATTTTCAATTCGTCGTCTAACGTTTTTATTTAACATCGCTCAAGACATCTTGGTCATGGCTATATATTTTCCGCCATCTTTGAAAAACTGTCACTTATTTTCTGCTTTCGCCTATACTGTCCTTAAAGTTCGTTCTCGTGCTAATTATGGTTCTGCAATATTGTAGAATTAAAAATTAGCTAAAACTATTGATCATTAGGTATCGAGGGGTAAATTAAAATGATCAATAGTTTTAGCTAATTTTTAATTAGACATTAGACATTTCTAAGGTCGTGACTAACACAATTTGTAATGCACTTCAATAAGCTTCAAATACTTCAAACAGGTGCTTAAACGGCCCTGTTAAATAGGCCACAAAATTAAGCCTATTCTAGCACCACCACCACACCATATCAGCCGAAGGACGTCCACTGATGGACATAAGCCCCCAATTTCATGGGAGGGGGGTTAATGCCATAATTGCCACGCTTGGAATGCGGGTTGCCGATCGCAGTATCTCCACCGCACTACAGCCCGGGACCCTATTCTAGCTACGTCCGTCAACAATAGGTACAAAAATCAAAATAGTATAAATCTGAGTATATTAGGTATATTGCTTTTGTATTCAGCTTCCAAAGTTTCAGCGGAGGAAACAGTCGAAAAACCAGCCTCGATTTTGGATTCCCTAAATATAATTGGCTTGAGACATGTGTTTCTATACATTCATAAGCTAACTTTTTGTAATAAGTTTTTCAAAACGGTAATACGTCATGTTATTTCATAGGTACATTAGTTTACTTCATTGATGCATTAAACATGCCCAAACACACATATGAGGTTCCCAGACATGTTAGCTCCCATAAAAAATGTCCCCAAAACGCCTAATCATTAATAATCTTAGTCACCCCATTAACAACAGTACAGTAGTTAGCTACACGCCCTTTTTACAACCTGGCTCACTTCACTGCTCACCACCGGTATATATTGACCCCCGTCTGTAATATAATATCTGTTGAAATTGGGTGCAGTAAGACTATTTGTTTTATAACACGTCAATGTAAAACAAGCGTACAGCCCAACTGGTGGTAAACTGTCGCCGCAGCCTATGGACGCCTGCAACTCCAACTGCATTGCTGACCCTTTGAAATTCTGCTCATGCCACAACCGGAGCGTCCGAGGGAGGAAATTCCTCTGAAATCATACCGTTCGCGATCATTTAATTTGTAAGGTGTGAGGATGAATGACCTGCCGACGGCACAAAACATTGGCCTTCCACTTGAAGACCTTGCTTCTACGTATGTCTGAGTCAGGCGTCAATCCAGGGCTATGGATCATTGTTATCTGTAATAAAATAAAATTGAAATTGATAATTGAAATAGCAGTCAGTGAAATAGCAATAACTTTTTGTGAGCGGACATACTGGAAGGGCATTCAATTAGGATTGAGATTTATTTGTGATATGTTAAAACCTTTTATTAGGATGAAGTTTGTATGGTGTGAAGTTTGTAGGGAAACACAGAGACACAGACTAGTGACGCTACTTTTTTCTATGGTGAACAAGCGTCCTATCTGGATAATATATGTATTTAAAAATCTTAAATAGCGAAAATAAGTTGAAACTTGATATATTAAGAGTATTTTTGAAAGTTATTTTTGTTGGCAATGTAAAAACAATTTGTTTTTACTGATGTGAAATACCCTATTCAACTTGAAAGCTTACACTGGTTCACCTTTGTTGTAGGGTTTGTGAATATCAAAAGGGTAGTTCGCTTAAAACAATACGACCCTTAGATCGGGCGATAACTAAATGAGATTGCTATTTAAATTATATGACTTTGCCTTTTTTATACGTTGTGTCATAAAATAGGGCTTCTCAAAAAACTCAGTTCAAAATAGTTTCGATTTGAACATACATATCTCAGTTAGGTGCACTTGTTCTCCATGCGATCTTGTTGTTACATACTTTACATAGATAACTCTACCATTTAATTATGTACAGCAGAGTAATCAAATCACGTAACTTTTCGGACGTACGATAGGTAAATCAGACATTTTTATAATGAGAA
Organism: Notocelia uddmanniana; assembly: GCA_905163555.1. Lineage (NCBI taxonomy): Eukaryota > Metazoa > Arthropoda > Insecta > Lepidoptera > Tortricidae > Notocelia > Notocelia uddmanniana. The sequence goes on along the minus strand of LR991074.1, from coordinate 10,403,745 downwards.
ATGACATTATGATTTTTCATATACCTTACGCAAGCCCGAAAATGTTGCGTAATAACCCCGGTCTTATTTATATTTATACCTATCTATGCAAATTCTAACGCTGAGCCAGTAGATATGGAAATAAATTAAACCTGAATAAATATTTAATTTCTTAATAAGGTAGTTATTGCTTCGTCTACGTGTTTTACACGCTAATTAGGATTCTGCCGAGAAGATCAAACAAGTTAAAATGAATATTAATGTTGTCATTATAGTTAGTGCGTCTTTGCATTAAGGCCCAGCCACACCGCTTCTTAAAACTGCTGCTACTGCACTTCAAATAATACAGGACATATTTTTCTCGTGTAGCGGGTTCGATTCCCGGTTCAACCATGTAACTATTTAAAAATCTATGAATGCATTTTAAATTGTTTTTTTAAATTAAACTAAGGTACTTTTCCTCCATGTGGCATACATAGCCTTGGGACGCACTATATGTATCACGATTCGATTCGATTATTCGATTGGTTTATTTTATTTGTATAAAATTTGTTAAAAAAGAGAATTCACTGACGCACCGTAAACGCAGTGACGTGCCTCATGCGTGACGTTTTTAACTCATAAGTTTCTCCCTGTCGTTCACTGCTGTTCCGTAACGTCACCATATTTTGAGCTCCGGTTTGGCCAGACCCTTATGTTACATTTGCACATCATGGACGCGCGACGTTTGTATAACATTTTCTGACATAGTAACGCTTAGCATAATTTTGCGTGTTCCATAATGCGTTGGTGTGTATACATTTTTTTTAAATATAAAAAAACCTGATAATATCACTATTACTTTAGGTTGCTGAGGAGTAGAAGCAAAGCAAATTTTAAATTGAGAACGGTCTTATTTTAAGGTTTTTTTGGCCAAAGTATAAATTTAATGTTCTACAAATATTTTTTTAAATGTGTAGGACATTTAAAAATTAGAACCTAATAAGACATTATGATATTAGTACTTAATAAGACATTATGACGTATTTTTTCTCATTTAAGAGCTTTAGCGTTTCAAAAACGACCTGACTCTTAACGGACGGGTGAAAAATAATAATTTAATAATAGGTTTTACATCACAACTTGCCCATAAAGTGGCAATTACCGCACGCCACGCGTGCAAATCATACTGAATATGGGGGAGACGTAAAATGTGTGCTTACCACAGGCGGTAGTAAAAAAACCCTCAGTTCGCATATAAAATAAGAGAAAATAAATAAACAAAGATTATCCACCCAAAAAGAACAATAAATTCCACAGCGAACATATGTATAGTAAACGCCTCTGAACTGCTTCCTGATTGATCGAATGTAGCTGTTTTCTGGTTGGTTGAATATCAAATAGAAAGTTTTTTTAATGATTAAATTAGTGTATCCACAGTTGGAGGATTTAATATAGTGAAGTATTTTGATTGGTCCAATTAAAATGTTTTTTCAATCATAAATATTTATCCTATTTTCCCTAGGGGTTTAATATACTACTTTAGGCCCGCTTGATAAGTCTAATATGACACACTTTTAATAAATAAATAATAATAAATGATATACTGTCGCAAAAAACAAGAATACAAATAAGTACACAAAGAAAAAAATTCCAAGCATGAGAAGAAGAAGGTGAGAAGTGAAAAAAATATACAGAGTACCTATCCGTGACTACACGTCGATATTAACTATAGTACACCTACATTAATTAAACTCAACTATAAAGCAAGGTTACATCATCATCAGTCCAACACTAGGTTTCCGTGTCATACAAACTAGATTCAATTCTGCCGATTCCAAAAGGTCGTATTTTAACACTCGTTTCTTAATGGCATACGCCGTGTTGATCATTCGCGACGTACGAACGATATGTGACGGTTAATTGTTGACATTGGCCTTGTAGTGAAAAATTGTTTCGCCAGGGTTGTCAACTACTAAAGTAATATATTAGCGCACTAGAGAAAAATATATTTTATATGCACACACGCGTAAACACCTTGGTATAATTTATGATAGAATCTAGGTTTGAAACAAATTGATAGATTAAACAGCGATATTATATCATGGCGGTCATATCGACGGACAGAGGCGCGTTTTTACTCAAAATTAGTCGACTACAAAGAGATGTGATACACTTATCTATCTTTCTGCATTGTTTTAATTATAAACAGAACGGTCGGAAACGGGGGATCGATTTCGAGACGCCGAACAACAGTCAGCGGAAGGTTAGCTGAAAGATATCCCTTTTAGGTAAAAGTTCGCCTTTGTATTTCGATCTTGTGTGACATGTTTATGTTTTAACCTGTTTTTGTGTACAATAAAGTGCTAATAATATAAATAAATAATAAATATTGGGGACAATCTTACACAAATCGACCTAGTCCTAAACTAAGCAAAGCTTGAACTATGGGTACTAGGCGACGATATACATACTTATATAGATAAATCCATACTTAAATACATGGAGAACATCCAAGACCCAAGAACAAAATCCGTGCTAAATGCACAAATAATGCCCTGGCCGGGATTTGAACCCGGGACCTCTAGCTTCGGAGGCAGTGTCACTGCCAACTAGGCTAAACAGGTCGTCCTATATACATATATAGTCCTTTTTTTCTACTTTTTACATTAGTCTTTGGAAATTACCTCCAATTTCAACGCATGGACGCCCGTGACCGTGAATGTACTATGTATCACAGTACTTTCCATAGGATGCGGTTTCCATAAATTATATCTCAATAATTGACAACCCTAAGTGTAGGGACGCACCTCCATTTATCCCAATTCAACTCAATCTGTAAGTCAATTGATGTCGCATCAATTTCGCGTATTTGAGCCAACCTTGAAGTGCCCAATAATCGTTCGATTCGGTCATTAATTCGTTATTGCAATTATTGTAATCAAACCGTTTCAATGTTCAATTAGCCAAGCTTCTTTTTTAGGCCTGCTTGTGTCAAGTTCTTTTGAATTTATATTATGACAAAGCCTGTTGCGGATTGCTTTATTGTTATGTGTGTGTATGTGATGACGCCTGTTGCTGATTCATAGTTGTACCCACCTGACGAAGCCTGCGTTGTGGAATAAAATTTCTCAATGTGGTTGTTATCCTTGTTCTTAGGTATAAGTATTTTATGTGCATAATAAAATAATTAATTCATTTAATTTAATTCATTAAGTCATACTATAAAAATTACTAGACATATTTCATTTTAACCGAGGTGTAGGTGAGTGAGTATTAAGTACTTACGATTAGGTAAGTTTTTATTGAATAAATATAAGAACCGTTTATTCGTGACAAAAACAAACTTACTTCAACATAATATCATAGTATAATAACGATATGTAAAATGATTGACATTGTTATGTTGACTATTGTCTACTAATAATTGTCAAATATAATGTTTTTTCTTAGTAGTAGTAGTAGTAGAGGTATAAAATAACTGCTGTGCTGTGTCCAGCTTAATAATTTATGTAATTGATTTTTTTCAATTACTATGACGATGGCAAAGTATCATACGGCCTGCCTGATGGTAGGAAGAAACCGTAGCCTATGGACACTTGCGACTGTAGACCAATCATAAGCACGATGCCGATTTGTTTTAGATCTGAAATTGGTTGCATTGACAGCTAGAGACAAATGTATGTCCGTCATTTTCAACACAGCGCATACTCGGGAGCTCTGGCGACCTTAACACACCACCAGAAATACCACACCACATACTTGTACCTACAGGGCAAGCTTTATTGTCATTCAATTGGTATACATCTTCAAATATTAGAGAACATAGTTTCAGAGATTACATCCTACTTCGTAAACGTGCAAATCTTATCCCGTTATTATTTATTGTAAGTACCTATGTACTTACTAGAAAAACTTCCTTTACCAGTTTATAAATTGTCTAAAAATAAAACACCCCATTGTGATCGGGTGCGGCGCCAAAATGGCTTCCACTCAGCATGATTCCATTTAGTTTGAGTAAATAATCAATCGACTAATCAATCAACATGACCAATCAATCAATGCTTAACCAATAGCGTGGATCGTTTTGAATCAATTGTTCATGGTTGCAGCGTAAAATTACCCCGAGCGTCAGAATGCTCACAAAAAATATTGTAAAGCTAGTTTGTACTTTTTAGTGAAAGAGCTTAGACAATTTATTATTGTTTCATGTCATGAGCTCTTTGGGCCTTTTATCCTTGCATTCAAATTGATTTCTAAATTAAATTTATTCTCTATTATCTACTCGTGCATTGTTAAAAAGGTTTTCCTTTTTTTTCGGAATACATTCTGCAACTCATTCCATTAATGTTTTTAAATCAATATTACAAATACAAATACATACAATTTATTCGCAGTAATATAGTAACAATGGTCTTAAATTAATCATCAAGGATCTACATATTACACCTTATTATTATACCAAATTAAATCTATCAAAATAAAAATAAATAAAGCGAAATCTATAATGCTACTACGCTAAGTATTATCTATATTACATCGCCTTCTTTATAAGCTAAGAACTCATTTACTGATTAAAATACTCTCTTATTAATTCGATTAATGAATTTTGACTTTCTGCGACAATACTACCAGGTGCTAATATACCGGTTTATTTTTGGAACAATACCGTCAAATATTGGTCATAACTTTCGTATTTTCAACGTGTGCGTGACTTTTCTTACCGTGCAGATATTACGCAACCCCTAGTAAACCCTAGTATGTTCCTTGAATACGAGTAATAACTAAAATAAATATATTCCTTGATTACTTTCACGATCGCTTATTTAAACGATTTACGACAGTAAAAACGATCACATAAAGTTCATTACAGTTTTTTTTTGTCAAAAGCTACACGAACTTATATGGGGCAGTAACTTATATAAACAAACATCAATAGATTACTTCCTGAACCTCGTATTTAAGGCGGTTGGTGAATTGTAAAAACTACCATATTGCATGAATTATAAAGTTCACTTTCCGAGCAACGGAAGTGATGCAATAAATCGAAATTTCGCCTTCAATGTTTATGCAACGCGCTTCAGTCATTTCTCAAATTGACGTATTTTTGTTTTGACTGCGACGCAGCTGCCGTGGGTTATTTTTGAATGCATATAATTTTTACACGTGCTCCGTAATGGAATTGCAATGCATTCACGTTTCAACCGGCTTTGAAAAGAAAGTTCCATTCAGTATTATATTTAAAGACTAGGTTAAATCGCGATCGCGGGTAGAGCTCGGTAATCACACTTTTCTATAATAAACACCCGTTTCACTCCTTTCGAGGATATTTTTTGGGATAATCAGCGTCCTATTCAGGACTGAAACTATACATTGGACAAATTTCATAAAAATCGGTTCAACCGTTAAAGCGATAAAAGGCTAAAGACTGAGTTACTCTCTCATATTCTTATAAATTTTTCCTTGCATATTCTGAGGTATCTCTGCGCGATCGCATCAGCAATGATGCCATTCGCAGTAGAACCAAAGTAACCGATATAGTCCTCCGAATCGCTAAACTTAAATGGCATTAATGACATTGCACGTAGAACCGATGGCCATTGGGGCGGAAAGGTTCTCGAGTGGCGACCACGTACTGGAAGGCGCAGCGTGGGTAGGCCCCCCACAAGGTGGACTTATGACCTGGTAAAGGTCGCCGGAGTCCGCTGGATGCGGGTGGTTCAGGACCGGTCATTGTGGCACTCTTTAGGGGAGACCTACCTATGTCCAGCAGTGGACGTCCATCGGTACTATTATGATGATATTCTGAGGTATGGTGATTATATTCGTAAAGCAATGTCGGCTGAGGTCAACATTTGTCTCTAGCTGCTGATACAATGAGTCTTCAAATCAACAAAGTCGACAATGCGCTTATGACTAAGTCGTGAGCGTTCGTAGGCTACGGTGACTGAATAAACAAAATGAACACGTCAAATACAAATTAAAAGACATAATTTAAATTTACGAACGGCAACTTAAGTGTATAAGTTATCTTTGTACAAATTAATGAGCACTTCAACCTATTGTCTTAACTGAAGCCATAACAATCACTTTTAATAAAAGGGCGCAACATTGTATGGTTTCGTACATTTTAGGACTTTTTTCTTTTAAACAGTAAAGTAATAACACCCAACAAGCCCACATCTTTCACACTTTGTTAGGTTCGGGTATGCGAGAGGGTTGAAGGATTTGGGTTATGGCATAAGAGGTAGCGGCAGCGATAAGCGGGTAACAGCCGTTTTCTTACCTGTATTCAGTTTAAGGTTAGAGAAAGAGCTATCGCCGGTAAATGGAAACTATCTATGTACGAGTACGTAAATGTTTCGACAATATTGTCGAAACGTTTTACGGTCGTCAAAATGACAGATAACTTTATATCGTCAGGATGGCGAAACTATAGGGAATATTTCCATAAAAATGTCAGATTCCTAGCTTATTTTGTTTGATTTGTATGAGAAAATACCTTCAATTATCTCTGATGGGAAAGGATCAGCATTTTTGTCTTGGGAATAATAAATAAAACTAAGGAATAAGAATCTTGAGCTAGGTATTGACTAGGCTATAGGAAAATTGTAATATTATAAAGTACGAGTAAAAGATACAATTTTAACTACCCTATTCCTTGTCAAGATTGGGGTACCTACGTTTTGAAACCTAATGCTTCTTGTACCTAGGCTGTTCCTACTTTTACTTCAGAACCTACTACTTTTTACAGACATCAAAACAGATGAACGTTCTATGTTCGTCTGTGTGTATTTTTTATTTTGTATATATGTATGTTACTTCGTAACTTAGGCAATTGTTGACCTATTTAGAAAAAAAAATTTTGATGTAAAATGAAACTGTGCTGAAGAAGAAAAAAAATGTGATTCTAAATAGATAAATAAGTACTCTACCTTAAAATTCATAAACAATTTACTAAATGAAGGTGAGAGTATTAAATCGCTATCGCTCAAAAAATATACCCGACTCAAAACCTTTTTACAGCATATTTTACCACACCTCTGTGACATCTATGGCAATATATTTACGGGCTGATTAGATTTTGACAGTCAAATTAAGTTTTTTTAAAGGGTAATCTGTCAACGCTGTCAAATCGTTTACGGTCCATGAGTCTTTTTAAAAAGAAGGGTCAAAATAAGGGCGGTTGAGCGGAAATAATTTAATGGAGAGGTGGAAATATTGTGGTTTTAAGGTAATTTAATTGACTAAATACTAGATAAAAACCCTTTTATGGGGACTTTTTTGCAAATACAAACGATTTGTATACACTAGGACTAGCGCTATAATTATTTATCTATCGGAAATTAAACACAAACCAATATTTAAGTACGTTTTCAAAATAATAAAATAAAAGTAAAACATTTTTTTTAATTAAAAATGGGATTGCTCTTGGCCAGAGCATCTAGCCGGGGGGCAAAGATGAGGCCGACGATGAAGCGAGCTCACCCAGAAGATGCGTATTACTCGTGCCTTAAAAATTAGTGCCTCTTGTTACTTAAGTGAAACACCTAGAAATTACCTCGATCTGTTTGTTACGTTTTTTTCGATTTTCATGATATTTGATATGGATACACTTTGACATGACATACTCTTATCTCAGAAATCGGTGACTGTAGGTTGTATGGGAATGCTTTTGATGAGCTCTACGTAGACAAAGTCGCGCACAAAAGCTAATGTTACTTTATGATGATAACCATTCTGTTTTTAATTCTATGTATTTAAGTATGTATTTATCTATATAAGTATGTATATCGTCGTCTAGTACCCATAGCACAAGCTTTGCTTAGTTTGGGACTAGGTCGATTTGTGTAAGATTGTCCCCCAATATTATTATTAAAAAAAAAAAATTGGTACAGTCAACTACAAAAAGATGTGTCCTGTTTAGGGTTCCGTACCTGAAGGGTCCAAACGCGCTATTGCTGTCACTTGCGTGTCCTCTCTCACACATTTTGTTACGAAGAATTTTTTAACTTCTCATTGAGCCATGAACTTGAAATTTGGTGATAATGTTTATTATTACGTATATTTTACCAAAAAATACCAATATATTGACAAATCAAATTTGCTTTTTAGTTGCACGGAGCCCTCGGTGCGCGAGTCCGACACGCACTTGGCCGTTTTTTTTATATTACTGCGCTGTGTTCAGGTGAAAATAATGATACATCTTGTAGTATTTAAAAATAATTGGTGCAGATAGATTATATCATGTTCTTACAATAGGATATGTTACGTGTACAACGGAAATCAATCAAATCGATAATAATTTTATTTTTGATATCTCATTTTCTCTCATTAATTATTAATTTCAACTAGACTCCAATTATTATTTTAACGGGTTTTTCATAATTTTTATAATATGAAGTGGTAATATTTGGGGTTTTGTAATTGTAAGTTAGTGTATAGAGGTAATCTCCGGAACTAAATAATCTGATTTCAAAAATTCTTTCACCAGAGCTTTGTTAGTGTTCTTTGTGATAAGGATAAGCAAGCAGAGCCGCACGGGCATCCAGTATAAAATTAATATTTATGCGACTTTCTGACTTGGCCGGGCGCAGGCGGGGGCGATATATGACAGGTATTTTGCTCTTTGACATGAGTCTACTAATGTGAAATTTCCTCACTTGACGATATACTGTCAGTATTACGTTTGCGCAGGAGTAATACCATGCGCAGAAGCGGGGCAGTACTGCATTCGTATCGGTTGACACTGACAGCTGATAGTTTTCTCATATCGTACCGCCTCCGCATCGGCAAATCAGGAAGGCGCCTTAAATAGCTATGCAATCAATTGACTAGTCATAGTAAGGGGACGATATTATGCAAGAATGAGGGTCTTTCAAACAAATACCCTTAGAGAATATTTCTCTATGTCATCTTTACTTATCAATGCTAATAAGGCAATCTATCATCTAGTGTTGAAGCTAATATCCTATTTGTGATCTGATTTAGAATTTGCACACTAGCTACTATTACAACAAGGTGCAATATCCATTGCATATTTATTTGTATTAAAACCTACTTGTGACACTTTAATACTTTTAATTTACACTCTAATTACAATACCAATAAGGTACAAATTCCAATGCATCATATATTGACGACTGTTTATTCTTTAACCCTCAATCCAAATTTTTGGGGTAACTTGGGGTAAGTGCGCTTTTTTCGAATGCAGCGTATGAAAGAGGGTGTAAGTGCGTTTAGTGGGATTGCATGCTGAATCATGTTGCTGGAATGTTGCGTGACTGACATGCATGCGAACACACGGGGTTATAATTGTCCAGATAAAAATAATTAACTGAATAAATATGTACGAGTAATGTTTAATATTTTCTGGAAAAAACTATGATCTGTGGGTAGAGATGAAGCTTCAGAGCCTGATGCGGATTACAATGTCCAAAGTAAGAAAGCAACCGCTGCCAGCAAACAGTGGTCAACGGTGTGCTGAATAATGGTGATACTGTGCTGGGAATGAATGGGTACAATTAGTGTGTTTGGCTGTCTAGGGTAACCTGAGCATTCGCCTCCAGCACCACAACTCTTTGTCTCTATATCCACCACCACCATATCAGCCAAAGGACGTCTACTGCTGGACATAGGCCTCCCCCAAATTCACGGGGGGTATATGCCATAATCGCCACGCTTGGCATGCGGGTTGGCGATCGAAGCGTATAATGTATAATAATTTTCTATAAATATATCTACAAAAACTATAATTTGGAACAAAGCAATTATTCTCCCAATTAATATACAAACTAGTGAGATTATAATTTAGAAACGAAATGTATCCCCGATTAAATGGTTCACGGATTAAAACAAATTATATTTATTTGCTTAAATTACTCAACCATTAAATACTGCGGATAACCGACGGGAAGTAATTAAAATGCAACAGCATAATTTTTTAAGGAAAAATATTCCGTTCCATTATTTTCATGTGAGATGACATTTCATATGCCGGATATATTGGAGCGTTCGTGGCCCAGCGGCGCCCGCGTACCGCGTGCGGTATGCGAGGTTAAGCAATGTCGGGCGAGGTCAGTCCTTGGATGGGTGACCGCTTTGAGTGGTTACTAACTGAGCGCTCCCGTGCTTTGGAAGGCACGTTAAGCCGTTGATCCCGGTTGCTGTCTATTATAGCAGTCGTGAAGCCAAATTAGAGGCCTCCGGGCGGTTTGAGAACTACTAACAGTCAAGTTGCCCTCTCACTTGACAAGCCTAATCCCAATAATTCTAGTTTCCCCCTCGGGTTGGTCTGATGGCAGTCGCTTCCGTAAAAATTAGTGCCTACGCCAATTCTTGGGATTAGGAAGCGGACCCCAGGCATCCTTCAGGATGCAACTGTATTGGGAATAACGCTAGGAGGATGATGGCATTTCATATGCCATAACCTCTTCATCATGTCTTGCATTGCTCGCTAACTTGCTAGTTTCTAACAGATACGTAAAAACATAAACCTACATACATACATTTCTAACGTCGTGAAATTTAAAGTTGACGTTTCTATATATTTGACTTTTCCTTTCGTATTGGACCATTTGTTTCAACAAAATATTAAAATACTAAAGGAAATGTACCGCTACTAAATCTGTTTTCATAGTACAATTATGAACTCATAAATGCGAAAAATGAATACGTTTCCGTGTACATACAATGTATATAAAATTTACAATAGTACAACAAATATTTATCAGTAGCCGGCAATTCTAAAATTGACAGATAGATAGTGGAATAATCTGTAAATTCTAATTCTAATGTTTTTACCCGACTGCGCGACGCAAAGGAGGGTAATGTGTTTAACAGTCTATAAATGTACGTATGTTTGTTCTTTTGTGGCACTCTAGAGACAAAGCACGTCGACCGATTTTGATGATTTTTACGTCAATCGATTTGTCTTAATTGTCCAAATGTCACTAAAGACATTGCTTTAAGCAGTCGGTTTTTTTTAAATTTTGTGTGTTTTAATACTACCAAACACTATTACCTAAAGTACCAAGCACTATTAGGTATGCGGTTGCGGTGGCTTTCAAACCGCCTAATGTGCAACACACGTGACATTGCAATTCCCAACACTTGTGTAATGTTTGGTTTGTAGTTCAATTGGGCAACGGTTAATGGCTGCAGTTAAACTTAGTTTGGCTAACTGGCATATGCTTTAAATGGGGTCAATATTGGCCATAGACAAATCCTAATGGTACATTTCGTGAGCTCTTAGAACTTAACTTCAACCAAACCCTCTTTGGGGTTGGTTGAAGTTAAGTCAACAAGATATTTATGTGCCCACATACATAGAAGTACAATACCAATCCAGATATTCGTGGCCTATTACTGAGAACTATACTCATAGAAAAAAACTATACTCACTCTTGCATTTAAAAGCATGCGCACATTTCGCGTATACTGTCGCGCATGACTGTCGTTCCGTGTTGTGTGAATGTGATATTGGGGTAGTAAGGATAATTCATCAACACGGTAGTTGATAGCAGTAATAGTACATTACTACAGAGGCCGGGACGAAAGGGGTTGCCGGCCGAAGACATATATAGGCCGGATCGGTCTAAGGCGGGCAATCCCAAATTTCCCGCCGAGGTATGTATAGTGCTTTTCTCAAACATGCAATGAAATAAACAACAAAAAAAAACAAAATTTTATTTTTAATACGCATAGTGGCAGAATGTCATGACGCCTGTGCCACAAATTTATGTGGAATAGAAATTAAAAAAGAGGACTTTTCCGGCCTAGGCCTGCAAGATTTGTATGAAATTCCATTAACGACCTCTTGTCCTAGCCGCACCTGAAACGTCATACTTCGCAGCCTATTATAAGGAACATAACATCAATATTTCATTGCATGTTTGAGAAAAATTTATTACATACCTATCTATATAATAAACATAACTCATGGAAATACTCTTAAAATATCGCTCTCCGACTTATTTTCCGTGTAATGGACGCCATTTGGCTATAGAAAAGCCGTGATGTTCATTGTTTCAATTGGATATTTGCCACATACACATGTTAATAACATGGTGTTACTTTATTGACCATCACAATAAATTGTTAATTACAAATTTTTACCAATATCATAAAAAGATAAAGCGTTTTCAAACATTTAGAAAAATTATGTGTTTTCTTTATCAAAAGTTAAATAAAAAGTACCTATACGATCCTTATGAAAAATAAAGAACAAATTATATGACAACTATGTACCTTAACGCAGTATTTCACATTTTATTTACCCCTACAATGGTTGGCTCGATAACTCGTGTGTAACGTCATAACCAAATACCAATAGGTATGTATAGGAGGCGTTTCGAGGGCCGCGTCAAATTAGGTGTGTACCTAATTTTTGATCTTTATTATGCTCGTATTGTAGTTACTTCCATATACATTTGATCATCTCTAAAAACTGGTTCGAATGGAGCCATAAAAATAGTCAACTAGCGTATTTCCCTACAAATTTCATGTTAACGGAGCGATCTTGACGTTTCATCAGGTTTCATATTAAAGGGAAAATTGAAAATTTTTGTGCTCCGAGCAGGATTCGAAGCTGGGATATCGAAGAAGCCTCAGTCATATCTAGGTAGATGTCGCTGTACGCCTCCCTAAGTTGTTGTAAGAGGGAGCTAGTGAAGGATTTTGGGACTGAGCTTGATTGTTCCGACAGATCAGAGGCTAGAGCGATTGTCCGCGTATGCCATATGTTGCAGGTTCGAATCGTGCTCGGAGCACAAAATTTTTCAAATTAGTTTCGTATTAAAGTTTCAACATCCCAATCGAAACATTAGACACCATTTATGTGAGTTTGACAATTAAAATGCAAACAAACTATTCTCGACACACCACACAAAATTCCCAACCTACCAAATAAATGTCAGTGCACCCCTCGTATATCCCTTAGGACTAATTGGGTAGGGTAGGGTAGCTATCTTTATTTTTATTGCTATCGATTGACAACTATATTGATTAGATATGGGTGGCGATTTCGATAAGATTCTATAGAGATGGTTTATGGAAATGGCATGTAGTAGTAAAGTAATTAGCAAGTCCGGAGTATACTTGGCATAATAGAAATGATAATGATGACTAGTTTATTATGATGTGCCAATAAAAAAACTCAGATAACAAACATTAAGCTTCAACATTACTTTTGGTATTTTAAAACTTTAATGTTTGTATGTAACAGACCTAATTATAATTATACTTCAGCTATCATACAACGACATTTGGTTTACTTGTAAATCACTAAAAGTCGTTGTATGCTACATAAAAAAATTTTGGCCTCCGAGCAGGATTCGAAGCTGCGATATCGAAGAAGCCTCAGTCAGATCTAGGTAGATGTCGCTGTACGCCTCCCTAAGTTGTTGTAAGAGGGAGCTAGTGAAGGTAAAAGTCGTTGTATGCTACGCTTCGTATAATTATGGTCAAACTTCACTTCGGGTAAGTTTGTTTGACCTTCAATTATAAGATATAGTTTCCCCCATGTGTTGGAAGGTCAGATGGCAGACACTTCCGTAAAAACTAGTACCGGACCTCGGACTGTAGACTGTACTGGGCTAATGCTAGGATGATGATGATGATGATGATACATGTATACAAAAAGATCAAAATAGAAAGTTGTTTAACCATAGCAAATCGTGAAAATGTGACGTCACGACACTAGCAAATATCTCTACAATCTTGATAATCTATCTCTACAATGTTTTTGAAGTTTCATAAAAATTCAAATAAATAAAATAAATATTGGGGGACATTCTTACACAAATCAACCTAGTCCTAATCTAAGCAAAGCTTGTACTAATACATACTTAAATACATAGAGAACATACAAGACCCAAGAACAAAATCCGTGCTAAATGCACAAATAATGCCCTGGTCGGGATTCGAACCCAGGACCTCTTTGGAGGCAGTGTCACTACCAACTAGGCTAAACAGGTCGTCAATTATAGTACAAGTTGGTACCGTTTTTAATACTTACAATGAATTTTGATGATGTATGTATCGATGGCTATTATTTTTAATACCACATCAGTGGCAAACAAGCGTACGGCCGACCTGATAGTAAGCAGTCACTGCAGCCTATGGACGCTTGTAACTCCAGGGGTGTTACATGCCCGTAGCCGACCCTTCAAAAATTATATCATACCAACTCGTAGGCTTAACCTGTAGATAGGGTTTCTAGGCAATACGAATACTAAAATACAATTTAGTGTTGCCATCTGTTCCTTACTTTATGCACCAGCACCGAACAATACACTACTCCTTTCAACATACGGATTCCATAACCACAGAAAAAACATTTAACACCCTGGCATAAACAAAAAAGCATCAGCAGCTTAGCATAAACAGACACATAAATATGTTAGAATTCTTTCCCACGCGCGCATACCATCCATCCTTTTCCAGCTTATAACGTTATTGTTAAGTTGGAGAGAGTGAGTTTAATAAGTACAGTAGCATGCAGTGTAAGTCATTCATACTAATTTACAATGTTTAACTCGTTTTTATCATTTAAAATCATGCGGGTAAATTTGGTCGCTTTGGTAATTTTTGACCACTTTACGATGGGGACTTTCTGGTAACGGCTATGACGTTATAATCATACTAATTTTAGGAGACAAATATGTCATATTAATATTCTTTTTTACTGAGGTTTGAATGTTTTTTCTATCATTTGTCTCGAGCCTTATTGAGCTTAGGTACTATTCGATTGTGTTAGTTCGATTGGTGTAAGATTGTCCCCTAATATTTATTTATTTGTAAGCGTGGGGAATATCGATTAATAAAGGAGGCAATGGATTATAATTGTTATCCCTTTCAGACCGGAAAACATATGTTTGTGATTTGACAATTATAATGCGCAAGGTTTCGAAAGGGATACCAAACCAATCGCGAATAGGGTAGTTTCCTCATATTAAACTTTATAACATATTGCCGTTATATGGGCAGTATACCATCAAATTAACACAATAAAAAGTTAACCAAAAGGTTACCAATAGAATTTGCATGATTCAATAAAAAATAAATTGTAAAACAACTATGTACCTAAACGTAGTATTTCACGATTAAAATAGCAATTAACTTGTTTTTCCATACATACAACGTTAATACGGGGCTCTGCGTTGTGACGTCATAATTTTCTGTCAATTAGCGTGCAATTGTTCTTGGTGTACAGGAACAATATTCACCTTTGACCCTCACTAGCGGCTTTTGTTGTGTTTTAATCGTAGTTGGTCCAATACAAACATTTAACCCCCTTTAAAAACTGGTGCAAATGGCATCATTAATATTTTTTTAGAAACTAGCCTATTGTTTCATCATGTCAGCCGACGAACGTCCACGGCTGGACATAGGCCTTCCCCAATTTCATGGCTAGTAAATGCCATAAACGCCACGCTTGGCATGCTGATTGGCGATCGCAGTATCTCGATCGCACTCCAGGGATGCTGTTCCCCATTCCCCTGTTTAATGTGCACTAAATAGTAGTAGTCATTCACTAATACTCCGCTATGTCCCATTTTTTCTTGAAGTGGATACTTCTTTACATGGAAAGTTTTATAGCTTTACACGCTTGTCCTTCAAGATTATTCTCGGATCAACATTACCTGAGTAGCAATAACAAAACTTATCTGGACACAGCATCCGTTGTGTTCAGATAAATGTGTTTGTTTCACATTACTACGAAATGTCGTATTAAAAACTTCTAAACATCCTATACTCAATTTTAAACCTTACTTATAACGCAGTAGAGTTGCATTTAGAATAATAAGATACTGTTAGTTTGGATGAGTTGATTAGGCGTAATTTTATTGTATAGTAAACAGAGAGCGTGGAGTTACATACTACCCGGTCACAATAACCACGGAATTCTAGGCCCATAATACAGACTAGCAAGTGAAAATTGATTCTAAGATTGATTTAAAACTATTTAAATGGTAGCTATAATTACGAGTATCTACCTATTTATATGTCAAATGTCTCAATCGTCACTTAATTGTAGTGTCAATCAATGAACATACATTTTGATACATTATGGGGCAAAACGAGGTACAATATTCTGCTTAGCTAAGGACTTCCTGAATTGGCGGGGTGGGAGCAATATGTGATAGGTATTTTGTTCTTTGACTTGAGTTTACAGATGTGAGATTTCCTCATTTGACGAAATACTGCCAGTATTACGTTTGCGCAGTAGTAATACCATGCGCAGAAGTGGGGCAGTACTGCATTCGTATCGGTTGACACTGACAGCTAACAGTTTTCTCATATCGTACCGCCTTTGCAATCTCCGCATCGACAAAACAGGAAGGCGCCTAAACTGTTACTTCATTACAGATACAGAATAGTTCAGTATCACGACACAAATCTTGTTTTAGGTAATGTTATCGCATAGTATTGATAAAAAAATGTGTCACATGTTATGACTGAGTATGTTAGATTATATTATGAAGGTAGCTAGGGAGCGATGCAGGTTTGCCCATAGCGACTGTCAAGTCAAGCCTGTCCGCTAATCACTCTCAGGATACTGAACTACGAGTATGTAGTACGAAAATGTATTTTTCCCCTCACTAGCTCGGAAAGCCGTCTTTTATCCTTTGAAACAAGCGGGTAGAAACGCATTTTATCCACAAGTGGGGAAAGTAATTTGACCTTGGAGCGTGTTTGAGTAGCTTTTGACAGATAACAAAACGTAAAACGCTCATAATAATGGTTCGTTTGATATCAATTATCAATAAATAAATGGTTTGAGAATTTAATAAAAAAATACCAAATTTAGCTTTACTTGATGATTTAAGTCGTAAACCTTAAAATTCTATAAGTAAAATTTTTTTTATAATGATATTGAGTATAATTGTAAACCCAAAAGTTGAGTCGATGCAATTTCAAAACGCTTCGTCAGAAATGTCATCGTTGTCAATGTCAACTAAAATATACACAACTTGTCACCGACTCCGACTCACGTAAATATTATACACAACTTCCAGAGTTTTCTGTTATAATATCGTAAAAAAACCAGGGATTCCAGTGATGAAAATCATGCCTGTGGAACTGTGTCTTTTTGCGTGTTGCACTTTCCTCGCCATAGTGAGGAGAAAAGTTTAGTGTTACACACGGGTGCAAAGTTGTATTTTACTTCTCGTTTGTTGAACACTCGCTACGCTCAGGCTTCTATTTTAGAACCACTCGCTTCGCTCGTGGTTCAACTATAGAATTCTTTCGCTGGCTCGTGTTTCAATTCCACACTCGCGGGTAAAATACAACTTTGCACCCTTGTATAACAAATAACTATTAAAGCCAAAATATTATTACTGTTTTTTTAATGAAATAGGATCAAACGTTCCATAGTGATATGAAGTCACGTAGCGAGCTGCACAGATATGAACCGGGTAGTAACTGTAATAAGATCAAATTGCGTTCAAAGGATGTAGGTACGTAACGTATTATGATTTGTCGGCAAGTTTGAAGTATGACTACCAAGGAAGATAAGGGTCAGGGGTACCTATATAAAAATAATAGGTAGTAAGTATGTAAGTTTGTCTTAACTTCGCATGTTTCTGCTTACCTTTTGCAATTTATATTGGGTTGTGAGTGTGACTGTCCCTAAGGCCTAAGTTGTTTTCAGTGGGCCTATGATGGATGTCATTTGATCACTTATAGTCGTGGATAAGACATTCGGCACGTTATATTTACCGTTAGCTTTCCGTGAAGTGAAGGAAAACATCGTGACGAAACCTGCCACACATCCACGAAGCAATTCAAAGGTGTACTCGTATGTGAAGTCCCCAGCCAGCACTCGGCCAGCGTGGGACCACTGCCCGTTCACTTTCTATGAGAGGAGGGCTATGCCCAGCAGTGGGACGTATTTTGGCTGGTGACGATGATGAATAAAGACTTTTGACCTCTTCAGAGTTATTGATGACATAGATATATATTTATTTTAGTAATCCACAAGCTATTGAATCGTTTTTTGTTATCTTGATGAGCAATGTTAATTTACATCATAATGGCTTTTAGGATGTATCAAATGAACAAGCTTACATTTATATAATAGTAACATCCAAATATTACGCAAGTCACAAAATGCCATATGTCATTTCTCTATTTATGTCAATGACTTAACTCTAGGCCTTCTCATATTAAAGCAATCAGTTTACTGTAAATTCAACTTTATCACCATTCATTAAAGTTTAAAGTTGCAATCGTTTAGTAACTGTCGGCACTTTTGAGTGTCCACTTGCATACGAGGAGGTTAAGGACGTAACTTGACATGAGGCAACTTAACAAAACACAAATCATATTCAGTGATAACATGAATATCTTATAAATTATGTATTATTTGTGTTATAACATGTTAATGCTTGAGAAAATATTTAACTTACTTGGTAATGACCTCTACAGCAATAATTTAAAGTTTATATGATATGACGCGTCACAATTTTATGTTCTTGGGTTTTTGAAGGTTTCTATAATGGGTACATTCGATTATTATGTTTATCTATCTAGAAGTACACATTCATACCAAAATATAGTCGGAGCTTTTCTACAAAACTTAAAGTTTCGAGTAAATAACTTTATTAAGACGGTGACATTTGATTTGTTGGTAGTGGAACTGCCTGCAAACCTACCGGTCCCGAGTTTATTTATTTATTTATTTATTTAATCTTTATTGCACTAAAGAAACCTTATCGTACAAAAGGCGGACTTAATGCCATATGGCATTCTCTACCAGTCAACCTTAAGGCAAAGCAGAAAAATTGTAGGCGGTGCTTCTAACAGTTAAAAGGAAAATCAAGATAAATTACGTTGCTTTATAACAAATCTACATAATTACACAAATACATATTTGTAGATACACGTATATTACACATATTCAAATGCATACATAAATATTATAAATATATATATACATAAATAAACTATCATATATATATATATATAGACGAAATTTACAAATCAGATCAATCAGGACTCCACGAAACTGCCAGTAAAGAATTTACGCACGGATTTCTTAAAAGCGAACTTGTTTGGGGATTTTCGGATCGTAGGAGGCAGGCCGTTCCAGAGACGAGCAGCCTGAACGGTAAATGAGTTGGAGATAAAGCCTGTTCGGTGAAGAGGGATGGACAGAGAAAGATTGCCAGAAGAGCGAAACTGACGTTCACGGTTAGCACCATAAAAGTGAAAGAGGGATTTCAGGTATTCAGGAGACTGTGGATCGTTAAGAGTTTGAATCCGGCAAATATTTTTATGACGAGCAAAGGTATTTTTAACCCTCGACGCAAAAAGAGAGGGGTGTTATAAGTTTAACGTGTCTGTCTGTAGTATCGTAGCTCCCAAACGGATGAACCGATTTTTGTTTAGTTTTTTTTGTGTCATCGATAATTTTATCCCGATCACTCAGCTAACTTCATTCTTAGCCATGTTTCACGAAAATTTGTTCAGTCGTTTTTGAGATATTGAGCTTTGAAATGAAAATGTCGGGGGTTTTTCAACTTTTCTAAGTTGTAGTTATTTCCCGCGCGGTTGGGGTTTTCGATGTATGTCTTCCATATAAAACATTGAATGTATGTATGTACGCACTTGTACAATACACAATAACAGGTCACAGAAGATCGAAGTAGGTAAAGACGTGAAATGAAAAGGTTCGTCACTTTTTAACTCTATTTTAATGCCGTAAAGGCGGAAAGTGTCTTTTTTTTAATTAAATATGGGTTTGCTCTTGGCCAGCATCTAGCCGGGGGGCAAAGATGAGGCCGACGATGAAGTAAGCTCACCGAAGAACCTTGTCCTTGTCGAAACTTTTTATTCCGCGACTTTGTACAGTCTTAACTTTTCCCTATAAAGGATTCCAGCTAACCTTTGAGCATTGTAATTCTTAACTCTAAAAAAACGTCTAATACCTCTAGTACAAGCTTAGCTTGGTTTAGGTCTAAGTCGATAACTTGTACCTCTAACACCATAGTTTTTACGTGATTATTTATATATATATATATAATATTCGCACGAAAGTACATGATAATACACATACGAAAATTTTACATAGCAATGTTGACACCTAATGCATAGTAGTATGGAATACATTTGACACAACATTGCACTGGTCGTTCGAACCGGCACTAGTTTTTAGTTTTTACTTTTAAAGGTTCTGATGGAAGATCAGCTCTGCGGGCTCCGCAGCATTTAATGCCGAGTCAGCGCCTATGCTACCACAACACATGGCTCTTGTTCAGATTGCTCTTTAAAAATGAAAGCTTTAAGTCGAATAATGTTCTTTGGAAATTGTTTTTATTTCTTTGTATTTTCCTCTTATTGTTTAGCTTTAAGAATATGTACTTTGTGTTGTGGTTGAATAAAGTTTGTATCTATCTATCTATCATTCTAGTGTATTTATTTAGATTATTCTTCGAGCCCGTTAAAATAATCACAGCACAGTTTCTGTACTACGTCGAACTGTAAGGGCCAAACGCGTGGCCTCTGCTTTCGTACACCTAACGGTACTAGCCTTTTACTTATTTTCACTTACTTTACTTAAGTAGTTTAGTTAATAGTTGAAGATGGTCTGAGTACCGTTGACAGAAAACTTGAACGCTTCCATTGTACTTGTGGCATAATGAGTCTCTTAAGGTACTTGTAAAATTCTTAGTCATTGGTAGTTAAAGGTAAATAGACGATCTTGTGAAAAATTGTGATCATGACCATATGCAACAGAAAAGTATGTGAAATTTTTAGTATTTTTGTGGAATGTTAAAAGCTACAATACTGAGATTTAATGAATCTTGTAAAAATCTCAATTATTGACACTATGCTCAGCAAACAATCATGTAATAACTAAAACTTAGAAAAGTTGAAAAACCCCCGACTTTTTCATTTCAAAGCTCAATACCTCAAAAACGGCTGAACAGATTTTCATGAAATATGGCTAGGAACATTTGGAATAAAATTATCTGTGACACAAAAAAAACTTTAAAAAAATCGGTTCATCCGTTTGAGAGCTACGATACCACAGACAGACCCACAGATACACAGTACACAGACACGTTAAACTTATAACACCCCTCTTTTTGTCTTGGGGGTTAAAAATTAAGTAGCATAGAAATTATAACAATGGTTTACCTGTTTTTTTAATACCACGTCGGTGGCAAATAAGCTTACGGCCCACCTGATGGTAGGCGGTCACCGCAGCCTCTGGACGCCTTCAACTCCAGGGCTGTCACATTCCCTTTGCCGACCGTTTAAAAATGTGTACTTAACTTTTTCTGTTTATGAGTTAATCACGCGAAAACGGCTTGAACGGGTGGTATAGAACTTGGCACGAAAAAGGTTTATAATCTGGATTAAAAAAAGGATATTTTACGCTATGCTGTATGTATGGGCAGGATTGTCTTTCAATTAGTAATTATAATTTAAATATGGATTTGATATAATTAAATAATAAGTTGAGCTTTCTAGTAAAATGTCAAATGTTTCTGTTTAACCCAATAGTTGTCTGGTAGAGAATGCCTTATGGCATTAAGTCTGAAATTTGTAAGTTTTTCTTGAATATTGCGATAAATACAAAAAAATAATATATTATTATTCTTGTTTCAGGTAAATTATTGCAAAATATCACCGGAAAATTCGCCAACACACGGAGTGTAAAGTAAGTTTTTTATTGTCTAAAGAATTTAACTCCTTTCAAAATATGTAGAACTTGATAACCTATAAATAACAATAATACAAAGCACCCTTATGAAAATAATTGTTTAGGTAATAAGCAATATATCGTGATCGAGTACCAATTATACCTAACCCTAAACATACAATTGAGTCCAATGCTAATAAAAACAGAACTCAAATTGCATTGTTAAAATTTTCCACCCTCGATCAACAATGAATTTGCCGTTGGAACTTTGTCTTTTAGTCCTCATAGACATTTATTTACGGGTAATTTTGCCTTGAGTTTTTGTTTACCAGCGACTAGTAAATAGGATATTTGTAATCTATCGCCACGTGGCAAAAGCTCATTAAAACAAATGAGAATGAAATGAAAATGAAGGTAAATAGTAGTTTATGTCATAGGTGTTTTGGTTGAAATTCCATTGGCATTGTAAGTGGATTTAGTGCGTTTTGGGTTTGATTGATTGGTATGTGGGTGTAATTTAGTTTTTGCAAGTTTGACAAGTATAAACATTGGGTGATGGATCAATAATGCGGGTTGTTGAGTAATGACCATTTTGCTAACGCTGTTTAGAAATGTCACTCTAATATAACCTAAAAGAACTTAGGTAGGTCTGTACCTATCTAAGTTCTTTTAGGTTCTATTAGAGTGACATTCATCACGTAGTTAGTACCAAAAGTTGCCAAATATATCGGCACACACCCTTATTTCTTCAGTAATAAGGTTGTTTTTCTATATTATTGGCTATGTTGGCTGTCTCTATCTGATACATACGAGTATAATGGAGCGTTAGACCAGGGACAAAGTTAGCGGAAACAACGCGCGCGGAATTTCGCGTCCTAAATTCCGCTTCGATTCAGCTACCACAAATATGATCGGACGACTAGGATATTCTATTTCGCATCAGTTTTGTAGTGAAAAAGAAGCAATAAGTATTACAGTGGCGTTTTTCCATGCGCCTTTCAAACTGTCACCTTTTCATGCAACAGGTTACTACTTACTACGCAGCCGACTCGCGGAAAACGCGCACCGACGATATTTTTTCCGCCCGAATGCGACGCTGCAGGAACATTCTGATTCGCATTTATTCATTTAATCATGCCATCAAGTACATATTAAAGTTACATGATACCCCGATGGGGCGCAGCAGCCTTACACTAAAGCTTAAAAATATTCATTAAGTTATAACAGCACAAGGTAGAAAACTAGTCAAGTTTTTCTAAGAAATAATCTCCCAAAGTGTAGTAACATTTTTCAGTTAGAAATATTTTTAATCGAATGGTAAATTTTTTCTCACTGCTTTCCTCCTTTATGCTGTCAACAATTTTATTATAGATTTTGATTGACATTGCATGTGGACTTGAACTATGTAATTTTAGTTTGGATCCTGACACCATAACTAGATTATTTTTAAATCTAGATTCGTACCGTCGTTGTTGATCTTTAATGGACTTATATAGTTGTGGATATATTCTTATGAATTTGCACATTTCAAGATTTTCAAGTATATACATAGAGGTCATGGTTAGGATTTTGAACTTTTTAAAGTAAGTTGTACATGTTTCAGGGCTTCTTATGTTAGCAAGTATGCGTACACATTTTTTTTGAAGTATAAACAGGTCTTTTCCATCTGTACTATTTCCCCATAATATCATCCCGTATTTAAGCCGTGAGTAGGCATAGGCATAGTATGCGGAGAGTGCCGATTTTAAATCTGTAGATCTTTTAAGTTCTCTTAAGGCATATATATACAAAAGATGAAAATTTTGTTTTAATTTTAGCAACATGTTTTTTCCAGTTGACATTTGAATCGATTTCAAATCCTAATAATGTTGCTGACTCAACGGATTCCAAACATACGCCATTATTGTTTACATGAATCACTAAAGGGTTCTTTTGATACGGCCGAAATTGTATAATTTTAGTTTTTGATACGTTTAGCTTCAAGTTATGATCTTCCATCCATCCTATTATCGATTTTAATAGCAAGTCTATTTCG
The DNA here is from genome assembly GCA_905163555.1 of Notocelia uddmanniana. Lineage (NCBI taxonomy): Eukaryota > Metazoa > Arthropoda > Insecta > Lepidoptera > Tortricidae > Notocelia > Notocelia uddmanniana. The sequence continues at coordinate 10,380,094 of LR991074.1, read as the reverse complement.
GTATTAATATTTCTGTCATTAGACGACGTTAGGACTGAGATGTCGTCTGCAAAAAGTACGCAAGATTGGCTTATGGTTTTAGGGTTGTCGTTGATATAAATTAAAAATAACATACACGCAATCACGCTCCCCTGTGGAATTGAATGTGTCATATGCTGAACGTCAGATTTTACATATTTTAATTCACCTGACATTTCGTCAAAATGTTCAACTTCAACATATTGTACTCTATTTACAAGATACGATTTGAACCATTCATACGTTGTTCCCCTTACCCCTATGCCGTAAAGTTTTTTTAAAAGTATATCATGTTGCACCATGTCGTACGCTTTTGACATGTCCAGCAATATACCTATTGCATATTTTTTGGCGTTGAGTGTGTTCAGAACTTCCTGCATGTACGTATATGCAGCCAAGGTGGTGGACCGGTTTTTTCGGAAGCCATTTTGTGCTTCGTCAAATATGTTTCTACCAACTATTCGACGAACTACGATGGCGCGGAATTATTTACGCGCGATTCCGCCACGTCTTTTCCGCCAGATTTGTCAGTGTACATATTTTGAGCAACCTTAGGCTTATGATAGTGATTGTAAGTACCTACATGAAATTAGAAAAAAAGTATCTGGACGTCGAAATTTTTCCGAAATTAAAAACCAATCTAGATCGAATTTCGCTCCCGTAAGCCGCTTTGTGAATCTGAACTAAATTTAATTACTTATTATTCAGTCTCTCGACGCTTTAAATCATTAATGGAGAAGAAATATTGTATTTTACTTACTTCCTAACTTAAGTAAATAAAAAAAATATATCAGGCGAACAATTTTTCACAAATCGAACTAGTCCCATAGTAAACTCAATAAGACACACGTCTTACTACAAGTTATGGGTACTAGATGATGATATATTTAATAGATAGACATAGAAAACATCCAAGTCTCAGTAACAAATTGTTTTGGTCGTCACATAAACAAATGCCCTTACTGGGATCCGAACCCGGGACCTCCAAATTCGCTGGCAGCGTCACTATCAACTAGGCTAATTAGGCCGAAATTTAAACTAAACAGTAATTAATTAGTAATTTTACACTTTTAAATTCTAAATCTGGGGGTAAAATGGAGTCACAAATACTTAATGCTAATCTTTATCAAACACACTCGATATCCTGAAAATAATGAAGGAAAAAATTCCCAAAAACGTACACCTAATTCTACTAATTAAATTTAATATCGACCAAAAATCTTAATGAGCTTAGTAAAGTATAATCTGAAGGTTAACGGAAAATAGTTATGATAAAAAATACTTGTTGTTGAACAAAAACTGTGCGATAATACCTATTTGAATAGAAACTATCGTTGTCTTCCATGAAGAATTTTAAAAAGGCAATCAATAACAATAGTTGTGTCACAGTTTGATTATTTCTTACAGTATCTTGACTTTATCTCGAGACTAATCATTTAATCCAAGGATTGGAACTCTTTGGGAGCTTTAGCCAAAATTAAATATATATCCGTAAAGCCATTTTTTTACTCGTATAATTACACATTCTTTGCAGTAATAAAAATGGAAGCAAACCAACTGTAAATCTATGTTAATCTTAAGAATGTCCTCTTTTGGTCAGTAGTAAATACAGTCACAACTTGTTAGGTACAGGCAACGATATCACAAAATGGTTTAAAGGTTTTTAAATATACACCCGGAAACGTAACATTCTGCCTGTTCCGATAAATTACCTTAAGTTTTCAATACCTAATAATATTAAGGTTATGAATGTGCTAATTTATTTTGCTAATGAAGTATAATTGATTATAACAACGGCTCCTAATGTATTAAAATAATTACTAAAAGCGGTTACGTCATTCAGTGGTATTTAATAATTGGGCGATAATATTTATTAATTTGATAGCTATATTTGCAAGTTGGTTTTCAAGTTAACTGAAATAGTCATCGTTTAAGTCCGCCATAACGACGACGGACGCGACGCCAAGTTTTTGTAGTGATATTCTACAGTAGAATCGTCATTATTCCCATACGTATACATAGTTAAAGCAATGACGTGTAGTTGTAGTAACAGGGAGTATTCAAAAAAGGTGACGTTAAAGTTGGCTCAGTTCGGGTTGCACAGTGCGTTTCCACAACACTTCGGGAGCTCAATACGGCGAGACATCCGGCTTGGATACTGCAACTACGCGTCATTGCTTTGAATATAGCAATTTCACCCTTATTTTTTAATGCTAACGCTCAAAACAGTCGCATCGTAGCGTAGCCATATAGAAGCCAAATTTCATAGTGAGCTAAAAAACTAGGCATGTATTGCAGTTTGCTGGTTGCAAATGTTGAGCTGAGCGCGTCTACCCGGTCTCAAACTCCCTGACAGTTACTTGCTTAGCATTTAAATATATTCTTCGCTTCGCTCAGCTCAACAAATTAGTCATTTAATTACCAACTTGCTTTTGCCCGCACCTTCACACGTCTAGAATTCAGTGAAGTAAGCGTTAAAAAGGCGACATTTATATTTAGCCCGTATATACCCAATTTCTATGAATATACAAATAAAACCTTCCACTCCACTCCGAGCCTTCTTAATGAAACACTCCGTCTATTTGTGAAAACCGTATGAAAATCTGGTAGTTTTTGGGGGTTTATCGCGTCCAGAGATAAAAACAGAAACGGCGGGGGATTTCTTTTAAAACTTTGTAGTGTATCATCGTTATCTTCGCTCCTCCTCGCCATCCCTCGCTACCGGACGAACATGCTTGTATCAAGTCATTATACTGGTAGTATCTTAACTGCGATGTTAGTCATAGTTTTCCATGCAGAATACCCAGTTACCTACATGGTTGCGTCAGGAGACCTTGTGGTTACACCGCCAGACGTGATATCATCACATTCATCACGTTTCCTGATGATATCTGATGATAAGTAAGATGTACCGTCGCATACTGATCAGAATATGCGATACTCAAAAATATCAAATCATAAAGGTTCATTCGGCAACACGTATGTTTACTATTCTGGAGTTGAAGTCCACATGAGATGAGATTAAGTGAACATCGAAAATATCTATACACACTGTTTGACAAAATATGCGGACATGATTTTAATGACGAGCGTATAATACCGATAAGATATTTTTTTCACTTTAGGACTAAGTATTGAGTGACATTACGAGTATCTTCATATTTTGGTTCATACCCGATTAGGACCATGTCACACAGCGCGCGAGCACGCGCGAGGTAAGCGAGATGCCGCGGTACGCGACCGCTGCGCGCCTGAATGTATAATAACTGATAACGTCCCACTCGCGTCGCGTAATCTTCACTCTCGTGTTATACACTATACGACTGAAAAGGATGGCACGATACGAAGTACGGAGTAGGCCCTCTGTGTGGCGATGGTAACATGTAAATATATTATTACGTTCCGGCGTGCAGCGGTCACGCTGTACGGACGTAGCGCACGCGCACGCTGCCTCTGTGCACACGTACAGCTCTGTGCGACTAAGCCTTTATAAAGTTTGTTAAATTTATAATTATGTATATTAGCACATATATTTCTGTGGCTCTAGTGAAAAGAGGTACAAGTCCTATACCCTTTTTCACTAGAGTCACAGATTTAGAGAAATACTTGCACACGTCACAGTACTACGAAAACTTTCAATGGTGTTATTAGAAATGGAAACCTATCCTTTCTATCCCGTTCTTCTGTTAGCTGATCCAAACAGCTCTAAGGGCTAGTAAAATCCCAATATATTCGAACCTTGTGTACTAGTATTGAATTGAATTGAAATAATTTATTCATGACAAACAACAAATCAAAATATTAAACAAAACAACCAGTAAGACATAATAACATATATTAATCTGTGTTCTAGCTATCAATTAATATACGTAAGTAAAAAAGACATTACAGTAGTGACAATTGATATGACATTTTGCACGTTAACTACTACTACTTTCTGCAACTAATTACTACTACGCAACTAGTTTCTGCGGAAATAGACGTGACTTATGTATACAATTACATATTTGTAGGCTCAGTAAACATAATATATATATATATATATATATATATTATGTTTACTGAGCCATTATATATATATAATGTTTACTGAGCGTGGAATTAACAACAATTAACTCCATGACATGACTTGCATCGTAATATACATATATATATTAAACATAATATATATATATATATATATATATATATTATGTTTACTGAGCCTACAAATATGTAATTGTATACATAAGTCACGTCTATTTCCGCAGAAACTAGTTGCGTGGAATTAACAACAATTAACTCCATGACATGACTTGCATCGTTAACGTGCAAAATGTCATATCAATTGTCATTACTGTAATGTCTTTTTTACTTACGTATATTAATTGATAGCTAGAACACAGATTAATTGACCGACCGTGCGCGAAACGCGAGCGAAGGGTCTCCGTCTCAGCTTGGGCAAAAATGTTTTCGTATGTCTGCCCGGCAGTTTTTCTCTACAAGTCGCGTCTGTCTGTGGTATCGTAGGTCCCAAACGGATGAACCGAGTTTTGTTTTGTTATTTTTGTATCATTGATAATTTTATCGCGAGTGTTCTTAGCCATGTTTCATTAAAATCTGTTCAGCCGTTATTGAGATATTGAGCTTTGAAATGAAAATGTCGGGGGTTTTTCAACTTTTCTAAGTAGTAGTTATTTGTCGTATTTTTTTGAGCAGGTTGGCAATTATTTGGGCTGTCGGTTATCTTGGTTCTTCTGCGGATTTCGTCTATCTCGCAGAGTAACTCCGAGCAAAGCTCTCTCCTTCGCTGTTTGAGTGACTTTGAGCCTCATTACGAGGCCCAAAGTGAGCGACCACGTTACAGAGCCGTAGGTCATCGCTACACTACACAACATGAACAAAACGAATATCATGTCGAACGTCTATGTACTCGTAGTGCCAACTCCAGTTAAGCACTTCTAAGGTTTGGAATTCTCTGCCAGCGTTTGAATTTCCGAGTTCATACAACCTAGACCTTTTTAAGGCACGAGTGAATAGGCATCTTCTGGGTGAGCTCGCTTCATCGTTGCCTCATCTTTGCCCCCTGGCTAGATGCTGGCCCAGAGCAATCCCATTTTTGATAAAAAAAAAGATCAGAGCCTCTACGCTCGAAGTTGTCGACGAGTATGTGTACGGTGACGGCAGGTGTTCCTAATACATTGCGTGTGATCCCAACTAACTGCAATGCGTTGCTCGTGTCCACCACGCAATGAACATATACTCGTAATACGCTTGCCGCGCCGCGATTCGCGCAGTCGCGGCCGGGCCGTTACGCCGCGCGCTGCGCAGGCGCCGTCTGCGTTGTGGTAGACCTATACAAGGTGGCCCATTCAAATCGGTCAGTATGGGAAAGTCTGAAACTATAAGACATACGAAGATTTGTTCTTAGGAACCATGTCACCGATTTTGATAAAAAGAAAAACTGCATTCATACATTTGAAAAAAAAACACTGTACCCAGCTAGGGAATCGAACCCGGTTATTTTGAAAAAATAAACTTACACTATTTCTATTCAGATATCGTTTGTGTAGGTCTTAAGCAGTAAATGTCTCTAAGAAACATAATGTCTAAAATGAATAAAATGCATTTTTTTCACATACTTTAATTTATCATAGTAGGTGTTCAAAGTGACCACCGTTACAATATTCAACAAGTTCAGGCATGTAAAATTGTCTCTATGGTTGTTTGTACCTCTCTACTTGTAAAATCGGTGACATGGTTCCTAAGAACAAATCTTCGTATGTCTTATAGTTTTAGACTTTCCCATACTGACCGATTTGAATGGGCCACCCTGTATAGTATAGTAATAACCGTGACCGTACCAACCTTATAAATAGGGTTTTCTCAAACATGCAATGAAATTTCGTCATAACGTGCGTTATAACAGGCTTCAAAGTATCACGTTGCGGGCGGAACAACTCGGGAGAACTGTAAAGGAATTTCATACAAAATTGAAAGCCTTTTTTTTCAACGTTGGTGAAATGCGTTTACGCATCCCGTCCTGTCGGGGAGGTCGGGTATGATGTCAAACATGGCGTCTGTTAAATTTGTTTTTAGAGTGGTTTTTTATTTTATTTTATTTCATTGCATTGCATATGTTTCAGAAAAGCACTATACAAAATCTCGGCGAGAAACGCAGGCCGCGGGTCCCTATCGCGTATCGCATACTTATACCTACTTGGCCTGCAACCCTTCGTTTCCCGGCCTCTATAGTAATGTACTGTTCTATGAGTAATCAAGAAACCTAGGAAAACGTAGAAACGTAGATTCATCGTTAAGAAATGTGTCGTGCCATAAAAACCACATAGCCATATTTACCTCAATAAAATGAATGAATTAATAATGGATACATAAACAGTCATCAATGATTCATTCCCACATCTTCGTATCTAGGTATTATATCCATTCTTCTTCCTCGGTCCATCATTACCTACTGAGGATCGCGACCACGTAATCTGTGTCTCCATAGAGTGCAGTCATAGGCCATGTGGGTCGCACTCTGCATACTGCCGCCAACCACCTTCTTTACAGCATCAGATCATCTCTTGAGTGCTCTACCTTACCCAGCTCTACCTTATCCATACCAAAGTTAAAAAGTTTATCAATTTTGACAATTTGTGGCAATGGAATCCCTTTTTAACTACCCATCTGATTTCAAAAATGATTTCCCTGGAAGATTGAATGGATATTCGGGAATAGGCTAACTATAGTTTATCATACGGCTTGGCTTGCGTTCTAGCTATTGTGATGGACGGGTGGAATCACGCGATCAGCTAGTAATCTACCTAAATCCTTAATAATAAATAGGTAATTTTAGTCGAGCGGTTCAGGTGTTGCTGAGAAGATAGCGTGGAGGCGGATGTGCGTCAGCTTTAGGTCTGCAATTGTCAGAAAATGGCGCAGTATTGGGAGCGTTTTTTCTTTCCGAAGCCTCATCTTTCTCTTTGGAATCGGCTTATGCGCCGAAATATGTAGGAGATATAGTCTTCAGAACGCCTCATTCGATTTTAAAAAATCCTTCACCATTTTCTAGAATGAACCTTTGAAATGGACAAAGACTATATTTCATCCTGGGACCGCCCTGGGTGTGAGTAAAGTGGGTACTTTTGAATTCGTTTTAATAGGCGAGGTAATATAAATCAGTAATTTATATTAAATGAATAGGTAAACAAAACAGTCATTGATGACTCATCCAAAGATATATACAATAAATATAACTGTTTACTGTCCGTCTGCAAATCAACTCCAATAATCATTAAATACTGTTAGGTTCCGCATTCTCATGTAATTGACCCAATGATTGCAAAATGACTTAAGTTGACATACAACTGATACTGTAATATGCTTTTTAAATTGATGCAAACAATTGCACTTGTTGTTGGTAATGCGTAGTCGAGTCGCAGTTCCATCTCAATTTTTTTGTTTATACCATTTTAATAAATAATAATCGTATGGAATTTATTTTCGAACCGTGATATATTCGAGAAGACAAAACGGTTGCCAGTTTGTTGCACTTTTAGCACCACCCTGGGGTCACATGTAGGGTAACGGTGGGTACCCCTCCCTACAGACGTGGTGCAACTTCGACCCCCCTTGTCAAGTGAGTCGGCAACTTGTCTGTTCGAAGCTCTCAAGCCGCCCGAAGGACTCTAACTTGGCTTAACGACTGCTGCCGTAGACAGCAGTCGGGATCAACTGTTTAACGTGCCTTCCAAAGCACGGGAGCGCTAAGTTAGTAAGCACTAAAATCGGTCACCCATCCAATAACTGACCTGGCCCCACGTTGCTTAACCTCGCATACCGCACGGGGTACGCGGGCGCCGCTGGGCCACGAGCGCTCTACATGTTTATACCATGACTGTGGCAAACAAGCACACAGATCTTTATTGATTCGAGTATTAGTTGTGACGACAAAGTCAGGTCCTTCGCTCCCAACATAGCGCATTCCCGGGAACTCTGGCGGCAGTGGCGGTTGCGTGTGGTGGGGTGGAGGAGTAGTGTCTAATTTGGAGCATAAATAAATAAAAATAAGGTTGGTTGGAGGTAGTTCCCCAGTTGGGCTGCTCCAACTGGGGAACTACCTCCAACCAACCAACATATGCTGTTATACCTGTTCAATTGCTATATAGGGATAGATAGTCTCGTTTAATAGTATTTATTATTATTTATTTATTTAATCATGCTATAATTAAAGACAAAATGGTTATATGAAGTACAGTCGGCCTCATATATAGTTGGGCACTTTGGGACTTTGTCGCTTGCACCCGTTGTCAATTTAGTGTGACAGTTAAAACATGACGTTAAAGTGACAAGGTACAAAGGTGTTAAGCCCCTTGTGAGAGTTGTGAGGCTGACCGTACATCTTGGACTTCCTGCATCGTGACTTGAGCATAAAACACTTAATTTAAATAACATTTCGTTCTTATTTCAAATCTTAAGAGTCCGCAGTACTCACCGCAGTACAGCTCGGATCACCATACAAACGTTAGTTACGCTCTCATTTTAAAACGCCATGCTAGAATAACATGAAACTTTGTACACACAATGGGATCCGGCACATCTATGTAGGAAATTAGTTTCTGTTGCTTAAAATTATAATGAAGAAAAAATACAGCTATTATTAAGGTTTTTATACAAGACATAAAAAACTCAAAAACTCGCTGTATACTTTTTCTATTACAATTTCTAGCAACAGTAACTAATTTCAGACCTAGATATGGCGGCTCCCATTGTGTATACAAAGTTTCATGTTATTCTAGCATGGCGTTTTAAAATGAGAGCGTAACTACGTTTGTATGGAGAATCGAGTTCAGCCGAGCGTACTGGGGACTCTTAAGCTTATATTATTATTTTTGATATTCCATTTACAGCTTTCATCTAGTTGAAACAGTCTCACTCTAAGATTATGCTTATTTTCGCCCATTCGAATAGAGTGACAAATGTATAGTATAATATATGTATAAACGGTTCACTTCAAACAATATGTACACGATTATGAATTTTACTGCCTTGGCGTTAAGTTCAAAAATGTATACATATTTATAAACACGACTGTGCAAGACAGAAACGCCACCCTAGTGTAACGAAACGCATTTATAATAATCACGACATTAAATTTAGATGAGTGAACTAGGGTTGTCTCTTAAAAGTATTCGTTTTTCTGTATTTGTTGCGAGCAAAACACATTCGTATATCGTATTTGAATTCGTATGTATTTGTATATCTTCGATTGCTTCTATTCTAATTTTGAATATTCCATATTTCTTAGCGTTACCCGTTATATATAGCGATTTTGTTTAAATGGTGACAGAGCTTTTCGTACTTCGGGGATGCCCGGGATCCAGGATGCTACTGTACTGCAATAATGCTAGGATAAAGATAAAATTTTGTTAGTCCTCTGTATTCTGTATAATTAGAGGAATATACCCCAATAGGTTAAATCCTTGATTTGAAATTGTATATGTATATTAAACGTCATATTTTGTTGACAACCCTATTCCCATCAAGACTAAAACAAAACACTCTGCATCGGAATATAACTTCCTTTTCTCAGCATCTTGTTTCTTTTACACTCAAACTGTCGGCTATTTCCGAACATACCAATGTCAAGAATGTCAGTTTCCAATTTGTTAGAAGATTATGTTGGGCGTTTGACATAGTCTGAGTTTTTTTTTTCATTTATTAGGGTTACCCAAAGGGTAAAAACGGGACCCTATTACTAAGACTTCGTTGTCCGTCCGTCCGTCCGTCCGTCTGTCACCAGGCTGTATCTCAAGAACCGTAATAGCTAGACAGTTGAAATTTTCACAGATTGTGTATTTCTGTTGCCGCTATAACAAAAAATACTAAAAACAAAATAATAATTAAGGGGGGCTCCCATACAAAAAACGTGACATTTTAGCCCTTTTTCATGGCTACCACTCGCCGAGCTAGATCTCAAGAACCGTAATAGACAGTTGAAATTTGCACAGAGAATGTATTTCTGTTGCCGCTATAACAACAAATATTAAAAACCTGCCAAGTGCGAGTCGGACTCTTTTTATAGATCATGCGGTACGGAACCCTTCGTGCGCGAGTCCGACTCGCACTTGTCCGGTTTTTTTTATTATTCATTTAGTTGCGACAGGTTTTAGTTTTTCAGGTACAACATTTAAACTCAAAACGCACAGAGCGGGCGCGGCGCGGTGCGAGGCGGAGGCGGTTTTTCATTTTTGATCTTTCCGAAACTGTCGATTACTGCCTTATATGTCACACACGCGGCCTCCGCTCTACCGCGCTACCGAATACCGCGTGGCTTTTGGTCCGGTGTCCCCCGGACCACGGTTGCTTTACCGCAAAACCGCTTCGGCCCCGCAACGACGCTTCGCCGCGCTCTGTGCGTTTTAAGCTTAAGTGAAATTGTAACACATACATTTTAGGGAAACTAATCGTACGCTAATAGGCATATTTAGTCACTGTATTTATAATTCATGTCAATAAAGAATGGATTTTAAAATGGCAACTGAGTGACATTTATAAGCCTTGTATATTTTAATTTTATTAAATGATGTCTATAATATTAAATAACCAACAACACGTTATCAGCCGAAGGACGTCCACTGCTGGACATAGGCCTCCCCCAATTTCATGGGGGGTAAATGCCATAATCGCCACGCTTGGCATGCGGATTGGCAATCGTAGTATCTCCACCGCACTCTAGGGATGCTGCTGCCCATCCCCCGGGTGGTCTTTGGTCGCAGTTTTAGGACATACCCGGGTTCCATACCATATCCTAATATCTGACAATGAATATTTTTATAATATATATCGATAAATGGGTATGAGGTACGAAACAGCTAAAAGAGACTGCGAAAAATGTAGTTTTATGAACACTAATATTAAAATGAAGACGCATTTTGAAGAACAAAGCAACGTATTTTGAAAAAGGAAGAAGAAAACTATGAAGAATCAAGAAAAATAATGACAAAGAAGAAAGAAGAGTATATATAACCTAACCTATGTATATTGCAAGAGAATGGCCGCAATTTTAGAATATTTACGTATCTTCTTTATTGGCATAGTTTATTGTATGGGCAACTCTCCTTAAGTTATAGCGAATGTAAAAGAAGAAAGTAATACTTTTATAAACCAAAGAATGTTATTTGGTTTATAAAAGTATTAACTATTTATATAAAATTAGTTAGGTACCTAAGTAAGTATTAAACAAACTTATAACTGTCCAATAATTAATCCCCAAACATTAACTTGTTAACAGTAACAAAACATTTAAATTACTCTCGCATAGCATCACTATCCGTTTCAAAATGTATTGAAATACAAGTATGAGTAACTTACTTACGATCTATTTGGTAAAGTGCCGTAAGTCGTGAAGTGTAAATTGGTACCTAATATTGTAATACATCATGGCTGTCGATATTTCGTTAGTAATGTTAGTATTGCCTTGGGCTAGTGGTTAACTATAGTATATGTTATTGAGAAGCAGAATTATTATGTTACTAACTATGTATGTAGTTACAAAATAGGAAAGGCGACATGATATTAAAAACTACTTACAAATTAGGAGAGGCAACGTGATAACCCACCTGCCTCGTTCGCACGATCGCATTTGTGTTGGACATATAGTATTTGTCCATTTCGCACTTCCATACTTGCTAGTAAAGGACGACTGATTTATGTCCATAAACCCGATCATGGACTTAAAATCATTTGGATTGGCAGAGTATCAAATTATAAAACCGTATCAAACCGTTCAAAAAGCAACTTTTACATCCAAGCGAAAATATTCATACATACATACATACATATAATCATGCCTGTTTCCCAGTGAGGTAGGCAGTGATCACGGATTTCCATTTGCTACGATCCTGACATACAACTTTCGCTTCATGAACTCTCATAACATTCTTCATGCATGCGCGCCAACTCTTGACTCTTGACCTTCGCAAAAATATTCAAAAGCAAAAACTGTACAAAAGCTACGTTAGACCCGTTTTTGAGATAACAATTACAAACAAACAAATAAATATATAAATTTTGCTCGTTTAATAGAATAGGATATCAATACAAGTGTCAAAATATTGATATCATACCTACAAATAAACTTTACAAAGAAACCTCACTTCAGAACAACGTCACAGTGACGTCAAACAAAATAATTTTAGTGATATTCCAATTGATATGTCTACGTACTTTTGTCATTAGTTTAGAACTGTCAATTTTTTCAGAACTCTTTTCATAAACATTATCTATCGTTAGTATATTTTTTATATTTAGATTACGTTGTTTGCCATGGACTTGAATGAAATCGCCATCGATGATGGAAAGGCGTGTCAACATGAAGATTGATGACCAAAACAGTGATTAACTTTTACAACCGAAATTGATTTAAATATGGCCGACATTCGTTAGAGACTAAAAGACGTATCTTATTAAGGAATTTTTGGAACTTAAGATCATTTATGTTATGTATCATTGGAAGGTATCCACCATATCAGCCCTAGGACGTCCACTGCTGGACATAGGCCTCCCCCAATTTCATGGGGGGTAAATGCCATAATCGCCACGCTTGGCATGCGGGTTGCCGATCGCAGTATCTCCACCGCACTCTAGGAATGCTGCTGCCCATTCCCCGGTGGTCTTGGTCGTAGTTTTAGGACATACCCGGGTCCTTGGAAGGTATAGTTGAACAAAACTGTTGAGAGCAAATTCCGTCAATACTTAATCAAATAACTACCTTATATTTAGAGCATATAGTCGGTATTAGCTTGCGTTCTTTGACAAACTTTATTCTGAGTATCGGTCCTATTATATCACAATATTTAGTGTAGAATGGACGTGTGTCGCTGATCACCTGTTGCTACTTATGTCCGTTTAGTTATAATATGGAAGATATAGTATGTAGGTCTATGCCGACTAGTTAGAATCGATGTTGTTAATTACTAATCGATTTGGTACCGTTAACATGTTAATGCTGTTTCAATGGAATTTATTGAGTATTGCTCAACTTCAATTTAATATCGATGTTATATTTCAAATCGAGTTATTCTAAAACCAATAATTATATGTACAGTCGATATATATATATATATATATATATATATATATAAATATCACCCCATATTATCATTATTATCATCATATAAGCCGATGGACATATCGGCCCCATACACGAGTAGCATATTAATAATCGCGGAAAGCAAAGACAATATAGGTCAGTAAAAAAAAATTATACCGCGTTGGTGGCAAATTAGTAGACGGGCCGTTTCATAGTAAACGGTTAACGCAGTCTATGGACGCCTGCAATCGCGCAAGGCGTATGATGGTTGCAATTTTATCACTTATCGCTGTGGATAAAATATTCTTTACGTTCTAACAAGTAAGCAAGTGTGAGAGTGACGGGTGATTTTTCCACGACGATAAGTGATAAGATAAAATGGCGACCATCATAATCATAAGCCCGCGGAAACCCGCGTTCTCGATGCCGGCCCTTTAAAATTATTGACTGACTGATTTCTATTGTTGTTACACTTCCCATAGCCTTGTGAGTAATTTGGCAACTCGATACAAACTACAAATATACGATAATTACAAAACCACGATATTCCATTTCATACTAACCGAATTATGAAATAACAATGCAAACGAGAAGCGAATTTGACCTTAAAAATATGATGTTAAGGTGTAGTTTAGTTCGATGTTAACTCGGAGAACTGTTTGGTGTTATGATTATTGTGATAATGCAAAATATTACAGAAATAACGACTCTTAACTTTCGGACTCCTTACTTGACTTACTTCTTAACCTTTTACAACCAAAGACTAATTCGCATCAGAGGAAGTCATCATCATTTATACTATTTATTTGTATAGATACTTCTTTTTAGGGTTCCTTACCCAAAGGGTAAAAACGGGACCCTATTACTAAGACTTCGCTGTCCGTCCGTCCGTCCGTCTGTCACCAGGCTGTATCTCAAGAACCGTAATAGCTAACCAGTTGAAATTTTTACAGATTGTGTATTTCTGTTGCCGCTATAACAACAAATACTAAAAACAAAATAATAATAATAATTAAGGGGAGGTCCCATACAAAAATCGTGATATTTTAGCCCTTTTTCATGGCTACCACTCGCCGAGCTAGATCTCAAGAACCGTAATAGCTAGACAGTTGAAATTTGCACCGATTATGTATTTTTATTGTGGCTAAAACAACAAATGAAAAAATAATAATAATAATTAAGGGGGCTCCCATACAACAGAGTAGTTGTTGGCGTTTTTTTTCTGGCACAGAACCCTTCGTGCGCGAGGCCGACTCGCACTTGGCCGGTTTTTAATACCTATACGGAGTTAGCAGAGAATAAGAAACGAAAAAAGTTCACATCACATTCTATTTTGATTTGTCGGAAGTACTTATAATTATGTGTATGTATGAAACGTTCAAAATAAGAAAAAGTAAAAAAGCAAGCTCAAAAGTCACTAAATGATATCTAAAAGATACAATATCCTGACTATTTATAAATAATGTAACACATTTCTCAAACGGATATTTGCCATTTTCCATTCTTTTATCCTGTTACAACACACGCTACTTTTCAAAACTTTTAAAAAATGAAGTTCATTGACCAGCCACGTGTTACATACATGCTTCGAATTAGGTAATGTAATTCCGAAACTCGTTCGTTTGAAGCGTATCGAAATGTAGGAAGTTGGTCATAATTCTTACGGGCTAGCATGATGCGTTTATGGTATCTGGACATACATAATAGCTATTTACTGTACATATGGTGCTACTTTACCGCACGAGTGCGGTTATCAGCAGATTACGTGCATATATCGAAACTTTAAAGAGCCATATGTACTGTAAAACGTTGTACGATTCACGATACAAGTGCAGAGAATATTTATATTTACAATAAATAACTAATTATTATTCGACATGACCGCAACATTAAGATGAGATTATATCACTGTGAAACCTCCCAAAGTGTTGCCAATCCACAACCAAGTAACACTCAAGTGCAAAAAAGTAATATTATCATTACCATCGTCATATCAACCGACAGATTTCTACTGCTGGACATAGGCCTCCCCCGAAGAGTGCCACAGTGACCGGTCCTGCGCCACCCGCATCCGGCGGACTCCCGCGACACATTGTGCATAGAACCGATAGCCTTTGGGGCGGAAAGGTTTTCCAGTGCAATTTCGTATTGGAACGCGGCGTAGGTAGACACCACAAGATGGACTGTTGACTTTCAAAAATATGTATCCAATTATTCCTCTCATAAATATATAGAGCACCATTGCGACACTCTTTGGGGGAGGGTTACCAAGCAGTGAACGTCCTTCGATTGATATGATGATGATGATGATGTATTCACCCATATATAGACCTGCACTTGACTTGAAATATCATGCTAGGCCGAACTTCGAAACTATCTCTAAACTATATCCCTGATGGTAGTATAAATTCCAAATTTGAATATTTAAAAAATAAAGCGAACCAGTTTCAACCATAGAGCATTGTTTGTTTTTTTATTGCTGTTTTCCTGCGTTTTGTGAAAATTGAAACGGAATGCTGAGTTAGATTTTAGATTACATTGATTTATTTTATTTAATGTACCTACGCTTGTACGTAAATAAAAGCACTTATGTTGTAAAATGTGGGTGTATCTTGTTCGTGATATCAGAGTGTTATTTCAATGGAATGTGTGTTATCACACCTGTATCGCACGTAACACGTAATCCAAAAGCGGGTTCTCCATACATGGTTGGGAAAACAAAAATCGGCGTGTGCATGTACACAACTTATGTTTTTATGACATACAACCAAAAAATAGAGTTTGTAACCCCTTAACTTTAATTACATCCACAGGAAACACAGAAACCAAAATCTGTGTATGTCCTAAACCTAGTATTTATTTGTATTTATTTAATTTACTAGAAACATTGATACTTATAGCTACTACAAAGTGTCCCACGAAACTGTTAATACAGTTTGACTGTGGGATTAGACAGCCTCTGCTCTAATTTATAATAAAGATAAAATTATGAAGACCTCTGCCAAACCTTCTTCTTTTTTCCTCATGCCTGATATCCATGGTAAACCTTCTTCTATTTTCCTCATGCCTGATATCCGCGGTAAACCTTCTTCTATTTTCCTCATACCTGATATCAGCGGTAAACCTTCTTCTTTTTTCCTCATGCCTGATATCCATGGTAAACCTTCTTCTATTTTCCTCATGCCTGATATCCGCGGTAAACCTTCTTCTATTTTCCTCATACCTGATATCAGCGGTAAACCTTCTTCTATTTTCCTCATGCCTGATATCCGCGGTAAACCTTCTTCTATTTTCCTCATACCTGATATCAGCGGTAAACCTTCTTCTTTTTTCCTCATGCCTGATATCCATGGTAAACCTTCTTCTATTTTCCTCATGCCTGATATCCGCGGTAAACCTTCTTCTATTTTCCTCATTCCTGATATCCGCGGTAAACCTTCTTCTATTTTCCTCATACCTGATATCAGCGGTAAACCTTCTTCTATTTTCCTCATGCCTAATATCCACGGTAAACCTTCTTCTATTTTCCTCATGCCTAATATCCGCGGTAAACCTTCTTCTATTTTCCTCATGCCTGATATCCGCGGTAACCCTTCTTCTATTTTCGTCATTCCTGATATCAGCGGTAAACCTTCTTCTATTTTCCTCATTCCTGATATCCGCTGTAAACCTTCTTCTATTTTCCTCATGCCTAATATCCGCGGTAAACCTTCTTCTTTTTTAATCATGCCTGATATCAGCGGTAAACCTTCTTCTATTTTCCTCATACCTGATTTCAGCGGTAAACCTTCTTCTATTTTCCTCATACCTGATTTCAGCGGTAAAACTTCTTCTATTTTCCTCATACCTGATATCCGCGGTAAACCTTCTTCTAATTTCCTCATGTCTGATATCTGATATCCTAGTTTCTGACATGGCTTGGTAAAAAAACGATAACTTTTGTAATATTTATATTGTATTAGACTTGCTTGGAGGATATGATGATGGCGATAAGTTGTGTTAAATTATCTTTTTTTTTGTTACAGGTACTTACATAATTCCAAACGGCGTCGAAGGATGAGAAAAGATTCTTATTTCACCCAATTGGAACAATGTTTACGGGTACTTAATTTATTAGCAGAATTGCAATAGGGTTTTGGAACTCATGCGTTGCAGATAATGTATAGTGGGTAAGGAATCATGGTCTGCTACTCCGGATCGTGACACAAGCCTACGTCACTGTACAGCCTGTACACACACGAACTCACACTGCGACCGCCGACCACCGATAGGCTCGATAGCAGGGATGACGAAGGCTTGTGTCACTCGTACAACGAATTTTCTCCGGAGTAACATACTCGTACCTTGTATTATTGTATCATGATTGAACAGTAGGACAGTACCTATTCTTTCGGTGATAACTTTAGTTTGAGGTGTGCCGTAAAGTAACAATTATTATTTTGGTCCAACGTTCAAATCCCGGTAAGAGCAAATATTTGTGTGATGAACGCAAATGTAACTTTTTTCAGAATATTACATAGTTTGCGTCTAGATCTATTTATGATTATCCAAATGTCTTAGGCACTAATTTCAATAATTGACACATTTATTGCCATGAATTAAGCTCCAAGTTGTCAACTATAGAGTCAGTGTCAAATTGTCAAGCACCGGGCCATTTAATGTTTTCAAACCTTAAATTCCAACTACCTATAACCCTAAAATCCAAACACCTCCCCGGGTTCGAATCCCGGTAAGGGCATTTGTTTCTGTAGTGAGCAGAGACATTTCTTCCTGAGACTTGGATGTTTTCTATGTATTTAAGTATATATCTATTAAATATATCGTCGTCTAGTACCCATATCACAAGCCTTATTGAGCTTACTATGGGACTAGTTCGATTTGTGTGAAAATTGACACATAATATTTATTATTTAAAAAAAATAAACCACCTCGGTGGCAAACAAGCGTACGGCACGCCTGATAACCGGTCACACTATAGGGACGCGTGCAACTCCAAGGGAACCTTGCGCGTTGTCGACCTTTTAGTCAAAGTCAAAATATTCTTTATTCAAATAGGCCTAGCAACAAGCACTTTCGAATCATCAGTTATACATTTCATTTAGTTAATCATTTAGAAATAATAAAAACAATTATACATGCATTCCTTTCTTAAAGAACCCCACACTGTAGTCCCTCGGGAAAACTTCAGCAGCTCATTCCACAACCGGAGCGTCCGAGGGAGGACATTCCTCTGAAACCGTACCGTACGAAAGCTCAGCTCATAGCTGAGTATCGTGACTACTCTGTAGTGCCAAGTAGTGTTATTTACACAGACTGATTTTCTGCCTTTCTTAAAGATCCTGGAGATTCAAGTGCGTAATTTATTTAATCACTAATTGCCCAAGACCATCAGTTTTTCCAAAATATTTTATATTAAGAATTTACTTATATTTCTTTTAACTGTATAATTGTATAGCTTTTTAATCACCTATTGTATGAAGAAAGCGACTTTGTGCGAACGGCTTCACAAGGGACCGAGCACCTTGGTACCGTGTCGCTTAACCGTCATGTTTAAAATGTCATACTAAATTTCTAACGGGTCAGAGCGACGGGGTCCCAAGGTGTCCGGTTACTTGTCCACTTAGTTATATAATTTAATGGATGACTATTATTGGCCTTATTTTACGTAATTACTAATTATGTAATAGTTATATCTACGGCTGTTGTCGTCCTAAATACTAATAAATAAATAAATAAATGAGGCTCACACCGGACCAAGTGCCCGAAAAAACTAAGGTTCCTCCTGAGACAGATAGTGGAGACTTGGAGAGGCGGGTTTGTATTACCTCTATATTCAGTTCTAACTAAATTCTTCATCCATTGGGTAGCGTTTGCATCAGGTGAGTGCAGGTCCAGGGCATTGTCAGGGAATTTCCGATTCGGACAGTCATGTATTATATGATGAATGGACTGCGCAGGCGCCCCTCAGTCGCATACTGGTGATCCACGCCAGCCACATCTATATAGGTTATATGCGTTCTTCATAAATATACACGTTGGTGCGATGCACTGTCCAGGAAATGCTGAGCATTTCATTTATTCATTCATTACTGTATACTTATTTTTACACGCTTAACACCTCATATCCTAACATGTCAGTCTGTCAGTCAGTCTACGCACAAGGTCTATTTACCATATTACCGATGCATAGAAAATCTATGAATACAGATGAGTCGATACACTTCAACAATCGATGCATGCTTCATTGGACTGATCGATTCATATGGTAACTACTTCATTTACATAACTATGAGATTTTCAATCTGTTGTTAGAATTGGGCGGTAGTATTAAAATTGGTGGTTCATTGACAATAGGTTATTTTGGAGGATAAAAAGACATTAACACCTTATTTCAGCTTTTTACCTTTTTTATTAGCCTGATAATGTGTCCCACTGCTGGACAAAAGCCTCCCCTGGTTTTCCACTCATCTCTGACTTCATTTTGGTCAAATACATACTGAGTTAAACAACTAAAAGAGAAAAAAGAAGTCGCATCGTATAAGAAAACCAAGGAAATGGCTCTGGATAGGATACCTAAGGTGGGGAGAACTGCATACTTCATCGGCTACACCGACAAGTTTATGCTCACGTTTTACTCTTAAATTAATGATGACATATTAGTCAAAACCCGCAATTTTATGCTAAAAATAACAACCTGATCGATCACCCAACGTAGAGATCGCTCATTAGCGATAAACCCTCCTGTTATTTACCTCTGCTTATATTTATTCTGTTTTTGTACTATTATTGAGGTGTGCAATAAGGAATACGTATTTACCTAATAATAGCTTTTCAATTCATTTTTTGGATATATTGTATTTAACTTTTTTTATTGAAAAAAATATTAGCTAGTTATGACATTTTTGAGTTACAAAATCCATCATTGGCAAAACCTAGAGGAGGTTTGTGTGCCGATGGGGAGTTGTATATATATATATATTTTTTTATAATAATGTGAACTTAAATCACGCGCTCGTAACAATGAAAACGGCTGTCCGGTATGCGAACTATATCTTGTCGATAAATAGATCCTATGTTGAGTGACAACCCTAGTGTAAATGTGAATAATAAAGACCAAGTGCGGGTAGTTCAGAAAACCCGTGCGGATAGAAGGTGTTGATACCCGCTCAAGCCAGTCAACTTGTGACCACGGATGTTGTGATACATTCAAAACGTCGGGCATACCTCAGGTGAATACATTTCAGTTCTACGCGATAAGTCCCCTTTACCAATAATAATGTAATTAGATTCTGTGTTAGCTTTCGTCCCCAATCATTTTATTACTAACCTTAACGACTTTTATAACGCTACTTGTTTTATAGTCTCATATATATTCAGTGCCCGCACATTTTAAGCTATCGAAGGCGATAATCGGAACCGTTAAAAACAACGCGAACTTTAGTCAAATAGGTAGTGTAATGAATCTTAAGTTGTGAGTAATGTTTTTAGGATTCCTCATACCTACATAACCAAAAGGCCTGGTTAAATACGTAAGTATTTAATGTTTAAGGTAGAATCAACTGTCATTTTTGTAAAATAAAATTGAATATGTTTGGTTGGTGATTGGCAAAATCAAACTTGGTTCTGAAGCTTGGTTATAAAACAAGTAAAAGCTCTCTTCTAAGATTGTTATTGTTAGAAGGGCTTTCCGTGGAAGACCCAAATCTTCTTGATTAGTCCCTCACTACTGAGGGTCGTGACTCTTCGTAAACTTGTAACAAGTTGTTGCCATCGGTTACGTTTAGAATCGTGTGGAGTGAAATGATGACAGTCATGTTCAGCTGTGGGAATATAATGAGACCTGACTACTTACAGTCCTATAGGATAAGTTCACGTATGAAGAAATCATTCCCTGTTAGGAAAAAAAAGAGCCCAAACTTGGTGTTTTTGAAAATGATCCTACTTTTTTTTACGAAACAACTAGCTGAAATGTAATTAAGTATTTTTATTAAGTATTTTTTCATATCAAAACGCTAGAAAATGTGTGGTGGGTACATGATGAATTTCCAATATTTCCATCCAAGTCTAAAATACTTACTTAGACTCCTACTAAACTTTCCCGAAAAAAAAAACTCCGACTGTAGTCAGGTCCAGAACTACATACCTATATCTGATCTGATTTCACCAACGAAAGGGATTTCGGCCTCGTGATCTTCTATTTCCATATTCCTGCGCACAATATGCCCAAAGTATCCTACTATTTGTTGTAAACAGGTAGGTATCAAATACCTACACTACCTACAGAATAAACCAGATATAAGTATGAAGAAATCTCGATGCATTTCACAATAACAATATCCCCAAACATAATCATAAAAAAACTTCAAACGGAAACGACGGAACCCGATCAATAACGTTCTTGTACTTTTTAAACAACGAAACAATGTTTCCTCTACGTGCCGGTATTTGGGACGGGAGAGCGAGACGCAATACTAGAATTTCCTGTGGAAAGAGTAGGACGGAGTAGTGTACTATTTTTTGACTGATGACTTCATGTCTTGGAACACGTTTTGGTTAGTTTTATATCGTATAAGGGTTTTTGTAGTTTTTTATAACACTTGAGATGTGTTGTCGATTATTAGGTAGTGTATGGAGTAGAAGAAATTAACTGGTAACTTTCATGTTATTTACAAGCTTTTATTTAACTTGCAATGTGTGACGTACAATCAGCTGCAGAGACACGTGAAAGTATAGGTTTGTATGCAGAGGGGGTCACCTTTCTCTGTAGCTGCCTGTACAGACAACAGCAAATGTAGATGATCATTTTTAGGGTTCCGTAACCAAATGGCAAAAAAACGGAACCCTTTTGGATTCGTCATGTCTGTCTGTCTGTCCGTCCGTATGTCACAGCCGATTTACTCGGAGAATATGACCACTACAATTATTAAATTTAGTGTGAAGGTGTATGTTATGAACCGCTATAGAAATATGATGTGAAATTTACACACTACTTCAAAAATGGCAACAAAGTTAACCACAGAAGCTTAAAATGAACGCTCATTACATTTATAATCGGTTAAACAGCAAGTGAATAAACATCCTAAACATTGTAAGTTACTTGCTTAGGGGAAGCTTAACCAAACTTGAACTAACCCAGTCTCCCCTAGAGTTAGTGATGTGATCGCCAAACATATTCGGCCTACTTTCACTGTCCCCTCCCTTGCGGTAGGGTGACAAGGTGGTTTGAATTTTTGTTTCAGTGGCATAGACTAAAGCGTATCACACACTGCAGCGGCTTGCGGTGGTGATTGATTGTCATAACAATCAAGGCCGCGTGTTTGTTAGGAACTCATAGTGTACAACTGGCCGCCACCGCAGGCCGGTCCCGTGTGTGACACCCTTTAATAATAGTATTTCGTACAGAAGGTTTTTGGGAAGAAAGTCGTTGTTTGACAGATAGAAAATTCAAATTATAGCGTCCCGCAGGACGACCATATAACTTTTTGAATGTTCGGTAGGTCAATCTGTCATTTTTAAGGTTCCGTACCTCGAAAGGAAAGAACGGAACCCTTATAAGATCACTTTGTTGTCCGTCCGTCTGTCTGTCTGTCAAGACCCTTTTACTCAGGAACGCGTAGAGGTATCAAGCTGCAATTTATATCAATACTCAGGTCTACTGTCCCTTGGAGCTGTGAAAAAATCAAACTTCTAAGCTAACGCAATCAAAAGATACAGCCGTTTATGCCGCAAATTTCCGCAAATTTTTGACACTCGCAAGGGAATCAAAACCTACAGGGAACTTCCCTCAGAGCCTTGAAATTTGGTACGAAGCAACGTCTTATAGCACAGGGAAAGGAAAAATTGCGAAAACCTTACATTTTTACTTACATAATATAATAAAAATATTTTTTACGGAACCCTCGGTCCGACTCTCACTTGGCCTATTTTTAACTATAGAATATGACATTTAAATCTACCTTACGCACGCTCGAAAACCTTGCGTAATTAACCCTCTGCCTCACCCGATCGCCGCACTCATACCACGCGTGTATTTTGACCTAGAAGATGACAGCCCAGGCAGTGGTGTCCATATATTCAATATTATAGGAGGTCGAAGGTTCGATTCCCAGCTAGGTCAATTTAATAAATGAAAAATTCAGAAGTACTCGGTGTAGGTACTTAGTATTTTAACACAGTCATATTTTGACAGAATATTAGCACATATTTTGTGATATACATATAGTATGTGTCAGCTCGTGACCAAGGATGTTGCGATATATTCGAAACGTCGGGCACACCTCAGGTGATTAATTTTTGTACGCGATTAAGTCCCGTTTACCAATAATAATGTGTAAAAATCGTGCAAGTTTAAATCAATATATACATATAATATCCAAAAATACGCACTTTTTCATCAAAATTATTCATCACTTAAAACTCGTGTACGAAGAGTGAGAAAGATAATTTATCCTTATTCGCGTCCTACGTCCTTAACGCGACCATATGCGGCTTACATTGGATCTGAATCCCATAAAAGAATGTTATAAGACCTATAAATATTTCATATACACTCGTTACATATACAATTACACACCCATACAATTATAACATTGTATCGAAAAACAATTAATTAACACGCAATCTCACGCTACACAAGTTAACGACATACATTCAACTTCATTAATGACTCATACTAAATCCCATGAAAAAACCCACAAGACATATTTAAGTGGTACTTGTATCAAGGGCT
Organism: Notocelia uddmanniana; assembly: GCA_905163555.1. Lineage (NCBI taxonomy): Eukaryota > Metazoa > Arthropoda > Insecta > Lepidoptera > Tortricidae > Notocelia > Notocelia uddmanniana. Next base: position 10,356,272 of record LR991074.1, on the reverse strand, counting down.
ATTACCGCGAAATTCTTATATCTAAACATCGTCATCTCTATCGCACATGCCCTATTCATGTGACAGAGATAGATACACGAACTTCGATCTTCGGGCGTTCGCAGTAGCCAAGGTTAGACCGTTTAGAAATGTTTGACAGTTCAGGACTGTGTCCCACGGAGCTAAAAATACATGGTTACAGTGGCGTTGCCATGGTGACGGGACGCGTCGGTGTGGCGCCGCGACTTTGACAATTATGCTGCCTTTACACTTTCGCGGCAATTCGAGATTCGATTGTTTGCATATTGAATACTCATATGTTCTAAACTGGCAGTTGTGAATGGGATAAAATTTAAAAAATGCGTTAAGACGTTATTTTTTATTAAGTAACAAAAGTTCAAACATTTACTTTTACCATATTAGTAGGCGAAGCTTGTCAAGCTAGCGTGATCGCATTCATTTGTGATATAAAGTATTCGTATTTGCTAAGATGAATGTCTCATTATGGCCGACGTAAATACGAACATGCCAATACTTATCTTCGTGGATAAGACACTAGTTCATTCGCGCACTCGAATACTTGTCAGAGCGTGACGAATGATAAAATGATAATCATCATATCATATGCATCCTAGACCCGTCCGCAAATGGTTAATCAATGATCATAGATTGTGGGAGACGGAGATGAAATAAAATTCATGGTTCAATATATCCACCACCACTACCATATCAGCCCAAGGACATCCACTGCTGGAAATAGGCCTCCCCGAATGTTATGGGGGGTAAATGCCATAATCGCCACGCTTGGCATGCGGGTTGGCGATCGCAGTATCTCCACTGCACTCCAGATATGTAATGTAATTAGTGAGAGGTAATCCTGGTATTAAAGATAAAGATAATTTATTTGTAAAAACATTTGAGTAAACGTACATAAAGCTGTCATAGTTTATCATAAGTCCTTCATGTTTTGCCTTTCGGCGTACAAATTTCGGTTTAAGTATGTAAGTGACTTCGATCTTAATAAGTCAGTCAAATACCATACAAAGCTTTTACTGTAAGTGCCAGTAAGTATTGAATGCATCATTGTATCGAAATCCGGGATCAAACACAATGAAACTATAAATCGTGTGAATTACGATTGCAAACACAATTGTGTGATTTTGATTTGATTATGGCTTTGTGGTTTAGCCTTAGCTTACAACAGATTTCTACTAGGTACAGTCGCCATAACAAACATAAAAAGCTAAACACGATCTCATTGTCAAAATCTTAAGGCTGCGTATACACTATAAATAAATAAATAAATAAAAATAATATTTTGGGACTTTTTTATTTTTACACAAATCGAACTAGTCCCATAGATAAGCTATATGTAGATGTTTTCAGCTGTGTTTCATACGAATGGAATGATTATAGTTAGGAGCTAAGCTTGTCAGAACAAATTTTTACACAATGGGGAAAAGCGACCTGAAGTGTTTTCGTATATATATTCATCTGTTTTGTTTTGTTTTTTTCTTTTTATTTTCTTTAATGTAATTAAGCACTTTCGTGTAAGTAATTTGCAAATCTGTTCAATTTAATAAGGCGGTGTCACAGGACAGGCTTAGCCTAGTGTGAGCCGCTGATCTCTCATGGCATAATATGTGAATGAACTTACTTTGAAAATAAATACTTTTTACTTTACTTTTATATTTTTAAAGACCTTCACATGATCTCTATACAAGGTGTATTAATGTACTAAAAACTTCAGACACCACAACAGATTATATAAATTTAAGCGATTTTAATGCGTATATTTACAAATGTCTCATTGCATGTTTTGATCATGTTTGATCATGCTACTTGATTTGTAACTCTGCATTCGTAATTAGTGGGAACTACTTGGATATTGACTTTTTAAAGTCTTTTGGCAACTCACGTGACAACTGAGTAAATGAAATCTAACAGAATACATGCCGTTTGTATTTCCTCTAACCAAGAAATTGGTGTATGTTGCATTTGTAACTTAGTCTTCCATAATTAAAAATGATTTTATTATAAACACGACATCACCAAAAAAATAGTGTATTCGATTCCACTCTCGATTCTAATCAAACTACTTTTAGTTTATTAATTTAGAGCTTGTATATTATCGCTATCTTAAGACTTCTTTTTAAACTTTGACTTGGCTATGCTTACTTTAACGTACAAAGTGCTACAAAATGCTATATTTTATCACGTAGATCGACCTGGATTCATTGTAATACGAAGGCGGAGGCGCACTGGCAGCTTTTAAAATACAATAGAAATAGAAATATTTCTTGACAAAACATTTATAACAAAGATACAAGTCTTTTGTCCCTGATAACAAGCATTAAAATCGAGACATGCACTCGTACAGAGCTAATAAACAATAGACAAAAAGATACGGGTACATAGTACATAGTTGAATTTTTATAAACCATTTACAAGACCCGATTCAATACAAAAAACCTTTAACCTTTATTTATACAGTAATCTATAAATCCATTCAGACCTCAACCACCTATAAACCATGCAATATAAAGATAAAAACAAACGACATCCCACCAATTTGTTTCCAATAAAAACATAACTTGTTTATCAAGTTAATTATATTGACAGCAACCTTATCTCAATGGGATAACAGGCATTTTAGAGTACCAAGTCACTGATGCAACTTTGAGGGAATAATACAATCATTGTTTTACAATCGATATTTTGATGCCACCCGCCGAGTAGAAAGGGCGAACCGTAAAATTACGTTTTCTATATCAAATATCGGAATTCTTTTGTTTCCGTCAGAATTATACGCTTTTTGTACCATTCCCGTGTCGGATTTGACGTAGTGGTTATAATTTTCATGTTAATTTTGACGCTACAACTTTTTTTGGCATGGGACAGCAACACTGAGCTCAGTTAGTGCTGGAATTTTAAAATATTTCGAATTTAAAATTAATTTCGGGGTGTCTCTAAGTCTGGGTTGCACCAAACCGTCTGTAACCGTAAGCTGTGTTCGTTAAAATTTGAATGTATGGAGAGTTTGACAAGTTTTTATGGAATGACAGCTGCCGGCGCCCTATTTAACGTTGATCGGTCTGTGATCGTAAGTCGGTGCAACCCAGCCTAAGTCTGGGTTGCACCAAACCGTCTGTAATCGTAAGCTGTGTTCGTTAAAATTTCAATGTATGGAAAGTTTGACAAGTTTCTATAGGATGACAGCTATCGGCACCATATTTAACGTTGATCTGTCTGTGATCGTAAGTCGGTGCAACCCAGCCTAAAACAGTAACATCTAACGGATAGAAAATCGTGATAAAAAAAATTAAAACGCGCTAATGAAGTCTTGGTGAAAGGCGCATACAGCACAATGCAACTAATTGCATTGAACCTCTAAAAGGTCTACTAAAATAACTTAATAACTTGCATGTTGTTGTTGTTTAACATTTTTAATTTCTCATTCTTTCCAAAACTTCTTTATATTCATCTTTATTAAATACCTTCGCTTTTGTTCTTGGATAAATCCCCGCTTTCTTCTCTGCCAAGAAGATATAAATACCCTTATTAACTTTTTATTTAATGTGATTGAAATAAGGCTGTGTAAGTCTCTCTAGACTTTGATTTGTAATCGCACGTCCATTTGTTTTTCGCCACACTATCTCAAACCCAGTGATAAAAAATCTCATGACGGTTATTCACACCGCGAAGGCATCTCAAACTTTACCTCTTCCCAAATGTGAAGGTACAAAGTACTAGGTACCAAGTACCAATTTTATTATCAAGCATATGGACATTTGATATTACTTTTCAAGAGCAATTTGTTGACAGTTGAACCATTGTACTTACCCTTGGTTACTCAGTAATTGAATCGTTACACATCGTGTATAAACGGCCTAATCTTGACCACGTGCTGGCCATCTACAAAAAACTCAATGACAAATCGTGACGTCACGATCGCAATGTGGCTGACAGCTGCCGGGAGTCCAAACAAGTGAAAATCGACCTAACGTCCGCGCTTACAATGTTTGTATTTTGTTTGGTCAGCAGCTAAATCTTTTGGATATAATTTTGCTTGAATGAATGTAAGGCTCGGGACTGTGCCGCAAGTTCTAGATTGATATAAACATGAGACTCGTTCTGGTGTCATGGGGATTTTGGAGTAACCCACGTTTTTGAAGCGGAACCTTTATAGCGTTTGATGACCGTTTTGGGGATTTAATAAACTTGAGCATACGTTTTATAGGCAGCCTTTTATATTTTAGGGGCCATGGTAAAATATAAGCGTTTTTTGAACTAGCCTTTTTAATAAGAGCAATTGTAAATCTTAATTGAACAAACGCAGAGCTGTAAGAATTATTTCCATGATAGTGACGATTGTAGTCTTGCTGACATCTTTTTTAAGGAATTCGCTCCATTAAATCGTCAGCCATCAACAATTGCACTTGACTTGATTAACTCTTTTTTAGGGTTCCGTACCCAAAGGGTAAAACGGGACCCTATTACTAAGACTCCGCTGTCTGTCCGTTTGTCAGACTGTCTGTCTGTCCGTCTGTCCGTCTGTCACCAGGCTGTATCTCATGAACCGTGATAGTTGACCGTAGTAGACAATTTAAATTTTCACAGATGATGTATTCCTGTTGCCGGTATAACATTAAATACTAAAAACAAAATAAATGTTTAAGGGAGCTGGTAGCTAGGTAATAGTACGGAACCCTTCGTGCGCGAGGCCGTGTCGCACTTGTTTACTAACATGCAGTTTATATTTCAAGTAGATTTTACTATAGAACTCATGTATAATAATGTATAATTCCATGTCTGAGGGCTGTAACTTTTGTTGAGCCAGGGTTCGCCGCTAACGTATTTGTCCTCATTTAAAAATATGACATGCGCTTTCCTATCATCCCTATTACGGGAGACCGTCTGTATCGTATAATTTTCCCGCACAATGGTCTCGACAAAAACAGTAAACAGAAATGTTGGCAACTGAAGCTGCTGTTCATTCTAACGGTATTAAGAATGAACAGCTGCTCGCGAATCAATGGATCAGATCATCTCAATGATCAGTATCGGGTTACCAACACCCGATACTAAATGCACATTACCGGTCTACCGTGGAAATTATATTACGTGTGATTTCGCATTATAAAGGAAGAAAAGGACGCATTATGACGAGAAGGCGGCCCTCTTCATTACAAAGCAGGCCTACCGCAGCCTGTGCATGCACAATCACAGAATCAGTAATAGTACGCATGATGGATAAAAGACTTTTCGCGATCTTACCATGGTATAACCTACTTGCCATGAGGCTGCCATGTCAATTTGAGTTTAAATCGGTGATTAAAGGATGATTCACAGTAGACCCTTCCGTGTCCGGATCGGCCCGATTTCTATGACATATATCATATATCTTACGGACACGGAACGGCTTACTGTGAATCATCCTTAACTAGTTTACGTACTAGGGATGCTATTACATGCAAAGTTTTTTTTTAATCTCTCGAAGTGTCCCAATTCTCGACCCATCATGAATTGTGTTTTGCAAATTATGGACATACAAATACAAATACAAATTTGTAAACGCGACCGGATACTGGTCAATAGAAAAGTGTCAAATGGAGTTATAGTAGTCGGCGGTTAAGAAGTCAATCCTGACACCTGTCATTTTCATACAGTTAATAGCCTAAAAGTCTATTTTAGGTTATAAACTGTATGGAAATTACAGGTGTCAGGATTGACTTCTTAACCGCCGTCCACTATAGTTGGTGTTAAGATATTTTTGGTCGCTTTGTTAGCGGAGAAATACAGCTAACTATAGGACGTTATACTATTACTTATTCTGTGACTTTATACTTAAATACGCCTAATGAAACATCAATTAACATAGGCCAGACAACATTGTTTTGTCTGTCAATATCATTTGACTTTGACTTCACGACTATAATAACATTGACACAACATTGTGACAATGCCGTTGGCTCCCGGTAATCGCCGTTCTCAAGCTCCCTTATCATTAATGATGAGACATCTCTATTGTTTTATGTTTTTTCAACGATCGGGGGGGTAATTTGAAAATCGAAAACGACACTTAACTTTTTATAGACTGAAGAAAAACATAAAAAGCCATCAGTTTTGCTGACATTTTAGCCGTTTTTGAGATAAAACCGAAAGTTATCGACAAGTTTATCTTACGTACAGAAAACTCGAATACTTATGAGCACTGTTAGACAAAAGGGCCAAAATCGTGTGTTTTGTTATAGTCGTGCATTGCAAACACATTTGGAGACAATGTGAAGTCAAATATATTTGCCATTCAACAAATTACTACTGGAACTTAGCTTGATGCGAAAAAGGGTCATAATCGTATGTTTTTATCTTGCATAAGTACCAGAATAAAGTTCATGACAGCGCATTGTTTCCTAAAATGTCGATTTAATCAGTAAACACTAAAGTTCGACCGTTTCTTGTTCTGTTCGAAATTCAAAAGAAACCGCTGTTTTTGTAATTCGCTTTTTTGTTCGAATTCTTTCTACCTGGCCGAAAATGAAACAATGTTTTTTTTCTTAGGAACTTAATGTAGAGTAGAGGTATAAAAGGAAATCACTGATGTTAAGACGGAAGGATACTCTCGCCGAGATTTTGAGTACTTTATATTCATCGTGAAATTTTCTTATTTGACATTTGCTATTGTCATCATTGATATAATGTTTGTTGCATGGTTGTTTTATTGTATGTAGGTAATTAATCAAGTAAAAAAAAGGTTTAGGAAATACATTAATTAACACCCGTGCAAAATAACTTTATACCTAATAGGTACTTTTTTATACCACGTCGGTGGCAAACAAGCGTGTGTCATAAGCATGTTTCACAAGCAAGTTTGTGAAATAAAACCTCTCAGTCAAAAGCAATAAAATGTTAAATTACACATCTACCATTAAACTTAGGATATTTGCCAAAAATAGTCGAATTATTCAAAATTTTACGAACGGTCAGAGACCATGTGGTTGTGTTGTTTTGGCGAGAGTGTACACCTGGCATTAGACTGACCGTTGCATTTCGCGAGGCGCCATTTTGAGATTCGGTGTTCGAATTTTGAAAAAGGGTTTTATGGGCAGTTTTTTAAAGAGCTGCAGTGGCATGCCATTGACATAGATTAGATTAGGGATTTATGATCTGAATCCATTATTGGAATTTAAACAATGTAAGACAGAATACCCCAAACGTAATGACACCATTTTTTGCTCTGTAGGCATTTGGTGTTTTGTTACTGATGATGAGTAAGGTAGCTAGGGACCCCGAGGATGCGCTGTGTTGGGAGTGAGGGATCTGCATTAGTCTTTAGCTGTCGACACAACGAAACTTCAAACTAAGACGCCTTCCTTACTTGTCGATGCGGAGGCGATACGATATGAGAAAACTGTCACCTATCAGTGTCAACCGATATCAATGCAGTACTGCCCCAATTCTGCGCATGGTATTACTACTGCGCATACGTGATACTGACAGTATTTTGTCAAGTGAGGAAATCTCACATCAGTAAGCTTACGTCAAAGAGCAAAGTACCTATGACATGTCAATCCCGCCCCGCCAAGTCAGGAGGTCGCCTTATAAAGGTTCCGCAAGGCTTTTGACTCCTCTGGCTGGAGTCGTAAACGTTCATAGGATGCGGTGTCTGTCTGTTAACCACCGGGCAGGCCGTGTGTTGTGTGCCACTCCGTCATTTTCAAAAAAATCTTTAACATTCACTTTTATTCTTCTTAAACACTATTTCTAAAACGGACAAAGAAACCTCATGAATAAACTTCAGTAAATGACTTTAGAAAGCTTTTTAAAGCTCACAACGAACACAAAAAAAATATTGTGAATGCAAGCAATTGAAATGCGTTTTTATATTGTTACATTGACGGGTATAGGTATACACTCTAGATACATAGAGGATGTTCGGTACATTTGAAATTATTTTAACAGTCCGACGTTTTATAAAGCTGTCGTTAGATTTTGTATCTTCTCACTTAGATAATAAAGTCTCTTCTTGAACAGACTAATTTGATTAAACTCGGACAAGTAGTAGGTCTATTATCTCCTAGCCGCCAACCATAGAAGGAAAATTGGCAAAGGACATAGAGTATACTTTAAATTGTTTAGGAATGGGAAGAAACAGAACAAATGCGATTCAGTTCCAATTTTGAAAAATGTAAATTCCGTTAAAGTGCAGGATACCTTATGGCGGCTAGTGTTCGTCGCTTCGCAATCTAATGACTGCTTTCGTGTATGAATTCGCCGCTAGAGGCGCTTGTGTTCTGTAGTATAGAGTATAGTGTAGTGGTGCCTTTTTCCTCGATCTCCATCTTGTACAGTTCCCTCTTGAGTATTTATTTCTCCTCTTAGCTTCTCTTAGTTCGCGAGCGCGCCTGTACGAGTATACAGGGTGGCCCATTCAAATCGGTCAGTATGGGAAAGTCTAAAACTATAAGACATACGAAGATTTGTTCTTAGGAACCATGTCACCGATTTTACAAGTAGAGAGGTACAAACAACCATAGAGACAATTTTACATGCCTGAACTTGTTGAATATTGTAACGGTGGTCACTTTGAACACCTTCTATGATAAATAAAAGTATGTGAAAAAAATGCATTTTATTCATTTTAGACATTATGTTTCTTAGAGACATTTACTGCTTAAGACCTACACAAACGATATCTGAATAGAAATAGTGTAAGTTTATTTTTTCAAAACAACCGGGTTCGATTCCCTAGCTGGGTACAGTGTTTTTTTTCAAATGTATGAATGCAGTTTTTCTTTTTATCAAAATCGGTGACATGGTTCCTAAGAACAAATCTTCGTATGTCTTATAGTTTCAGACTTTCCCATACTGACCGATTTGAATGGGCCACCTATATAATTTATTAAAAAAAATTTTTTTTTTTAATTTTTACTTTAACATTATACTCGATTTGAATTAATTTGCAAAATGTCATTCTAGATATTTAAAAGCAAATAGTGCGCTTGTTTCAACTCAAGTTGCACTAATAACAAAAAATATTTTTTTTTTTATCAAGCAGTAACGCCTGCTTACGGTATTATATTTTTCCATTAAAAATTTAAAATTGGTTAATTCCATACCTAGGCAACGAAACATTTGTTTAGTGATATAAACCTCTATATGTTTATTTATGAAAAACCCACCATGTTATATTCGTAACAAGCGAAATATCCCCTAATTCACACAACCTATGGCCACCATGCAGCCACTAATTCAAGCTGTTCTGTGGAAAGGTACATTGAGCATTACTCTCTTTATTCCCTTGGCGGCCACGCTTAGTTTTATTTATGTTTTTAATCGGGTCTGCACCTACCTACTATAGGTACCTATCAAAATGATTGTTCGGATATGAAATGATTTATTTATCTCACAATAAACAATTGCACTTAAAATAACACTTAGTAAATTTTTAGGAACTTAGACTGTGGTCGTCAGTTTTTAACATTATCAAATTACATTAGTACATTAAGCATAAAACTTAACAACATCTGCCAATTAAAGTATGGTTGGGACTTGGGACCACCCTTTCCTTCATGTTTATTAGCATCGTTTTACAAAAAAAGTAAAATTCACAAAATCCTTGCAAGTCTGTTTGCTTCGCTTCACAGCATTCGGTGGTGTTTGTCACTCGCATGTGTACCCAGCTTAAGCCGTACGGTTGATGTATGCATTCGCATAAATAGGTACAAATAGGTACCGTTTTGGACCCCAGTAGCTTGAGGATAGCAATCTGTTTAAGGCTGGGGTCTAAAATGTGTGTCCCTCACGCGTGCGCTTGCGGCAAAAACGTGGACCAACTGGGACATGGCCTTTCTTGTGCGAGAAGCGCCGGCCGCCTATTTCGCCGCGGCACTCTTAATGATTTGGTCCGTCTTTCGCTCGCCACCGTCTCTTTGCCTGCAGTCCTTGAACCCGCGGGTATGGCGAGAGCCCCGACCCGACGGAGCCACATTAGTGCCGTAGAAATTAGGAAAGGCTCTGGTGTGGGACGCAACGTGCGTAGACACCTTTGCACAGTGCCACATACAGGCGACCCGCTCAAAGGCTGGTGCTGCGGCTGACCAGGCCCAGGTTCTCAAGCGCCGCAAATACTCTTCCTTACTTAAGGACTACGAATTTGCGGCGATCGCAGTGGAGACGCTGGGCCCTTGGTCTGCCGACATGAAGGCTTTTATTAGGGCACTGTCAGTTCAGCTGGTCGACTCTACAGGGGACCCCAGGGCTGGCGCGTACTTCTCTCAGCGTATCGCCCTAGCGGTGCAGAGTGGCAACGCCGCCAGCATAATGGGGTCCAAGCCGCAGGCGGACCTGTTAGATGGGGTTTTCTTTTTATAATTGGGAGATTTTTTATTCATGGTGCATTGAAGCATTCTTGCCTACATTGGTTGGTCGTAGGCGTAGCCCCGGTTTAATCTGTATGCTCGCGTCACTCGCAAGTGTGTACTCAGCTTTAACCGTACGGTCGGTGTGTACCCTCGCCCAAGGTGCGTAGGAGGCAGGTGATGGACGGACACGCGCCCCTATTGTTAGCAGACCATATGCCCCAAGTTATGCAGGGTTTGAATTTAAATTCGCCAAGTCTATGGGGCCTATGAAGGTAAAAACTTTTTGGTATAGATAAGTAGGTTAGCAGTTTACATAATTTATGTGTTTTTACTACATAATAAGGTCCTTTTTGACTAGCGAAATGACATTTGCCTTGGCCGAAATGCACCTTAATACATGAGTAAATTTCTTCACTGCCTATAACATGTTTTGTTAGTTGTGCAGGTAATGTTATGTTTCTACCATTTACAAATGTCTAATGTCATAACTGGCAACTTAGAAAAATATAAAAACCCCCGACATTTTTATTTCATAGTCCAACATCTCAAAAATGGCTGAATCGATTTAAAAAAAACCGGCCAAGAGCGTGTCGGGCCACGCTCAGTGTAGGGTTCCGTAGTTTTCCGTCCGTCACATTAAGTTGACATATTAGGTACAGAAACACAAAACCTTTGAAAGCACGTCATTTCATTGTGATTTTGTAGAAATGACAGGTACAATAAACACCTGTTTATACGGTTAAATTACAAACTTAGTTCAGAAATTATTTTTGTAATTTTTTCAAAAACTATTCAACCTATCAAGTTCAAAATAATTTTCCTACAAAATTTTTATAAAGTTCTACTTTTGAGATTTTTTTCATATTTTTAAAACTTATGGTTCAAAAGTTAGAGGGGGGGGGGACACATTTTTTTTTACTTCTGGAGCGATTATTTCCGAAAATATTAACATTATCAAAAAATGATTTTAGTAAACCCCTATTTATTTTTAAATACCTATCTAACAATATATCACACGTTAGGGTTAAAATGAAAAAAAAAATCACTCCCCACTTTACGTAGTAGGTACCCTAATAAAATACTTTTTTCCACTTTTTATTTTACCACTTTGTCGGCGTAATTGATATACATATTAGTACCAAATTTCAGCTTTCTAGTGCTAACGGTCACTGAGATTATCCGCGGACGGACGGACAGACGGACGGACAGACATGGCGAAACTATAAGGGTTCCTAGTTGACTACGGAACCCTAAAAACATGTCTGGAAAACCTGCTACCAAATAAAAAACCGCATTGACATCGGTGCACCCATTTAAGAGCTATGATGCCACAGACAGACACATACATACAGATACACATGTTAAACTTATAACCCCCTCTTTTGCGTTCCACGTTGGGGGTTAATAAAGAGTAAGTAGATTGCTAAGTGAGTGACGAGTGACATACTCAATTCACGCTGATTTTATCTTTCCAGTACGCTCGGCTGAACTCGATTCTCCATACAAACGTAGTTTCTTTCTCATTTTAAAACGCCTTGCTGAAATAACATGAAACATTGTATACACAATGGGAGCCGCCATATCTAGGTCCCGATATTAGTTTCCGTTGCTAGAAATTGTATAATAGAAAAAATACAGCGAGTGTTTGCGCATTGCGTTTTAAAATGAGAGCGAAACTACTTTTGTATGGAGAACCGAGCTTACTGCGGACTCTTAAATACTTCCCTTAGATTAATAATACCAACAGATCCATAGTATTAAGCAAAATGTTTTTTCATATACATAGTTGTCTCTTTGATTCCTATGGTTAACGAAGATGAGTTAGAACGGCACAGATAGTACGATCATTTTCAGCTGTTAACAAATTGTATCAAACTAAAAGCACATAAAAAGATCTAATCCCATATAAGCCAAAACGTTACAAGCATCAGTTCAGTACAATTTGCAATCATGGAAGTGGAGACACTGACAGGATATCACTTACGTCTCTTTCAAACTTACTGATTTGTGCATTAGTGAGAATAGATCAGCTCGGCTAGCTTATACTGTCACGTTTACTGAAACGTCACATAAAACTTGACGGTATAAGCCGGGCAGATGTATAGAAATCGTTCAACTTAAATGAAAGGATCTCCTTTACTCGGATACCTGTGGTACTTCCGTTACATAGGGACAAGCGTATGTAAATAAATTTGCGACCTAACCTACTTTAAAGCCATTCGGCCCGCGTCATTAATATGTATACTATCACAAATCGATACCGTTTTGCGTTCGTTCGACCGTACTATAATGACCTTAAATTGGATGCCACAAAGGGTGGACCACCTTGTGTGTACAGTCACCTTAAATATTTTGATTGATACTGATAGTTTTTTTAATACAACGTCGGTGGCAAACAAGCGTCCTGATGGTAAGCGGCTCGGATATAAAAATACAAATTGTATTCTTATATCTGTGGTAAGCGGTCACCGCAGCTTATGGACGCCCTTGCAACTCCAGGGGTGTCACGTTCACATAGGTAGTACGTTGCCGACTTTTTAAAATGTATACACTCCTTTTTTGAAGAACACCATACTGTAGTGTAGTCCGGGAAACCGCGACAGTGGGTATAATTGTCATTAAAAATAGCCAAATACAAACATATTTTGCTCTGATGGTGTACCTATCTGTATTGTATTGTATATCAATACAATACAGATAGATACTCTTTATTGCTCAGAAAAAGCCTCACACAAGTGAATAACAATTAACTTATGGTACACAATATGCTTTCTTATCGGTAAAGAACGATCTCTTTATTTTCTTAATTAAAAAGAGCTTAGATAATTTTTTGAAACAATAACAACTACAATTTTTAGATTTAATAGCTTTGAATATCGGTTATAATAACAATAACTCTAATCGAGCATTAACTGATTATAATAATAAAATCATAGATAAATTAAGGAATTATGAATATTTAGAATTAATAATAATAACTCTGCTTTAATGCACCACAAAAAAGAAAACTGTAACTAAATTTTGACATAAGTAGTCCATACTTATTTGTTGCTATAGGCGGTTTTATCGCTTTAAAGCGAATTATTGTCACCCTTTAAAAACGGTAAATACCTCGTAAAGCTCTTATATTAATAAAATCACTTGACTGGATGGCTGGATGCTTTTCATTTTATGTTCGGAGCGAATGTGTCACTGTAAAATTTAACTTTATAATGTATACTTTTATCATTAATTAACGCGCTTCATTTTATCACTTTATTTTAATTAGAACCAGTTCATGGTACACTGGATTATAAGTTTATTACGTTTTTAGGAGTTTACCTTTTACTTTAGTGTTGTGGTCGGTGAATAGATAACTAATTAAACAGTTGAATGTTAGAAAGAATCAGGTATTAAAAATATGACTAATTAGAACGTTTTATTCTACCTACTTTTAAAATTTTAGACGCAAATTTTGTTAATTGATTTCTACCTGTATAAAATGCTGTTGCTCGCGACTTTTTCCGCGTCTTCGCTCCTATAGGTCGCAGCGTGATGTTATGTACATATATAGACTAAAGCCTTCCTCGATAAATGGACTATCCAACACAAAAATAATTTTTCAATTCGAACCAGTAGTTCCTGAGATTAGCGCGTTCATACAAACAAACAAATAAACTCTTCAGCTTAATAATATTAATATAGATATGTTATCTATCTTTCTACCTATTCCTTTTTCCCCTGATTCGATTTTCGATTAAAACAATTTATAAATGAGGATTATGATTGAAAATATATTTTCTATTTTTTCTGCTTTAATTGCGCAAGCGCTGTTGATTTGTTGATTATTCTGATGTCCCAGGCGCTGATAGGCTACGGTGTCTGCTTACCATCAAGTGGGTTGTATGCTTGTTAATGACCGTAGAAGCTTTTTATTTCTTCCTAAATCATGTTCAAACTTCTATTTTGTGTTTAATCATTCCGACTGTACTCGTTGTGGGCGAGATAACTCCATATGGGAGGAAACTAAACGCATGCTTTTGTTTTTGTATCAATGTTTTAATGATGACGTGTCAGATGACGGTCCTAAGTCAATTAATTTTTATAAGACTTTATTTGAAATTCATCTGTAATTATATGAGCTTCATCTTACGGGTTACGTAACGCTTTCAAAGAGTACTTAAGTTAGATCTAAAATGTATTATTTAGTAAGAAAATGTCATTTAGATCAATACTTTACGTAGGTTTGAAAACGTTAGGTAATCAGCATGTAACAATATAGTTATATAGAACCTCGATTTTCAATAGGCTTTTTCACTTAAAGGTATTGGATGAGAAACCTACAGAGTAGTTTTTGTCGACGTACAATCATACAATTTGGCAATAAACTCGTGGTCTTACATTACTGGTAAGGGATGATTCACAGTAGACCGTTCCGTGTCCGGGCCGGCCCGTTTTCTATGACAGCAAACGCAACGGCCGGCGTATTTCTCTAGAAGAAAACGGGCCGGCCCGGACACGGAACGGCCTACTGTGAATCATCCTTAAAGGAATAATTCATTTCGGAAACATTGAAATTGTAACTTTGATTCAAATATTTCAACAAAATATGTGGCATAAACATTTTATTTTGATTGTACTAAATTAGAAGTTTGCTTTTCTCATCCCCAAGCCAGGGGACGGCCGAACTGAATTTTGATACTTATTAATTTTGACTTGATAGATCACAGACAGGCCAAGGTTATGATACAGATCCGTAGGAACTAGGTTTACAGTTGACTGGTAGAGAATGCCATAAGGCACTAAGTCCGCCATTTGTACTTTTTTAAATTGTGCCCTAAGTAAAAGTGGCGTAAACACGAAGAGGCCTTTACTCAATAGTGGGTGGAAACAGGCTGAAATGATGAATGATCCACGCATTTTCATCCACGAAAAAGGGCCTGAATGGCCAGTGGACCAACGAAGTGATTTTGTTTTGCCTTTCGAATTACGGTACCCTAATGTCTTCCTTGTTGACTGTACATTATGAACAATGGGACTGAACAAATGCTAATTAAAATAAGTACAAGCTTATAATTGTTACAATGAAACAAATAGTTGATAGGGTGCTTATGCGTAATTACTATGGTATTACAATTATCGTGTCTCAGTTATTGGTTTTAACATGATGCTATTAACATCATAATGTTCTGTTATACTACAACAACAGAAAGTAGCTTGATAATGATAATTAAATTTTGTATCGTATTTATGTTTCGGTACAGTAAAGCTCCTTCTGTAGCTTGACGTAAGTTGAGAGTACAAAAAAGGGTAGGCATATTAAATGAAATATTTTTTTCTGTGCCACTTCTATAAATTGTAGTTTAAAGATGGACAAAGTGATGATGGATTGCATGATCTGAGGATATTGCAGTATCAGGTTGCTAGCCTACCGTCCACAACACACTAACCCTATTCCCGTTAAGCACAGTAATTTGATAAACGACACTTACAAGCTAAAAACACCCAGGCTGTAAATCGAATAACTGCGTGTTCATGCATTCTTGATCTTAACAGTAGTTCCGAGAAGCTCAGGTAGACTAAACAACTTGCAATTTTTTGTCAGCTTCTTTGTTTGTGGTTTCTCTGCAAACTTAACTGACCAGTCCATTTTATGCACGCAACTATATCCTTAATTGCTAAAAGGATACATGCGAAATTGGCGTAGCTAAAGATTCATTCGAGTACGAGTTTGTACTTTATTGTCTTTGATTTGTCAGGTACACAAAAGTCTTCTGTAAGTGGTCTTTGTTAGAATGAAAGTACAATAAGTGCTTGTATGCTGTACTGAGAATATAGAGATACTAGAAGAAAGCCCGGCTTCGCTCGGGTTATATAAATAAGAAAGAAATAAAGAAAACATGTTTTCGTGACAGTTATACAAACTACCAAAGAAATAGTGTACAAAAATGTATAAAATAAAAACATTACAACAACGGATTATGCTGAAACTTCGTATACAAATATAGTCTGTAGTCTGGATTAACATGGAATAGGGAGTAAAAGATTACGCTGACGAAGTCACGGGCAATCTTTATAAGTTAATCCTATGTATTTTTATGAGGCTAGTATTTAAAGGCGCATAAAAAAATGGACACCGTAATCACTAATCAGTACTGATTTGTACAGCTAAAATACTAATCATTCATTAAAATTCGGTTCAGATGTGCAATTAGTAAATATTGATGTGCCAGCCAGTATTATTGGTGCGAAGTCAGAGGGCCGTCCCTTTCACTCTCGTGTTATACACTATATGACGGAAAGAGACAGCACGATACGAAGTTGGATTTTAGAAGTTTGGAGTGCCTACTCCAAACTTCTAAAATCCAAGGTTCTCAGAGCTGCTACCGCGAACGAAAACAAATGTAGTTCGTATCTCTCCCTCTCTGTCGCACTTGCACATTCGTGCGACAGAGAGGCATATATTTCGTTTTCGGTTCCCGGTAGCACTTCAGTCCGAGCACGGCGGAGACGGCCGAAGAAAGTCAAAGAAGATTCCGTGTGTCGTCCGTCACATATATATTTTTTAACTTTCCTTGGACCTATGAACTTGAAATTAGGTGATAATGTTTATTATGACGTATGTTTTACCAAAAATACCAATATATTGATAAATCTCCCTCAATCTCCCACACACATGACCGGTTTTTCTTACATTTTGAATTTTATTTCTCATGTAGTAAAATACCCTATTCGTTTTAAAGTTGACGCCTGAGAGTCTACCCCGAATAACTATCTCCCTCTATGTCGTTCGAATATGCATGTGCGACAGAGAGGCAGATACTTCGTTTTCGGTTCAAGGTAACGCCTCTAACGTCCGAGCGCGGCGAACGGCATGAGCAGTACCACTAAGATATGGGAGAGCGAGATAGGGATAGAATTTTGCTAGACGTTTAAAATAGAGACGCAGCTTTAAGGTGGCGGACAGACCCAGCAAACATTCTAGTGGTGTCCTTTGCACGATTAATATTATCACAATACTGCGGTCGTGAATATTATCGCAGTGTTCAAATTTGTATGGATTCTGTTTCGGTTTCAGTGGGGCCCTTTACACTCAATATTATCGCGATTTTTAAAATTGTATGGGGTCTGTTAAACGCTTAATACTATCACAATACTGGTGTGTCAATATTATCGTGGTTTTCAAAATCGTATGGATTTTTCTTCAATATTCATTGCACGTGATACGGATCGTGATATGAGTATATCGCGTGATAATAATAACCATGTAACAGGCCCCTATGGATGTTGCTTCAATATTCAGTATTTCGCGTGATAATAATAACAGTTGGTAATATTTTCTCCAATTAATGGAAGCTATTTAACAACTTGTTCCGTTTTGCCAAAGGTATTTCACATTCCGATACGCGCACCATCCAGGAATAGGAGCCGTCAGACCAGAGGGCCTACCACGATCTGAAAACGAAGTATTTCCCTCTCCGCGCTCGAATATGCAAGTGCGACAGAGAGGCATATATATTTAGTTTTCGGTTGGTAGCAACTTAGTCCGAGCGTGGCGGACGGTCGAAGAAAGTCAAAGAACATTCCGTGTGTTGTCTGTCACACATATAATTTTTTAGCTTCCCATCGACCTATGAACTTGAGATTAAGTGATAATGTTTATTATGAAGTATATTTTACCAAAAATATCAATATATTGATAAATCACATTTGTTTTTTAGTTGTACGGAACCCTCAGTGTGCGACTCCGACGCACTTAGCTGGTTTTTATTACATTTTGAATTTTATTTCTCTTATAGTAAAATACCCTATTCGTTTTAAAGTTGACGCCTGAGGGCCTACCGCGAACCAAAAACGAACTATCTTCCTCTCTGTCGTTCGAATATACATGTGCGAGAGAGGCAGATACTTCGTTTTCGGTTCGCAGTAGCGCCTCTAACGTCCGAGCGCGGCGAATGGCATGAGCTGAGGGTCTACTCCGAAATTCAAAATCCTAACTTCGTATGGTGCCGTCCCTTTCACTCTCCTGTCATAGACTTTATGAGTGAAAGGGACGGCACCATACGAAGTTCGGATTTCGAATTTCGGAGTAGTCCCCCAGTACCACTAAGTTATAAGATAGAGCGAGATAGGGATAGAATTTTGCTAGACGTTTAAAAGCCATAAGTCACATAGTAGTTTGTCACAAACAAAATAGAGACGCAGCTTTAAGATGGCGGACAGACTCAGCAAACATTCAAGTGGTGTCCTTTACACGATTAATATTATCACAATACTGGGGTGTCAATATTATCGCAGTTTTCAAATTTTTATGGATTCTTCTTTAATATTCACTTTCATATTCATGTAACAGGCCCCATACATTCGCTTTGAAGGCGGTTGTTGTGACAATCAGTCTAGCTAGCACGATAGATTATACCGTTACGTTTTATGTGACGTTTTAATACATTTCGCCCATATAACGTGACGGTATAAGTTATCGTGCTAGCTAGGATGATAGGTGTATAGAACGCTTGAAAAACAAAACGCTGCAGACGCGGCTAGCCGAATCCACACAATGGGCGATGATGGCCCATCACCCAGAACGCAGCCCAGGCCATGTGCCAACATACCGGATGCAAAAATAGTTCACGATTTTCGAACGTAGCCGACACTGTCAACCAACAAATTGAATATAGCAATATAGTCTGTGGGCAATATGGCCGACGTTTTGTCATCAAATTAACACTTTTAAATGCAAAATACGCGACAATCCGAATTTTGCGGATACATATGTTCAACTCAAAAATCGTTATTTTTATACGTTCTTCAATTTGAGACAGGTCTCGTTCGGGTCTACCGTACCCCTGCACGAAATTATTAATATAGAAATTCAGCTTCGCACTGTTGCATTATATTCGTAATTCAATGAGTGTCACTCTCTCGTTCTGGCAATCACTAAGCTCTGCTTGCGTGTAAGCGAGCACACGAACCTCTAATCAAACCGATTGTCGCAAATAAATAAGAGGAAATTATGGCTAAGACATATACTATCTTTACTGTCGTTCTTATACAAATTTTCCAGGGGGCAAAGATGAGGCCGACGATGAAGCGAGCTCACCCAGAAGATGCCTATTCACTCGTGCCTTAAAAAGGTCCAGGTTATATGAACTCGGAAATACAGACGCCGGCAGAGAATTCCAAACCTTAGAAGTGCGCATTATAAAAGAAGATGCAAAGCGCTTCATCAAATCAAATCATCATGAAATTCAAATTCATTCCTATATTCGCGTACGGTAGGTACGGTTTCAGAGGAATTTCCTCCCTCGGAGGCCCCGGTTGTGGAATGAGGTTCTCCCGAGGGACTACAGTATGGGGTTCTTCAAGAAAGGAGTGTATAAATTTTTAAAGGATCGGCAATGCGCATGTGACACCCCTGGAGTTGCAGGCCTCCACGGGCTGCGGAGCCCGCCTACCTACCATCAGGCGGGCGTTAAGCTTGTTTCCCACCAACGTAGTATAAAAAATATCAATTGTACTTTTTTGAATTTCACGTTCTTTCGCCTGAAGACTATTCACAAAAACTTACTAAGGATATCTCAGCAACCGATCGTCGGGGATTAAGGATTAAAAACAAAACATTATTTTTAAATGGACGGGTTTAAGATCAATAATTTGATAATAAACATGTTATACTTATCAATATATTCATTATCAAAAGATATCTTATTTCACCGCCCTCGCATTTGATTAAATGAAAAAAAAGTTAAACAAGGATCTAATTTATCAGTTTATAATAGCTATTTCACACGTTATAAAACATCCTTATCGGGTTAATTACATCGTTTATTACACGAGGGGCTTTGTTTTCGTCTTATCCTTAATTCCAGAAAGTTCTATACACCGTATGCTTTCATACTAAGCCGTCAGGCAAAAAGTCATAAGTTGATTAGAGTTATATGACGCTTACGTCATTTTACAGCTACGATAGATAGCTAGCCGCTTTTTAGACTCACAGTATAATATCCCTGGCATATAAGTTTTGATCTCAAAAGGACTAAATGCAGTAAAAAAAATCAAACTAGTTTATGCTTTATGGTTCGTGAAATAGAGTAGTTTTTGGTGTGTTTTAGTTGACAGGACCTGGACCTCTGATATATGTCCGTGCATCGGTATATGGATGTCCTTTGATGATCTTAGATAACCTCTGATGTTACGTGTATGTGTTGTCAGTATGTGGTACGTGTTTTTATGTGACACAATTTGGAGTTGTTTTGCTAAGCGGTCATTGTTTTTGAGTTTTGCTCCTTCATAATAAATGTTAGAAATCAGAATTCAACATATGTTGGTTTGTTACTTTTGTTGGAAATATTTTGAAAATGATTTCTGATTATTATGGACTCATCATCACTATCATCATCAGGGCTCGAACTTTTCGTGCCGCTGACGTAAAATTGCATATAGGATGATTCCAATTGGTGTTATAGCAATTATCAATCTTTAATGATCAATAATTTAATCATGAATTTATAATGGTCTTTTTGCAAATACGGCCTATTGCATCCTGCGCCACCCGCATCCAGCGGACTCCTGATGCCTTTACCAGCAGTTTATTATGGACTGAAGTTAGCCAAATATCTGCTTAAACCTTTTAAAACAAATTTCCTAACCCTAGGGAAAATCCGTCGACAGACATCATGTTTTTAAGATAATGGGCTACTGTTTTTGTGCTCACCAGTTGGCGCCACTGCTGAGTAAGGTCCGAAGTACAGTGTCAAAGTCCTTGTTATTATGGGCGCGATAATATTTTTTTCTCAAACATGCAATGAAATATTGATGTTATGTTCCTTATAATAGGCTGCGAAGTATGACGTTTCAGGTGCGGCTAGGACAAGAGGTCGTTAATGGAATTTCATACAAATCTTGCAGGCCTAGGCCGGCAAAGTCCTCTTTTTTAATTCCATTCCACATAAATTTGTGGCACAGGCATCATGACATTCTGCCACCAAGCGTATTAAAAATATTTTTTTTTTTTAATTTGTTGTTTATTTCATTGCATGTTTGAGAAAAGCACTATACATACCTCAGCGGGAAATTTGGGGTTGCCCGCCTTAGACCTATCCGGCCAAGCTTCGCTCGGCCGTATATATGTCTTCGGCCGGCAACCCCTTTCGTCCCGGCCTCTGTAGTAATGTACTATTCCTTCCCTGAAGTTGTTGTTGTACACATTCCTACTTCTGCATTCATTATCATCCTCCTTGCGTTTATCCCGTCTTACGACGGGGTCCGCTTTCCTGATCTTTTGCTTCCACTCCGCTCTGTCCTAGACATTCTCTTCATTCAACCCACAGCCGTTCGTATCTTTGCTGACGACATTGAGCCACCGTGCTAGTAACTTGGGTCTTCCTCTTCGCCGAGCACCAGGCAAAGTAAGACCAAGAGCTCTGTTGAAGACGTATTCTCTCGGTCTTCTTTTGACATGCCCAAACAATCGAATCCGATTTTTTTAGAGCTTAACGGCGATGTCTCTTACGCCGAGGCTTTCGTGGATATATCCATTCCTGTTCTTATCCTGCCTCGAAACGCCAGACACCTCAGCATCTTCATCTCTGCAACATAGATGACTTGGCTAGGGCTTGGATATGGACAGGACTGGTTTTATTATCGAATTTATACACGAAGCCTTTCATTTTAATAGGTATTTTACTCTACTCAGAACACTGGCGCAAACTGGGAGAGGCCTTTACTCGTAAAGAGGTCCACTCATTAAATTAAGTTTTAGTTAATAAGTCACAAATATATGTCGTCTAAACAAGATGACATTTGCCGACATGTTTTTATAAATCCAATGCTTATATGTTAATCATATTACTTTGTTATTTTAATCGTCTATTTGATATCATCGATAACGTCATATGATTAATATATTTCATGTTAGATAATCTATTCAAATTAGATACATTCCGTTTGGAAATATTGTTATGAATGTTTCCAATAAGTTACTTAATCATTTATTTGTCTTTTTACAGGTAAGCGGCCTTCTAACAAGAATAACTCAAATAACTCCAAATAGATAGTGAGTATCAGATTAGAATTCGGATTTATTTTAAAGATATGCAGCAATAAACTGAGTCACTGATAACAATACAATGACAAGCCTAATCCCAGTAAGGTCTAATTTCCCCCCTGGGTTGGGAGGTCAGATGGCAGATGCTACGTAAAAACTAGTGTCTACGCCAATTCTTAGGAATCGGTAGTGGACCCCGGGCATCCTTCAGGATGCCTCAGTTCTGGGATAACGCTAAGACGATGATGATGAAATAGAGCAATAGTTCATTATTCTTAAACTTAAGTTTCTGTAATAATATCCTTGTTTCTTTCTGACGAACACAAAAGCCAATGTTACAGACAAAGATGAACGTATTTTAACTTGTTTATTAAAGTTACTGATGGATTGCACCCGTTGCATTGCATCAAACCATCTGTCAGTTGTGTTTCGTTAAAATGTTATTTCATTGTATAGCAAGTTTGTCAATTTTATATTTTGATGTTGTTCGGTCTGCAAATGTAACTTGGTGCAACCTTAACCAAAACACTAGAATCCTCTTCCGTGACTTCATTAATGTGGCCTTAACTGACCATAGACAAAAACCGAAAGTGTCAACAAAAATAATTGTTTACCTGTCACTTTCCGCCATAGATTAAACAAAATTTATCGCATTATCTCTATGGAATCACTTTCTTGTGTGTATACGCCTTTAAAACAGGTTTTTTCATATAATTAACTTTTGAAAACTCTTACATTGCGAGACAAGTCTACTGGAAAACCAACTTTACATCCATTGTGTAGAGTTGAAAATCAAGCAATAAATAAAAATTAAGATGATGTTACGTAGATTACTTGTAAATAATAACACAATCAGAACTGAAATGTGTTGAACTCAGAGTGAATTCATTTGAAATTGAATCTTATGTGTTGGTATTTGAGTGTAATATCAAACGATTTTGGTCTTCATTTGTTATGTTTTGCATAGTAATGTGGCATGTAAGGTGTTTTCTAAAAATCTACATAGCGTAGGAGTATAGTACTACAAATGAAATTCGTGTTTTGAAATGGAGGACGTTGACCTTATATAACAATACATGAATAAAGCTTGTGCAGAGATAAAGCATAATAACATACGTATAAAATATTTACGGCACAATTTAGAGAAAAATATTTCAGTTATCTATTTGTGTCCTTTTTAGGATTCCGTACCTCGAAAGAAAAAAACGGAACCCTTATAGGAATACTTTGTTGTCCGTTCGTCTGTCTGTTTGTCAAGACCCTTTTTCTCAGGAACGCGTGGAGGTATCAAGCTGGAATTTATATCAAATACTCAGGTCTACTGTCCCTTGGAGCGGTTAAATTCAGTTCAGGTGATGCACCCAGCCTGCAGTGCTGCTGCAAGGATTCGGAAGAGCTGACTACGGAGAGAAGGAGGTGTTAAGCAAAGCAAAGCAAAATAACGGAGGCGGCTCGCTTGCCCCTCCTAGTGTAGCATATGAGGCAGGACGTTAACGGAGTATGTGAACCTTAACTGCGCGCTAACTTAACCGCAAACACTAAAATAATCGGAGTAAGCGAGTTCACTTGATCATTTTGCACCAACTTCCACCGCCCCGCCGCAGCCAGCAACTTCTTGGCCGAGAAACCAGTGCACCATGTACATACGGTAGGGAATGTAGTTTCGCAGTCGGGATATTAGGAGATAAGGGAGGTGGAGCCGGCCCGAATACTAGCATCATAAAGCCAGCGTAGGGTAGATAGATTCTATGCTTGGTGTGTAATATATATTATTAATTGTTGACTGCTTTGTCCCTCCCATTTTCTAATATTGACCCTCAGGTTCTGACAATGAACCTCTTCGCACTTATCGCAGTTGTTAATTAAGGTCGAGTCCACTGCGTCTTAGGTCTAATGTCCTCGGAGCTGTGAAAAAATCAAAATTCTAAGCCAACGCAATCAAAAGATACAGCCGTTTATGCTGCAATTTCCGCAAATTTTCGCCACTCGTAAGGGAATCAAAACCTACAGGGTACTTTCCGTGAACTCAGAATCGTGAAATTTGGTACGAAGCAACGTCTTATAGCACATATAAAGGAAAAATTGCGAAAACCGTAAATTTTTAGTGACATCATATAATAAAAATAAATTTACGGAACCCTCGTTGCGCGAGTCCGACTCGCACTTGGCCGGTTTTTTTATATAAAAAAGAACATACAAAATGTACACATTTTTGCTATTGAGTGTATATTATAAAAGAGCCGCAATTCGACACGCTATCGCTAGTCTATACTTAGAAACTGTCATGTCGCTGAAGATTGAAATTATTTTTTCTGGTTTCAAAAAAGTACAGTTCGTGTCACAAACTATCATAGAAAATGAAACGATTTTTGGCCCAATTTGCCGAAGTACGAAATGAGGCTGATCATATGGCGACACACCTTTAGACTATTATGTCGGCCATAAAATAAATGCTCTATCTACCTATAAATATTTTACATAGTAAACGTGACTAGAGCCAACTAATGTTACAACTAACGACGAAATCACGATAAATGGCTGCCCTTCCAAGTAAATGATTTGACCTTTTTTTACACAACAGTGGCGAAGGCTTTGTCGGTATAATAAAAATAAATATTGGTGGACAATCTTACACAAATCGACTTAGTCTCAAACTAAGCGAAGCTTGTACATACATACACTCGCGGACTTTTATAATTCAGCCATTTAGGTGCCAAACTGATTTTGCTCTTACATTGACAAAAAAAAATGTGCAACCGAGACTTGGCCTCGATTGAACGCTATGGAGTAGAAGATGGCTAAAAATTGTGCATAGATACGAGTATGCTGCCAACTTCACAGTAGGAGGAAATTCACTATTTGGCTAATATGAACAATTCGTTGATTTTGATGCACGTAGCGTTACACGATTTTCGGGAAATCTGTTATATCATTAAATTAAATGAAAAACACGATTATCATTACCAATAACATTCATATAACTTCAAGTGACATGGCTGCGCTTAAAAATGGCACGAGTTTCGAAAAGTACGCCTTTAATACATATATACTGTGCATTTACCCTTCTGACAAGTTCTATATACGTGTACTACATAGTACTACATACATACATAAACTCAAGCCTATATTCCCAAAAGGGCCTACCCCTACCCCACACGAAAATTAATTTCCGTGCCACTTTTAGCAATTGTAAATTGCAGTGACAGGTTGCTAGCCCACAACAGACTTCAACCTAGTTCCCACAGTCGATTCTTACGACACCCAATGGAAGAAAGGGGTTGGTGCTTTCTCACCCGGCCCCTTACGGAGAAACATATGTGTTCTAGCAGACAAAATTCTCGTTTTTGAAGGTGGAAATGTCAGTTGATATTTCCTAACGCTCATTCGATAAATTACTCGATACGCATTCAATCCTGACGCTCTTGAGATTGATCAGTATACGGTTATTATTTATTTTCAAATTGGTACAATGATCCATCCCAAATAATCCCAATGGCTTCATTCTGACCTTAAATTACATCACGATTCTACGATTGATAAAAAAGTTAATGAATAGAAAGGTGAAAGCCGTACCGTTAACCGTGAACTCTACCATAGAGTCCTTGCTCTAAAGAGCTTATGTGCATAGACTAATCACTGCGCTTGTGACGTTATTAGTGAAAAGAGTACAAAGGAGTGCGCACAATGCGTTTTGATGCACTAAGCTTTGATTTAGGGTTGTCAACTGCTCGAAGTATGAGGTTTGAGGGTATCTATTCATACATATGTGGTATGCTTACCATCAGGCAGGCCGTAAGCTTGTTTGCCACCGCCGTAGTATTAAAAAAAACTATTTTAAGTCACCTATCCTTCCTTTATATCGTTAACAGAAGTGCCAATGACTGGGTTCACAGTTTTCTATTAGTTTGATTACAATCAGGTATTTATTTATCAGGGCCTGTCACGCGATTCCTCCTCTGATTTGCATATTTACGATTAATAGGCATTTAGCCATTTATACATTTATCATGAAATGAGAATAAAAAATAAAGTACTTGCTGGATTCAAACCAGGGAACTTCTGGAATAGGCGGCTAAGCTATCAGAATTTTGGTTAGCGGTTTCGTGTGTGTTTACTAAGAATGTCAATCCAATTGTCTTTGAGTTTTTTCTTTTTATATTATTTTTATTATTGTTGTCAACCCTAGCTGGCGAGATAAGCCGACTTCAAGCGTGGGTTGACCGGTTCGTTTTATCCCTAAGCCCAGTACACACTATAAACTCCTAGCCATAAATAGTGCTAGACGGCGAGTGATGTGCCTTTTAAATTTAATGGTCAGTGCGAAAATAGTTACTTTGAAGTCTTAAAGTGTCGTTTGTATTAACTATACACATTCCTTTGTTACCCTATTGTTACACTAGTAGTATTGGGGACTTCGTTTGCATTCCGCAGAACGCTTCTTGGTTTTAATGAAATAAATGTGTAATTTCAAGCAAATAGGTCCCCTTTTTAGGCGATGTCAATAAAGCGTTTGGTTGGAAATGCCGCAAATCAATGTTGTGTTCACCTATGTCTAGTCATATCCCAATACCCGCTCTTAGCTCAGATGACGTGTGCCATACTGAAAGAGTCATATATCTCTAGCAGTGGGCAATTACGTGCTGAAAATAATGGTAAATCTGATTCTCTTATGTTTATTGTCCATATAACTCCATTTGTTAATTTCTCTGTGCTACGAATAACCATCATCATCCTCCTAGCGCCATGCCCAGTACAGTTGCATCCTAAAGGATGCCTGGGGTCCGCTACCTAATCCCAAGAGTTGACGTAGGCACTAATTTTTACGGAAGCGACTGCCATCTGACCTTCCAACCCGAGGGGGAAACTAGACCTTATTGGGATTAGGCTTGTCAACTGAGTGGGCAACTTGACTGTTAGAAGTTCTCAAGCCGCCCGGAGGCCTCTAACTTGGCTTAACGACTGCTATCATAGACAGCAAACGGGATCAACGGCTTAACGTGCCTTCCAAAGCATATTTCTTTTATTTCGTTCTTTCTATAATGATAATGATTTGCCTAGTCGTCTAATAAATAGGGAACAACGCGAACTGCTAAGGAATGGATTTTGTTTCCACCCTCTTTATTCCTTGATAATTACGATCTAAGTGTCTTCAAAGCAATAGTGAATAGGCCATTAGTGAACCAGTGAGCTTCTGTCGAATCAAATGATTTCAATGTTTAAAACGTTGCGAACGTTGACATTTTTATAAAAGAGTGTTCAGTGATTGACCCATCTCATTGATGGTAACTGTAGACCGGGCGTAAGCAGAAGCTCACTGGTTCACTAATGGCCTATTCACTATTGCAACGTTTTAAACATTAAAATCACTATGTTTAAAACGTTGCAAACCTCCAGATAACCAGTTTATAATAATATTAATAAATATTGGGGGACAATCTTTCAAAAATTACCTAGTCCCAAACTAAGCAAAGCTTGTACTATGGGTAACTAGACGACGATATACATCCTTATATAGATAAATACATACTTAAATACATAGGAAACATCCAAGGCTCAGAAACAATATTCGTGATAAATGCACAAATAATGCTTTGGCCGGGATTCGAACCCGGGACCTCCGGCTTTGTAGGCAGGGTCACTACCAACTAAGCCAACGTGGCCGGCAGTTTGGTGGTTACCGGCAGATATAAAACTTAAAAATGGCCAATTAAAATTATAACACCCTCGACTTCATCATCACTTACCATCAGGTGCGATAGTGGTCAAATGCCTACCATTTTTTTTAAATAGACCACTACTTATTTTCCATGTTTATGGTTTTTATAAAAGTAAAGTACAAAAAGTATCTTCAATTTAAGCATATTATGTGCACCTATGAATGTCAATAAACTACCACCGGTTCGGAAAAAGAAGAACCGGCGTAAGAAACACGGCGAGGTGTCATCTATTCAAAAGATCATATCGTATAGTTTAATATATAAAAAAAAAACTGAAGGACATAGAACCTCCTCCGGTTTTAAAGTCTGTAAAAATTATAGTGTTAGGTGCTACAAACCTATTTTCGCGATACATTACCCGTGCAGGATGCTACCACTGCCAAACACCCCTATCCACGATGTAATCGTTTACCTTATAATATAATATAATTATATATGCTTTTGATGTAAGTGTTTGTTGTACTACAGATTTGAATTTAGGTATCTTATTTGCCGGTAACCACCAGATTGGTTATCTCTGGGTACGGATGCCAATTTTTCTAGTGGTAACAGCGAGTAATTACCACATTATTAAAACCCCAAACGAGACTGTCAACAGTATGCACCCACCCCAACATGCGCACGAGTCCTGATTCTATTCCGGTGATAGAGTTCGATTTTATTACGTCAACGGCCATTGACGGGTTTTATCGTTTTATACGAGATACGAGCGATTGTCTGAGAGACATACATCTCTATATTCAACTCCAAGGTATGCCACCCAGGCTTCTAATTTACTTATAGATCGGTCAATCTGGAAGTAAAGAGAGTGAAGAGATTGCTAGTATATACTTAAGCAGCTCTTATAATACTAGAACCTTATATTTCATTGATATTTATAATCAAGACACGTATATTTTACGCTAATCACAATTTAGTTTCGTTTATCGTACAATCGTGTAACTACTTATACAGTAGGTCCCGCTTGTATCATTAAAAAAAACCTTTGACAAAATTACGATTGACAAATGACAATTCGTATTTTACTAAAACTTCGTTTTGACAAATTATCATTCTGCTTTAATATTACAAAACATTACTTACCTGACAAACTACTCATTTGCTACGCACGTCAATACATCATCATCTGAAACCCTAAATGGACGATTCACACCGAACGGCTGGACTGAATCGTCCAAAAGACTCACACTGAATTGATATGACTCGTACTTACATAACCTACTAAGTTTGCTTCGCGACAGTCAGGTTGGATTTAAAAGAAAGGTGTCAGAGCATTTCAGCTCTCTGGACTACGTGAGATCGTGAAACGTTTTGTGCATATGTTACGCCAGTTCGCTACTAATAAATTGTTCTACGTATTTTATTCCTTGCATGTGTTTATTTTTTTTAACTTTTAACATTTTACTCTGCCCCGGAAACCTTTCTATCTGTTAATGTGTGTTTTATTGTTTTTTATTATTATCCAAAATGTTAGTTTCCCTTTATACGATATACTCTTGATATTGTATAGCTTATAGTTTTAAACTTTGTTGTAGAATGTTCATAGATACTAATTTAAATGGGTTACCTATAATTAAATAAACATCCAACTTAAACGTTACTTAAGATACTTATGGATTTTGTATGACAATAACATGTTGGTGCATGATCCTAAAAAAAATAGCTCACGCCGTAAGTATGATATGTATAAAAACAAATGAATTATCATAAACAAAGTCATTATCATTCGCTTGCCCTTATCCCATTTCCATGTATGTATGTGTGTATCAGCTTTAAAACAAATAATAAATTAGTCCATATAGGCGCCCGATAGAAACATAATAGCTTAATAATACCAAAATAGATAGCCGACAAAGCAAATGAATAGGCACTAAGTCTATAACAATATTCAAATTGTCTCAACACGGCTCAAAGCCATTATCGGGTGCGAACACGTTGTAATATAAAGATATGATGCCAACGCCTTTCTCGTGGGGAATTAATTTTAAAATAAAAGCAATCGTGTTGTAGACCAGTCAACGAGAGGTATAGTCAACGTATCATTTTCAAGCTTGCGTAAGGTAACTACATAATAATAATAAATATAATTTATTTCCAAGTTACATTAATAGAACATACCAGGGGTCTTCGCACTAGGCTACGCATGTTTCGCGGAGAACCACCACCACCACCTCCCCAATATCAATATCACCTCCCCCAATGTCATGGGGGGTAAATGCCATAATCGCCACGCTTGGCATGCGGGTTGGCGATTGCAGTATCTCTACCGCACTCCAGGGTTGCTGCTGCCCGTCCCCCGGTGGTCTTAGTCGTAGTTTTTAGGACATACCCGGGTCCAACGGCTCTAACGTATCGCGGGGAACCAGTTACAATTTAAATACCAGAACAAATTACGTTTTCAAGTCTAATTTGGTAAGAAACTATAAACTAAGGTCAATACTAAACACAATACTGCAATTAAATTATTTTTTAAATGTCATTTTACATGCTAAAAACACCATTATAGTAGTCGGAGGTTAAGAAGTTAATCCTGACACCTGTCATTTCCATACCGTTTACAACCTTGACCAAACGAACTTGACAAAAATGTCTCATTGTCTGGTGACTGCTGACATAATAATATATCTATAGTAATTGTTGTTGGTTTAGATAGCGTTACCGTTTTCCCGATTCTATTCTAAAATAGCTACCCTGAATCCAGTTTGATACCTAATGAGTTTTAAAACAATATGTATTCCAAAAGCTGATGCTGTTTATGAAATAAGCAGGAGTGTGAAAGTTATTCATATGCACCTATCGGTGCACTCTATGCATCAAGTCAAGCATCAAGTTTTTTTTAAATAATTTATATGAACAATCAAGGAATTTTAGTTTATGACCCTTTCGGACTTTTTTAATAGAAATAGAGTCCAAAAGTGACCAGCAACATACACATGTACATCTGTTGACATTGTCTGACTCGATTAGGCAATATTTTATTTTGTAAGTTTTGTATTAGGTACATATATGCATATATAATACAAAACATACAAAATAAAATACCTGGCAATGTTCCCTCTACCTAAGATCATCATCATCATCATTCTAGCGCTATTCCAGTATGACTATCCTGAAGTATGCCCGGCGTACTAGTGCCTACGCCAATTCTTGGGATAAGGAAACCTTATTCCAAGAATCGGCTTAGAGACTAGTTCCGACTAGACTGTAAAAAGTTACGGAAATTACTGCCATCTGACTTTCCAACCTAAGGGGTAAACTAGATCTTATTGGGATTAGGCTTCTCAAGTGAGTGGGCAACTTGAATGTTCTCAAGCCTTCCGATGTTCTACAATAATATTCAGATGGACCTTGTTGATTGGGGTATTTAGTTATGAACTATATTCTGGTTTTAAGATTGTAATCGATTTTAGATGCCCGACAGGAAGATCGTGGATTCAAATATTTTTCAAGCGGGATAAAACGGCAAATAATAATACTATAGTTGTAAAGTTGTAATTTGGCTTTTAAGGAACGTTATTGCAGGTTCATACCCAATTTTAAAATGTTCATTAGTGATAATGTTACATTAATTAGAAACCATCCAGAATGAGGAGGATTACTCTTGTAAATACTGTATAATCTGTTTATAATAATAACTTTAGTTTTGGTTAAATGCATATATGTATACATGTGCCCAGGGTAAAACAGACTGAAAACAAGAAATGGGTGTCACATTTTTGTAGGTGTTTGAAATTAGGTAGATTGCCACACAGCAGTCCCAGACGTAGGTATTTATTTAGCCAACTAAGCCTTACCTCACCGCCGTACCGTCAAACAGCAAAGTTCAAAATTGAATGGCAAGTACGGCTATAGCCGTTACCGCCGGCGTACGACTACCTCTAAAGTTTATGTTCTGTGTTAGTGTCATGGTTTCATATATTTGTTCGCAATAAAGAGTCTATTGTATTGTTTTTATGGTATGTTACTCAAGTTTCTAATTATTAGCAACAAGCATGCATTTTTTAATCACGCGACTATCGATTACGGGTTTTTTTTAATAGGCCTCGAATTCTAACTGGTATATCAATGAATTCTTGGAACTTATTTTGATAATACTGTGACGGTATACAGTCTATCACAAATCAATGAGAATGGAAGAAGAAAACTTAATGCTACCGGATAATTGAACACACCAATGCAATTTTTTTTTTGATATTCAACTATTTTAATTCTTGATTTCATGAAATCCTCTTGTACAACGAAAATTGCATATAAATAAATATTAGGGGACATTTTTTACTCAAATCGAACTAGTCCCACAGTAAGCTCAATAAGGCTTGTGTTATGGGTACTAGACGACGATATATTTAATAGATATATATTTAAATACATAGAAAACGTCCAAGTCTCAGGAACAAATGTCTCTGCTCACCACAGAAACAAAAGCCCTTACCGGAAATCGAACCCTTACGGGAACGAATTAGGTAACGATACGTTTATTGTCAAACCATTCTGAACAGGAATCCAAAGAAATTATTTAAATAAATAAAACTAAATAAATAAATATAGGAGGACAATCTTACACAAATCGACCTAGTCCCAAACTAAGCAAAGCTTGTAGTATTGGTCCTAGACGACGATATACATACTTAGATATATAGATAAATACATACTTAAATACATAGAAAATATCCAAGACCTAAGAACAAATATCCGTGCTAAATGCACAAATAATGCCCTGGCCGGGATTTGAACCCTTAAAATGGCTGTAATGACTTTAAATTGCTTTATAAAAACTTATTTATTACTGAAAACAATATAGACAGACGCAAAGGTTTACTTTTGAAGGATTGTTTACATACGTATTTCGGTTTGTCACCTATATACTCCATATTGTTGAATAAGTATGTTGTATTATCTCCGCTTCCAAAGGTTGTCTGGAAGAGATCGCTCTTTCGCGATAAGACCACCTATTGTTGTCCTCTTACTACATACATACATATAACGAATTTCCATTAGCTACGATCTTGACATACCTACAACTTTCGCTTCATCAACTCTCATAACATTCCTCTTACTTTGAGCTTTATATTATGTACTAATGGTGTCTTTTGAGGTCTGAAATCAAATGTACATATTTGTATTGTATTGTTAACCAGGGCCAATATTCCATACTTCTGTATTTCTAATATCATCATCATCATCATCACCATCATCATCATATCAGCCGAAGGACGTCCATTGCTGGACATAGGCCGCCCCCAAAGAGTGCCTCAATGGCCGGTCCGGCGCCATCCGCATCCAGCGGACTCCTGCGACCTTTACCAGGTCCTCAGTCCAACTTGTGGGGGGCGTACCCACGCTTCGCCTTCCGGTACGTGGTCGCGGCTCGAGAACCTTTCCGCCCCAACGGCCATCGGTTCTACGTGCGATGTGCCCCGCCCACTGCCACTTAAGTTTAGCGATTCGGAGGGCTATGTCGGTTACTTTGGTTCTACTGCGGATGGCCTCATTTTTGATTTGAGACACTCCCAGCATATCCCTCTCCATTTCTCTTTGGGTGACTTTAAGCCTTCTTATGAGGCCCACAGTAAGCTATATACCTACCTGCATATGTCTGACCTACATTTACGCTTATTCCTTACAAACTATAGGACTCAAGCTACTCTGATGTAGTGAGACTGAATTACAAAGAGTTTAAACTTCGTACAATGGCGGGAAGCAATCAAAATTCCCCTTTCGATTGACTTAAAGTGGTCAGTAATTCACAGACATGTTAAAATTACTTAAGCACATGTAAATATCGTGTGTTCCGTATGTAGTTTTATGGCGAAAAGCTTTTTGCCGCTTAATAAATATTTCTCATTCATTATTTATGTCACTAATATAAATATGTCAGAAATATTACAACATATATTACGCCCGCGACTTCATCCGCAGTGATGTCATTAATTGCACTCTCATACAAATTTTCAACTCGCTTTTGATATCTTTAGCGTATGTTTCATTCAGAAATTCAGAAACTCCTCCGGGACTCACATCAACTTTACTTCATGTAGGGTATAGCAATTTTCACTCAAACACGGCTGTTTCCTGTATTTTAATTAACCATAACACATTCGCTATTACATATCCGGTTAGAATAGAACTAGAGAAGTTTATATTGATATTTATATAAGTACTAATAGAGCTCACGTAGACGACGTTAATAAAATAGATAGTTGACAACTTATAAAAGTTGAAAAGACCCCGACATATTCATGTTCATAACTCATATCGGCTTAACTTATTTTGATAAAACACATCTAAGAACTACTGGAAATCCTTGTTCACTCGTTTAAGAGCTAATACGATGCGACAGACACATACATACACAGATACATATATGTTAAATTTGTAACGCCTCTTTTGCGTTTTGCGTCGGGTGTTAAAAAGAACGTGGGTCACCCTCTGTTACACCCTCGTGTTATACACTATGTGACGGAAAGGGACGGCACGATACGAAGTTCGATTTTCGAAGTCCGGAGTAGGTCTCTCCCTCTAGATGAGACTAGCACGAGTCCAGGTGATTGGTGTAATCAAAGACAGACCCATGCTTAGCAGTGGACGATTACAGGTTGAAAAATGGCTGAAAATTATGAAATAATGATGATGTTGAATGGCGGTTTTACCTTTTATCTAAAAGCTATTCAATCTGTTAATTTCCGATCATTGTTTAAATGCATCTACTCGCAACACTGACCTTACAACCAACGAGTATCATCGCATCTCTACAGAACCCTAAAATCTTACACCACAATAAAACCACACTTCCTCCGAACCCGATATCATCTCGGCGGCTCACTTTGATGCTATCCCACTCGGCAGGCAACCCTCTCTGTCTCATAAGTTGATCGCAACACGGCTCGACTCATACTCGCGTCTAGAATATCTTGACCCCGAAATTTTTTTTATATCGTGGCGGTATTGGCGGTGGTAATCAAGCATTTAATGTAGCCTCCAAGGAAATTACAAGCGCTGCCGGCCAAAAGGTCGAATCCAATCATATTCGACGTTGACAGACAAGGATTATTTCAGGTCCCTCTCATCGACCTAAATAACATTAATATTTATATATGTATATTTTCATTGTATCACGTCTAGGAAATTAGTAAACACATGTTGTCTTGTTGAACTACACATCGTAAATATTTTTCCTCTTTTTGTATCCATCCTCAGATTTACTAATTATTAAGTAGGTCGGTAGGACGGTCTGGCTCGGTTCTCCATACAAACGTATTTACCCTCTCATTTTAAAACGCCATGCTAGAATAACATGAAAATTTGTATACACAATGGGATAGGTCGGACCATAGTTTCTGTTGCTAGAAATTGTAAAAGAAAAAAAAATACAGCGGCTTTTTGAGTGTTTTACGGCTTGTATGAAAACCTTAATAATCGCTGTATTTTTTCTCCATTATAATTTCTAGCAACAGAAAGTATGGTCCGACCTAGATATGCCGGATCCCATTGTGTATACAAAGTTTCATGTTATTCTAGCCTGGCGTTTTAAAATGAGAGCATAAATACGTTTGTATGGAGAACCGAACGTACTGCGCACTCTTCAGTATTACCATTGTAATAAGCATATTTTTGGGAGAAAATGACTGACTGTCGAGTTTCTTTCGGCGTTTCTTCTCGGCAGTGGTCTTCTTTTTCAGAAACGCTCGTAGATTTTCACTTGTAAAAGTGCCATTGCAGCCTACTTGCAGACTAAAGTTCATTTATTTCATTTAGTTCATTTATTTATTTCATCAACAAAAGGGCTTCCTCCTTACTCCTTCGTCCTTACTCATTACTAATACAACACCACGTACAGTCGACATCAAATTTATGTTTTCTCTTTCACCTTATACTACCACCTCCACCATTGTGATAAGGCGAAAAGTGTAAACATATCTTTGACTTCGACTATACCTACAGAGCATTAAGTGGTGATGTTGTAGCTAGTCTTCTGTAATAGTACATTACACAACTACGTAGGGTGGTAAAGCAAAGAAAGGCTGAGATCGCAGATCTTGCGGCCCGAGCTGTTAGGCGAGGGACCTATATATATGCGATCGAGGGCTTTATTTATTACCCCCCGTGTTGTGTACATCATTTTATTACTACACTTGGCCAAAAAGCGGTTTTTTCCGTACGCGTAGCGTGCACTAAAAGCCACTTTTTGGCCAGGAATGGTATACTCGTAAAGTAAGTTCCTCAGTAGTGCTGCTTCGAATATGAGAGAGATGACTTACGAGCGTACTCCATTTCTCTTTTAACTAAATAGGTTACGGTAGATTTAAATCTCATTTCCCATAGTAAAAATCACAGTTGGTTTAGTACAATCAACAGCAAAATTACATGATCATTTTAGTATCTTGTAACTTTCACTACTTTGACGCATCCCAACCGTTGCAGTATTGGTACGTTAGTGCGACAAAGTAATAACATGATCATCGTTATTGCTGTTGACTGTACCTGTCGTACGTTCGAAAAGTTACTTAATTACCCTGTTCTGTGCCCTGCTCACACAGAAAAAGAGGGGCGTTCTTTAGTTTATTATTATTACCTACACTTATACTGCTTGGCATGAACTGATATTTTAGTAAAAGAAAGCATTACGAATACCAGTCAAGAACCATCCTCTATCCTTCTCGCACATATAGTGTTCTTTGACTTGTTTGTCGGTGTCCCTTTCAGGATGTAAAGTCAATTTGATATGATGGCAGATAAAAATGACGTGGGGATATGTTAGTTTTGGACGAGGCAGGAATTGTAACGAGGATTTTGACACGCCCTACGTTTTACTAATGATCGTTGTATATGTATGAGGCAATATGACATGATGTCATGTTTATGTCATTTGAGACGGCTATGTGATAATATTCCCATGGTCCATGTATTATAAATAATTTGGAGTATTTCTTTTTTAACCCCCAACGCACAAAGAAGGGTGTTATAAGTTTAACGTGTCTGTCTGTGTATCTGTGTGTCTGTGTATCAGTCTGTGTTATTGTAGCTCCCAAACGGATGAACAGATTTTCGTTTACTTTTTTGTGTCATAGATAATTTTATCCCGAGTGTTCTTAGCCATGTTTCATGAAAATCTGTTCCGCCGTTTTTGAGATATTGAGCTTTGAAATGAAAATGTCGGGGGTTTTTCAAGTTTTCTTAGTTGCAGTTATTAATTTAAGTGAGTATGTGATGGCGGCAAAGAACAAACAGCTAGAATTAATTTTATTCAGTTCGATTGAGCTGAAATCTTTGCTATAACCACCTCAGCTGACGGACGTCCACTGCTGGACATAGGCGTCCCCCAATTTCATGGGGAGTAAATGCCATAATCAGCACGCTTGGCATGCGGGTTGGCTGGTAGCGTACCAGTAGGTACGCTAATTAGTACGTATGATGTATACTTACATATACATATATATATCTTGGATTGAAGCCACAATCCTCTTAGGGTCACTGAGCTAATAAGTTAAAACTTTGCGGGTCAACTTCACTTCCGTAGATAAGTGAAAATACCCAATTGCCAAATACAATATCTTATCAAGGGGCACGCTAGTGCAG
Organism: Notocelia uddmanniana; assembly: GCA_905163555.1. Lineage (NCBI taxonomy): Eukaryota > Metazoa > Arthropoda > Insecta > Lepidoptera > Tortricidae > Notocelia > Notocelia uddmanniana. The sequence goes on along the minus strand of LR991074.1, from coordinate 10,318,611 downwards.
CCAAGTTCGTTCGATAAACAAGTTAGTAATAAAGAAGTTAGTTAATGATATTATCGCGGTACTTAAAGACATGTTTCATTCATGATACGGAAATAGGTTAAGTTTTGTGTGGTCCAAGTAATAGGTACTGAATAAAAATTAGGTAAATTGACAACGGCCTACGACTATTATGGTCTCCATTTTCAGCACTTAGTCCGTGAAAGTCGGACCATTGTGCGTGACGAGAACGCCGGCTAGGGCCATCTAGCCAGCCTAACTCCAACCAGAAGCGCAGGATCCTCCTGGTGTCACCACAGGCTTCGCGGAGTGACCAGGGTACGTTTAGGACTTGAGTCCATTGTGTAGCTACACCTTCACATTCCAGGATGACGTGGGGAGCTGTTTCATCGGTCGACAGGCATCCCCTGCATAGGTTGCATAGGGGGCAGTCGGTCGTACCTAGAACATATAACTGTTTGTTGAGTGAGCAATGTCCAGTGATGATGCCTACGTTTATACGTAGTGACGCTGACGCCTAGTAAATCGTGCATCCGGGTGCGACACTGTTTCCCGGGATTCTGTGCATGTACTGGTAATATTTGTATTTGTTCATTGATCAGCGTGTTGTTCTGATGTTCTATGACGCAGCCAGTAGACCTACGAGTCTATGCATGATTTACTTAATTGTACTTTCTATTTACCGTAGCTTTATTTACATAAGTTAATAATAATCAAAGTATAGTTTATATGGCATTTCCTGAATCATACTAGATTTCCATCATCATCAACTCATTTTCAACGAACAGCATCAACACTTCTTTCCGCGAACCCTTCCCACTTGTTATTCAGGACGCGAAACCTCTTACCCTAACGTCACAAGATCATATCAAATCACTGTCGGTTACGCCCTTATAAACACTGCCAGTTTCCATACTATTTTAATGTCACTTACGCCTTTTTACGAACAAGATAGCTCGACTCTAAAAGGTTGTAACTTCATATCACTTTGGTGCGTTTTCGTCTTTAAACACGGGCCAGCTGCCGGACTTAAACACAGCGGTCGTAACTTTTATAGTTTAAACGTCACTTACGCCATTTTGAGAATCACATGGCTACCGGAAACAATGACTGGTGACCCTACACACACTTACATGTGATTACCCAAATTAACTTGTGCTAATTACAATGGAAACTATACACGAGTATGCACTTTCTACTTCACACCTTTTTAACTCATTAGTGTTTGATTTGTGTTTATAGATGTTGCTTCAGCTGTTGCAGTCAATTACTCGTACCTACGACGAATAAACGCGTTTTATGAAAAAAAAGTAGGGTTTTAATTATATTGAGTGGGTACATCTTACGTTGGCTAAGCTAAATCTATTTTGGTTACTAAATAAATAGAACGACTTTATTGAAACTTATTCTTTAGGTATAACTTTATTTGCCATGTGTTTCTGCGAATAGTCACCGACCCTATTACTTTTATTTCAGCGCCATCTAGCGTTAGTAAATAAATTAAAAAACGTTGATTGTATGGCAGCTAACTCATATAAGCTGCTAACAAAGAAGTATCCAGTTAATAAATGCAATAAAAAATAATTAAATAAAAAATCCCCTTAATATTCATAATATAAAACGATATCGAAAATGCAAAACGTACGAAAAAGATACATGCCGGTGCAGGAACAGCAACTGCAATATGCTCCCGAAATGCAATCCGTTGAAACTAAAAACTAGGTCAACTTCAAAGTAGGTCGATTATAGGTTCACTAAACTCGAATTTGCACAATTACGTCATTATCACCCGTGCCAAACAATTTGGCACGAAACCCGGTGTTCTATGAAATTGTTTAAAATGAATGTTTCCACCGTGCCAACACAAACGTCGTATCCACATAAAAGTTTCATAATAACATACGCCCTTTTGACATTGCGCGTAACATCTGCGGTGCTGTGTTTGCTCAATTGTGCCAAGATAATTGTCGTATCTACATATGACTTCCATACTGATATGCGCCCTTTTGACATTGATTGCAACATGCAGCTATTTGCGAGCTCACATAAGTCAATGGCAGGATATAAACGACAAATAAATTAATTATTTTTAACACTCCTTGACCTATTATAACTGCCACCTAGTTGAGGGCTGGGTTTATAATGTTTTTACGCAAAAAGATACAGGCGAGCTATAAGATAGAGCCAGATAGGGTTTACAATACACCTAGTTGTAAGCAGAGGTTAAAATGGAGGGAGAGAGGTGGAAATTAAACATCCATGTACATCAGTTAGCTGCAGAGTAACATGAACCCCCCACCCTGTACATAGAAGTTTGTATACATACAAACTTCCAGACAACCTATACTCATCACCACAGAATAGTATAATATACTAGAATAATAATAGTAGGTATTATACACTATCACAAAAGCTTTAATGAGCTTCCTATGGGGATAGTTCAATTATGATTTTGTCTAATATCTGACTTCAGAAAAGGACCATGAGTTAATATTGCCTGCAAACACCTTGAAAGTGAAAGAATTAAATGATTGCAATGTCTATGTAGGTAAAGGTTAAGTGGCAAATTGATAGCTGTGTAGAGCGCTTAAGAGGGCGCAGTACGTTTGGTTCTCCATACAAACGTATTTATGCTCTCATTTTAAAACGCCATGCTAGAATAACATGAAACTTTGTATACACAATGGGATCCAGCTTGTCTAGGGCGGAAATTAGTTTCTGTTGCTTGAAATTATAATGGCGAAAAAATACAGCGATTATTAAGGTTTTCATACAAGCCGTAAAAAACTCAAAAAACCCGCTGTATTTTTTTTCTTTTTCAATTTCTTACAACAGAAACTAATTTCCGACCTAGGTATGCCGGATCCCATTGTGTATACCAAGTTTCATGTTATTCTAGCATGGCGTTTTAAAATGAGATACGTTTGTATGGAAAACCGATCCACACCGATCGTACTGCGCCCTCTTAAGCGTACTAATACGTGTCATAAAGATTTCTGAATTATTAATTTAACAGCATGCATAATCAGAATGCCTTGAATAAGAAATTTTTCACATAAGCTCGTTTATTTAGCCGACACAAACCAAATTCCTTAGAATTCCATCTCCTAACTCAAAATATATTCCCAATGTTTATAATATACCAATTTATGTCCAGCAACATTTGTTGCGCTACAAATTCCAAACTATAAAACAGTCGAGAGCTGCCATAAGAAAAAGAAAGATTAATCTATGGATGTTCTGAGATGCTTCCGTGTTCCAAAGAATAATTCGGCCAAGAACATTATGTGTAGGCCATAAAAAAGTTAGCCGATTTGTTAACTAGGGAGGGATTTAATTAAAAAAATATGGCAACCAAATTAATGAGAACAAAAAATATTATATTCGACTTACGTATAATATGTGATTAGTCGTCGAGATATTACATACATGTCGAGATCTTACATGACTTACATAGAGACCTTACTGACATGTCAGTCTGAGAAAGACAAAATAAAAGCGATATAACTCGGGGCTGTTAAAACGATTGGAATAGCGGCCCGCCAAACATGGTTGAGAAATTAATAAAATATCTTGTACTTACTTGAATTAAAAAAAAGTAAATTGTCGAATTAAGAAGTCAACTGAAAATTAGAATGAATACAGCCGATCGTGATCAAATTGGAATGAGACGATTCTTTAAGCTTTTAAAATATCATAAATCATAGTTCAAATTGCCAAACTCCCATATTTTTACTAAAGTTAAATTAAACCGTAAAAATATCATAATAAAAGCGACTGTTACAACTCGAACAACAGTTATTAATAAATATTACTTAATCAGTTCTTTAATATCATACGAATACCGGGAACCTTTCAATGATGGCCGACAAATTATCCCGGCTCTTAAGGCCGTGGTTTTGAATAAGCGGAGCGTTAGACAGACTGAAGTAAAAACGCTCACGCCTCAGTCAAACTTCAGCCAAACAAACAGTCAGCCAAGAAAATGGTCTCCATTTTATAATCTTAACTAGATGAAAGCCCGGCTTCGCTCGGGTGAAATAAATAAGAAAGAAATAAAGTAAACATTTATTCGTGACAGTTATGCAAACGTCGAAAGAAATAGTGTACAAAAATGTATAAAATAAAAACTTAACAACAACGGATTATGATGAAACTTCGTATAGAAATATAGTCTGTAGTCTGGATTAACATATGGAATAGGGAGTAAAAGATTATGCTGACGACGTCACGGGCAAAGGCTGGCCTGCTACCGCGAACTTCGTATCGTACCGTCCCTTTCCGTCATATAGAGTATAACACGAGAGTGAAAGGGACGGCACGACAGGAAGTTCGATTTTCGAAGTTCGCGGTAGCACCCCTGGTATCTTTGCAAGTTAATCCTAAGCATTTTTATAAGGGTAGTATTTAAAGACACATAAAAATGTTGACACCGTAATCAGTACTGATTTGTATAGGTATAGCTAAAATACTAATCGTTCATTAAAATTCAGTTCAGATGTGCAATTGTTAAATATTGATGTGCCAGTCAGTATTTTTGGTGCGAAGTCAGAGCTGCTAACGCGAACGAAAACAAATTAAGTTCGTGTATCTCCCTCTCTGTCGAACCTGCAAAATCGAGCGACACAGGGAAATACACGATGTTCGTTCGTTTTCGTTTCGCGGTAGCAGCTCTCTATTCTCCGCCAAATTATATTAAGTGGGGCCCTTTACACTTAATATTATGTGTCAATATTATCGCGATTTTTAAAATTGTATGGGTATGTCTGTTACACGCTTAATATTATCACAATATTGGTGTGTCAATATTATCGTGGTTTTCAAAATCGTATGGATTTTTCTTCAATATTCATTGCACGTGATACGGATCGTGATATGAGTATATCGCGTGATAATAATAACCATGTAACAGGCCCCTATGGATGTTGGTTCAATATTCAGTGTTTCGCGTGATAATAATAACAGTTGGTAATATTTTCTCCAATTAATGGAAGCTATTTAACAACTTGTTCCGTTTTGCCAAAGGTATTTCACATTCCGATACGCGCACCATGGAATAGGAGCCGTCAGACCAGAGGGCCTACCGCGATCTGAAAACGAAGTATTTCCCTCTGCGCGCTCGAATATGCAAGTGCGACAGAGAGGCATATATATTTAGTTTTCGGTTGGTGGCACCTTAGTCCGAGCGCGGCGGACGGTCGAAGAAAGTCAAAGAACATTCCGTGTGTTGTCTGTCACACATATAATTTTTTAACTTCCCATCGACCTATGAACTTGAAATAAGGTGATAATGTTTATTATGAAGTATATTTTACCAAAAATATCAATATATTGATAAATCACATTTGTTTTTTTAGTTGTACGGAACTCTCAGTGTGCGACTCCGACGCACTTGGCTGGTTTTTATTACATTTTGAATTTTATTTCTTTTATAGTAAAATACCGTATTCGTTTTAAAGTTGACGCCTGAGGGCCTACCGCGAACCAAAAACGAACTATCTTCCTCTCTGTCGTTCGAATATACATGTGCGAGAGAGAGGCAGATACTTCATTTTCGGTTCGCGGTAGCGCCTCTAACGTCCGAGCGCGGCGAACGGCATGAGCTGGGTTCTACTCCGAAATTCAAAATCCTAACTTCGTATGGTGCCGTCCCTTTCACTCTCCTGTCATAGACTATATGAGTGAAGGGACGGCACCATACGAAGTTCGGATTTAAAATTTTGGAGTAGACCCCCAGTACCACTAAGTTATAAGATAGAGCGAGATAGGGATAGAATTTTGCTAGACGTTTAAAAGCCATAAGTCACCAAGTAGTTTTCAACGCCTCTGCTCACACCATCCCCACCACAGAGAGGAAATCTCCTCTGCCGGCGGGGATCAGGAACCTCATTGAGCAGAAGCGCCAAATGAGGCGGCGATGGCAGCAAACAAGATGCCCGACGCTCAGGACACAGCTGAACAAGCTTGTAGAAAGAGTCCGAGAAGAGCTGTCCAGCCATGCAGCCACAGCCTGGGAGACCCACATTGCGTCCTTAGAAGGTGATGTCCCCTCCATCCACCGTCTATGCCGTCAACTCGGCACGTCGCAGGAAGCAACCAGGCCACTCCAAGACTCTAACGGGCAGCTGAGATACAAAGCGGAAGACAGGGCAGAGATTTTTGCCGAGTGTCTCAGCCGCCAGTTCCAGCCAAACCCAGCCACCGACGCGAGACACGTCCTAGCAGTAGAGCAACACCTGGAGACCTACTTTGCTGCACCCCTGGAGAAAGAGGAGGATCCGATCTTCTTCGCACCCGGCCAAGTTCGGCGCGCATTCCAGCGCTGCAACCCCAAGAAAGCCCCGGGCGCCGACTCGATCCCGAACACAGCATTGCGCCACTTGCCACAGCGCTCCATCGCGGCAGTGACACGCTTGTTCAACGGGATCATGCGCTCGGCCCACTACCCGACGCCCTGGAAACTTGGTCGGGTCATTATGCTGCCCAAACCAGGAAAAGATAGAAGAAGACCGGAGAGCTACAGACCGATAACTCTCCTCAGCACCATCTCCAAGGTGTTCGAAAAGCTCCTGCTAGGAAAGCTCCAGCCGTACATAGAGCCTCGCCCGGAACAATTCGGATTTCGGCAAGGCCACTCTACGACGCTACAGCTCACTAGGGTACTCCACTTCCTAGCGTCTAAGATGAACAAGAAGGAGTACTCAGCAGCTGTATTCCTAGACATGGAAAAGGCGTTTGACCGTGTATGGCACGAGGGGCTGCTATACAAGCTGTCAACGTCTCCCACACCTCGTCGCATCGTGATGACCCTGGCATCGTTCCTGTCCGAACGGCGCTTCCATGTGGCAGTGGAGGACGTCATTTCATCCGAGCATCCGATCCGAGCAGGGGTCCCGCAAGGAAGCTGCCTTTCCCCGGCCTGTTATGCTGCCTACACCGACGACATTCCCGTCATAGGTGATGTCCAGTTGGGCCTATTTGCGGACGACGCGGCCTATTACGCCGCGTCCATCAGCCCAACTCACGCCGCCCGCAAAATCCAGCGACTCCTGAACGCCCTGCCCGACTGGCTCACCAGATGGAGAATGTCGGTGAATGTGGGCAAAACTCAGGCCCTGCTCACGGGAAGCACCAACCTACCGCCACCACTTCAACTGTTCGGACAGGACATCGAGTGGAAGTCTCAAGCCAAGTATCTGGGGGTCACCATCGATAGAGGGTTGGCCATGAAACAGCACGTGGAGGAAGTCGTCAGCCGAGCAAAGGGTGCGCGAGCTCTTCTGCGGCCAGTGCTTGCCAGCCGCCTCCCCGTTCGCACAAGGCTGGGGATTTACAAAGCCTATATCAGGTCGCGTCTCACCTACGCGGCGCCAGCGTGGTACGCCCTGATATCAGAGACCAGCAGAAAGAGACTCCGTGCGCAGGAGAACCAATCCCTGCGTACCATCGTCGACGCCCCACGCTTTGTGCGAAATCGTGACATACATCGCAGTCTTCGCTGGCAAAGCCTGGATGACTTCGTAGAGCGACTCGCGCGAGTAATGTTCGACAGCGCGGACAACTCACGCCACCCACTACTCCAAGGGATCGCGCCCCTCCACGCGCGCCCCCCAGACGGCCGCACAAGAGCTCTACCAAGAGAGCTCCTGAAGCCCGACGAAGACACCAACCCTCAGTCCGACCCCAGGACGATGCAAGCCACCTAAACCCAAAGACAGGGTCACCAAGGCCACCAGCGGCCATTGAGCCGCAGAGAGGCCGATTGATGCAGCCCAGGCCACAACAGCCCAGCCTGTAAAGGCTGCGAACACAAACAGCCAAAAGGGGCCAAGCCCCGAAATGGCTGAGAAGACAACGGATGGTAGTTTGTCACAACAAAATAGAGACGCAGCTTTAAGAGGGCGGACAGACTTAGCAAACATTCAAGTGGTGTCCTTTACACGATTAATATGTCAATATTATCGCAGTTTTCAAATTTGTATGGATTCTGCTTCAATATATGAATGTATCACGTGATAATAATAACCATGTAACATGCCCCATACATTCGCTTTGAAGGCGGTTGTTGTGACAATCAGCCTAGCTAGCACGATAGATTATACCGTTACGTTTTATGTGACGCTTTAATACATTTCGCCCATATAACGTGACGGTATAAGTTATCGTGCTAGCTAGGCTGATAGGTTTATAGAACGCTTGAAAACTACAAAAACAAAACGCTGCAGACGCGGCTAGCCGAATTCACATAATGGGCGATGATGGCCCATCACCCAGAACGCAGCCCAGCAACCTGGCAAACACACCGGACGCAAACATAGTTTACAATTTCCGAACGTACCCAACCCGACGCTGTCAACCAACGAATTTAATATGGCCGACTTTTGTCATAAAATTAACACTTTTTAATGCAAAATACGCGACAATCCGAATTTTGCGGATACATATGTTCAACTCGAAATCGATATTTTTATACGTTCTTCAATTTGAGACAGGTCTCGTTCGGGTCTACAGTACCCCTGTACGCAATTTTAATATAGATGTACAGACGGCTACCAAGAAATGTTTCCAATTTGGACCTTATTACAATGCAATGCAATAAGGTGTCATTGTACAAGCGAAGCCGACTGTAGAAGTAATAGAAGCCACTATAGCTGTTAGATAAGGCACGCGACTTTCAATCTGGAGGTCGCGGATTCGAACTCAGGCTTGTACAGTCAGCATCAAAAGTAGCTACGTATTTAAAACGTTAAAAATCTTTATTACAAGGGAATAAGAGCTTTTGACCCCTTCATGTGCGTAGCTATTTTCGATGCTGTCTGTACCACTGGGTTTACAAAACAATATATACGAAATATCATTTGATATTTAATTTAAGTTTTGTAGGTTAGTGGTTGTGGTTAGTGGTGTTAAGTCTGTCTTGAGAGTGAGAGACTTGGAAGTAATCAAGAATTCGTACTTAACTGGCAACTGGACGATGACAGTTCATGTATTTGGCAGAGTTAGACACTCTTTGCTTTGCGCCCGCCGGCGTACAGACCACGGCCTTAGTCGCCGACAAAGCTGACCCATTCCCATTACGCAAGAAAGTGGGCCGGCCGGGCATAATGCGTCGAAAATAACTTCGATGCATTTTATGTGTTTGCAGCGAATCAGTCAAGAATACATCATGGCTGTATTTCAGAAAATGGGTGGACAGAGAACATGGAATTTATTCCAATTGACAAAAAAAAAATCAAAATTCATAAATGGCGGAAGATATGTCATGTGCGGTATAAAAAAATACAAAACAACCTTTGGATGGGTCTACTGGTTTAGAATAGAATTTCCTGTATAGCTAGTCTCTTTGGAAGTAATACTTCTTAGATAATTAACTTGTCCAACTTTAATTTAATTAATTTTGTCACTAGACTGAAATAGGTCAATTTTAACCCTTCCTAACCTTTCTAATGCCGGATGCGCGGGCGACGAATTTACGGAACATTAACCACGAGGGGACTCGTTACCAAGCGTGGACACCAGTGGTAGGGTGACCATGAGGCAATTTCCACGTTTTTGAGGACACTCTCGTTTTTGGGCTTTCCAGCGAGATCTTTAGGTTTTTGCTCAATTGTAGTTAATTTTGACTATAATGATAACTAGCGATGCTTATACTAAGTATATTATATCCGGAAACGGTATTCAAATCTTTATCGATATAGTCAAAAATGCGACTCCCTACCTTTAGTATGATTGTGTTTATGTCCGACATATATGCTAGCTAGGCAGAGCAGATAAAACGCTAGAACAAGTGTTCGTGAGATAATGATTATCTCTAGTTTTCCCTCTCTCCCTCATAACAAAGCTGAACTAATAAGTTGTCTGTAGATTGATTGCTGTAACTGTAGGAATACAACCTGCTTGGAGTTGAGTTTATGGTTTTCTTGTGACAGTGTAATCTTTGCGGTGAAAGGATCTTAGGGGAGACCTTGACAAATTAATTTAAGGGAGACTACAAATATGCATTTTTGAATTCGATAGTCCTTCCAGTTGATTAAGCAGCGTGTCAAACTATGCTAGGTAGGTCTAACGGGCATTTTTAGTGTGGAAAATGACATTTGATAATACCTTACGCGCGCTCTATAACGTTAAGAAAAAACTAAATAAACGTCCAATTTTCCAAAAATGCTTGGTTACAAGATAATGACCCGCAAGTAATGTGTCCACGTTTAATGGATTATTAACCTCGGACAACTGCAGCGGAGCGCAAAGTATTTGTTTATGGCCGTTCTTATTTGGAAATAATAGAGCAATTACTGCACTAGTGTTATTTTGTCGGCCGGGTAAATCAATTTGTTATTTTTATTTCTCTTAATTGTGGTGTTTGTGGTTTTGATTACTACCTGACTAGTATTTTTACCAACTTTAAAAATGTGAAAGTTTATATCCTTCTGGGCTAGCATAACTTAATGCCAAGTAGCGCGCGACTATCCGATTCTGTCTCACTCTCACTGTGCAAATTAGAAAGAGCAAAATGTCAATTTTTAGTCTCGCCCAGCTGACGAGCAGTTTCTCAGTCATAGTAAATTCCATCAGCACGGCTAGCACAACTTGGCGCGCGAGATAGACAATCCGTCTCTTTCTGTGTGTACCAATTAGAAAGAGGCGGATAGTCTATCTCGCGCGTGAGATAGCTCGCGCGCCAAGTTATGCTAGCCGTCCTGCTGCTCAAATAGATGCTCATAGTATTTGCCGATCACGGTCGGTTCAGTTTTCAACGTTAAGTCGTCAGTCCAAGCCCACGGACGTCTGTTTCACAAATTACTTAGTATAGCTTCCGTGATATACTGGTCTATTACAGCGACACACAGCCGACATAAAATATGTATGTATCAATGCAATTAGATTTATTAAAAGGCAGCTTTATAGGCTAATGCTTTCATGTTGCGACCCACTTAGCAGAATTAGGTCTCAGCTCGTAAATACAAAGCTATTTGCTTAGCTTATTGATGTTCTAGATTCCGTGAAAAACGGCCGCTAATTTATTGTGTGGGATGGAAATACCTGGAATCATTAAGTGTGGCCGACACATAAATTAAGCTTGGATGGATATGGATAGCTAGACAGACAACGTAGTTTTCAACACACGTGGTTACAACGTAGGCTTATATGTCGCTTTGAGGCTTCCAATGGATATTAAACACGCATATTTTATAACATTATCGCACTTACTACTTAATTAGTAAAATACGCCTTAAGTGAAATTATCAACATGGTACACTTTTGTCACAATGTATTATTTATTACACATCAATGATTGCGTAAGGATTTCTTGATAATTAAGGTTTACTTTGTTTTTCGGACGGAAGACGTAGTACCATTTTTAGGGTTCCGTACCCAAAGGGTAAAAACGGGACCCTATTACTAAGACTTCGCTGTCCGTCCGTCCGTCCGTCTGTCACCAGGCTGTATCTCAAGAACCGTATTAGCTAGACAGTTGAAATTTTCACAGATTGTGTATTTCTGTTGCCGCTATAACAACAAATACTAAAAACAAAATAATAATAATAATTATTAAGGGGGGCTCCCATACAAAAAACGTGATATTTTAGCCCTTTTTCATGGCTACCACTCGCCGAGCTAGATCTCAAGAACCGTAATAGCTAGACAGTTGAAATTTGCACAGATTATGTATTTTTATTGTGGCTACAACAACAAATACTAAAATCAATATAATAATAATAATTAAGGGGGCTCCCATACAGCAGAGTACTTGTTGGTTTTTTTTTCTGGTATGGAACCCTTCGTGCGCGATTCCGACTCGCACTGCGCCGGTTTTTATTTCTGTGATGGAAGAAGACACCTACAAACGATAAACAGACTGTCTAATGATTGATGGCTATCTACTAGATTGATGATAAGTGTAACGCATGATGATCAAACTGTTTATTTCAACACAGTAAAACAAGTGTCCAGCCTAGCTAGAATATTCGCATTTCTTTCGAAGGTATAACATTTGTCCTTCACTATATAACTGTGAGAGAGACGAATACTATAGGTCCGTGATACCAGACGTATTTATGTACAAATATGTGAGTTGCGATTAATCAGTTTTTGTTTATCAAAAGCTTTAGATAATAGAAAGATGGACAGGACATCCGAGATTCTAACACTTATATTCTCACTGTCACACAAATAAGTGTCGCTATTCCTGTAGCTTTTCAATTACGTGGTTAGCATCGTGTTCTTGGCAATGACTAAACGCATGTCATATGCAAATATTCATTTGGCGCATGCAAGAATTTGTGAGCCAATTTCCCGGGCCAGCTGAAAACCTAATTTACTCAGTTTCTTTAGTGCAACAATGCACATTAGGCACACATAAATAATTGTCAGGCTTATAAATATCAGGAAGGAATTTTATTTAAAAAAATGGCACGTTAAAAGTATTTTTGAGTGTCAGTAATTATGGAAATAGTACGTAGTAGGCTAGTAGTGGTTGATCTACTTTCAAACTCAAATGCTCATACTCAAATGCCGAGTTTCTTACGCCGGTTCTTCTCGTGGCAGAGGTATATTTTTCCGAACCGGTGGTAATTTATTGACGTTCATAGGTTCATATAATATGCCTAATTTGAAGAATAAACTACTTTTACTTTTTTTTTACAAACACTTTGTTGTAAGTACATCCACAGTAGAATTACGGAACGTTTGAAGGTGATGTCAGTCAGTCAGCATTGACGACATACGGCTAATGTGAAAAAAACTGTCATTGTCATTGACATTTTCGCGTCTTTACGAGTAAGTATCCCACGTTGAACGAGTTATGTATTTAATTTGAGCATTCGGTCATTGGGTACTCTTACTCACACCAAAAATATATAATTAAGTAGTTACATAAATATTAGTTGCTACTTAAAAAAAAAAATTGAGTTATGCTTCGCTATCTAAACATACTCGAAGGTATACCGTACAGTGAATAAATTTAGAAAAAACTTTAGCACTCCATTATCATAATATTTACGTTGTGTAAGTTTGTTTATAGTATATCTTCCCATATAAGCTAGGGCGTTGACTCTATCTAGAATCTGGGCTAGTTTTGTATACTTTATACAGTTTTAGAAGCCATTATGTAAATAGATGTCTAACTCGACTTCTGCAATAAATTTGGCGTCCAAGACGATTTGGACACAAAGAAATGTTCAAGACTTTTGTTGCGGAAAAAGTGGCAAAAAATGTGTGTTACTATTACTACTACACAAGTGTTCATTAGCCCATAGACTTTACTTTAGATTCTCTTTCCAGTGGCCTACTTTCTTAGCGGAAATTAATTTAGTCATTAAAATTAACCTAAAAATAATACCTTAACCACTACTGCAATGAATGCTACAAAGGTAACAATTATCATTTCCATGACTTAACTATGCTTTATATCGTCTAGTAATCGGCTAATAAACGTGTAATTGACATAAAACCCGTAATTTTGTACCAATTTGTTCAAACTTGACCCCATAAAGAGGTCACACCCAGTGGGCCGTAACGCCATGTGTAGACAAAAACGGTAACCATGGACGAAAGAGCGATAAAAATGTATTGGAAACATGTGTCGCTATTTATTTATATTTTGCCCACTGTGTTTCGATATTTGGCTTGTTTTATGACTGGATAATGTACTATCTATATGCAAAAGGCAAATTGTTTACCGGCTATTATTTTAGTAACAGTATTTTGTCGGCAGTATTTTGTTTAGCCTAGTTGGTAGTGACAGTGCCTCCGAAGCTAGAGGTCCCGGGTTCGAATCCTGGTAAGGGCATTTGTTTTTGTGGTGAGCAGAGACATTTGTCCCTGAGACTTGGATGTTTTCTATGTATTTTAGTATATATACATATATATCTATTAGATATATCCTTATCTAGTACTCCTAACACAAGCCTTATATTATTGAGCTTACTATGGGACTAATTCGATTTGTGTAAATAATATCCTCTATTATTTATATCTGAATACTGGTTCATACATACATTTAGGTCTGCGTTTTTCCTATGGTCTAAAGTTCTAAAATGTAGCGGTTAGTTTTGAATTGGACGTGGAGTCGCGGTTTCTTTAAATCTATGTAATAAAAATATAATTTAAATGCTCATAAGCCGTTGCACCAGCTAGTATAGATATAGTAATAAGGAAAATAAAAATATTAAATAATGTACAGAAGCATTATTTAATATTTTTATTTTATACTAGCTGGTGCCCGCGACTTCCTCTGCGCAGGATTAGTATTTGGACAATTCACACAATATCTTTATAAATTGTAGCCTATATGTTATTCTGATGTATAAGCTGTATTATTGTAAAGTTTCATTAAAATCCATTCAGTAGTTTTTATGTGAAAGAGTAACAAACATCCATCCATACTTACAAACTTTCGCGTTTATAATATTAGTAGGATATATAAAAAAAAGTCGTGTTGGTTACACCATTTATCGTTAAGGATGGCTACGCCGATTTTTAAGGTTTTTGATTTTTTGGATTTGTCTTCGCTCCGAATATCAGACTAACAATTAACAATTTATGAGAACTAAGGCAATTCTATATTTTATAAATAAATAGTTGTAACAAAAATGGTAACCTTATTTATTTCTTTCCAGGTACTGTCTGCTGATTACTCGAAGCCTGGTCACCCTACACTTATTTAACACCATTCGTTACGCATCACGCATCAAGGTGTGGTCACCCAAAATATATGGACTATGTCTCATATTCCAAAATATCAAAGTGCGCTAAATAAACACACATGCATTTTAAATTAAACCTTATCGATGTTGCACTGAGTCTATAATAAAATGCGATTATTTGTGTACGTTAGTTCTCTTTGTTTCGAGGTATATTCGATTTTGGTAAGTATTAACCGTTTGATTTTGAAAGCAACTGATTTTAATTTTAAAAGTTCCTTCATAGACTAAAATTCGAAATTATTTACATTAAATGAAGTACATTGTTGTAGAGGCTAGAAAGTAAGCAATAGATGGATAAGGTAGTTCGAGGCCCGACGCTTAGCGGAGGCCTTTGTAACCACGAGCTCAGATATTGCACTTTCAGCCGAGGCATAACACAGTGCTCTTCACGTCTACTGCGAGGAAAGAAAAATCAGGCATAAATTAGTACATACATACAATAAATCCATTTTTACAGTTAGATATAGTTTGTGGAAATTGCAGCAACACGATAATTTTTTCACAGTCTCCCGCATACTTTATGTTTTTTTTTCGAGTACGTTCTTAATGGCCAGTGTTATTTAAAGAAGTTTTTTATGTAATAATTTTTTTAACTTTTAATTATAATGAAAACCCTTTAAAGCACATAAAAGTCTTAAAACGCTTATAGCGTCAATATGGACCTATAAATAACCATCTTTTCCGTAACATAGTCGACGACACTAAAAAATACCTAATTTTTACGAGTTGTCATTGGTTGATTTTATGTCATGTGAGGTGCACTGCGTATTCTGGTTGGTCGATTTAAACACTATCTACTATTAGAACACTCCCGTGCTTTGGAAGGCAAGTTAAGCCGTTGATCCCGGCTGTTGTCTATGACAGCAGTCGTTAAGCCAAGTTAGAGGCCTTCGGGCGGCATGAGAACTTCTAACAGTCAAGTTGCCCACTCACTTGACAAATGGGGGGTCGAAGTTGCACCACGTCCGTAGGGAGTACCCAACCCACCGTTACCCTACATCACGTGACCCCTGGGTGGTGCTAAAAGTGCAACAAAACTGACAACCGTACTTGTCTTCTCGAAGATCTCACACTCACTTGAAAACAAATGCCATACGATTAATTAATTAATTAATTAGAACATTGTTGTAGTATTTAGGTTCATAGTTGTCCTGTTCACGAGTTCGGCTATCTATATTATTGCCAATTTGGACGCCCCAATTCCCGCCATCTGTTGCCATATTTTCGAGCAGTGGCGTGAAAAAGTACCAGTAGTTATATGATTAAAAATGCTTTCGCAAGTCCGGCGGACGCCGGCTGTTATCCTCTACAGGTCGCATTACTTAGCTGATTCTCGTGAAATCCTGTGAGCAGGTTCGATAATTGTATATTTTTTTTGTCGCTTTTTTTTTCTTATGGCGGGGCCATGAGGGCTTGCGAGGTCTACAGCAAACAACTCCTTCCACTGGCCAACGTTCACGTTCCAACTTCTGCCGTTCGGGAAAGTCTCAATCCTCCGCCCTGTATTGATGGACCTTAGCAGGCACGAAGGTATTCGCACTCTGGATTATCGCCGCTGAAAAAGATATCGTGCGATATCCTCGGGCGGGTCTTATCGAGTCTACAGCTCACAGAGCCACCAATTGTCAATTAGCTACAACAGAAAGATCATCTAAAAGAGCCGCAACATCATAAATACCCATAATTTGTTGATTCGTCTATGGCACCTATATACACCTAGATATAGCGCAAAACACACTCAAATACTTTGTAACAACGAAGTTAATAGGAAAGGAATATCCACCACCTATCCGCCGAAATACGTCCACTGATGGACATAGGCCTCCCCCAATTTCATGGGGCGTAAATGCCATATCGCTTCGTTTGGCATGCGGATTGGCGATCCCAGTATCTCTCGCAGTAATATAAGTAAACATAATGACTAATTCATACAAACTTCAACGAACTCGCATAAGCAAACGAAATCGTCGCGATAAACAAACAAACACGCACCGCTATCAAACGCATTACGAAAGTGTAACTGATACCTTACAACATTGCTCTTAATAGTTGTCGATAACCCGATAAGAGCCAACTCTGAACCGTTTGAGATTATAGATGTTGCGAGTTTTGTTTGTTTGGTAAACTTTGAAGCATCAACCAAATATGCTGTGCTTCAGCGAAACCATGATCTGGATATCTGGATCATGATACAATAATACAAGGTATGGAAAAAAAAAACTCCGGATAAATTCGTTGTGCGAGTGACACAAGCCTACATCATCACTGCTATCGAGCCTAGTGTGTGTAGTAGTGTGTGTACAGGCTGTACAGTGACGTAGGATTGTGCCACGATCCAGAGAAGCAGACCTGTTTCCTTAGACCATGATCTGGATCATAATTAGAGCATTCCAAGTGGGGAAGCTTACAGAATAACTAAGCCATAATAAAACCACTTCTTTCTCTGTTGGTATGTGGTGAGTTCCTGGTGGTGAGCAAGACAACTAAAGCTAAAGGACCCAAAGATGCGCTGCGTTGAAAGTGAGGGACTAAGAGCCGTGACACACTGAATGCGTGCGCAGCACACGTGCAAGTCATGCGCACGTGCACGCCACGCAAGCGGTGTGTCATCTACTATGACATTTCATACGATACAACGCGCACGCCATGCACACGCGCACGTGCTGCGCACGCATTCGGTGTGGCTCGGCCTTAACATTTGTCTGATTTGTCTCTATGTTGAATGAAACAACGAATCCCCAGTTTAATAAAGGGTCGGTAACGCGCTTGTACTTAAGAACCTCCTCTAGAGTCCAGTTTTCCACCGTTGTGGTATAAGCTACTGTGGTAATACACCTATTAAACTATTCATTTCATATATTGACAGTCAAAACCAGGTCAACTAAGCTGCTTCCACCACTTCACCATTTTGTTTTTTAAATGACAATCGAAAGCATGTCTACTCTGCCTCTTTGTCCTCATCCAGCCACAGAGTATTAAGGTCGTACATTAAGCCCAGAACAAGGGATATGGGTTCGAATCCGGACATGTGGCGTTGTAATACTACACGCGTTGCGTAAACCCAGTTTTTTATGCGTGTGCCCATTACACCACGACGTTAGTGAACAGTAGCTGATGGATGATAAAGACTGAAGTTGTATTTTATACTTTTATACTGTATGACAAGTAAATATACAGCCTGTCTTATCGTAGGCGGTCCAACAGAGTAATCACATAACTTTTAGAACGTGCGATAGGTAAATCTGTCATTTTTATTGTAGACAATGACAGAGATCTACCTTACGCAAGCTCGAAAAAATTGCGTAATTACCCGGCATGTTGGCTTAACGATACTAGCGCCTCCAGAAGTGACATGTTACAAACCTTTTTTAAATATATCAAAACAACGATTTTTTAATTGTCACAATATCTGTGCACCTCGCCGCGTGACGTCATGTAGGCGCTAAGGCTCCTATTTCACCAACTTTACATTTGTCACCTGACAATGACAACTCGATGCATTGCTCAATTACCAAGTAAAGGTGGTTACTGGTCCAGTCCTTGGCTTGGTGGCTTGGGATGGTGATTGACTGATTGTCGTTGTGAAATTGGTGAAATTACAGACACCGCTGATCTTCTGAGCAGCTGAGTCCCATATTCTAATACCATTTTATATAGACACCATTTCTTACTGTACACAAAGGAACTGTATGAAAATAAAACTTGATGACGTTCGTTAATATTGACGAATGACGTCCAACAACGTACACGCGCATCTTACTGTATATGGGTCAGACACTTTCTGTGTTCATTTCCATCGCTTTATGGGGCCAGTCGCGTGCTCATGGCTTTCATAACTAAACATATATAGGAAGCATTACAGCATCAGCATATATTATAGTGCCTACGGCAGTAATATTATGATCAAGTACTTGTAGAGTTGGGCAATCTTGTTGCCAGGTAGAGAGGCAATAAGTGAACTAAGTGAAGTATTCTCAAGGAGCTCGAAGTTCGTACCGAAGGATGTCGTACTGCAAAAATACAAAGTTAAGATCTTCACTCAACAAGAACTGCACTCGAGGATCGCATTCTGCTTCTTTGATATCTGGTATCTTTTATACCACGTCGGTGGCAGACAAGCGTATGGCTCGCCTGATGGTAAGCGGTCACCGCAGCCCACCCTTTAAAAATTTATACACTCCTTTTTTGAAGAACCCCATACGTTAGTCCCTCGGGAAAACCTCGGCATCCCTGCCTAAAGATCATTCTTCAACCGGAGCGTTCGATGGAGGAAATTTCTCTGAAACCGTACCGTACACTACCATTTAGGCTCTAAGGAGTCTAAGGTGTGAGGATGCCCTGCCGACGGCGAGAGGTGCGATGGTAGAAAGCGGCCGTGGGCATCATGTCGAACAATACAGTACAGTTGTTGTAGTAAATGGACGAGTTTCGGCATCAGTAGGATCCCTAAACTGCCTACGACATTAGGCTAGCCATAAAGGAGGGCTGCTGGTTGCTCGCCGCGCCATATTCATATATGCCCATGGTTCCTGAGATACACTCCCCCCAACCCCGCGCCCTCATGTCTTCGGGCGCAGAAGGTCCAGAGACGCACTGGAGTGGGTGCTGCACTCGGACAATACCCCATGGGAACTGCTCAGGAACGATATTCCTCGCCTTTGTACTTTAATGCTTTATGACATCGTTATGTTTCAACCTGTAATTGTGTACAATAAAGTGCTAACATACATACATACTTATACTCTGAAGGCTCTGTGATCTGACACACTAGTAAAACTTGGTACAACGGACGGAAGGACGATGATTGTGATCCTAAAGGACCCCCGGGTCTCCAATTAATCCCTAGATTTTTGAGTTTGGTTTGATGGTTTGGACTGATTTCTGAACGAAGTTTTCCTTCACAGAAAGCTAATATTGTTGAACTCTAATGATATTATGACCATACGCTTTTTTTTTGAAGAGGTGGTATGAGCTTGGGCTCAAACCTGCGACATCCAGACTGAAAGTAGCGTGCCTTGCCTATCGGCTACAGTGCACTAATCAACTTAGAAAAGTTGAAAAACCACCGTCTTTTTCATTTCAAAGTTCAATATCTCAAAACGACTGAAGCGATTTTGATGAAATATGTCAAAGAACCTCGTTGGAAAACCTGCTTTCAAATAAAAATCGTCGTCAAATCGGTTCACCTGTTGTAAAGCTATCGGAGCCACATACACATAGCGGTCAAACTTATAACACCCCTTGTTTGGTCGGGTGTTATTATTCAGCAGCATAGGAAATACCCAAATTCCCAAGCAAATATTTCGCCGAATCATGTGTCACCTACATCACGTTACATTCAGAGAACTGTCACCGCAAGGCCATAATAATTATTATCATGCAATAAAGATAGTAGGTAGGTTTTAAATTATTATGAGCATGACTATGGGGAAGTTTAGTCATTAAACATGCCGTGATTAGAGATTGTAAATCTTATGCGTTGCGGTTTAGGTCACTGAAAAGTTAGTCACGATGTTAATCAGTAATTGCCATCAGTCTAGAACTAGTCCCACCACCAACACCACCATATCAGCCAAAGGACGTCCACTGCTGGACTTAGGCCTTCCCCAAATTCCCGGGGGTATATGCCATAATCGCCACGATTGGCATGCGGGTTGACGATCGCAGTATCTCCACCGCACTCCAGGGATGCTGCTGCCCATCCCCCGGTGGTCTTGCTCGTAGTTTTAGGACATACCCGGGTCCACACTACAACTAGAACATTGAGGATAATATTTAGGTTATATTTTAAGCAGTGACAAAATATTGTTGTTATTGTTTTTAAAGGGTGAACGCGCATGTGACACCCCTGCAGTTGCAGACGTCCATAGGATGCGGTGACAGCTTACCATCAGGCGGGCCGGGCCGTACGATTGTTTGCCACCGACGTGGTATAAAAATATATATGCGAACGAAATAATGTCGAGATTTGTGTCTGCATTATTTGTATTAATACCGCACATTGGCTACTTGAGATACCGTATTTGAAATAATTCATAATTAATTTATTGCATAATTATCATGTCGTACATTTAGGTCTTACAATAAAATTTGGTTCGAGACATGAACCCTGTTAGGGCACAGCAATTTATAATTTAAGTAGTTCTGACTAGTATAACATAATGTAATATAGGTACAAGAAATTACAATAAAGGGTCACAATAATGGAATGGTAGCTTTAATTATTTTAATGTTTAGGATAAGTAATTCAATTCTCATTGACATTCAATTTATGTATGTTGTAATTTAGAAATTGTGTAATTGCTAAACTAGTGTAGATATTTATAAACTTATAAATTAATCAGCATGCCTAGTTTTAAGTCCTAAATTTAAGAATTTTGCATGCCGATATTGTTGGCGAGATATTATGGGTCTATTGTGAAATTATTCTACCATCTAATGTAACCATATCTCTAGCGAAATAAATTTCATTTCATTTCATTTCATTTCAATAAATACTGTTCCCCGCTATCTTCGGTCTTCAGTCTTTATAAGTAAAAGGGGGAAAATGTGAAATTTAAATTTCGTATTAGTACTGCGCAAACGTAATACTGACAGTCATTCGTCAAGTGAGGAAATTTCACATCAGTAAGCTTACGTCAAACAACAAAATACCTATGACATATCGATCCCGCCCCGCCAAGTCAGGAAGTCGCCTAAGCCGTAAACTTGTTTCCCACAGGCCAAGTGCGAGTCGGGCTCGTAAAAATATTTTTATTATGTGATGTAACTAAAAATTTACGCCTTTCGCAATTTTTCCTTTATTTGTGCTATAAGACGTTGCTTCGTACCAAATGTATTCTGAGTTCACTGAAAGTATCCTGAAGGTTTTGATTCCCTTGCGAGTGTCGAAAATTTGCGGAAATTTGCGGCATAAACGGCTGTATCTTTTGATTGCATTGACTTAGAAGTTTGATCTTTTCGCAGCTGCAAGGGACAGTACACCTCAGTATTTGATATACATTCTAGCTCGATACCACCGCGTGTTCCTGAGAAAAAGGGTCTTAACAGACAGACGGACGGACAACAATGTGATCCTATACGGGTTCCGTTTCTCCTTTCGAGGTACGGAATCCTAAAAAGAGAATACTTAATAGCTCAGTTCTCGATCCATTGGAGTCTTAATTCCGTTGTAAAGCTTTCCTTGAATGGCTTGGCATCTTATATCTTCCTCGTTTTACTTGCACCTGCTGTGGCCATATCCAAATTTACCATCCACTATGTCGAAATATTTAGTTACTATGCAGTAACGCCATAGCGGTTGAGGGGTGCTCTCATGTCCATTTTATCTTTTCATTCCTAATAAAACACCAAAATAGTTCCAGTTTTAGAAATGCGCGAACCGGCATAGACTGGCAACGGGCCAGAGACAAAATAGACGTTACATCACCGCTAATGTTTATGGTTAAGCGCGAACGCTTGTCTGTGCGTCGGTTTTAATGACCTTGCTTTATTGGGTTTATTTGATAGACAAAACATGGGCTAATGTTACACTCAGCTGTTTAACAATGCAACACTATGTCAAGCACGATTTGCTGAAAATACCACGTCACGCTCACTCGCACTGTACGAATTAGAAAAAATCGGCCAAGAGCATGTCGGGCCATGCTCAGTGTAGGGTTCCGTAGTTGCCCAATGAACTTACTTTAAAAAATCAATAACAAGCAAAAGGGAATACCTTCGCAGCGTTTCGTACGTCTTTAACTAAGAAGGGAAGACTTTTTACGATAACTCTAAAACAGCTTAACTGATCATGTTCGCTAAAGTTTTCGTTGAAAGTCTTTATTAAACTTTACTTTCATGATTTTTTTCATATTTTTTGAACTCATACTTCAAAAGTTAGAGGGGGGGGGGAACATTTTTTTTCTTTCGGAGTGAATATTACCGAAAATATTCACTTTATTAAAAAGTGTTTAATGAAGACCTCTATTCATTTTGAAAGACCTATTCAACAACACCCCACACCATAGGGTAGAAGTAAAAAAAAATGCATCACCACTTTACGTGTAGGGAAGGTACTGTAGAGGTTGTATGTTTAACCTCTCCGATGCTGGCTGTACACTTGAACAGTATCATTCTAAATTTAAATCGAACTGTCTGGAGGGTTATAAATAGAAGAAAATCCGAAGACGTCAAGCAGTCGCCCTCGAGACTTTGGCCTCTGGGCCACGCATCGCTGTACAATTCGGTAAAACAATATAGGATTCAAGTGTCTTAGTATGTGTTTTCCTCCACCTGAGTTTTATTCATTTACATATTCATACCAAGTTGCAGCTTTTTAGCACTAACAATCACAGAGCAAAGCCTCGGCAGACAGACAAACAGACATGGCGAAACTATAGGGGTTCCTAGTTGACTACGGAACCCTAAAAAGGAGGGTAGATTTTCTCGTCTTGCGCTGTTTCTTCGCGTCTTCTTTTACCGCCGCTTCTTTTACTACACGTCTTCTTTTACCGCCGCGCGTGATTGCCTTGCAATTTCATGTCACATCATGGCGTCATTGAAAGTGTTTTTGGAAATAGATAGAGTTAGTTAGCTTGGCGCCACATCTCTACTATTTTCACTAAAAGACAATTCTTCAGACAAGTGAAAATTTCGTTAGGTCCAAACAAGATAAATATGAATACGCAATAGAATGAGACGTATAGAAACTGTAAGTAAAAAAATGAAATTTCTTTTTACCCACTCTTGCCACAAAGTTGCCTTACAACAAAGCTCCTGGTTAACTAGGTATTATGAGGAGTTACCTTTATGTGTATGTAGTCGGATGCTTCTATTTAACAACTTCCCTTCCGTAGCACTGAAATCTTAACCTCTACATCAATAAAGCTATTCTATTTATAATATCAACTTAATAACTGTAATTATCCTAATAATAGCATCGTATTAGTTTTCAAGAGCATTCGTGAGGCAACCGTCAACATTTAAACCCAAGTTATTCAATTAACCTCACCGCTCACCAGTATATATTGACTCCGGGATTAGAAATAACAACACCTAATTGGAGGTCTAATATATCACTGGTTCATCTAAGATAGAACTTAAAACAGTCCACGTATTGTTTACAGTTTCTATGACTGTTGCTAGTTACTCCTGGCAGTGGTAAAAGGTAACTACGTCATTGGAAGCGGAACTAACAACTGTAACAGCAAACATTTGAAATAGATCGATAACAGTAATTTGATCTATGAATCGATCATGTTTTAGAGACTTGCGGGGACCGGCAAAGGTTAACCTTGAGAA
Organism: Notocelia uddmanniana; assembly: GCA_905163555.1. Classification (NCBI taxonomy): domain Eukaryota; kingdom Metazoa; phylum Arthropoda; class Insecta; order Lepidoptera; family Tortricidae; genus Notocelia; species Notocelia uddmanniana. The sequence goes on along the minus strand of LR991074.1, from coordinate 10,294,627 downwards.
CCGTCGGCGGTCAGTTACTAAATGACCGAGTGGTTGCTAGCTTCCGTGCTTTGTAAAATTACGTTGATCTCAATTGATAACTAGTTACAATAATAGTCGAAAAGACAGCTTTAAAAAAAAATAAGACTCGCCTGATGGTGGTTGATGGATGACAGGACCTAAATATAGCTCACTGGTTCAGTAATGGCCCAATCACTTCGAAGATAGGTATAATCATAATTGACAGGAAATACAGACGACGGAAGTGAAGCCATTCCTTGGCAATTAGCAGTTGTTGCCCACTCATTTGACGGAAAGAATCCAAACGTGGTCTAGTTTCGGTCTGATAAGAGGGTCAGATGGCAGCGATTCCACAAAAACTAGCGCCTACGCCAATCTTGTGATTAGTTTACTAGTAAGACCGAGGCTTCTTCACCATGCAATCGGGATTGCACTAAGGCTGGGTTGCACCAAACCGTCTGTAATCGTAAGCTGTGTTCGTTAAAATTTGAATGTATGGAAAGTTTAACAAGTTTCTATGGGATGACAGCTGTCGGCGACATATTAAATGTTGATCAGTCTGTGATCGTAAATCGTGCAACCCAGCCTAAGATAAAGATGATTAGGACACTACTAAAAGGTTTTGTTGATATTGGAGAAACGGATATTTCCAGTTCTAACTGTGCTAAAAGCGTGGTAACAATTGGGAATATCCCAGACAAACATATCATTAAAGAGGTTCCCCATCGTTACACATACCAAGTATCTGAATATATTGTTTCGCTGAATCATGTATTTGCATGTTAGAATACAGCCATCATGTTTTGAGGAAAAATATGAAACAAACCAAAGCGATTTTTAATGACAACACAAAAGAGCTTTAAAAGAATGATCGAGTTATACAAGCCAATGTTTTTTGAAAAGGCTACCATCCTTACCTGGTCGAAATTCCTCTAATTCGAACCAAGCGCTTGGCATCGTATTTTATAATGCGCACTTCTAAGCTTTGGAATTCTCTTCCGGCGTTTGTATTTCCGAGTTCATATAACCTACACTTTAAGGCACGAGTGAATAGGCATCTTCTGGGTGTGCTCGTTTCATCGTCGGCCTCATCTTTGCCCCCTGGCTAGATGCTGGCCAAGAGCAATCTCGTTTTTAATAAAGAAAGTAAATAAATTTCCGGCGGATGTACGGAAAGGGTTTGACATTGACTGAGCTTACAATACGGTCTCAAGCGAGCGCCATATGGCGGGCTTTCACTGTCAATAAACATACAGACTCACATCACGTTTCCATATATGACGAAAAGCAATCGCGTAATTGATTTCCACGATAGTGACGTTGTTGTTCCGTTTATATCGATAAAGCTGGGAGTCTAAATATACTCTTAGTGGTTAATGTAGGCACAAATAAACGTGCCGATGGGAAGATGGGAACGGCAACTGGCACACTAAACACTTAAATCAAAGATCACTCGCTTTACACACATACAATTTAAATTTACGGATTTAATGTACCGAGTATGCTAGCTTTTAATGAAGGGTTCAGAGGAACTTCCTCCTTCGGACGCTCCGGCTGTGGAATGAGCTTCCTGCCGAGGTTTTCCCGAGGAACTACAGTATGGGATTCTTCAAGAAAGGAGTGTATAAATTTTTAATGGGTCGGATACGCGCATGTGGCACCCCTGGAGTTGCAGGCATCCATAGGCTGCGGTGACCGCTTACCATCAGGCAGGCCGTATGCTTGTTTGCCACCGACGTGGGATAAAAAAAAGGTCTAATGATGCAACGCTACCTGATCGGTCCCTCTGGTTGTGCGGGTTAAGCAACGTTCTATGGTTACTGCGGACTTAGTTCCTCTGTACTTTGGAAAGCACGCTAAGGGGCTCGTAGAAGCCTTCGAACGGTTTGAAGACTCCTAAGAAAGAGTATAGGCAGGAAGACAAGTCCTTGCTCTATCAGGACTATTGCAGGCCCGTGTGGTTGCGGGTTAGTTTATGGTTTATGCTCCAGAGCGTTTAAGTTAAATTTGAAAAACCTCTTATATCAGCTGTTTTGTTTGGCGGAAACGTGAAAAAACTTGTTGTTTTTTTGTCAAAGTTTTGAAATTGAAATTTTATTGCATTTATCTATGAATATATTTAGGGACAATCTCACAACAATCGATCTAGTCTCAAACTAAGAAAAGGAGTGCTTGGCTGCTAGAGGATTATAAACATACATAATAATATTAACGTACTTTTCCTTACATAAGAAACATCCGTATACTTAACAACATATATCATGAGCTCATCACACAAATAAATGCCCTTACCGGGATTCAAACCGCCACAAGCTTTGTAGCGAGTGTCAACATACACCTAACCAACCAAGAGCGTCAATATTATACCTTACAACTTCTTACCACACATAATACTTATTTCGGACAAACAAATATGTTTGATAACAAAGAGGTACAAAGAATAAATGAACCTTGATCTCGCATGCAGCCCAAGACGGGTATCGAACCCGCCCCTGCAGTTTGCCAGGTCAGCGCCCTACTCGTACCACTATGCTATCCAGACCACTACGACATCACAGCGTTTTTACCTTGGATTCGTAGCCGCTACTAGTGACACCTCTATATTTTCTTCAAAGGCTCAGCCTTATTCATTTACAAATTATCTAGACCACTATATTAGAAATATATTTAGCAAAAGAAATGTATATAGCATGTGTATTGAAATACATAAGGTGTTAATTTATTAGTTGCAGATATTTTTACAGCTGATAGTACTCGGTCCCTGGAGTATATTTAAGTATGAAGCATTATAGCTTTTACGATGTTTTTTTGGAGAAAACTGAAAAACAAATTTGTTACGTAAAACCACCCTATTAATGTGATTATTAAATGAGAACTCATTGAACAGATTCTAGTACCTCTTTTACGTACCACTTAGTAACTGTAACTGGCCACTTCACGTCGATAAATCAAATACTTGATTGTTAATGTCATGTTATTTTCTGTCTAGGTAATTGTGTCGTTTGCAAATCAGTTTTACTTATTTTGAAATGCCTTCTTTTCTTCATGCTTGCTTTTAAAATTACTTTAACTCACTTATCAAAGGCTAGTATTAGTTAACTATCCCAATGGGTGGATTTTCTTGACTAATTTTAACACGACAGCCCCAATTTCCATCCTACATTACATCCTACATTTGTAGTTTATCCGCCGAACCATAATGACATTTAAGACAAACAATTGTTTACATGAGTGACATGACAGATAGTTAAACGTCTTATCAGGCACATGGTGATTATTTTTAGACGAAATTACAAATTATTTTTTTGATCGGTAAATGAAAACAAAAAAATATATATGAAAAGGTTTCTTAATTTCTATTTAGTGAATTGTTTTAAAGAAAAGTATCATCTGTTAAAATATCTGCAACTAATACATTAACACCTTATATAACCCCATACCCGATGAGATCAGATTATTACAGTACAGGGGCACATCCTTAAACGCAAATTGACCAACTGGGTACTGGACAAGTGCTATTATAGTGTTAAGGAATTTCTCGAGAACAATAGAATTTAATGATTAAATATAATTATAAAATGCTATTAATTATTTATTCCTATATTTTAAACTGACGTTTTGAAAGTTTGCACGCCTGTATATGGGCTGAATACACGACATAACAAAAATGTATTTTACCATCTAAGCTAAACTGTATTCTAGCAAATAAATTATTTGATATTTCATTTGATTTGGGACCTATAAATCTTCGTAAACTATCGACTCGACGGCCTGCCTAGACTGGTGTGATAGCAATCACAGAAAGTACTGGCTGGCCAAATACGGACCGACACACTTAAAGTATAGCAGAAATCACCTGGACTGGATGCTTAGCGTTGACACCAATAAGATATATTTTATAGATACAGAATGATGTTGAATGAAACATTTTGAAACTCCCGACACTACAAACGGTATACAAGACTTTTGATTAAAAATCAAAAAATTATAATTATAAAACGAATATACCCTACCCCTAACTTCTTATCTATAATCGCAGTCTTATACGAGTACGTATTATAAATATCCGCCCTCAATTCACGTGATAGTACCTAACGTTATTCTCATGTTATTATTATTATTTTCATCTTCAAAATCCAATGGGTTATGAAACTTAAACTTCAAAAATTGCAATAAGATACTAATTATAACACAAAGTACAAATTAAACACTAATTACCTCTTGTTTCACCATTTCTTGTCTACAAAATATGTAAGAAATACACCTGCTGACTTTGAGTTCCACGGGGTTTGTTTATACTTCCAGGGTCCTCTAAATTCTTTTATGTATTAAAAATTTCCTCAATTATTACCTCTAAATAAGTCAGCAAATGCTTGTTTTATGTTTATTTGTTGTTTTTATGCGAAAATCAATGTTAAGCTTAACACTTTCTCCAACTCTTCTCACACATTTTCTTTGCTTAGTTTGGGACTAGGTCAATTTGTGTAAGATTGTCCCCCAATATTAATTTTTATTTTATTATTTTTATTTACCTACTCGTAAGTGCAGTTACAACCTTTGAGCGTTTGTCTATATGCCTTTGCAAAGCTTGTAAAAACGGCATGAAAGTCTACATTATTTATACCCTTCCGGCCATAGACTGCATAGAATGTTGGCCGCGAGCCAACGCGGACATCGGCGTGCAGAAATAGACTCGATTTTGTAATTGTCTTTGATTAATTAAAAAAGGATTGGGTTCTGTGAGGGGTTAATGTATTGGTACTACACGATACTGTTCGTATTTTTTTTGTAGAAATTTGTAATTTAGAATAATAATTGGTATGAGCTACTGAATACCGTAAAACAAGTCCATAATATATACATAGGTTGAATCCTATACTATTCTAAGGTGCCGGCATCTGCTTTGTCACTTAATCCCAATATTTGGCGTAGGCGCTAGTTTTACCATCCATTTGGAAATCTAGACTTTATAGGGATTTTTTTTATTAAAAATGGGATTGCTCTTGGCCAGCATCTAGCCAGGGGCAAAGATAAGGCCGACGATGAAGCGACCTCACTGGGTTTGGGTTAGACCGGTTTCTTTATGGTGTTCTCCTTCAAAGAGAATCTACTGTTAATAAAATAATATCAAATGATTAATGACAAATTTCATTATTTTCATTACATATAGCAATTAATTTTAAAATTAGAAACATACTAGGCATACTAAATGTCGACGAAACACAGAACCTTAAATACCCTAATATACCCTGTGTAAGTATTTTTAAAATAAAATAAGAAGTAAATAATAAATATTGGGGGACAATCTTACACAAATCGACCTAGTCCCAAAGTAAACAAAGCTTGTACTATGGGTACTGACGACGATATACATACTTATATAGATAAATTCATACTTAAATACATAGAAAACATCCAAGACCCAGGAACAAATATCCGTGCTAAGGTTGGGTTACACCAAACCGTCTGTAATCGTAAGCTGCGTTCGTTAAAATTTGAATGTATGGAAAGTTTGACAAGTTTCTATGGCATGACAGCAGCCGGCGCCATATTTAACGTTGATCGGTCTGTGATCGTAAGTCGGTGCAACCCAGCCTAAATGCACAAATAATGCCCTGGCCGGGATTCGAACCCGGGAACTCTAGCTTCGGAGGCAGTGTCACTACCAACTAGGCTAAACAGGCCAAAAAAAACTTGTAGTACCTATTAACAAAAATTTACAATTCAATGAATTCGTAAATTAGGTAAGATTAGAAAACCCTCAATTAGCAGTTTTGTCTAAGATGTCTCCAAACATTGTGAAACCCCAGTTTAGCCGGTACGGTAGCAAACATAAACAAACCTACACATTTCGCACATCACGCTGATTTCACATACTGACAGACAGTGATGTCACTGCACAGGGTATTTAAGGTTCTGTGTTTCGTCATTACTATGTCAAGTTAGTATTTCTCATATTACGATTAATTGCTATTCAGTTAAGAGGCTCCACGCGTTTGTTATCGTTTTTGACGAGTTTTGAGTTGATATCACAGAATTAAGTGACACACACATACACATACACACACGCTTTCACACAGTTAAGTTGTGGACAGGGTTCACAATTTTAAGTGCTTAATATTAATAACCACTAAAACTTAAATTTACCTAATATCCTGTTAACTAACATTGTGGAATGCAAAAAACTATTTATGGCACAAACGGTTATCAGTTCTTCAATCCTTTATCTGCATTATCAAGATAGATATAACCTTGACAGTGAGTTTTGAAGTAAATATGGGATACTATTTCGTTAAACCTCGTTGTTGTTAATATGATAAGCCAAAAAAAAACACGAAAATATGTAGGATTATAGATAGGTCATTGGGACCTAGAGTCTGACCAGGGAGTCGTATCACAAGAAAAAATCGGCAAATTTGAAAAATCTCATGGTGGTAACACGAATTACATAGCGACGGGATATACTTATTTCTAAAGCTTATTTTTTAGGTAAAATTATTGCCAAATAAGGAATTTGAAATTAGGCTTGTGAAACGATTCTAGGGGCCCCTTATTAAGGCGAAGGGTAAGGCAAGATCCATACAAACTTTGTGTTTGTACTCGTTTGTGTTTGCACTATACTTACAGTTATTATTTTTGGTCAATATGCTTAATTTTCTGTTAGCCATGACTTGATGGTTTTTTTTAAATTATATTTTTTTTTTTGAAATAAATAAAATTTCAACATCTAGTTCTGCGTAAGTATATCCAGTATGTACAAGCAAAAAATTATATTTAATGCTGTAGTGTCAAAACTAACGAATAAAACTTGCACAACGTATGTATTGACTATGGAGAATGCCTTGCCATACCCTTCGCTTTAATGTCAATTTACTTTTTGCAAGAACTTGCGTGAAATTGCAGTTTTCATTACATTGCGTGGTTTGATCGTACTAGTCTTACCTCGGTAGCCCGCAGGCCTGCAATGTAATGAAAATTGCTTGCATGTTACACTTTAGTTTCAAACCATTATCATGAATTGAATCCAGTGGTACTTATTATTTAATTGCAAAAACTTTAGTAATCCTCGAAAAATTTTGGATTTATTTTAATTTTTTTGAGGATTCTATTAAAATGCTTTCATTTCAGGAAAATGTTCGGTCCATAACCACTCACGTGCTCTCCGCAACTAGGGTTGCGACTTGGGAAAACGTACAGTGCTCTCGCAACACTAGTTGCGAGTTGGAGTTCCAACGGTTTTTAAATTGTTGCTATGCGGAACATGTAAAGAACGCTTTTTAATTGAGTTATATAGGTAGAGTATGAATGTGGCAACATTAAAAAAAATTAAAACCGCAGTCTAAGGAACAATTTTTATAAAATATAAAAGTTGTTTTCATGACCATCGAAGTTCGGTACGTCAGCGAGAGAGCTCGCGATTAAAAAATGCTGTGAGCAATCAATTGTGCATTTTTTAATTGGTATTATATACCAAATTAATGCTGGTTTACTGCTTCATAAGACGAAGCATATATTTCGATACTAATTAAAATGGAATGTAATAAATTCTTCCAACAAAGTACGTTGAGTGATGAAAATTTTGAGAGGTTAATTTTAAATCGTACATTATTATGTGATTATGCCATATTTCTGTACTAGGCTATTAAAATCAATAAATGCGTCTATTCAAATCAACATAAATCCACTTTTAATGAACAATTAGGTATGTTCTATGCAGGATTAGGTGAATGAACTTGTGACGTCTATAAATACTATTGTACGCAACTGTGGTTGCACAAGGCACTTCCGCCGATTCGCGTCGGATCCACGTATTATGTCATAAGGCGTGGTGCACACTGGGCTATTGTCGCAGAATGGTTTAATTTAGTTTATTCATTTTTGATAGGTTCTTTTACGCATACTAAGTGGCGGCCCATTACCAATGTAACTGCTTACCTTTTATTTATGAATGTATGAAGTAGAGGTAGGGTTCACTTTTACTTGTTCAACTGATCATATAAATTTATAAAATTCACATATTCCATGTAATGGTTCAAATAAGAATGTATGGTTTTCTTTTTTCAAAAAACCAGTTCTGATTTTGGCTCGTATTTACCGTTATCTCAGTTATTTGTAGCTCGCATATAAACTATTGTATAGTCGTTTTAACTTAACACCCAAAAATTTGCAGTGAAAACCACGTACCAATAAAAAAATACTTACCTCACAAAATAAGTGTATGAATTTTGTTGTTACTTGTGATGTATTTCAAATATTAATTTAATTTAATTTCTTAAATTTTCATTGTAATTTTACTCGTTAGTGGTTATGGGATGTGTCAGACAAGGATTCAATAATTATTTGTGCAATAAGAGAGCAGTCGTTTTTTTACGACGAGTAATAATTTCGAATCCCGAGGTAGCGAAGGATGCCTTAGTCGAATCACTAGGGAGCGTGGCAAGTGATTCTATGATAGATTTTATAGCGTATCAAGGGATTTGAATACACGATATGCATATAGGTAACTTTGCTCTCGTGTACCACACACATACCACATCACATAAAACTTATCACCTCAGCAATGAGAACCTGTTAGAGTTAAAAAAAACTTGTTGGGGTGCCAAATAAATATATGTCCTATGTCCAGCAGTGGACGTCCTTCGGCTGACATATGAAATTACAATATAGTCAGTTCTGGTACCGTACCTACTACTACTATACTACGCAACGCAAAAGAGGGGGGTTATAAGTTTAATGTGTATATCTCTCTATGGCATCGTAGCTTTTATTTAAACTGGTGAACTATTTGGTTGTCTTTTTTTCAGAGCAGGATTTCCAAGAGAAATTTAGTAGTATCTTATAGCCGTGGATCAATATGACTGAAGCAACTATAAATGCGTAAACACGAGGTCATTGAGATCTGATATGTCGAGCCAAAAAGTTGCAACTATTATGGTGTGTATATAAAAAATACTGCATTTTTAACTTCTCGAATTTATAATAAGTTAATAACATAACTTTTCTCTCGGGAAACGATAATATTAGTAAAACATGTTTTATCAAAATCGGTTCAGCCTTTGTTGAGATATATAACTTTGAAATGAAAATATCGGCGGTTTTCCAACTTTTCTACTTTGTCAGTTATTCTATATCACGACAGCCAATGATATTTAAAATAAAATGCCAAACGTTATTATTACTTCAAGAATATATAAGTAATTAAAGTCACCATGAGTGTACCGCTGTTAATTTCGTATTAGCATTGTATAAGTCATAAGTTAAGGATCTGTAACTATTCGTAATTGATTTAATAAGAAATGTAAATTTCGTAATTTCAATATTGACGATCACTGCGTGAACTGTGGTTTCGTTGCGCACCAGTGTATCCCGTCCTATATCGCCGCCATGATTAAATTTTGACAGCGCAGGTCCGCCGGAGTATGTCCGTTAGTTTGAGTCCGGACCTTTGCGTGGGTTTTTGTATACTTTTGAAATGAGAACAAAAATATAAATCGAGTTGTAATCGGTCGAATATCTATTAAGTTGTGAAGTGTAACATGTGTAGTATATGTGTTAAGAGTTTTATGTGGTTTGAAGTGTATGGAATTATTTTTAATCGGGCGTCAAAAGCGGCACTCATTACGTTAGGTATGTAAGGCTATTTTTTGTTATTGATAATTTGTGACAGAAATTGTTGCGATTTTGACAAAATTGGCACTTGTTATTTAAAGATTTATAGTGTCTCTATTTACGTCTGACAATATTTTTGTACTCGTTTGCCTAAATTATTCATACAAAAATCACAAACAAACTACACTGTTTTGCGGCGAATTGAAAAACTGACAATGTAAACATTGCAAATGAAAAAGGTTTTATGCAAAATATTTCCCCGGGATCATATACTTTATTTGGTATCAATCGAAGCGTAAACTATTACAGTTTTAAATAAACATAACATTTACATATGTTATCGATTTAGATTTTAAAATAAAAATATATTTATTGCAAAAGATCTCATTCGAAACGGTATGTAAAGTTTGTGACTTTTTTAAAAAATATTTTACTATGGTGACATATGTAATTAATTATATAAACAAATTGCCTGTTCCTTTAGCTTTATAACATAAAAAGAATCATAGCATAAAGTTTAGACGAAGCCAGGCAACCGATTTATTAACAACACAAGACAATGCGCTGCTAATGCTCGGTGAATCTTGAGCACTTTAGACTACCTTTTTTTTTAACGCGAGCACTTGAGTGGTTAAATGTATACTAACGTGAGACATATTTTCACTTAAAGAAAGAAATACAGCGCGGTCGGCAACCGTGTTGACACTCAACCTGATGATGGACTCCAAAGTCAGAAACATGTCGCAAATAGTGAATTTGCAAGTTTGTTTCAACCGTACTTATTTCTTTCTTTAAATGGTAGGTCCAGTCCAGTCCAGTAGGAATGTCTATTCCGCCAGTATGTACATTTTATGCGTGTCTTTGTCAAAGTTGAATGACTCTGATTTGCCCGAGAGTCGGAAAAGATCACTGTCCTGTCGTTTTAAGAATGACGTCCCTTGGAGGTCTTTCACTATGCCTGATATTGATATAACGTGATGGCCCAGCGCTGAAAAACTAAATTAATTAGAACTGTTAAATCTAGGGAAGTATCGCAGACCATTTCCTGATAAAAAAAATGATTTATTGTCGCAAAAACAAAATAAATACGAATAAACAGAGGAGGAAAAATCAAAACGAAATCGGTGCGACAATAGGCACACCAATATACGCATTATAACACCAATATACGAATACGCAATATACGCAATTATTGACGCAATCAGAAATTATCCTTATTGGCATAGATAAAGAGGGACATTTCGCTAGAGAATCACACAAAATTGCGCTATACGAGTATACTCGTAGAATCCAAAGGGTAAGCGATATCTTTTTATTTATAATTAAGTCAAATCTAGCTTTTATTTTGTTCTTCTATAGGTAAAATATTCATACCATACAGCAAAGCAGAGTAAGCCTACTCTCACGGAAATTTACCCCATTTTCATACAATCGTTTTACAACTGACATAAAACACGTAAAACAAACAAATCTGCGGTAAAACATTATCGAAAAACAGACGCGTCTCAAATTACATGCGACCAGTTTAACAAAACCCCGATAACTACCTCAACTTCAGACTTTGGAGCTCTTCTTCAACTGGTCGTGTTGATGTCTGTTCTATTTTCAAATTGTAACCGTTACATTTTCGCGCGGAAATTGGGTTTTTAGGCTGAAATATACGTTCGATACGGGGCCACGAAACAATAGTGGTTTCAGACTTTTCGGATGTAGGTTTACTACATTCTGCTGAATTTCTTATGTAGCTATAATAGGTTTCCTGTTTCCGATCTATTTTTCGTATTTCGGAGTAAGTAGTTAGTTTGATAGATAAATTTTGTTTAGGTAAACAAGGTTGCAGTGATAGATTGTGTAGTAAGAAGAGCGTCGTGAGAAGAGATATAGTAATATATCATCAACCTCTCGTTTACTAAACAGATTTTAAATTTGTATTGCTGCGGTTAAACCCTTTTTACTTTGCCCTCTATCGAAACGTAGGATGTACGAGTTCCATGTTTTCGTGGATTTGAGGAGTAAATAATGATAATAAAACATTTATTCACCAAAAAACTTTACTTACCCGCATATTCGATTTTATTTAGGCTTTATTATAATTAAAGGAGAGATTACTCGTAGCCAGCTATTGGCGCCTATAAGCGGCACGCACCTGAACTGCCACTGTGTCGTTTATACAAATCGAGTCACGCTGGACTGGCAAGAAAATACATTTACGAGACGTAAAATTATGTACAAAACACGGGTCGTAAAACAGAAAGCCCTCTCTCGCATATTTATGACCCTCGCCTGCGGCTCGGCTCGGGCCTCAAACATCTGCGATATCGGCCTTTCTTTATTTTACAACCCTTGTATCGTAAATAGCTATTACATACCACGGGGCCAGTACCTGGCATCCAGATAGCAAGCGCCGATCCCGGATTTTGTTCAGGGGAAGGGAGCAATTCCGGCCAGGAGGGGGGACAATTTATGTCAGAGAGAGTAATGTCAGGCGAAGGTGGGGGGATTTATTCCATTTAAAACCTGCTTTATGGTGGGGCAATTGCCCACGTGTCCCACCCCCCTGTATTCGAGCCTGCTAGCGAGACTCGTAACACCCGCTCATTTCGTGGCCCACCACACTTGTTTAGTCGCCGTACGTTTATGAATGAGTCTAAAACGTTTTGTTACGACATTTGTACGGAATTTAGAACGAGACCGGTTATGTAACTTTTTTATTACGGACCAAGGTACTGTATCAAAAAGGCAAAGACGGGTCCTACGAAATTTGATGGTTTTGTGCAAATTAGGTAAGTAATTATACCGACCCAAGTACTTATAATTGATCTGTTTAGATATATACTACCGTAGCATCAATTTAATTGTAAACGCGATAGTGAAAACTTTATTACGTAGAAGTCTGAACAACGCCATTTTTTGCAAATTTCGTGTGATGTGATGTGATAGCATAACGATTCCATTAACCAGTACCTAACCCAATTTTGGTATGGCATTAAAACTGGCTGTCCAGTAAGAGAAACTAAGTCTTTCCTGGTTTTCTCCATGCTAATTGCAGTATTCTGTGCATTGCATTTTATTCCCATTCTAAGCGTTATTATTAAAGTATTTTCAAGTGCAAATATAACGGGTAATCTTTGTATGGAAGTTCAGTACATTTCCCTTTTTTGCACTTGAATATATTTTGCTAAAGAGGTAATTTTTGTTAGTTGGTATGTAATGTGGGGGGTAATCAACGGATCTGCACATCCGATTTCAACAATTCTTTTACTAGCATATACTCGTAGCATCGACCTTCGGGATGGTCTTTTCCAAAATGCCGGCGGAGCCACACGCGGGGTTTCTCGTATATAAGCAAGCTTCTCCTATAATTATACGCGATTTGTAGTCTGGTTTAGTAAATATGTGAAAATCGTATAAATAAATAAATGCGTAAGATTTTCCTGGTTGCTTACATGCTAATTGCTATATCTGTGCATTTTATTCCAACTGGGCGTTTTTAATGTCAAATAAATTGCAGAAGCCACATATTTTTACGACACACGATTTATAGACCGGCTACGTTCCGGTCGTCGAATTGTCAGGATTTATGGGTCTGCCCTTGAGCTGGTTCGTATCGCATCTTAGTAACTTGTTTTTGACTTCCTTAACATCAGTTAAATTTTCTACTACAACACTTATATTAAAAGAAGAACCAGACGGTAAAATTTACGCTGCACGCTTTTTCGATCCTCAGGTTGCTACATTTTGGCGCCCGAATGTTGCCGAATTTGAAGTCATATCATCGCCATCGTCACCCTATAGATTTCCCACTGTTGGGCACAGGCCTCCTCTTATAGTTGAGAGGCAACGGGTAAGTTATCATCTTCTGGTTGGTGGAGTATTTTATATTTTTCTCTCGTCGCTAGTCTTTTGAATTCTTGATATAAAACACCGTTAGTGGCACTCGCGTGCTGTCGAGCTTACCATAACAGCAATAAGTTCATTTAAAATGTGATTAAAATTTCGAATTTGTTTTATTAGAACAAGGTCTAAATTTGAAGAATATTTTAAATGGACTTACTGCTGTTATCGTAAGCGCAGCAGCGTGGCACTAGACTACTAGAGTTTTTTTTTTTTATGTAGGTCATATAATTACGTCTTAGTTTTTGGTCTTCTTTCTGTCTGATATATAACCTTATATTTACTTCATCTATATACTACATAAACAAAACTCATAGGTGCATGCGATATTATGAAAAATAATCCCAAAAAAAATCTTTTTCCAACCACTTTTCTTTTTCTTTTTTAAATAACCTTGCCATCCAACCGCACGCCTCATTAAAGAGCGCTTATAAATTGAAGCAGTGATGAATCTCTCTACTATATTCTGTAAATATTTCAACACACAATTTTATTTTGGCAATTGCCGTAGGGGCGTGTGGGAACTGCAAACAATGATCGTAGGTGGATATTTGTGTTTACTAAGCACTTTGCCAAATTGTGCAAATGAGGAACCTCTAATAAATTACCTACTTAATCGTGTACAATCTCGTTAGTTAAATTAGTGCTTTGCGTACTTATTACTTGCGTAATGTATGATGAACACTTTAGAAGATTAACTTGATATAATCCTGTCATGACCTCGATGTCCTATCGATTGAACATCGCAAAACATGCCAAGTTGTTAAACCAGTGGTTTATTTATACCAAATACTTAATTTAAATCATTATTTTCATGACTTACCTTACCTCCTGCCCTTATCCCATTTACTGGGGGGCGGGCGGCTTTGTCTTTTTCAACCTGTATTTCGTACGTTTAGCTTCAATTACGATAAAATAACTAATGACAATTATTTTATTTGCAGGTAATCATCTGATCTGACTACACCATCATCACTGACCAGTCTAGTTGTAAGTTGAACATGGGTAATGTCAAAATCACCTAGATTTCCATTTAAGCACATGCATACTCTTACACATTTCAGAATTAATAGTACATCATTAGTAGGATAAATACTATTTAAGTTCAAATGGACCTTAAGTTGACAAAGTCCAAAGACCCTTTTCACTATAAAGCCTGCCACAAACTGGCGCGGCCTAGGCCGCGCGGTCAATAGTAAACTTGTCAATAGCAGTCAAATTTACTATTGACCGCAGCCGCAGGCCGCCCCAGTGTGTGACACGCTTAACAGTTTTCACGCAATAAAAATGCAGCTGTGATTGTAAGACCAAAAGGAATGCGGTCAAACTCGTAATTGTATAGAAGAAGTATAACAAAAGCAGTATTGCCAGATTTTTGGTGAATTTATCGAACCAAGCACTTGACAAAAGCATACCCAAAATAAAGATTAGGTTGGTTAGAATAGAGAAAATCCGGACATGTTCCTTGATATAATGTTTCATGAGGACACTGAAAATCCTGCGACACATATCTTTAAATTTGTAGGTTACCTTTATTATTGTTATTCTACCAGGCCTTATTACTTTAAAGGTCTCTCCTTTTAAACACTGTCTTTTCAGTTCCTGTACTAGATCGTCCAAAGTTATTTAGAGATGTTTAGTAAAGTTACCTAAATAAATTAAAAAAAAAAAAAAAAAAAAAAAGTTTCATTTTTCCAAAATTTTTGTACATACTCGTACCAAAGCTGGGTATCACATCGACCAATTTTCTTGTATTCATTAATGTCTCTTAAAATGTAATACTAACGCCTAAGTAAATTGGAATGGAATATAATTACACGAGACCCCTTCACCAACCCTTTACAATTCGTAGTCCTTTACCGTGAGTAGAACTAGCATTGCTAAACGTACAAAGAAATACATTTCCCAACCGCCGCCCACGACTCGAATATTAATCAATAAAGCTTCGTTCCTCAATGAATTGCTCATTAATATTCCCTACAAACCTCTCATTTGCATGCTACTGCCATTATAAGGAGACACTTTGAATATGTACTATGTACCTGAATCAGAGTCATCCTTATCATCGAAAAGTTCACAAGTCACATTACAACTTCTTCTTCTCTTCTTCTTCTTCAGCATATTTGCGTCCACTGCTGGACATATGCCTCCTCCATGGATTTCCAATGACTTCTAGACGTAGCAGTTCTGGTCCAGGTTGGTCCTGCCGTTTTTTTGATGTCGTCAGACCATCTGGCTTGCGGCCTTCCCGCGCTACGACTTGCCGCTCGAGGTCTCCAGGACAGCACCCGTTGGCTCCATCGGTCATCGTCTCTTCGGCAGATATGACCGGCCCATTGCCATTTTAATTTTGCGACCCTCTTGCCGATATCGGTGACTTTGGTGCGTTGGCGAATGACGTCGTTCGCACTCTGTCTCGCAGAGAGATTCCGAGCATTGAGCGTTCCATAGCTCGCTGTGCCACTTTAAACCGGCGAACCTTCCCGGCAGTCAGCGTCCATGTTTCGCAAGCGTACGTCATCACTGGGAGAACACATTGGTTGTAGACCCTAGTTTTTAGCGACTGAGGAATCTTTGACTTAAAAACGTCGTCGAGCTTGCCGAATGCGCCCCATCCTAGTTGGATTCGTCTACTGATTTCAGGGTCTAAGGAATTTCTCTCCAGTGTGATTTTCTGACCTAAGTAGACATACTCGTTTACTCTTTCGATCGTATTGCCGTCTAATGAAATGTTCGATTCGTATGTGGTGCTCATCCATTTTGTCTTCTCCGTGTTCATTTTCAAGCGAACTTGCATCGACGCCTGGCTTAGATCACTGAGCATTCTTTTGAGATCTTCAGGCGTTTCTGCGAGTAGGACGATGTCGTCAGCAAACCTTAGGTGGCTTAGGCGCTATCCATCTATATTGATGCCTGTATCCTCCCAACATAGATTTTTAAAGACGTCTTCGAGTGCATTCGTAAATAGCTTCGGGGATATGACGTCCCCTTGGCGTACTCCTCTTTTATGTGGTATGGTCGTTTTGGAGCCTTGAATTTGCACTGTCATTGTCGCTGAGCGGTAGAGGTTCTTTAACAACTGGATGTATCTATAGTCTATTCGGCAGCGCTTTAACGAGTCTAAGACGGCCCAATGTTCTACGGAATCGAACGCCTTCTCATAATCCACGAAGGCCAGGTGTACGAGTAGCGGTTGGTTGTATTCCTGTGACTTTTGTATCACTTGCCTTAACGTGAAAATATGATCGACCGTACTGTATCCGCTTCTAAAGCCCGCCTGCTCTTTAGGTTGGTATTCGTCCATTCGTCTCGTTATTCTTGATGTAATGACTCGGGAGAATACTTTATAAACCTGACTTAAAAGAGCAATCGGACGGTAGTTTTTAAGACTGGTTTTGGAGCCTTTCTTGTGGAATAATGTGACTACGCTGTCCTGCCATTTTGTTGGTATTTGGCCAGTAAACAGGGACTCATTAAATATCCATTGAAGTTCTCTTAGTATTGGACGTCCACCAGCTTTTAGCAGTTCCGTGGTTATGCCATCTTCACCTGGGGCTTTGTATTGCTTAAGCTGTTTAATGGCCTGCCTCACTTCATACGTACTGATTTCCGGAATGTCTTCAGTAAAATGCTTTGTCAAAACTGCCCGTCGGTTTTTCGCATTCATGGTCAGGTGTTCATTGTTTTGAGACTCATAGAGCTCGCCATAGAACTTGCCAATCACACTCAATAGTCCTGCTGTGTCGGTTACTATTACTCCATCCTCGTTTTCTAGTTTGTTAAGCTGACTGGTACCTTTACTTATCGCCCCTTTGAAGACCTTGGGTCCACGGTGTTTTTCTATCAGTTGATGGATCCTTTGTGTGTTTCTGTTCCTGACATCATGCCTCACTGCTTTGGATATCTGTTTATTTAGGTTCCTGTGCTCCTGAGAATTATATTCATCAGTAGGCATTTGTACGCGCTGTTTTAAAAGTAGAAGCGTTCCTGGAGAAAGCTTGTCTTCCTCTCGGGGCGTGCGTGTAAATAATTCCTTGGCACTGCTAGTGTCATGAGCGATAAATGTGTTATATTTGTCATCTAGACTCTTTTCGAAGAAGTCAGCATCAGATCGTGCGAGAGCCATGCTGAGCTTCTTTTCGAACTCCTCGTGAACTTCTGTGGGGATGTTAAGGTTTGCCAGAGGTTTAGTTAGCAGCTTTTTCCTTTCGAGCGTAAAACTATTTAATCTTAATGTGTTAGTGATTTATACACTTTAATGATTACGTAATTTTAATGGACAATTTAGAAGTACCACACTATTGCTCCGATATATGTAGATGCGACTTATTTAAATAAATAACTACTGCAAACACTTTAGCACACTCATAATATAAATGTAACTTACTACAAAGAGAATACCACTACAGACTGCAGACAAACTGTTAAAATAGTTTTGCAGGGAATAGTTTTTGAATAAATTTTTGGAATTCTGGTTACTAAATAAATTAATAAACTGGGCATCTCTGCGCCAAATGTACTAGAATTTCTATTATCTAAGGGCTGCCAAGCCCACGCTAAAAATTCTGACCTGTTTAGTACTTCATCATGTACGATGTGTACAAATTACAAATTTATTACAAATTTAAATCTGCATGCGTACACTGTATCATAAAAAAGCATGTGTCGCTTTTAGTACCTACGCTTCACATTTTAATTTGCTATTATGAAATGATTACGAGACAAATCGATGTTTTAATAATTAATAATGCAAGGATCCTACTTAATTGTACTTAATTTCCTCATTATGTTTAAGTCAAAAGGCTACAACGACCAATCAAGCTTGACGGTAAGTGCCGATAGAATATGTAGACGCTAGGGTCTTCTTATTTGGCCAGCTGCTTTGATCACAATCTAGGCAAGTGTGGCTACACTATTCATTGATAATCAGCGTTATGCCGTACTATAAAGGCAGTTGCTGTATGAATTCTTAATTAATTATTGGCTTCATTTGGCCCCGGTGTAAGTATACATAAGAAAAAACTCGCAATTATTGCTAGAATCTCTTCTAGAGAGTATTATCCTATGACTCAAAAGAATATACCAATTTGGGTTGACGACGTAAGAGTTGATAAGTAATCAAACTAATTAAGTTATTTTAACTAATACTATTTAATTATCTATACACATTTACTTATTTTGATGATTATACTTCAACATACATAGTTTCATTGATAAGAACCTTCGAAGGAAATGAATAAGCAAAGCTAAAGAAATGACCCCAAATAGCCCAGTGACACAACAAAAAGTGTACCCGGAATCGAAAATACATCTGGAGCGTCAATTATTTTAATTGATTCGACAAAAATGGCTTCCTAGCGATTGACAGAAGTTTCCGCCTTTATTTTAAATCACAAACTTATTTTTTCATTTGTCACGCAAGGTTTTATTCTAAATTAAACTTTATCACTTGGTTATAAGAGAATGCTTGTGTTTTACTGTCTTTGTCGTCTTAAAATGTGATTACTTTTGTTTTTTTGATTATCATTACAAAATAGTCCTTATACATAAGGATATAAGGGATTATGTGCTTTTTGGAGTAAATTAGGTGCGCGCGCGACGCCCTTTCTTTTGTTAGTGTTGTGACTAAAAATAACTCTTAAAAGAACTCTGGACGGATCGATGGTTTAAACAGACATTTTTCAAGCTTTCAGGGATTCTATCAGATTTCAGGTTTAAAAGTATTGTGTATACACAGAAGCATTAAGATGGAAGCTTTCTAGAAAAGGGATGGACTATGTATGGTGCCAGCTTAGAGTTAAAAATAATAAAATAATATATTCGGTATGTTGACAATTATTAGACTTTTTTGTTTCGTTGCGGAAACGACTGAAAGTTTTGAAGTTATTTACATGTATAATTCAGGTAGTGCAGACTTAATAAAATTGTTTATTAACTGACTTAATAATTAATTTATTGCTTAATTATGTTTAGTTAAATAGTTCATCTAAATCTACTAAGTTAATTTTAATTTTTTGGACTATTATAGAAATCCCGTCCTACTAGTTCTATAGTGAATCCAATTTATTTTCTAATGAAATGAATCGATCTATCTATAGAACAAAAATAATCTATCTATAAATCAAAATGACGCAAGTCACATTGAAAGTAGTCGATTGTAACCGAGCACGGCGCAGCCCTACGGGTGAACAACCGGGTAACAAAAACAATATGGCAGGGAATTCGGTAAATTGTTGCCAACGCCGCTCTAGAGTTCAGGATACACAGGGGATTGAGTGCATTACACTGCAATGATGCATTTTTAAATGCGATGCATTTTTAAATATAACACTCGTCCAGTTTTTTCAAGTTTGAATAGAGATGACGGTAAAATGATCAGGACCCGGGGAGGTTGGCTGCGTGACGCACAAAATTGATTACTAAGAAAACTTTTAAAGATAAATAAGTATGTCCATATTACATTCCCTACAATATTATTCGCTTTCCTTTGAATGTAACCCGCCCAAACTTTTGCATACATGTTATATTCAGCCTAATCTAGACTAAAATGCAGCATTTGTTCTTTGTTTTATATTAGGAAAACCATACAGCACTTCCATTTTTGTGACAAATAAAATGTTTGGACTAAAACTGTGCTCCCGGTACACCCTCCACCATTCCTAATTCAAAATAAAGGCGGCGTTCCATTAATGAACCCTTTTTTTTCTAATCACGTACATAGACAATGTTTTTTTTCTAAATTAGATTCCCGGCAATTAGCCTAATTGATTAGATTTATTTTAAAGCCTTACTGGATAGTAAAAAAATAAATAAGGCCTTTGTAACACGACGCTTCTGGGCTTATCAAATAGATTACATCTCTGTGTGGGTGTTCAGTGTTTTTACTCCTTTTAGAGCAGGTTTTTTTACGGTTGGGCAATTCCTTTTCCAACTTTATGGATTTACTTAGGCGCGTGGTTATTTAAATGGTGTTCGTAAGACATTCAGTTGTGGTTTTCATTTGAGATTCTGTTTCCGAGGATATCATATTTTATATTATGGCTACCGTGTTTATGTTTTGTCGTTTCTTTTGCTCTAAAATTGGCGTTGTTTGAACGTAGCTTGTTATAGGAGTTAATTACAACAAACATAATAAGGTGTGATATAACAGTAGCAATTAGTTACTTCTAAAGCTATTAACAAACTCAGAACTAGGAAAAAATAAGTTTAACTGATACTCTACCTAGACTTATGGGGTGGGGGGAGGGCTACCCCCATTCTATTTTAATTCCAATCCCATCTCATCCAATCCTCAGTGCGATCCAATTATCAGTGCGTTGTACTCACAGCACTTGACTGTATGTATGTTTACTAACACTTTATTATCTGGAGATAAGGTATAAAAGTGTATACATCTTTATGATGCCGAACGCACCAACGCAACAGGAAAGGGTTGTACGATATACATATACCACTAGTTTTTGCTGCGACTGCGTCCGCATATACTCGTTAACCACCTTAAGAGATTGAATACAACGCCTGAACAAAATTATAGCAAATATGCTATTAAGCTTCCTAAAGACACAAGAATTCATTATCGCATGCCGAAAAAAACTCCCATTTCGTCCTCTAAAGGTAGATATTTATAGCTTGAAACGCACAGAGCGCGCCACAGTGTCGTTTCGGGGCAGAGGCGGTTTCGCGGTAAGCGAACGCGGTTCGGGGCTTGTCGCGCCAAAAAACCGCGTGGTATTCGGTAGCACGGTGGAGCGGAAGCGGCGTGTGTGTGTGACATATGAAGCAATAATCGACCGACTGTCGGTCAGTGTCAGTGCAGTTTCGGAAAGATCAAAAATGCAAAACCGCCTCCGCCCCGCACCGTGCCGCGCCCGCTCTGTGCGTTTCGAGCTTAAACAGGCAACACATTATACAATATTATTCTTAGGAAGCGTCGCCTATGATGGTTGCCATTTTATCACTTATCGTCGTGGATGAGACATTCGTCACGTTCTGACATGTATGCGAGTGCGAGAGTGACGGGCGTCTTATCCACGACGATAAGTGATAAAATGGCAATCATCATAGGCCCGCTGGAAGCGAATGGATTAAGACTTGATTTTTGAGATAAAAACTAGCTTACGTATTTTCTAGGGTCTTAGATTATCGCCATACAAAATATCATCTTAAACAGTTCAGTGTTTTAAGCGTAAAGAGGTGAGAGACAGACCTATAGACAGGACAAAGTTACCTCCGTATATCCGAGTTTTGTAAACTTTCCATAATTTTCAGTCGAACAAGCTTTTGAAACTAAATTTAGAACAAAATGCAAACCTGTTTATATGTGGTTATACTTGATATTTACCCCAGGGACATTCCTGTTGGGCGTCCAAATTGTTAATTTATCTCACTTCGCTACTCCGCGTTAAGTAGAAAAGGTGCTAAGAGTGTCTTTGTTCCATAGGTGACGAAAGACTTTTTGATTCTGGAAGGTTAAGATGACGTTTGGTATGCACAAGAGGGTGTCAGCTATTTCTTAGTATTTGGTAGCACTTGGTTTATTTAAAGGTGTCACATTTATCACTTTACGATATGGTTAGTTTAGTTCTAGACGAGATTGTTTAGATTAGGTATCGTATGAATGAATGCAGAGAAAATGATAAGATAATGTAAGGACGTTTGAATTTGGACTTAATAGATGTAGAAACTTTTTGAGCAGTGATGTAACGTTTACTCTTCAGATATTGCTCTTCATAAAGATTTTTTCTTTGAAGCTTAGTGTAATGGTAGTAGACCAATCTACACTTTTGAGATTTTAAAGAATATGATAAGACTGTAAGTAAACTTAATTTACACCTGTTTTGTGCAGCTTTTAAAGCCACTTGGCTGTGCTGCCTGTGCTCTATTTTCATTGCCAAATTAACGTCATCATCATCGTTAACATAATGATCTAATTATGATAGTCAATCAGATGACAATGATCTAATTATCATTGTCATCTGACTAACACAAGCATACACAATTTCAACACCTTTTAACTTTTGACAAGTACTCGTAGGTTTCACTAGCAAATCGAACTAAGCACGTGCAATTAATTAAAGCGTGTTACCAACAATAGTTATCAAAGTGCGTTGTCTGACTTTTCAAAAACTTGTATCCGCTCACTCTGTTTTGGCAACTCTGGTCACCCTTATTACAAAGGAAGTTCAACTCAGAATACAAAAATATGAATATGAGTGAACAATATATAATAATAATAATCCCCTAATCTCCTGAGGGCTCTTTCCATCTGGCCGTAACCTCTGTGCTTGCCTTAATTGGCTGGTCAGAGTGGAGTCGCAAGAGCGAGACCTATGCTCCAGGTTGGAAGTGTAAAATGTCATAACGCCGGCGGCCTGCTGATCGGATTACCGGGATCTGGCTACCGCAGACTCACCTCTCGACAACCTTACAGCCGCTCAAAAGGATGTTGCCCCATTGTCGCACTGTGCTTGCGACTGTTATGTGGGGCCCACTCAGCGAGCTGGCGAGTCACCGCCTGCCTTTTACAATATTGAGACTGATTGTCACGGTATAGTCTCCTCCAATAGCCCATTATCCAGCCCATCCAACATACAACATAATAGCCCATGACCTTAGTTTCCATCGTAGCACAGAGATGCACTGCAATAATCTTTGCACCTGGCGGGGACCATCTCTGGATGTATCATATTGTGCGTTCGGGGATGGTATCCGCCATGTGTGTATCCCTTTGCTTTTAGATTAAATTGTCTAAAAGGGCCTCTGCGCTGTTGGCTTCGGCCCCACGCACGCCTTCCAAAGATCCGGTCCCGAGATAAGGTAAAGACATACAAATAATAATAATAGTTTATTTAATAGCATAGTTCGTTACATAATTACATATTGTTACGTTTAAAACTACATCTCTGTTGGATGTTGCGATAAATTACAACGTGCGCAACGGCCTCTAGGTACGAGTATATTAACGATAAATTTTGTGGAATAAATTTAGGAGACAGACGCTGAATGATTTGTCATTTCGACTAACGATTTTAACCGTGAACGTCATTATTCTTGGAAATTAACTTCAATGAGTACCCGCATCTGACAATTGAGAGGTTTCTGACCGGGACTTAACTGGTGTCAATCGAACGGGCTCCGATTTGATATCGATTGGAATACGGCTCGTGAGAACTGCATACAATATAAACATTTAGGTGTAGCATTAGAAACATAAAACATGAAATTACGCTTATATCTCCAAATGGCCACATGAATTAAATGAAGCTTAATTGTCAGTAGTACATCTACGAATTGTGGGTTTTAAGCATAGAATAGTACAAGTATTGTATATTTAAAGTTGGAGTGTGTATACTTATTTTACTTATTTACTTGATGTCCTGGCGAACGTAGTGCTGACACTTACCCGTTCCGTACAAAAAGTATCAGAAAGTGACGTTTTTCGTATATATTTCTGATATAATAATAGTTATTCTGCTAATCAGAGTGAAGACAAATCCAATAAATCAAAGTTAATAAAAATAAGCCCATCCGTTCTGGAATTATAAATAGTGTAACTAACACGACTTTCATTAATATACACACATTTGCAAAGACGACAATAAATATAAACATTAATACAAACATTTAGAAAAACCTAGTCAAACTGTTAAGTTTTAGTAAGAGAGTTCAATACGAAACCACAGACGAAACTACTATTTACAACACTAAACTGTGACACATTTTCTTCGTCAGGATGTTTGCAAGCAAACAAAAACAAGTGAAAGCTGTACACACTTCAAATAGTTCTAAATAAAACCTCAACGGTTAAAACAGTTCTGGATATTTATTTTCCCTATTTCTATCGCTCCGTTCGGTGTCTGCGGTCTGTCTAGGTAGTTTTTCCGACATCTGCCTGATCTTATTTAGCGATTGGACTATTTTCTAACCCGGTTTAGTTTTTAGCATTTTTTCTCCTAGCAACATTAGTATTTAAATTTGATATATCGGTTTGTGGTCGCCTGTTCAGCGTTGTGCGTATTAAATATAAGGGATTATCTTTATTTTGTAATCAACGAATACAAACACCATTGACAAGTGAGTATTTTTTATATTTTTAGGTGAGTTTTCTTATCAACGATTAGTAATTGCTTTAATTATGTACTTGTGATGAATAGTAACATGCAAACTGCCATCGCTTATGTTTTTAAATATTGCCTAGTAACACAAAAACTACAAATCACTGCGTAGTCATAATTAAATTAAATGTAACATACTAAACTAAAACAAAAATAGTTGTTCAATTTTTTATCACCTCAATTCCACACTTTAAGTGTGAATAATTATCAAAGTTTGTTACCAATTTCGAGGTTAGAATGAAATGCTGCATTCTCAGTTCTATTTTGGCGCCATCTTGGGTTTATTGACCTGGCGCGCGCGGCGATACGCGAACTAGTTTGTTCTCTATGGTTTATTTTACACTATGGTATTAAGCTTTGCTGAATGCAACCATATTTTAAAAAATTTTTAATGAAACCTAAGTCATCTTAAGTCATCTAAATAAAGAATGCAGATGTTTTGATCTAGTGTATATTAATGTAAAGTAGAAAGACGACACAATATTGTATCATAAATTTATTCATTCATTACACATTTAAGTCTTTTCCCTCCCAGACGTTTAATGAAATTTTGTAGCACCTATACATATATATTAAAAAAAATCAAAAGGGTTTCTTTTTTGCGAATATTCGAAATCGAAATGGATTTATCAGACCCAATTATATAAGCCTTACAATAAGTGTATACTTATTTAAAGCTCTCCAAGCCTACAGCTTGCGTTTCTGCATAATGTACAGTACATACATAATAACAGTGTACAGTGTTGTAATAAGTAATAACTGAATAAGTAACTCACACGGTAGACTCGTAGACGGCCAAGAATCTGTTCCAAGAATCGGCATGTTAACTCAAGTCTGTCAAGAAACAGAGGCAACTGTACTCAGATTATAAATAAAAATAAACGAAAAATGTGATTAGAAAATGAAGTATATACAGGTGTTTTTTTGCATGTGAGTAGAAATACAAAACGATTGTTTAATACTTACTTAGCCTTATTGAGCTTACTGTGGGACTAGTTATTTGTGTAAAAAATTGTCCTACAATATTTTTTTTTACTTACATTCATTAAGGGTAGGTTGCACTAAACTAAAACATCTGTAATTATAAGCGGTGTTCGTTAAAATCTAACTCTATGGAAAGACAATTTTTTTAAATGGGATAACAGCTGCCGGCGCCATATTTAACGTTGATTTGTCTGGTTTACATTGGACCTTTTGGATGGAGCGGTTTTCCCAAAAACTACTACTTTTCACGGAATTGTCCAAAGTTTCCTCTTTCGTACGAAGCATAAATCACAAAAATAAGGACAGGACTCTCAAACAGGCTTATCAAACAAACAGAACAACTATATCCCAAAAACTTTTACAGCTTTATAATCCTTTCGTGACTTCTTTCGTCCCTTTCAATCGCATGTCTGTGGAATGAGGATGGAGCGAGAGGTCAGTCCGGTAGCCGACTGCAGTGTTCATTCACGTAGTCACTGCGCTGCATTCTGGTGTAGTGTTGTGACATGGCATACAATTATCGATGTCAACGAATTCAATTTAAGTTTTTAATTTTTTATGTGTTGTCTTCGAGATGATATGCCATGAATACATCTGCCAATTGATTGACAGACAAAAGCCAACTGTTTGAAGTAGCAGTTATGTAGTAACTGGTTATAGGATAGACCATAGACATCAGGCCACACTTGACTTATAGTAAATTAATATTATTAATATATAAATTAATAATATATATTTTTTTATTATTGTGATTAAGTAACAGAAAGCGTATTATGATCGCAATTAACGCATCATCAATTTCAAAATAATGTATGGGTTGTTGGGAGGGATTGGGCTGTAGTCCCCACGCTGATCTTGTGCGGGTACGTTTGGATTTCTTCGCAAATATATGCAGGTTTCCTCACGATTTTCTTCTTCACCGAATAGCTAACGGTTAATAAAAATGATACTCCGTACATGAATTCTGAAAAACTCATTGATAGCCGTCGTTTGGCAGCCGTTTGAACCACTAGGTTATATGTGGATTCTCAGTTTTCAGTTTCGGTTTCCATCTAGTCACACAATAAAGACAATCACCATTAAGACGCAAATATGCATCTTCCAGATTTATCGACACACAACAGCTCCATCCCTTCGTCCTCCGGCCAACCAACCGGTTCTGTGCAGAATTGGCACGGGATCGTTTTTGCTTCAGCACGCGCATGTCTTATATGGGCTCATTCAATGATAGATCAATGGGTGCTTAGGGGTTTCCCTCGTTACCTCATCGTTCTGGTCTAAACTGTGTCTGGGAGAAAAGCCTGAGGCTTGAGAAGTTGATTTAAAAAGAAACAATATAAAATAGGGTAGCCTAGTGAAGAGCGTTGTGCCAGGGACAAAGCGTGTAGGCTTCAACAGTTGTTTTAATTTATAAAGAAAGAAAATAAATCAGGATAGCTGTGATGCTCAAGGGCTCTTAAAAAACGTTAGGGACAAAAGGCCTAGGGCTTGAGGAGTTACTTAATTAAATACTAAAAAAACATATAGCCCTGATGGTGATGGGAAGTGTGGATGAAAAAAATTGTATAGAGTTTGATATGTTGATTTAAAATGAGAAACTAGGCACTAGCCTTCATTTGTTTAAGGTCAAGGGAACAGTGTCTAAGACGAAAAAGGCCTCCAGCTTGCAAACCTGGTTGTAAAGTAATAACTGGACAAATAGACGCCATCATTTCTCCAACGTCAAGAGAACTGTGTTTGTGGGACAACAAAAGTCCTAGGGCTAGATAATTTACAGCCCAGCCTGTAAAGCCCTAAACGAAGCCACAGATCTTAACCATTACGACAAATGTACCTAAAATAATACCGTCACAGAGAAATCCATCATAATGGTAAATTCCACAGAGAAGTTAAAAAAGACTGATTAAAATAATTGTCATCGATTACCACACCCATACGCATTTTTTGCCGTAACCGTCAGTGGGTAACATCGGAATTACAAATAATGGAGATACTCGATACATAATGTATTACGACATTCCAGTGTAAAAAGACACTAAGTACGAAATTGTAAAAAACAAACCACTTTAGCAAGCACGTGTTGATTCTTTTATTTACGTGGTTATGAAAAAATGTAGCTAAGAATAAGTAAAAGACTGTGTATTCAAGTCTTGTAGGTACTCGTACATTAGGTATTGCTAGTAGTGTATTGACGTTATAGGCAACTTAATATGAAAGCTCGATGTGCTGACTTGAATAGAATAGAATAACGTTTATTGTTGAACTGTGTACAAAGCTGATATAAAAGATATTGCATATTTAGACTCAACAGTTTGTCCGTCACGTTTTGATCACAGTTTGACGTACAATATAAAATCTTAAGTGTATGACATGCGGTTACAAATTATTTAATATGCGTTTGTATAAAAGGTCTTATTGATGAGCCAGCGTTTCAGGGTACTTTTGAACTCCTTACCTTCTATTGCCTTAATTTTAATAGGTAAGTTGTTAAATACTCGCATGGCAGCAATAAAAGCACTTTTGTACATAATTTATTTGAAGAATTTATTCTTTGAAAACTATGAACGCATCGCATCGTCAGGAATTCTGGCAGTCTTACTCAACATAAAAACGTGTTAAAAAGGATATTAAAAGATATAGAAACACATATATACCTGAATGGTTCATGTTATTCCTTTGGCAAATAATAATTAACTAAAAAACTCTAAAGCCAAATTAATTAACAAGTAAAGGTCAACATGAATTCATTCGCATGCCATTTGGGTTTTTGAACGCTTCTGTATTATTAAATCGTTATAAAATTATAGTGCTTTATACATCTCATTATACTTTATTAAATTACCCATTGCTGTGGGTGGTAAGGAACTACTTATATGGAGAGATGGGGGCCTTATACGGTGTTCCATTCACTGGTATGAAATGTATCTTTGATTTATGTTACTTAGACTAGATAGTATATCTACGATAATGTAGGAATTGAAGTTGGGATATATGTGTCTCGTTGGAACATAGCTGTACTAATATATTTAGCCTTTTAATCCATTGCAATTAGCAAGATAACTTACCAACTCTTATCTCAGTTTGAAAGTGAACGTGACTAAGAAAAATTAAGTATATATTTCATTAAATGTTAGGCACAGGTAGAATATTCAAGATGGTACCTATTTAATTTGGATATAATCAGGAAACAAAAACGTTTTACATAGTGTAGTTTACATGTGTATTTATTATACCCTATTGATGGCTTGATAAATGTAGGTACTTATTTATGTTTTCTTTCTTTTCAGGTAACACATCAAATTATGGAATGCCGTGAAGAAAACATCTAAGAACATGGTGTCAAACCTGTTTCTTTGAAGCACACACATTTTAATATCTTGTTACTAAAATAAGCATAGGTATTATAAAGAAAGCAAATTAATATTGCACAGACCTATCATTGATGAGAGGGATTGGGCAGTATTCCCCACGCTGTCACAGTGCGGGTTGGGCACTTCATCTAAACCTTAGAATTTCTTCGCATATGTAAGTAAGGTTCCTCACGATATATTCCTTCGCTGAAAAGCTAACGGTAAATATCAAATGATATTCCGTACATACGTTCCGAAAACCTCATTGGTACGAGCCGGGATTCGAATCCTCGACCGCCGCTTGACAGTCGCATGCTTGAACCACTAGGCCACCATAGCGTAGCTTCTTTGACACATTTACATAGTTAAATATAATACGCACTGCTTCTCGGCTCGTGCCCAGCAGTCATGCGCCCGACCCTAGCATTGCGCCCGAGTTGATCTTGATCGATGAAACCCGATGCGGGATCAAACACACGCGTCACGATAATCGAAATATTTACGATTTTAATTCTGTTTCTGCTTATCGGTTACCCATTCCTACTTTATTATTGTTTTGTGGAAATATCAAAGACAAATATCCTCTTCTAAGTTTGTACATGGAAAAATCAAAATCATATTAATTTATTTACGATTAGACTTTTTGATACAGTAACCAGTTTCAAAAGACGAACATAATGCCCTGAAGCATTTTCGTGGTTTTTAATGATACGCTGCTATACTTTTTTTTTATTGGCAGCTGATGCAGGAAGATCGGTGATTTAGTGAATCTGGAAAATAACCTGGCCGAGTATTTTTTCTGTTACTTAATTTGGTGAATATAGGGTACGAAGCGCCGGCCGATGCTAGTGGTCACTCGGCACGGTCACCCTTCATCTTAGCCAGTCGAGTTAAGGTATGGAGCGATTATGAATGTACAATTTTATGTTTGCATTGAAATTGAAAACACGTATCTATTCCACATGTCTGCATTCATTTTATCCTCCACAAATCCGCGGCATATTTGTGGAATGACGCATGACGCATGCATTGAGTCACGAGATGGGGCTCAATTGAAAAGCTGGACAGACATGACTTGGCATCCACAATGATGATGGGTGGTCCAAGTCATAGAATGTTTTCTATGAACCTAAAAAGCGCCTAGCCTAGTGTGCCCAGCGGACATAAACTCATGCCCTGTATTCCCAAAAAGGGTAGGCAGGGCTGAGGGCACAAAGAATTCAGTTAAAAATGCCACTTCTAGCAATTGTGGTTTTAAGGCGGAGAAAATATGATATTACATTTAAATGTTTCTAATTCATCACACTTCAAGCCTGTTTTCATAGTCGTCTGTTAGGACATCCAAGAAAAGCAAGGTAGATATCACACGGGGTTAGCGTTTTCCGCAAGACGACATCCAATAAGCCTATTTAGCGTGAAAGGGGTAGCGCTACTCTAAGATGTCCTTCGGCTGATGATGATGTTAGACATAAAATAAATTTAGGCTTTAAATTTGCCGCCCCTACTTGACATCTGCCGCCGTAGACTAGCTTAGTAGACTGGACACACAAAAACTCATTCACTCACACAAATGCTTATACAAATAGCACGAGATAAATATATATACTCGTATATGTATAACGCTAACACTAAAATATGAAGATAAATAAAATACAACCGCTAAAACTTATCACTTGACCTCGAAGAAAGCCAAGTCACGCATAACTATTGAAACTTAAGTAAGTTGCTTAAACGAAAGACCATTGTTTTGACCTTAACTCAAATAGGAATTAAGCTTTATAACCTTTCAAGCTGTTTGGAAAACCACCCGTACAATACAGATAACCCTTTTAGGAGTACTTAACTGTTTAGCATTATATTGAAATAACACACTGTTTAACAAAAGTTGAAATGAAAGCCACCTACCTTTTTGTAATCTACGACGTTGGCAAACTAGTATATGGGCTGCCAGGTGGGAAGTAGACACTGTAGCCTATGGACGCTTGAGACACCAAGAGAATCACAAGCGCCGCGACCCTTTTTTGAGGATTCATTCATGGGAATTCGTGGTATTGACAGCTACTCAGCTAGAGGTAAACGCAGGTCCCCCGCAACAAAGCGCATCCTCAGGAGCTCTGGCGACCTCACTCGCCATCAGGAACACAACACCACATACACCACCTCATTACTATCCACCACAGATTAGAACAGATATATTTCTCATTTCGTTGGAGCGGCTAGCGACGAATTGAAATGAAATAGAATATGGTTAGTTTCTGCGTTTGCTTTTTATTACTTTTTAGTCCTAGCGTCAGAAGTCAGAACAGTCACTTGTGCTATACACACACGCCTGCTATTTGAATACACAATGATATGCATCCAGGATTTTAGAAAAAAAAAACTACTTCTGACCTTAGTGTTCTGATAAGAAACATGCAGCAGATTATATGATTTTGTCGGGATCAGAGAAGTTCCCACGTCAGCATACAAGATAAAGAAGTAACAAATAATTTAACTAACTAGACAAGATTTGATTAGTAGATAAAATTCTTCAAATTCATATCCAATTATAAAGACAGGAACAAAAAAATAAACCCACGTTCAAACTAACACATGGCCAGGACTTTACAATCTTTTGCCTACACAATTAGATTTTATAGCTCCCTTAGAAGTTCATCCTTTCTTTAACGGATCTATTTTATATTTCGAATAGGTCGTAAATACTTATACAGATTTATTGGGTTTAAGTAATTGGTGGTCACGAGTCCTTGGCCAGAGTTAGTTATATGATTCTCCTGGATGTAGGTTAGGTTGTCTGTCAGTTTTTTAAGACCATATAGCTGGCCCAGTTGACTGTCCTGGGTTCAAATCTTGATAAAAAAAAATATGTGTGTGATACTCGTGATATACATAAGACTAGCATTATTAATTTCTTCTACACCATTCCCTGGTTGAGAATCGTGACCAATCGTTTGTATTTATTTTAAATGCCAAATAAACGTATTTCTTCTTCTTCTTTTTCAATCACAATGTCCATCCATACGACGCGGTCAAAAACCAAGAGAGCTGTTATACATGGAACCACAAGCGTTCTTGATGGAGCCACATCAGGCAAATATATCCAGAAGTAGTGTGACGTCTTTGAATTTCTACCTCTATGTTTCTTCTACATACGTTTTTTGACATAAACGTCAAACCGCAAAATATTGCTTCTTATGTGTCTCAGGTCGTTGTGAAGTTTTTTTAAAGGATATTTTGAATGTTATGTTAGATTCTATTATAAAACTGTGTGTTTATATTATACCCGTGACAATTTCGAGTATTTGAAGAACATTTTGATTCATAACCAGGCAACAATTATTTTCCAGCCAAATCTGGAACCACAGATCTTCTTTACCTATGTATAGATTTGCCCTGATTAGATCTCTTACTTACACTAACGATGGTAAATATTTTCGTAGTCAACAATTTGTCTTGACCCGCTGCCCTATATACTCCGCAAATTTGCTAAAGGAACCCTTGATCTGTTGACCTAGAGACTGTCAACAAGCGACCTTGTACGTGTACGAAAATAAAGCCCCACACACACACACCTGTTATACACCTGTTAAGTTTTATATCAACTGGTATCTTCTTCATCTTCATTTATTCATGCCATCAAGTACATATTAAAGTTACATGATACCCCGATGGGGCGCAGCAGTCTTACACTAAAGCTTAAAAATATTCATTAAGTTATAACAGCACAAGGTAGAAAACTAGTCAAGTTTGTCTAAGAAAAAATCTTCCAAAGTGTAGTAACATTTTTCAGTTAGAAATGTTTTTAATCGAAGGGTAATTTTTTTCTCACTGCTTTCTTCCTTTATGCTGTCAACAATTTTATTATAGATTTTGATTGACATTGCATGTGGACTTGAACTATGTAATTTTAGTTTGGATCCTGACACCATAACTAGATTATTTTTAAACCTAGATTCGTACCGTCGTTGTTGATCTTTAATGGACTTATATAGTTGTGGATGTTTTCTTATGAATTTGCACATTTCAAGTATATAAATAGAGGTCATGGTTAGGATTTTGAACTTTTTAAAGTAAGTTGTACATGTTTCAGGGCTTCTTATGTTAGCAAGTATGCGTACACATTTTTTTTGAAGTATAAACAGGTCTTTTGCATCTGTACTATTTCCCCATAATATTATCCCGTATTTAAGCCATGAGTAGGCATAGGCATAGTATGCGGAGAGTGTGATCTTTTAAGTTCTCTTAAGGCATATACAAAAGATGACAATATTGTTTTAATTTTAGCAACATGTTTTTTCCAGTTTACATTTGAATCGATTTCAAATCGTAATAATGTTGCTGACTCAACGGATTCCAAACATACGCCATTATTGTTTACATGAATCACTAAAGGGTTATTTTGATACGGCCGAAATTGTATAATTTTAGTTTTTGATACGTTTAACTTCAAGTTATGATCTTCCATCCATCCTATTATCGATTTTAATAGCAAGTCTATTTCAGTATTTATATTTCTGTCATCGTCACATGACGTTAGGACTGAGATGTCGTCTGCAAAAAGTACGCAAGATTGGCTTATGGTTTTAGGGATGTCGTTGATATAAATTAAAAATAACAAACACGCAATCCCGCTCCCCTGTGGAATTGAATGTGTCATATGCTGAACGTCAGAATTTACATATTTTAATTCACCTGACAATTCGTCAAAATGTTCTACTTCAGCATATTGTACTCTATTTACAAGATACGATTTGAACCATTCACACGTTGTTCCCCTTACCCCTATGTCGTAAAGTTTTTTTAAAAGTATATCATGTTGGACCATGTCGTACGCTTTTGACATGGTCCAACATGATATACTTTTAAAACTTGACTGGAAGAGACGTAGAGAGGTGGCACAGCAGGATTTGATCTCGCTCATGTTTGAAAGAGCCCTACCAGTAGGCCCAGGGAAGTTGGGAAGTAGTTCTATCTTACTGAAGCAGGCCTAATAACATTACTTACTCTATTGGTATTTGGTGTTGTGTTCCTGGTGATGACTTGATGAGTAAGTTTGCCAGAGCTCCTGAGCATCATTTTTAAAGAGTCTTCAACATCTTGGGACTATTGACCAAGTAGTAGAGTTATTATGGCTGCGGTATTTTCTAAGGCGAAGGTACTCCCCCGTTTGGCAGCTCTAAATATAAAAAAAAATATCTGTACCCTGCCCTTAAAAAAGCTTTGTGATATGCCCTATGATTTTGACCAAAATTAATTTCTTTTTTAGACCCAATCGATCCATTCCTTAATTGCATAGTCTGTAATTGACCTAGAAAACTTTTCCAGGATCATATAGAACCCTAGATACACTTAACAAGTTTTAAAGTGGTCGTTTTGATGACAAAGTAAACTCACGCCTCGTTTAACGGAGCCCCGCTGGGTACTCAAAGACTGACGTCAGACTAGACCCATTTAATCCTATTTGCTCTACTTGTTAGGTCTGGGACAACGATAGGTGAGTCATGGAAAAGTTTCCCATGTGGATTCAGGTCAGAAGGTCGTTTGAACTGTATAAAGGAACTTTTACTTCATTAAACCTTAACTAAATTTGTATTTGATTGGAGCCTCAAACCTCAATTCTGGCACAGGCTTTACCTAACCTTAATTTAAATGAAATTACGAGTAACAAAGAAAATCTGTCGACGAAGAAGTGAAGCACTGAAGTATTTTTGTCTTCTAGATTTACGCCTCGAGGCCGCGTTAATTGCACGGTTGCTGTGCATCATCAGTATCAGCTTATATACGTCTCATTGCTGAGCATAGGTCTCCTCTCATGGATATGAGGGATCGGGCAGTAGTCCCACGCTAATTCAGTGCGGGTTGGGGACTTCACACCTTTGAATTACTTAGCGAATGTATGCAGATTTGGTGCGATGTTTTTCCCTTCATCGAAAAGCTCACAGTGACGCTAATGTTACTATTTACTATCCATTCAATTAAATATCTATTTTTCTAAGTATCTCTTTTATTAATTTATCATTGAGTTTCACCCCTACAAACGGGAAAAATGGTTTATTCACAGATGAGCTGACCTGACCTGACCTGATGAGCTGATATCTTCTAGATGTAAAAGCGGATAATAAACGGATTGTCTCGTCCCTAAATTCAAGGTTTGGCTCCTGACCGTTTTCTCCTTCAAAATTTAAAAATTTTCATACCTTATCATCCGCGGTGCAGTGGTATTGGCATTGGTTGCTTATGTGTAAGTGGATATAAAATAAAAGCCGAGTTGTTGACAGGAGTTGTATTATTATTTGCACTTTTACACTTTTTAACCGACTGCACAAAAAGGAGGAGGTTCTCAAAACGGTTGTACGTTCTTATTTTCGGTTACAAGTGGTTGCGCGGACGTACTGAGCAAGCTTTATATTATACAGAACGGTTAGTAAAGCAATAGCTTAACTTAACCTTGATTGAATAGTACATTACTACAGAGGCCAGGACGAAAGGGGTTGCCGGCCGAAGACATATAGACGACCGAGCAAAGTGAGGCCGAATAGGTCTGAGGCGGGCAACCCCATATTTCCCATCGAGGTATGTATAATGCTTTTCTCAAACATGCAATGAAATAAATAACAAAAAAATCTGTTTTATTTTTAATACGCATAGTGGCAGAATATCATGATGCCTGTGCTAGAAATTTATGTGGAATGGAAATTAAAAAAAAGGACTTTGCCGGCCTAGGCCTGCAAGGTTTGTATGAAATTCCATTTACGGTCTCTTCTCCTAGCCGCACCTGAAACGTCATACTTCGCAGCCTATTATAAGGAACATAACATCAATATTTCATTGCATGTTTGAGAAAAAGTAACTTTAACAAATTCACTAAGCAGGAAATGTTTTCAAACCTTGTATACACCATTAAATATCAGTCTGACGTAAGCCTAAACAAAGTGATGACACCATGGGAAAATAAAATCCGCATAAGCGTGCCATTATGATCATAACGCCATGATTCCAGGGTTAATGAGAACATTATATGCCACTGAAGGCCGCTTCAAATAGGTCAAGGGAGTGGCTGTAGGGAAATTAGTATTTATCAGGCAATAGTGGAAAAAATTAGGGCGAGTGTTATGCCGAATTCTAGAAACAACTATGCAGATTTAAATGCTACGTGTTCTTACATATTGTTTTCTTGGACCGGGAATTTTCATCATAATTTATGAAGAATATAAAAATTTAGATTTTAAAACTATGAAGTGTTTCGTAATTTTCATACTATTTATAAATAAATCATGAGAATCAGATGGATTACACTGGGAATGAATTGGGGATTTCACATTCGGTAAACGCATTAAACTCAATGCATCCCAATGATCTCCAGAAATACAATGACACTTTACGCCTTTTTTCCTTAATTATAATTATTATAATTAAGCAGACACTTATTTTTCACTTCTATTTTTATAAAGTAATGTTGAAAGTGTCAAGCCTGGATGGCTGGCTGGCTGGCTGGCTGGCTAATGTCAAGGACTGGAACGTTTACCTCAGACCACTGAATTTCTTCGCGGGATTCCTCACGATGTTTTAAACATCCATTCGAAGAGAATGTGGGGTGAATATCTTAAGTTTCTTGGTAACAGAAGAAATCGTTTTCAGTTTATAGTAGATACTGAACACGTATGCGAATGAACTGCATCATGTATTCTATGATGTCTGTAAAGTGTGACTTCCGAATAAAAAAATAAATAGATATCTGGCATTATGCACAGTTACGTAGATATACTTTATATGGAAAGAACTACTCACCAATAATTACATATCGTTTTTTCTAGCACATAACCTATCAATTCATTATAAAGAAGAGTGAGTCAATGTCTCTAGGCCATAAATTGATCAATAAATTCAATAAAAATAAGTACATAATCGTTACCATAAACAAATGAGTCACGCGTCATGACAGAAGAGTTATTTATCGGTCGATGACGGTTAAAGCTATCGAAACTGTTTATGACTTAACACTTCTAAGCTTCAAGTGGCAGTAGTACGTCATTATAGTGATAAAGAACTTTTTACTAGGCGAGGGTTAAGTAGCTAAAGAGGTAAACTTCTGAAATGGTAATCCGGAGAGATTTTAGAAGAATAATCTGTCTATTATTCAAAATGAGGCTTTGTTTTGTTTGCCGGAGATGAAAATCAAAAATCAAAATGAAATATTTATTCCGCAAATAGGCCACAAGGGCACTTATACATGTCTACACGTGAATTAGGTATACAATTAAAAAAAACTGACAATAATTAATAATAATGATTTCAAAACTATACTGATTAACAAACTTATGTCATTCAATAAAAATAAATCTGCCAGAGGATAACTCATTAATAAATAAAATAAATATTGGGGGACAATCTTACACAAATCGACCTAGTCCCAAACTAAGCAAAGTTTGTACTATGGGTACTGTACTAGACGACGATATACATAGTTACTCGTATATACATAAATAAATAGAAAACAGCCAAGACCGAGGAACAAATATCCGTGCTATATGCACAAATAATGCCTTGGCCGGGATTCGAATCCGAGACCTCTAGCTTCGGAGGCAGTGTCACTACCAACTTGGCTAAACAGGCCGTCATTGTCTTGTAATTGCCTCTTGCATTATGAAAACCACATTTCCTAAGATACAACTGGGATATTGCTAGGATAAGAAGGTACCATGACCTAATTTCTTAATTTGTTTTCTTTGGGATTACACTTTGTCGGCCCCTTTGCTCCTAACGACAAGTCACTATACAGTAGACGCCAAATAATTAACATTATTACTTTACTGCCTGAATTGAGGATAATTAATAGAACAACGACTTGGTGGCGGAACGGAAGTTTTTTTATGTGGGCTATAAATAAAATTGTTTTTAGGTTTCAGTTGTTTTACACCATAAATATACAGGGTGTGGCCTGTAATAGGAGCAAAAAATTAAACGGTACACTATTGAGCTCTCCAGCAGTTATTTCCGAATGATTTTAATTGGAAAAAAAAATTGTTTTGATTTTTTTTTCGCAAATGTAGCTTATATATCCTTATTTACTCTACTGGAGTGATATTAATAACAATTTTTTCAAAAAAAAAACAATAAATTAAAACATAATTAAAAAAATCCCAAAAATATTCTTTTAAACCAAAAATGCGACCACGTTTACGAGTCATAACTTGAAGCAACCTCAAAATCGGCATTGACTGCCGCGCTATAATCTCTGGGTGCCAAGATCCATTACTTGGAGCTCATAACTTTAGATCAAAATTTTTCTCAATTGTAAAAAGATAAAAAAAAATTTGGACGCAAGAGAGTTACTGCAGATGCTCTAAGGAAGCGTCCTTTAAATTTATTGCTCCTATTACAGGCCACACCCTGTACATACATCTAAACGATATTCCTCCCGTACCTTATATGCTAATATATGATTGGCATATATACTCGGATTCACTACTGTTACAAGCTATACGTTGTATATTTTAGCAATTTTAGTATAACTTAGGTTTGACCACAAATCGGTAGTTTTTTTATTATATTTATGGAAATCAATCATTCAAAGTTTCGATTAGGTATTTGTTGCTTATATTATAGAACCTAGTAACTCTACAGACATTTAATTTAAATTCCTTGACACAAGACATCTTTTCATAACAAAGTATTATAATCTTATAAATCCAGTTTCATGATGAATGTATCAATATACAGAATAGGTAAGGATAAGTTATAGTCTGTCTAGAATCCACAATCCGGATGGTTACAAAAAGTGTTTACTTGAAAAAAAAAATTGTTTACACGAATTTTTCGCCAAAGGAAATGAGTAAGCCAGAGCTAATATTTGGCTGCCATATGTTTGAGCGACTTTACCAATTGTATTCTATATGTGTACAAATTGTGGGTACCTACCTGTTCATGCCTGATCTTCATGTTTACAAAACTGGATATTTTCAAGGACTCATTCTTGTGCTAAAAACCTTTGTCCATTTGTGTTCTTTCTTTGCAATGACAATGAAAATATAGAGTTTTATCGACTGTAACTTTGTGTGTACGTTTATGTAACATCTTGAGTTTCTGAATTCACATTGTAAAAATGGAAATCCAGTTTCATGATGAATGTATCAATATACAGAATAGGTAAGGATAAGTTATAGTCTGTCTAGAATCCACAATCCGGATGGTTACAAAAAGTGTTTACTTGAAAAAAAAAATTGTTTACACGAATTTTTCGCCAAAGGAAATGAGTAAGCCAGAGCTAATATTTGGCTGCCATATGTTTGAGCGACTTTACCAATTGTATTCTATATGTGTACAAATTGTGGGTACCTACCTGTTCATGCCTGATCTTCATGTTTACAAAACTGGATATTTTCAAGGACTCATTCTTGTGCTAAAAACCTTTGTCCATTTGTGTTCTTTCTTTGCAATGACAATGAAAATATAGAGTTTTATCGACTGTAACTTTGTGTGTACGTTTATGTAACATCTTGAGTTTCTGAATTCACATTGTAAAAATGGAATCATGAAGTCCTATTTTGACGTCATAAGCCATAGACAGACAAAAGCCTGCTTACTATTTTATCACATTACTTAGATATTTCTATTTCTATATTCTTATCCTATTCATTTTATTACCTCAATCAATGGGTCGATCCGCATGTGACACTTATAAAATTGCAAACAGCCAGTTTACGATACCTGTTGACCATCAAGTGAGCTAACGATTAAAATGGTTTTATAATGGCAAAGGGAGAGTGGTCAAGCTAAATATATTGGACTTTTATAAAATCCCCCTTGTGGATATAGTTATGAAGTCGGTAACATGAGTCTGGAAGCCATTCTAATAATAAATCAGTCTTATTTGAGCAGCTGTGCCTGATTCATGCTTTTACAAACAGAAAAATAAATCAAAGCGCGGCATATTTTTTATTTCAGGGTATTGGTAAGTTATAACTTGCATAATTTACGAAGGTTTGGGCTGTTTTGCGAGTTATAACCGTGTCATGATGTGGTTATATCGATTTGACACATTGACTGGTTAATGTCAATGTGACGACCACTTTATGACGGTAATAGCACTGTAAGGGTGAGTTGCACTAGCCTACGATCACAGATCGACTAACGTCAAAAATGACGCCGGCAGCTGTCATCCCATACAAACTTTCCATACAATCAGATTTTAACGAACACATTTTACGATTACTGACGGTTAGGTACTACCCACCCTAAATCTCCAAAAAAATTTATTAACCCGTAATCGAAAGTGTGCAAGTGTTAGGTTTATATTTCTTCCGTACCTACCAAACATGACAGTTACCTACGACATAATTTCGCCAAAATGCCGAGCCGTAAGACATAACATACTCGTAATAACACTATTGAGAAGTCAATATCATGAATAGGGTAGTTTCTATTTGTACTATATATCTCCTTTGAAGTCCCCGATCCACCAGCAAATTATCCAATTGAACCCTCAAAAAAGTTAAATGAAGGATAAAAGTCTGTGTAGTGTGGAAGTAATACGGTTTGACAGTTCATAAAAATTAAAATACCACGTGAAGCGTTGTTAAGCTACTGAATTATTCTGTGAAATAGATATGGTGAGAAGATCGAATTCTCTCCTCACTCTCAAACATTTTAAAAGTTCAAAGTTTCCACATTCAAGACATTAGTCCTTGTCAGCGTCAAATGAAAGAAACTTAAATAAATCTTAAAAGCTACTAAATAAGTATCAACGTCCATACTCGTTTGACCTATCCCGCCACAACAAATGGTATAGCTGAACGATTGAATAGAACGTTCAACAAAGGTCTTTCAATCCTGGTCGTTAAGTATGGTCAGACATGCCCAACGTTAGTTGAGCTACCGCGTCTCGGAAAGCTGGTTGGAATGAGGATGTGATAGGGGTCGTTTGAGTTCTGATGAGACTCAGGTTACAGTGGACGCGGGGTTGCAAGGCGCTCTTGCGGTTCATTTGACATGCTAATACATTACGGGCCTTTAAGGAGAAAGCGATGTTCGTTACCATAATAATTGCGGAAACCATAATGGAGTGGCTTTCAGATCATAATCTTGAAATAAATCTCACAAAAACGAAAATAATCCAATTCAAG
The DNA here is from genome assembly GCA_905163555.1 of Notocelia uddmanniana. Lineage (NCBI taxonomy): Eukaryota > Metazoa > Arthropoda > Insecta > Lepidoptera > Tortricidae > Notocelia > Notocelia uddmanniana. The sequence continues at coordinate 10,253,554 of LR991074.1, read as the reverse complement.
CCTATTCAAAAGAAACCACTGAAAATGTCATTACAAATAAAAACTCAAACTATAGGGGAAGTAAATGAATTTAAATTGTTAGGAATAAACATTGATACAAGTTTGAATTGGAAATCACATATACAAAACATAAAATCAAAATTATCGAGCTTTATATACGCGCTAAGTGTGCTTAAGGTTAATACTAACTTGGAAACTGCCTTATCAGCATATTTTGCATTTGCACATGCAAGGCTCCAGTATGGTGTGATTCTGTGGGGGGCCAGCACTGATGTCCATGAACTATTCGTGATGCAGAAGAAGTGTATTCGCATACTAACCAACACACGGATACCAGATAGTTGCCGACCGCACTTCGCTAAATTAAATATTCTCACGCTACCCTCTATATACATTATGGAAGCGTCAGTCTTTGTTAGGAACAATTCGCATCTTTTCACCAAGAAAATGGTTAATTCGCAACGAAGGAAAAATGATAAAGACCAGTTACAACTGCCTGCCTCTAAATTAGAGATGTTCAAAAAAGGCCCGTACTATCGATGCATAAATATAGCAAACAAATTACCACAAAAAATAAAAAATGAAATAGAAGACGAAGTGTTCAAAAGGGAACTAAAAAAATTGCTCCTCAAAAAATGTTATTATTCCATAGACGAGTACCTCAATGATGCATCTTTGCCAAAATGAAATAATACTTATTATATCCGAAGATAACGCATGTAAATTAAATATTTTATTAAGTAGGTAAATTAGAAAAAATCAATAATAACTATCAAAAAATTATATTTAGGTAAAGAATTGTAAACTCTAAACTTCATCTCCTAGTTTTAGCTTTAATTTTTAAGAAATACTTGCCGCGCCCTAACAGGGTTCATGTGTGATCCAACCCTAATGTAACACCTATTTTGTACCACATGATTAAGATGCAATAAATGAATTATGAATTATTATGAATTAATTTTTCAATTTTTTAATGAAAATTTAAGGTCAATTGTAATAAAATTGTTATAACGCAATATGGCCCCTTTCAAGTTTGTTTGCATCATTTTCAACGGTTTTTAGATATTTATTTTATTTTAAACAGCAAGCTTAAAGAGTTGGCGTCATGTGGCTACTATTACAGTGCCTCGGGTGCTGGTACTGAACTTTTCAGTAAGTGATGATGTCAGGATGGCACTTTTCGAGTTCTGTGCATGGTTTAGTTTGTACCTAAAATATGTGTGCGTGAGCATGTGCTTACTTATTGGCCAGGTTTAAAAAACCGGCTTCACTAGGTTCTCCGTACCTAATACTCAGTCTATCTTTTTTTGGTCTGAGATACTAACCTGATTAATCAAATCTACGAACCAATAAAGCAAGAAACATTTTTTTTTTATGGAATAATCGTCAAATATGCAGCACTAACATTTTCCTACGAATCGATAGTCGATAGCGATATCGACTCTTTCGAAACTCCCGCGCCGGCCAGCCCCACGAGTTCAACAACCAAAGCGTATGTAATCCCATACTTTTATTGCACTTGTTCAATTTCCTACATCAATGCAACCTGAGCTTTATTACTCAGGCAATAAGGAAGTTATTTGCAGTAAATCACTTGTAGATTAACAATAAGTTGAGATTAAGAATGGTAGAGGTAGTTTTTGAGACGTGTTATCGGTGATGGGACATAAATAATTTCTCGTTTTGAAAATAAATATACTATTTCTACTGACATTTATCTCCTCATAACAAATTCTATTGATAACATGAAACATATTACTAAAAGTATTGCTACTTACTTTAAAACTGGCTTCATAGTTGATAATACTTTAATCTATGTACAACTTTATATAGAAAACCAGCTTTTTCGTATCAGCAAGAGATTCTCACGGAACTTAGAAGTAACGGAAATATATTGATTGCAATTTAAAGACTTCCGCTAACTTTCAACATGGCTTATGTATAAATCTAATTAGTTATCTGGAAGTTCGGGTACTTAAGGCTCCTTTCGTGAAACGCTCGAATTTCGAAGATCGTTGAAATTGTCCCGCGCGCAGTCGAAAATATCTACTTTTTTAATGATTGAAACAGATATATATTTCTTGAAAAATTATATTGTTTTACTGAAATGTACAATGTATAATACATAATTGAACAATAATAAGAAAATCTCTGTGTTGTAAGTAGACGTACGGTTTTTGTTGATAAATAATATATAAAGAAGAATGATTTACAAAATAACAAAAATTTGAGGCCGTAGGTCACAAAAAGGATATATTACAGACGTGAAAAAATATTTAAACAACTGGGTTTTTATAGAACACTATCTGTTCCGGTGAACTTCGTTCCAGCTCCACCCCCGACCCGTTCCAAACAAAATGTATCAGAATAAAATAAAATTAAAAATTTTGAAAAACCCGCGACCTGTTTACCTAATTGCAAAATAATAAAATAAAACAATTAAAAGCCCCCGACCAAAGATAAAAGTAGATTTCAAAAACGGTTGTATGATTGCGAGGTATACACAGACTAGTAAGGGTTCAGACCGCCAACTCACGAAGAAAATATATAGACCGTAAGCAACTATATTTAATCTGTACCCGCTGGTAGATTTTTGAAGTTTCTTTTTTTTAATTATTTAATTGCACTGTGGCAATGGAACTTACTGTGAACATCCAACAATAAATATATATAGCTCATTGAATTTTAACTTTGTGTAGAAGCTCATGGCATTTCCAATTGAACACCGCTGGTGTTCAATTGAAATACCGTGAACTATATTGAGTCATATCTTAGTTAAATGAAATTAAACAAACATTTTACTTATCAGCAGATTTATTTTTTAATCTATCTCATCTCATATCCGGGAAAACGATATATCTTCGTCCTTTCACAGAGTTCTACGTTTTACAACCACAACACTCGTACATTTTGCAAAATGAGAACTTGCATGCCTTGCCACATACGATGCACTTCACTATCTTCCATTTGTTGCCCAAACAATGGTTAATACGCGCCTCCAGGTGAATTTTCGATTAGCTACACACTGTTTCGTTTGTTTACTGCATACTACAATTTAAATAACAATATTAGAAAAAAAAATAAAAAATGTTCAGAGACGACTAGACGAAATTCCGAGGAGACGCCATTTTATTTTTATTGTGACACTTTATTTTGACGTTTGACGTAGACAGTAGCCAATCAAAGCTCAGTATGTCGTCAAAATCTTTTGACACAATATGGACGCTATCATACACGTTTCGTTCTACGTAGATAAACAGCTGTGGAGGTATAGTTACAAACCCAGAAAAATCCGTCGGGGGCTGCCATTGCCTGCCCTGAAATGAAGTAAGATTATGTGGTCTGTGTAATAGGCACCTCTATTTAAGTTGCTGTATTATGTAATGTATCTTGAGTTTTATGAAATTAAGAACAGCCATGGCAATGGCAGCTCCCGACGGATTTTTCTTGGTTTGTAACTATACCTCGCAATCATACAACCGTTTTTGAAATCTACTTTTATCTTTATGTACTTACTTCGTATATGGTCGGAGGCTTTTAATTGTTTTATTTTATTATCTTGTAATTAGGTAAAACCGTAGTAGGCTTTTCAATTTTTTTTATTTTATTTTATTTTATTTTTTTTATACAATAATGTATATACATTCCTCCCGAACACGCTTCAGTTGTGGAATGACTGTATAATTTTTTAAAGAGTCGGCACCGCGCATTAACTCTGCTGGAATTACAAGATGGACGCTTACTGTAGTCCCTTGGGAAAACCCCGGCAGGGAACTCATTCCACAACTGGAGGTTGCGGTAACCGCTTACCACCAAGCAAGCGGACCTTAGGTACACATGTATATCACCGTAGTGGTATAAAAAAAATATAGTTGTTTCTCACCTAATGCTATATATTCCGGCGAAAGGGGCATAGTAGACCGAAAGTCGAGCTCAGCGTAGGGCCAAAGTTCCGAAATGTTCCATCGGAGAGCACTCTCTACGTGAGCCCGAGGGCCGGAGGTCCTAAGGGCGGGCCCACGTGTAAAGGATGATTCGAATTAGACCGTTCCGTTTCCGGGCTAGGCCCAGACCGAGCTACTTCTGAGGACCTACTCCGAACTTCGAAAATCGAACTTCGTATCGTACCGTCCCTTTCCGTCATATACTGTATAAAACGAGAGTGAAAGGGACGGCACGACACGAAGTTCTATTTTCGAAGTTCGAAGTAGGCCCTCTGAGCCTCGGCCGTAGCTGGGTCGGCCGTCAAACGCTCGGGTTGAACAAAAGCGGCCGGGCCGGACCGCTTCTGAGCATCACCGGGCTCGGCCGTACAACAGCTGTCGTTTTCTTGTCATAGAAAACGGGCCGGCCCTGGCACGGAGAGGTCTACTGTAAATCATCCTTAGTCTTCCTACCCCCGAGTGACTTACAAAGAGAACCTGGGGCCGAAGGCTCGAAGCTTCCTTTGAGAGAGTTCAATACGCGAGCTCAAGGGCCGAAGGTCAAAAGAGCGAGCCCACATGGACACTCAAAATCTATGAGTTCTTACAAATAGAATTTGAGAGCCGAAAGGTAAGTGGCGAGGCTCGTCAAACCAAAGGCAGAGCCTGACCAAAGGCAGAGGTCAGAAGGCCCGAAGTGCCTAAAAGCCCGAAAGTCTCCACATTCCTGTGCCTGCCTCCGTTCACGCTCTCTGCGCAAGCCTACGCGGATTCTCACTATCGCTGAGTGTTCAAAGGGGAGCGTCGAGGGTAGTGGGACTGAAAGACCGAAGTGTCTCACCAGGGCGCTTTCTACGCCAGCCGGCGAGCTAAAGGTTTGAAGGTCGAGCCCACGCGTGAGCAGCAAGGCACGTAAGGGTAAGTACTGCGACTACGGCGAGGCTCAAAGTGTCCCAGTATCCCTTCAGTACGCGCTTACTATGCGAGCCATAGCTGTAAGACCGAAGGCCTGAAGGGCGTGCCCACATGGATACTTTCTATCCCAAAATGTCTTAAAAGAGAACCTGAGGACCGCAGGCCCAAAGGTGTGTGAGGAGGCACACGAAGGCGGAGGCCGAGTTCTGCGTAGGACCGAAGGTCCGAAGGTCCGAAGGTCCGAAGGTCCGAAGCTTTTCCCTTCAGAAAGCGCACTACGAGTAAATGCGAATCCACTATAAATGCGAACCCACTAGAAACTCGTACTCATATACCTCTTTCACAAGAACAAGAAATTTTAGGTATATTAGTTAATTGGACCATTCATTTTAAACTTCAACTAGTGGCAAAGTGGAAATAATTAAGTATGCCGTACATCTAAATTAGTGAAGCCGTTTTGATCCTGAAATTATTTTATACAGCATAACACGATGGTTTACTAGTGCCCCGTGACATATTTACGTCATGTATCGCCGATAAATCACTAACCCCATAATAATACTGAAACCAAAAACATGATATGATTATATATTTAAATCGGCAGATGTGTTTGGGGGATATACAGCTTACACGTAACCTTTCGTTGCACGTATAAAGAGCAAAAATTCTACTTTTAGCAGTCCTTGTAGAGAAGCTACTCACTAAACACCTTTAAAAGAGCCATATCACGGTATTTTATCTATGAGCCTTCACAAAGTTCCTTACTACATTATTCTGTTTCATTATACCTGAAGCCCTCAGCAGTTCGTGAACAGAAGCTACCGAGAAAACACTATCAAAACAATCACAACACGGTAATAATACACATATGTGTATTCGCAAAGTTCCCTAGGGTGATGTTCTGCTTCATCATCAGGCCTTCAGCATTTCAGGAGAAGAGGCTTCTCAATAAATACTATCAAAAGAGTTAAAACACGGTTTACTGAATAATTACCTGATCAAGATTCCCTGCAATATTGTTCTGATCCATCATCAGATGCTCAGCAGATCATATACAAAAGCTACTCTCAGCAAACTCGATGAAATGAGCCCAAACACGGTCAAGTAGTTATATGCCTTCGAAAGGTTCTGTGTGATGTTGTTCTACTCCATCATCAGACCCTCAGAAGTTCGTTTACAACGGCTGCTAAGCAAACATAAACAAAAGCGCCCAAAAACAGGCATAAAGATATTTAACCCCTTAACAGTTCCCTATCATGTTCTTCTGCTCCATCATAATCCTCAGAGTTCAATTACATGTACTCTTCACCAAGCGCTATCGAAATCTTCTATGCTGGTCAAGCAGAGTTCCGGAGAAAGTTCGTTTTTCTTTCAAGAGGAAAATGTTAACAGCAGCGCCCCCTGGCGAGTTATGGTCGTAAAATTTTTTGGAGGTTCGTTCCGAATAAACCACAAACCCATTGCAGAAAACCGTATTCAAATCGGTCAAGCCGTTTTGGAGATATTGAGGTGCACACACAAACAAACAAACAACCTCTCACCCTAAACGCATATACCTTCTCCGTTCCGTCGTGGGTAAAAAATGCAATATTTTACCGGTATTTTAATAGTTATTTTACTATTCGGAGCGAAGACAAATCCTAAAATCAAAGATTATAAATGGTTCTCGGGGTTATAATTGGCGCTAGTCATAAAATAAGAAATAGTCCTCGATTTAGGAATCAATGCGGTTGGTATAGCGCCCTATCGCGAATAGTTCGACCAACCTATACACATTAATGCTTAGGAGAATGGCGCGGCATAATAAACTGTAATTATGGACTATTTCTCGCAAAATTACCCAATGGCAACCATTTTTGAAGCAGGCTAACTCCCTTAATCTCAATTAGGTTGACAGTCTAGTTTATCTACGAATTAATTTCGCCGGCCCTGACCTGATTCTCGCAGAGGCTCCGCCTGAATTAGATCGTAAATAAACTATGACTTTTATGAGTGTTGGACACGATCGGCAGTTAAGATAATTGATTGTGTCAATTTGGAATTATGAGCAGTATAAACCTAATAGGGGATACACCTTTTACATTAGGCTATAGATGACATTTGATCATGCCAATTTATTGGCAAGAAGCAGAGAGAAAACAGTCGACAGCTGGATCTCGAATTTGTCATTTTTTTAGAATATAATAGAATAGAATATATTTTTATTGTTTAACTGTGTAAAATAACTTTAAATTACATGGCTCAACAGTTACCCTTTAAGGGCGTACAATAATTGTATCTTAAAACTAGCTACATATATGGCTGCTAAATACAACCAATATTCTTTCTTATGTTAGGCAACAGGCAACTCAAGAAACTCAGGATTTAATTAAATAGAATTCATTCAAATTATTTTGTATGGTTAATTATCTTCTTAATGGTTTATCGAACCTTGTACCTACTAGTTCCATCACATCATAATTTCAGCGGAAAGACGTCCACAGATGGACAAAAGACGTAGGCCATACATAGTTAGTACATCATAAACAATGTTTTCTGACTACCGAATATCCACATTATTACCCAAATCAAACAAAACATAATCCTATCCTTCATTTACGTAGCTAATAATGACGAATTAGCCACAAAGTAACAGGATAAACCGTGTTTAAGAAGGATATTGACCATTATAAGGGTAGGTACTTACTCGTATTGAGTTCGTATATTCAACTTGCAAATCATAGAACATGGGACATTTAGAAATGTAGCCATAGAAAGCTCAATTTTGGGTATATGTATTTTTTTTTGTTTTCTTAAAAATTTGGACCACCCTAATAAACATACACATTCTAGCATTTTACTCTTTGAAGATAAAGTCTAAATATGTTTCATTTTTGGAGGATCCGTCGATGACGGTGCGCAGGCGAGTCAGCGGCGTCAGCACTGATAAAAAAAAAATTCACAAAAGTTTAAAAAGTAACTAACTAACAACAAAGCCCGTTGTTGAATCCACGCACAGAAATAACTTCACGAATTACCATTACAATCATAACACGCTTACATCAATATGCCGTAGACGAGACTGCCTGTCTTTCGTTTAAAACAAACATAATTTTGCGGGTGCTCAAATTCAAAATGTAACTTAACTGTAAAAAACTATGCCATAAAAATGCTATTGTTGGTTGTATTTTCAGTCGAAATGTGCCGTTGAAATATATCGTGTATTTTTTTCTTACCAACTGCGGTAAATACAGTTCCGACGCGACCGCGTGTTATGGTAAAGTTGTTCATCACAAAGTCATTGTAATTCAAAATGCATCCGTTCTAAGTCGTGGGTAATATACATACGAACTTGTATTCTATGAGTAAAACCATTCCCTTACCCATTCCATTGGGTGTAAAGAAACAAAAAATAGAAACAATACAAGACAGGAGTATTTGACTGAATTTACAAATTTGGAAGGTTAGATAACAGCTGGAACGCTTCCTTAAAAAATAGTGGCTACGCCAATTCTCGGAATTAGGTAGCGGATCCCGGGCATCCTTCAGGATGCAACTGTACTGGGAATAACGCTAGAATGATGATGATGAGTTGATGACAAGTAAATAGTATGACGCTGTGTTTTACTGTTAATCGTGTGTCATATGCAAAGACGATAATGAACGTGTGCGAGAATATTTAACTATCGTTGTTATTTTTCTTTAATTGTACCTATTAATTGTTATATCTTATCTTCCTCTCGGTATCGTCCTAGCCTTTGCGGGCGTACTTAACCAATGATGCAAACTATATTTTATTTTAGGATCATCTGGTTTCCACCAATTCCCCCGTATTAGTCAATTCGAACCAGATGCGACCCAGTCATACAATAATAGTTCGCGTACCGGATAATTCCTGTGTCTAACAGCAAAATGTCATAAGTGACAAAGGTAGTTTCTCGTTTATGTCGTTTTGCTGTCAGAGGCAATTGCGGCTAATTGAAATGGCCCGGTTCTGTGACAAGTGGTTTCCTAGATGGATTAGGTTAATACGGGTCCGTATACCTACATCAGGGTTCTGTCCACTAAGTAGAATTAGGATTTTAACCATCTTCTCAGTTGCGAAATCAGATTGCCGAGTGTCGAGGCTGCCAAAGACGCCTCGCTACCTCTTGGGAAGCTTGGGTTGGAGGAAATCGGAATGAATCCATTGATACTTTGATTCTTATTGTGAGAACAGCGGAACTGTAGAACTCCTTGACGGAATCCTTGTTCTATGTGAACACCTTACGGTCTTCAAGGCGAGAGTAAACCGGTTTCGGTTTTTACTAGGTAAGCGCTCTCCATCCTAGCTAGACCTCAACATTGCTTACCATCAGATGATATCAAGCACAAACCTATCCAGAGTAAAAAAAAATACATACATCAGGGGCAGAGGGCTCGCAGAATTATGAGCCCTACGCCCTAGGCGAAAGGACCATTCATTCACGAACTAGGTACGGGGGTCTTCAAAAAAGGAGTGTGGACATTTTGAAAGCGTCTGCACTAGAGTACCTACAGATACCTCTGAAGTTGCAAACGTTTATAGGCTATGGTGACCGCTTGCCGTGATGTCGTGCCGTAAGCTCGTTTGCCACCGAGACGTGATAAATAAACAGTTTAGCTATAATTACCGTGAGGGCTACATGTTTGCGCCGTTTGTCACAGATACCTCCGGTGACCAGAGGGCTGGCAGCTACTTCGGCCAGAGATTAAGCCTGGCCATCCAAAGGGGTAACGCTGCCAGTCTTCTGGGCACCATAGCCCACGAAGGGGACTTGGGGACCATTTTATATTTATAAGTTTATTTTTAAATTTACTTATAGCTTTATTTTAAGTTTTGTTTTTGTTACTAGTTATATGTTATTGTTTCTAGAATATATTTCCTTATTAGTATAAATAACTATTAAAATTTTTGCTCTTTTAATATCGTATTACCGTATATTCTTATTTTAGACTACAAACGCCATCAAATAATTCGGTGTGTTTAAATCGTGTAATAAATAAAAGAGCTTTTGGCCTTGTCTGACACAAGTGTGTAGGAAGTGACAACCTTAACAATGTTAAACAAGTGATTAACACAAGCATACTGCCTTTTACGTTATAAATTGCATGTTAGAAAGACTTAGAAGCTACTGTATCAAAGCCTACCGCCATACCATATTAGCTAAACATTCCAACACAGCGTATTCGATATATCTGGATCTATTGATAACTTAAACATGTGTAAGATACAATAAACACATCTCTTAAGTAGACCGGAGACGATCAAGTGCAATTGTCAATATCAATACGTTATTGATTAACCATTGATGAAATTTAATTGGCGCGATGTTTGTAAACTCAATTGGTTCTTAACGTTACAACAGAGCGAAAGGGATATTGTCATTCTCTGGTATGGCCGCCATTTGGAATAATCAAGAAGGTCAAAATGTCCAATCATCTCCTTCAGTCGTGTAAAACCGATTGTCAGTCGCTTCAACTGCAACCCAGACGATCAGTTGAAATTGTCAATGAAATTGAGCGACTCGGGTGTCTATTATAAGCAACACTTTACGTTATGAACTAACAACTACACACAATATATCTAAACTCGACTCTTAATCTAATAACAATAGAGTTCGGATTCGAGGCTATCAGGACTTATGTTAACAACTCCATAATATAGTCGATTATACAAGAATGTTTGCCGCTATTGCAGTGAGTATAATTTGAATTGGCATTTCGATAGACATTTGAATCGTAATCGTCTAACATGGCCTTTAGAGAGCATCAGTGCAGATTAGGTTTAACAAGTTGATAATGAAATAACTTAGCTAGCTTCATCGTCGGCCTCATCTTTGCCCCCTGGCTAGATGCTAGCCAAGAGCAATCCCATTTTAAATAATAAAAAAAACCGGCAAGTGGGAGTCGGACGCGCGCACCGAGGGTTCCTTATTTTTTTTAATTATATGGTTAAATTTACGGTTTTCGCAATTTTTCCTTTATCTGTGCTATAAGACGTTGCTTCGTACCAAATTTCAAGATTCTGAGTTCACGGGAAGTACCTTGAAGGTTTTGATTTCTTGCGAGTGTCGAATACTTGTGGAAATTTGCGGCACAAACGGCTGTATCTTTTGATTGCGTTGGCTTAGAAGTTTGATTTTTTCACAGCTCCAAGGGACAGTAGACCTGAGTATTTAATATAAATTACAGCTTGATACCTCCACGTGTTCCTGAGAAAAGGGGTATTGACAGAGGGACAGACGGACGGACGGACAACAATGTGATCCTATAAGGGTTCCGTTTTTTCCTTTCGAGGTAAGGAACCCTAAAAACTAAGTAACTATTTTGGCGCAGTGATGATCCAAATAGGATTGGCCTCTGAAATGAGAGCACGCCAACCTCCCCGATCCTGCATTGCTTCCTGCCAGTTGCAGATCTTTTTCCACACTGTCTTCCCGGCGGTACCTGGGCCGACAGACTGGGTGGACCATTCGGTCGGCCAGAGTATGCTCTCTTGACGGCTCGATCCACCCCCATTTTAATTAGATGACAAAATCAGCGAATTCTGTGTGCTTTTGTCTCGTCAACTGTATTAGGTTCGGCCACCAACTCCTCAGTATTAAATAATGAATGATAATGAATTAGGTAGTTAGCAATCCTATCATGATTATCAGCCTATATACGTTCTACTGCTGGGCACGGATTTCTTCTTGTAGATGAGAGGAATTAAGAGGGATAGCAATGTTGAAAGTAAATATAATATTTTAAAGGCCGGTATTGTGATTGTCCATGACATAGTCATGTTGATAAAATGCTTCAAGTTCAAACAGAGAAATAAAAGTCGTCTTTCCTGTTGTAAATAGTTAAGAGCTTTTGTGCACGTAAGTTATGATTTAATCACACAGACTAAATTATGTAATTCACTAAGATCAGACGCCGTTTATACGAATTATGAGTCCAAGGAAAATTGTGATATTCCACGCCAATAGCAATAAGGTACCTTTATCCTTGAAACGCCGGTATCTCCTGCCACAAGTACATCTAGTGCTTACTAGGAGATTATAACCACTATGTATTCTGGAGCCATATTCATTTTCATTTTCATTAGGCTGTGTTCACATAACATATCGAGAGAGACACGAACCTTAATATCTATATGACCCAAATAGGAAGGTCGCATTTATGACTAGTTACCTACTCTTTCAAACACCTTACTACAAAGTTAAAAGTAAGTTACAAACCTAAACGAAAGTTAACCGTCATGTTGTGTTCCCGTGACGTCAGCCCGCCTCGTTCTTAACCTCATGACCTGGTTTGAACCGCATTCCGTCACGCCCGTAGGGTCAATTTTAACCATAGGGGTTACTTTTGGCTTTGTATTGAGAATATGGTAAACAGTAAGAATTTAAGAATAAGAGTGCCAGCTAAGAATTTAAAGACGGGAAGATTTGGGATAATCCCGGCCATGCGGTAAGGCACGGGAGTTTTGGAATAATATCGTGAGGAACCCTGTGACCCCCTTTAGTCGCCTTTTACTACAGGCGGAGTAGACCGTAGCGTTAGACCTATTCTTGTCCTAGAAAGCCTACCTACACGGTTGACACAATTATTTTATGAATTTGTTGCTATAGCTCCGCTACCAAATTTCGCCGGTCTTTACCACAACACTACATCTTTTTGACTTTTTTGTTTTCTATTGAAGGAATGCACATAGAATTTCTATTGAGAAACCACAGAACATTGACAATAATTTAAATTCCTCTCTCTCCAGACATTGTCGGCCCTTTCACTCCAGTTTTAAGACGTGTCAAGAACAATACGAAGCTATACAAACAGATAAAGCTATGCGGCAAGTAGGACAAATGTAAACAGGGACGCAAGTATTTGGAAAAGGAACACCTGCTCCCGTGCACCCGGTATATGGGATAGGGGAATAGCGATTTTTGGCGATCTGCGTTAATCATGGCATGGGCAGCTGATACAGAAGTAAAAGTAAAAAGTAAAGTAAAAGCAAAAGTAGTTTATTCTTCAAATTAGGCATATTACATGCACCTATGAACGTCAATAAACTACCACCTATGACCTACCAGATATCAGAGTAAAGCAGGTCCGCTCATTTAATTTGAACGATTTCTGTACGTCAGATCTATTTATTTATTTAATCGTATGGTATATTTACTTATATTAGGTTATTTACGAACCGTGTTTTAGCACCACCCAGGGGTCACGTGTAGGGTAACGGTGGGTACTCCCTACGGACGTGGTGCAACTTCGATCCCCCGTCACATCTATTCTTACTAATGTACAAATCAGTAAGTTTGAGAGAGATAGACAAGTGATATCTGACAGGTCTTCACATGTCAGTAGTAAAAATTATGTGAGCTGACTTTGAGTGCACTTCAACGTTATTTAATATTATATATTGCAATATAATTTCTTTTATTTCTTAGGAACCTTACGTGTGCACAGAAAATCAAAAATATTTTCTAGTACCAAAACTATAATTCATACTACACAAAGTGTGACCAGCCCAATATTTATTTAATTTCTCGCCTAGAGGTAATATTTGAGTAATATTTCAGTAGCCAGACTCTAGTGGCTCTGTGAGCTGTAAAATCGCGATTAATTTTTTCACATTTCAAAATTCATAAAAACAGACTCGACAATATTTTTATATAATTATCAAACCTGCTCACAAAATTTCACTAGACTCGATTGAGAAATGCGTGATTTAGAGGAGAACAGTCGGAAATCCGGACATTCAAAAGCATTTTTTCCGAAGCTGAAACGGAAACCTTCGTTTTACTCGCTTAATAATTTCAACTACACCGTCTTAGTTTAGCGGTAGACCTATAAAGATCTACCGCCATCGAGTCTCGGTATTATTACCGAGACTCGATGCGAGACTACGAAATCTATCCTACTTTTTCTAGTGTGCACAAAGCGAGACATGGAAGCTGCTGTCACTAAGTACCAAGTTGTGTTAGTCCACCAGTCATCATCATCATCATCTTATCAGCCGAAGGACTCTCGAGTGATATTGAACCGTTAAGTTTAAGAAGAAACTTTGCCTCCTTTTACATGTTCTATCGCTTGTATATTGGGTTGTGTTCCGAAGAACTGTTCGACATGATGCCCACGGCCGCTTTCTACCATCGCACCGTTCGCCGTCGGCAGGGCATTCATCTTCACCCCTTAGAACCTAAATGGTCGCGTACGGTACGGTTTCAGAGGAATTTCGTCCCTCAGACGCTCCGACTGCGGAATGAACTCCCTGCCAAGGTTTTTCCGAGGGTCTACAGTATGCGGTTCTTCAAGAAAGGAGTATATAATTTTGGGGGGTTAGCAACGCGCATGGTATTGCCCTGGAGTTGCAGGCGTCCATAGGCTGCGGTGACTGCTTAACATCAGGCGGGTCGTACGCTTGTTTGCCACCGACATGGTATTAAAAAAGGACGTTCACTGCTGGATATAGGCTTCCCCCAACTCTTTGGCACTCTTGCCACAATGACCGGTCCTGCGTTACACGTAGTGGCACTAAATCGCTCTCGCTCATCCTCTGTCCCACACAAAACTATATTGTCAGTAAATATTTGTGCACACATATGTGTGGTAAACGGTTGTGCTTACCTTGAAAGCAAGAGTTCTGACGCCCCCGATCACCGGAATTGGGACGGGACTGATCTGGAACTGGACCACTTCGGTATGTAAGTAGAGCGATGGAGAAATATTTACTGTGGAAAATATTTGCGCGACCCCATATTAAAGTAGCGTGCACATGTTTTTTACCACGTGCTATAGAGTGACCATGAGTTAAGTACTGTTTTAGGGAGATAGGGAACCACGGAATGTCATCTCGCTCATATTTAAAACAACCTAATCGAAAATTGGCCCGCCCCGCTTAATAATTTAGTAGACCACAGGCATTATAATACCACCACTTGCTTTGTACCTATGTCGTCTTGTGTTTCTGGTTGGTGAGTAAGCTCGCTAAGACCTCTTGAGTATATCCTTAGCTCTATAGTCGTCTTGAAAGTGAGATACCTGCCTTTTTTAGCAGGTTTACCTTACCATAGAAATATCTGAGCGGGCCTACGGCCTACATTAAATCAGCATTCGCATGTTTTCGGTTACGTGCTAAAAATTTACCATTTAATAAATGTTTTTATAAGTATTGGGTCATCTCACTCATAAGTATTTAAAGCCTAACCGGGGAGGGGGCTCTACCACTTAGTTAGAAGACCGCAGACATAGTAACTCGTAACTCCACCACTCGCTTTGTAGTGAGCGTCAGGATGACAGGACCATGATAGATTTTTATATCGAGAGTAATTCCAAGTTTTAGTACCTTTTTTGTACTATTTGGTACCTGACATCATAAAATTTGTACCTCGCTAAAAATCCAGAAATATTGAAAATAAAGTGGTCAGCCATTCTGACGTCAGGTTGACAGGACCAAGTCTAGTTCCCCTAGTTGCAGGCGTTATACCGAATCCATCTTTTCGTAATTATTTAGTACCTAATTTGTACCTGAATGCATGATATTCAGTATTTTATAAAGACTTACAAAAAAAAAGTTACACTGAGAATAAGCTTTGTATGGGCATAGCGCTGCAGTCCGTCGATTTGAACCAGGCCTTAAAATTTGTTGAAACGTTATGGTTTATTGCTATTAAAGTATTTTCCTTATCCAGAGGGTGGGGCCACCAGATATCTGTCCGATAACTGGCTGGAACCGCTACGGGTACGCGACCCCGGACTGCTCTAGCTGCTAGTGCCACACACCCCTCTGTACTCCGTGGCACTAGTATCCCTAATCCAGAATCCCTATACATATATCCCCTATAATCCTTTTCGTCTATCATTCTTACCATACCAGGAATTCCCAAGGAGGGTTGATGTCAGGCAGGCGGCCGGTCGTAAAATTAATGCCAAATCCTTATGCAACATGAGTTTCACAGTTGACAGAGCGTGCGATAATGTTAGGGCGTACCCCGCAGGCGACGCGCAGACGCAGCACCCGGCGTCTGTGGGAAATGGACGAGGGTTGCTGCACCAGGGACGGGGGCAGCGTAAGAAGCTAGTCCGGGAAGTAAGACTGAGGATTGCGAGTTGGAATATTGGTACAATGACTGGAAGGGGACGAGAGTTAGCAGATGTTTTGGAAAGGAGACGGATAAATGTAGCGTGTTTGCAGGAAACGAAGTGGAAGGGACAGAAAGCAAGGGAAATTGGGGCGGGTTATAAGTTTTATTACTGTGGCAGTGACGGGAAAAGAAATGGTGTAGGTATTGTGTTAGATAACGAGCTCAAGAACAAGGTGACGGATGTAAGGAGAGTGAATGATAGGGTTATCATAGTAAAACTGTTGATGGAAGATGCGGTTTTGAATGTAGTTAGTGTGTATGCGCCGCAAACTGGAAGTGATGACAGTGTGAAAGAAAAGTTTTGGGAGGATTTTGATGCAGTAATAATGGGAATACCAGAATGCGAGGATGTATATATTGGGGGGGACTTTAATGGACATGTGGGAAGGACGAATGAGGGGTATGAAAGAGTGCATGGGGGCCGAGGTTACGGAGCCAGGAACCAAGACGGTGAAGCTCTACTGGAGGCAGCCTTAGCTTTTGACCTAGCCATAACAAACACATTCTTTCAAAAACGGGACCAACATCTTATCACCTACCGTAGTGGTCAACACTCCACTCAAATTGACTACATTCTTTTGAGAAGAAAAAGGCTAAGTTCCGCCAAGGGCTGCAAGGTAATACCCAGTGAGAGCCTTGTTTCCCAGCATAGGTTATTGCTCCTGGACTTAACTTTGAAGGTTAAACGTTTAAAGAAGAGCCTGAATCCTCCAGCTAGAACAAAATGGTACAGATTGGATGATAGGAAATTATCAGCAGAATTCAGGGAAAGAGTGGTTGGTAAAATGATTGAAATGGGAGATATGGCAGAGTTGGGAGTAAATGAGTGCTGGAATGAGGTGGCAGCGTGTGTACGGAACGTAGCGAGGGATGTCTTTGGAGAAACAAAAGGAAAAAGGAAGATAGATAAGGATACATGGTGGTGGAATGAGGAAGTACAGATGATTTTGAAAGAAAAGAAGAATGCATTCAAAGAATGGACAAAAGTGGAAGATGGAAATGATAGAGAGAAGGAAATGAGAAGATCAGAATATCAGCTCAGTAAAAAGAAGGCTAAGAAAGCAGTTGCAATTGCACGGGCCAAGGTACAAAATAAGTTGTACGACTTTCTGGAGAGCCCACAAGGCCAAAAAGATCTTTTCAGAATATCGAGAGAGAGAGAGATGAATGCAAGAGATGTTATTATAATAAAACCATGGGACTCTGGCAGAACTACAGTTTATTTCTGGAGATACACAACTTTGTATTTATAAATTATATTATCAAAACATCCTTTCAGTAGGAAAAAGTCAACCGGAGTGAATAAACAAACCTGACACATGACATGTGCAATATCGATTGTAAAATTCAAATATAGAATAAGGCCAGTCCGTCACAGTAAAACCTTATTCCAACACACCCCCTCAATCGACTATTGCGCATGACAATCTACAAATTAAAATTTAAAAATTCAAAACAATTTCAAACACCCCTTAACTATATACCAAAAAATAATCATCCCTTAAATATTCACCAAGAAACAATCACCCCTTAAATATTCACCAAGAAACAATCACCCCTTAAATATTAACCAAAAAACAATCACCCCTTAAGAAAATCTCAAACGATACAATATCAACCCACATTTACATTAATTAACAGCTTTCTGAAAAATTACATTTTACAATTATTATTATATTGTTTTACTCAACTTCATTATTCAGCTTTATAATATTTTTTCAATTAAAAACCTCCCACTCGACTCTATGCATAAATTCATTATACTCCATATAACTTCATATTGACTATATACTATTATATGGAGTATATACTATTCTCCATTAATTTAAAAACCTCCCACTCGACTCTATGCACTATATCATTATATTCACCACAAGACTTCAACTTCACATAAACTCCCACTCGACTTCAACCTCACATAAACTCCTACTCTACTTCAACTTCACATAAACTCCTACTCCACTTCAACTTCACATAAACTCCTACTTGACTTTTGTTATTTTTTAAAAACATTATTAAAATCCATAAAACATCAAACATAATTATAGTATCTAAACAAAACAAATTGAACAAAATAAAATGTGCTATGAAAACTTAAGGGTCAATAAAACATAATAAAACCGTGTAAAGCCATACCAAGTTATGTCCGGTTGGTGTTGAGATAGTTAGAAGATATTTTATATAGACTCATGATTCATTTACGAATGATTCCCCAAATACACGTGTTGAGATAGTTAGAAGATATTTTATATAGACTCATGATTCATTTACGAATGATTCCCCAAATACACCCCCTTAAATGAATCATAGTCAGGCACCCCCTTAAATGAAACATATTTTCATTAAGTAAAATCGAAACGTACGTTATTGTTTTATTACTGACTCCTTAAGTTTACAACACAACTCTACATAACTTCTTTATCATAGAGAATGACACACCCTATAAAAAACTTACATACTACTTATAACCCACGTTTCAACCAAAAATACCATAATAGTTCACTTTAGCCCGCACTTATACACTATCACTAATACACTAGTTTCCGTTGACATCTTTCAAACTTTACAGGTGGCAAGCTTTTCGTTAGAATATCTGCTATCTGTGATCCCGTTGGACAGTATTTAACAGATATCTGATTCGAATCAATTTTCTCTTTCAAGTAGTAATATTTTACATCTATGTGTTTGCTTCTTTTGTTCATAATTCCCTTTTTCATTAGCCAAATTGCTGATTGATTGTCTACTTTCATCTCAATCTCTAGTTTTTCATTTGTCATCTCATCGATCAGGTCTCTTACAAAAAGAAGTTCTTTGCAGCATTCTGCTGCAGCTATAAATTCCGCTTCCGTACTTGATAGGGCTACAACTGACTGCTTTCTTGAGCTCCATGCCACTGGTCCACCGTTTAACCAAATCACGAAACCCGAGGTGCTACGTCTAGTGTCTGGATCCCCCGCGAAATCTGAATCACAGTACCCTCGAAGCACTTTATCACCTTCACCAAAGTGAATCCCTTGATCTTTTGAACCTTTTAAAAATCTTAAAATAGTTTTTGCGTTGTTTAAATCATTTAAATTTGGACTATTTTGATGTCTCGAACAATAACCCACATGAAATCCAATATCTGGTCTAGTTTTATTAGAAAGATACAACAATGACCCTATCATCTCTCGATACAATTCATGAGTTTTAATATCAGTTTTTATTGATGGATGTTGCTCTACTAAAATAGTTGGACATCTGCATTCTTTAGCTTCATTCATGTTGAATTTCTTCACAATCTTCTCAACATACGTCTTTTGAAAAATTTTAATCCCATTTCCTTCTTGTTTTATGTCCAAACCGATATAATTTGACACTTCTTCACATATTCTTAATTCAAAAGCCTTTCTTAAAGTTTCTATCACATGCAATAAATCTTCTTCTCTTTTTCCAACAACCAACCCATCGTCGACATAAATTGCAAGAATAATTCTTCTTTCACCTTCCATCACAAAGATGCATTGATCAAGTTTTAATTGTTTGAACCCCATTTTTACTAAATAATCTGTAAACTTGATATTCCACATTAGCGGAGCTTGTTTTAAACCGTATAAGCTCTTATTCAATTTACAAACTTTGTCATTTTTATTATTATATCCCTCAGGCACTTTCATAAATATACATTCCTTTAAGTCTCCATGTAAAAAGGCGGTCTTCACATCAAATTGTTTCATTTTAAGTCCTTTACTTGCAACAATTGACAACAAAACTCTTAAAGAAGTGGTATTGACCACTGGACTGTATGTTTCATCATAATCAATTTTATATTTTTGTTGAAAACCCCTCGCTACTAATCTAGCTTTATATCTTCCATCTGATTTAATTGTAAAAATCCACTTGCTCGTTACTAATTTTCTACCGTCTGCTTCATTCTTGTCTACCAAAGACCACGTATTATTCTCTTCCAAAGATTTGATTTCCTCTTCTATAGCTTTCTTCCATTTATCTTTTTCTCTAGATTCGGTTGCTTCTTTATAAGTTAACATAGATATTTCCGTATCATAATCCATCAAATAATCTTTATAGCGTTCAGGTGGTTTTCTCTCTCTTGCAGGTTGGCGCCTTCTATTTTCATTATTCTCTATTTCTCGACTTTCATTTGAACTTCTTTCTCTCCTAGATTCAATAGAAATTTCACTATCTTCCACCGCTCGACTTTCATTTGAACTAATTTCTCTCCTAGATTCAATAGAAATTTCACTATCTTCCACCGCTCGACTTTCATTTAAACTAATTTCTCTCCTAGATTCATTAGAAATTTCACTATTTTCCACAGCTCGACTTCCAGTTTCTTCAATTTCTTCACTATCAAAAAATTCTTCATTCCCATCAGAATATATTGGATTATCAAAAATAAAACGACTTCCAAAGTTATATTTATTATTCAAATTAATATTCACTTTCCTTCCATGATCTTCATTTATTTCACTTTCATTTCTTTCGACTTCACTTGTTGCAACTTCATTTGTTTCAACTTCATTTGTTTCGACTTCATTTGTTTCAACTTCGTTTGTTTCACCTTCATTTATTTGTACTTCATTTGTTTCACCTTCATTTCTTGAATTATCTATTTCACGATCTTCAATAATTAATCTTCTCTCTTTTCCACCTTCTCGATTATCTTGCATTGTTTTCGATTTTTCTATTTCTTTATCTTTAATAATACTTCTTCTTTCTTTTTCACCTTCTCGACCTTCTCGTGTTGTGTTCTCCCTTATTTCTTTTGTTTTTAGTTCTTCATTTTCATCTAACTGCCAAAGTCCATTGATTCTAATATTATTTTCTTCACCATAAAGATAGATTCCTTGTTCATCTTCATTTATCTTTACATCCCTTGCCCTTATAATTTTATTTTCTTCATCTACCCAGATTTTATAGCCATTTCTAACATAGCCAACCAGTATTCCTTTGTTGCATCTTTTATCAAGCTTTCGCAGGCCCGAATTTATTTTGTAGAAAACTGTAGAACCAAATCTTCTGATGTTTGATAGGTTAGGTTTAATATTGAACCACATTTCAGCTGGTGTTTTATCTCTGCCTTCCGTTGGACTTCTATTGACCAGAAAACTGGCGGTCAGTAGAGCTTCTCCCCAAAGATAGTTTGGAACACGACCATCAAATATCAACGCTCTCGTTCTTTCCATTAATGTTCTGTTCAATCTTTCAGCTTTTGCGTTAAGTTGGGGCGAATAGGGTATTGTGAGATCTAAAACTATTCCTTTTGATTCGCACCATGAGATTAGGTTATTGTTCGAGAATTCCCGTCCATTATCACACCGTAATTTTTTAACTTTTAGATTAAAATGGTTTTCCGCTAACATCACAAATTGTTTGACTTTATCAAAGGCTTCACTTTTGAAGGTAATTAAGTAGACAACACAAAAATGTGTAAAATCGTCTAAAAATGTAATAAAATATTTTTTATTGTCCCAAGTGGGAATTTCGATTGGTCCGCAGACGTCAGTATGAATAATTTCCAAAGGGAATTTCGCTTTTATTCTACTATTTCCAAAAGGTTTTCTTGTCATTTTAGCTTTAGTACAGATTTCGCAAAATTTTTCCAAATTCCCTCCCCCAATTTCGATGCCATTAACCAACTTAGCTAGACGCGGCACATCGGATACGTGACCTAGCCTACGATGCCAGATATTGACGCTCTCAGTAAGTAGCGCTTCGCGAGTGAAATTGGCATTAAATTCAGTTTCATAAAGACCATTCTTAGTTTTATATCCCGTTAATACTATTCTACCATTCTTTTTAATAAATACCTTATTTCCAGCGAAGAGTACGGAGCCATTTTGGTCTGTGATCGAGCTGACAGAAATTAGATTTCTGGAAACTTCAGGAACATATAATACGTCTTCAAACTGTCCAAAACTTGTGCTGATAGTACCTGTAGCCTGAGCGATGAGGTTCTCTGCATTGGCGCATTTTATTTCTACATTTATTTTCTCTGTAAAATTTATAATGTCTTTATTACTGAACATATGGGAACTGGCACCCGAATCTACCACAGCTTTAACACGTATTTCATTATGGTACTGTTCACCTACCAGGCTGTAGCTGCGACAATATCTCTCGATGTGGCCTTTCTTGTTACATTTTTTACAGATTTGAGTAGTGTAACAATCTGTAGAATTATGGCCCGTTCTGTTGCATATGTTACACTTTCTTTGGTTACAAAACCTAGAGATATGACCTACTTTACCACAACTAAAACATTTTTTCTCGTTGCTTTTGAAAGCTTCATTATTTGAGAAACTGGGTTCATTTGGTTGTAATTGGTTTTGTAATCTTTGGATAAGATTATAAATAGTTTGATCACATTTTGGAGTAACTTGCCAGATATTTTTGAAATAAATTAAATTTGGTGGTAGTATGGTCAGTATTTTTTGTATTAACATTTCGTCGCTTATTTTATTTTCACTTGTATTTAGTTCGGCGCACATATTCTGTAGTTTACTAATGTCTTCTATTATATTTCCGCTGTAATTGTAGCTATAAAACTGTATAACTTTTAAATGATTGTCTTCTTTTGCTTCAAATCTGAATATTAAATCTAATTTTTCAAAAATGTTATTCGATGTTGTACAATTAATCACATAATGTAGAAATTTCTCGTCAATTGAATTTAAAATTAAATATTTTGCTTTTGCATCATTAAAATCTTTATCATCTTCTTTTAATCCTTTTGCTTCCAAAAATAATTTTGTCATTTGTCTCCAATTGGAGTAATTATCTGCAGATTTTAGTTTAGTACACTCCATTATTCACCAAGGTATAGATAAAATGTAATACATACAGTCCGTTTGCAAATACAAACAAAGTTTCGTCCGTTGTCAAGCGCTTATAAAATCAACAAACTGGTTTAACTGGTTGAATACTAGTTGAACTGGTTGTCAAGCTTATAAAAAATCTTCTCTTCTGGATAATAATTACAATGATCTGAAAAACACTCAAAAACCTATTCTTTAATGCTCTTTTATATTTTTATAGCCAGGCCCATGACCTATTATAATAAAACCATGGGACTCTGGCAGAACTACAGTTTATTTCTGGAGATACACAACTTTGTATTTATAAATTATATTATCAAAACATCCTTTCAGTAGGAAAAAGTCAACCGGAGTGAATAAACAAACCTGACACATGACATGTGCAATATCGATTGTAAAATTCAAATATAGAATAAGGCCAGTCCGTCACAGTAAAACCTTATTCCAACAGATGTAAATCATATGAAGTGTATAAAAGACGAAGCGGGTAAGATTTTGACGGATGATGAGGAAATAAAAGGACGCTGGAAGAGTTACTTTAATAAATTAATGAACGAAGAGAATGCATGGAACGGAGTGTTAGAAAATATGCGAAGTAATATAGGTATGGTAAATAAGATAAGTATAGAGGAAGTGAAGATGGCGGTGCTTAGTATGAAGAATGGGAAAGCGGTTGGGCCGGATGGTATACCAGCGGAAGTATGGAAGTTTTTGAAAGCGGATGGATGGAAGTGGCTGACTTTATTTTTCAATAAGTTGTTGCAAGTAGAGGCAATCCCTGATGAATGGTGCAACAGTTCGCTGGTGCCCATCTTTAAGAATAAAGGCGACATTCACGATTGCAACAACTATCGGGGAATAAAGCTCATGTCACATAGTATGAAGATATGGGAGAAAGTGATAGCGAGACGAATGAGAGAAGAAAGCGAGGTAACACAGAACCAATTTGGGTTTATGCCGGGCCGAGGGACAATGGACGCCATATTTGCACTCCGCTAACTTTGCGAAAAATACCGGCTTGCACAAAAAAACTTGCATATGGTGTTCATTGATCTGGAGAAAGCATACGATAGGGTCCCTCGTAAGGTTCTGTGGTGGGCTATGAAAGGAAAAGGTGTGCCAGAGAAGTATGTCAAACTTGTTCAGGCGATGTATGACAGAGCTAGTACTCACGTCAGGTCCGAAGCTGGGGTAACCGACAAGTTCAATGTGGCTGTAGGTTTGCACCAGGGGTCGGCTTTAAGCCCGTATTTGTTCCTCCTGGTTATGGATGCTCTAACATCGGACATACAGGAGGAAGCACCCTGGTGTATGCTGTTTGCCGACGACGTTGTTCTTGTCGGGGATGATGCTCTTCAGGTCCAGAGCAGGCTGGTAAAATGGCGGGAAAAGCTGGAGAACGTAGGATTAAAAATAAGCAGAACCAAAACAGAGCACTTGTTCTGCGACTTCGGCGGTTTATCCAGTTTTTCCCAAATTGCCTTGGATGGTGTATCCCTACCAGTCTGCTCCGACTTCCGGTACCTTGGATCATTAATCCAAAATGACGGCAATATAGACCGTGACGTGAAAAATAGAATAAATGCGGGATGGATGAAATGGCGACAGGTCTCTGGAACAGCTTGCGATCCACGAATGTCCCTTAAACTTAAGGGGAAAATTTATAAAACGATCATAAGACCTGTCGTAATGTATGGATCAGAATGTTGGGCAACGAAAGTGACGGATGAAAGAAGAGTGCACGCAGCTGAGATGAGAATGCTGAGATGGATGTGTGGAGTGACGAGGAAAGATCGAATTAGAAATGAGTATATAAGGGGAAGTTTGAAAGTGGCACCCGTGACAGAGAAAATGAGGAGCAGTAGGTTAGCATGGTATGGGCATGTAATGAGGAGGGATGAATGTCATATTGATAAAAGAATATTAGGGTTGGATGTAAAAGGACGAAGAGCGATTGGAAGGCCCAAAAAGCGATGGATGGATTGTGTGAGAGAGGATATGAGAAAGAAAGGAGTAAGCGCTGAAGTGACGAATAATAGAGAGGAATGGAAGAAGAAAACATGTTGCGCCGACCCTGCGTAAGCGGGATAAGGGCAGGGAGATGATGAAAGTATTTTATGCATAATAAGGGTTTCTAAAAGCAGAGTCGCCGTAACAAAACGAGCATAGCGACACATTCTACCACCATATCGGTTTTAATTTAAATCAAATTTTTTTGCTGTTGTACAAAAAAAAAATGTATGCAACATGCAACGTTATAATTAGGTCTTAAAATTCTTTTTTAAATTTATATTTAGATATTTATTCATAAAATTTGGTATTTTACATGTCAATTCTCGAGTCTTACTAACAAAACTAGCAATACAACGCTCGTTTCATTGCGGCGAATCGGCTTTTGGGAACCCTTATTATGCATATAATACTTTAATAGCAATAAACCATAACGTTTCAACTAATTTTAAGGTCTGATTCAAATCGACGGACTGCAGCGCTATGCCCATACAAAGCTTATTCTTAGTGTAACTTTTTTTTTGTAAGTCTTTATAAAATACTGAATATCATGCATTCAGGTACTAAATAATTACGAAAAGATGGATTCGGTATAACGCCTGCAACTAGGGGATCTAGACTTGGTCCTGTCAACCTGACGTCAGAATGGCTGACCACTTTATTTTCAATATTTCTGGATTTTTAGCGAGGTACAAATTTTATGATGTCAGGTACCAAATAGTACAAAAAAGGTACTAAAACTTGGAATTACTCTCGATATAAAAATCTATCATGGTCCTGTCATCCTGACGCTCACGCTTTGTAGGTATTGTGTAGTGGCGTCACTCCTGTCATCGATCAAATCTGATTTGATCTGTCTGAATTATTGAGTATTTTTTAAATTTTCATAATAAAAATTCAATTAAAATAAATAAATAAATATTGGGGGACAATCTTACACAAATCGACCTAGTCCCAAACTAAGCAAAGCTTGTACTATGGGTACTAGGCGAATAATTGCATTAATTATTTTTTCTTTTTGCCCGACTGAGGTACTTCGTGACAAAGGCATATGCATGCTCTTCCCATTATTTGTAATCTATATAAGGTTTTAAAATGCCTGTGACGTGTAGAAAAGCGGAAATGAAGAGGCGTCAAAGCGTAACCTTGGATTACCCACTGTGCAGGTAAATAGATCATAACATTTCTTTTTGGAAATTAGAGTCTAATCGGGGGGGCTCCAGCTGCACCGCAAGACCGCAGGCATAGTAACTACTAACTCCACAACTTGCTTTGTAGGTTGTTGTGGCGTCACTCCTGCCATCTGTCAAATCTGACATGTTTTGAATCGCGCTATCGAAGTTTCCAATATCATTTGCTTAAATATGTACAACTTGTAAACAACTCTCACTGGACTTCAGTCCCAGACAGATCTCTCTGTTGCCGTTTCTTCCTGTGTCTCCTTGTAGATAACCATCTCCTGTATATATCCAGCCTTGTGCGTTATTCTACTAGGAGCATATTTCTTATACTACAATATGGTATTGTGTTTCTGGTGGCTCGCCAGAACTCCCGAGAATGTATACGTATTGTATTGAAAATGATAGACCCGCATCTGTTTCTAGCTGTCGACACGACAAATCTACAAATTATCAAATAAAGGATCAGCAAAGAGCTTGTGGCTCATCTGGAGTCACAAGTGTCCATAAGCTACGGTGTTTGGTTAATCTAAGGCATGCCGTATGCTTGTTATCCACCGTCATGGTATAAAAATCAATTGAATGGTTTAAGTAACCATAGTTATTTAAGTTATTTGGTATCACTATAGCATAGCCGCGTAGCCATGCCGGATGGAGCTTAAGATAGACACTTGAGCTTTTAAAATAAACTTTTAAGTTCAATAGCTTTGGAGAGCAGGATATAAGTACTGTCAGACGTGTATAAGACGGCGTAATAGTGAACAATTTAAACTCAAAATCAGTAAAGGACAAAAACATCGCTACAGAAAGTGGTGCAAAAAGATGATTCCGGAAGTATTCCCTAGTGATCCGGAACATTATAGTTATATAGCAATCACATTCTGTGATGGGTCCTGGGTTTTGATCACTGTGAGTTTTAACAAACCCGACAAACCCGTAAACGTTCCGAATAGTGGACTCCTATTGTTTACCGCTATAACTATGACGTAAGATTGAAAGTGACAACTATTGGGTTAATCTCGAACATCGGCCGTTTACCTTGAGGGTCCTTATCAGTTAATAACGCTCATCTGTTTAGGCTATTCTGTGCTAATTGAATCGTATCTTTATCACAGGACTATTGCAGCTGAATGTCATAAATTTTACTTTTTCTTTAAAAATCTTCATTAAAAATATTGTTTCTAACATCATGTTTAGTTAAGTCCTTGAAACGAACAATTTAGGTTATGGTTCAATTCAGTGATCATAAAGAGTGCCACAGTGACCTGTCCTGCGCCACCCGCATTCATTACTTCAGTGTCACAGTTAAAATCAAATTCCCTACTTTGATTTATCGATGGTTGCTGGAACCAACCCCCTGGTTGGCTCCAGCAACCAACGATAATAATACCATGGTTCATGCTTGTCCCCTGGGGTACCGTAGCTTATGATTTCATTTCATTTAATGTATTTATCATCTTATGAATTAAATAAGAAAATCCTGCCTAGCGCAACATGCATAGAGGACCAAGAATCAGG
This sequence comes from Notocelia uddmanniana, assembly GCA_905163555.1. Classification (NCBI taxonomy): domain Eukaryota; kingdom Metazoa; phylum Arthropoda; class Insecta; order Lepidoptera; family Tortricidae; genus Notocelia; species Notocelia uddmanniana. Next base: position 10,226,063 of record LR991074.1, on the reverse strand, counting down.
ATTCGTAACAAAATCCTAATTTAATTCCCGTGGTTTAACTATTAATTAGAGGTAATTGCACTAATGTGTTTTAAACTAATGCACCCATTAGTGTAATGAAGTTATCTGCAGTTAGTTGAGTGTTGAAACCCATTCACTCTTCCGCTCATTCAGATGTTCATTCGACGTCCGCACCGGGCTACAGAATAGCACTTCTCTACGCACAGAAGATTATAATTGGCATCGAATTTTGTCTTGTGCGACATTGTGATAGCACAGTGTCGTACGACGATGAGCGTGTCAGTCAGACGTGATCGGGTCAAATGTTACATAGAGGTGCGCGAGAGCCGATTTTAGCATAGCGGCATGTGGGACTGGCCTGCAGCCGGCAGATGAATGATATATATTGACAAATTCTTTTGTCAAAAGCGTATTCGTATTGAGTATTGCATGAACTCCGACGTTAGTAAAGAAAGATTAATGTATACGACGATATTTACCATTAATATGATATCCGCAATAATTGATCTTGTTACTCAAATAAAATTCTGTACATATTTTAGCAAAAAAGGACTAGGTGTCTTTACTGACTTTAAAATGCCTTATTATGTGAATCACCATATCTTGCTACACAAATTGACTAGTAAGTAAGTGTGTAAAGCTCATAAGCTTCTGAAAACATATTTTTCGACCTGTTTTCAATGTGTGAAAATCAGTGAAAATCGATTAATACTATTACAGTTGTGCCAGCTACGCAATACCTCAAGGCTCCATTTTGGAGTCCTGCTATTTCTAATCATCAATGAAATAGATCGGAACTAAAAGAAGATTTAACGCTAATTTGATATTTTTATTTGTTACAGAAGCTCGACACTCGAGGACGCGACGTTCTAACGACTTCTACCAAGACGACGGCGCCTCCGACAATGAAAATGAGCTGAACGACGAAGCAGGTAAATATTTAAAGGCAATAATTATAGCAATGAAAAATTGACACTAAAATTTTGACACAAAGACTCTGTAGGGTTTCGTATCCCGTCAGCTCCGTTAGTGTGAGCATGGAGCATTTATTTTTTTCTTGATGGCAGGTACACGTGGTAGGTATGTACAGTCAACGGAGAAGGTTAACAGGCAGGCCGTAAGCTTGTTTGCCACCGTCGTAGTATAAAAAAATCTTACCTAAAGAACTCTAAGATATAGTGTTTACCTAATTGAGGAAATATTAGATAATTAGCTCGTGACGGATGTTGTGATACATTCGAAACATCGGTTAAAAAAGGTGAATAATAATCAGTTGTAAAAAAAGTCCGATCTACCAATAATAATGTGTAAAAATCGTGCAAATTTAATCAATATAATAAAGATGTCGTGCCAACCCAAGTTTTTAATCTAACCTTTTTATTTTTGCAGGAGAAGAAGACGGCGACTCGATACCAGATAACATTGCTATAATCACCAAGCCCGAGTCATATACAGTGCCTGCAGACCAAGGGGTGCGGTTGGAGTGCCGACTGGATACGGACATCCCTGGTAAGATTAACTGCCTAACCACGACTTCGATGGAGTTTGGCAATCACTAAATTTAAATCTCATACTTACTTGCTAAGCCAGGCGTAATCTACTATCAACGATTTCTTAAATGACAAACATGCTTTTTAGGCGGTGATAGTTTCATCCCATTAGTTTTATTATATACCTATGCTTAACTAGCCTATTTCCTTGTATAGTTCTTCAGTTTTTCGAAACGTTTCATGAAACAGGCGTTTTAATCTTTGATATTACCAATGTCCGGCGGCCTGAATATGTCATGCTTGTTTAAAGGGCTTTGCTTACGGTGGCGTCGTTGATCGGGTCGCCACCTTCCCTAACAGATGGTCGAGGGAGGCGATGGCTGAGATACGCGTCATACTCGTGATCGGGTGCTGTTTGTGGAGTCCGGTCATGATGGACGGCTCATGACATCCGCCGTCCGCCGGGTAGTGGCAGCGGTATTCCTAACACATTGCGTGTGATCCGAACTAACCGCAGTGCGTTGCGCGTCTCGACCGCGCAATGAACATATAAAACCCTTCCCGCTGCGTAATTCGCGCTTAGTCAAAATAAATTATTTTTCGTCATATCAATTCTGTCACGTTACTACGTCTTGGAGCACATGGAAACGGGCGCGCTTCACACATTGTATTTTAATACTGTCCGATGCGACCTTCTAAGTTTCTAGAAAAGAAAGTAGGTACTCCCATCTTAAGGCCGGCAACGCACTAACAACCCCTGGTGTTGCGGATGTCCATGGGCGGCGATCATCGCTTACTATCAGGCGATTCGTCTGCTCGTTTGGCTCCTATTACTTAAAAAAAACTATCGAACTGGATCCTAATTAGCGGAGCGTATATATAAAGTCTCAAGTTCACACTGCTGGGTACTTGCCTCTGGGATGATCGGGACTGGGCTGTAGGCCCACGCTGGCCCAGAGCCGGTTTGATTTTTTTGCAGACGTATGCTGTTGGCTGTGTTCCTTCACCGTAAAGTGAAATAGTACCTACATAAACATCAAATGATATTCCGTAGAGAAGTTCTGAAAAACTTGTTTCGGCACAAAAGATGGATGCCTGAACTAAAATTAATATTACTTCGTCCTGTCAGACTATCCCACAGATACTAGACAATATTATAATTTCGTCGTCCTGCAGTCTAGCGCCCACAACAGTTAGCCGGAAGCGCGTGCGCGCAGTTTTGGCGCCACCGGAACCGCGGCCATTTTGTTGCGTCACTTTTATTGCTTGTGAATAATTATTGGACATATTTTACGACTTTTTAATGCTGATTGTATCTATTGTTACTTCCACATCCTTATTAAATAAGGAGGTCAAGTTGGTTCGATATTTCACTTATTTATGAAAAAGTGATCTGTGGAGTAGGGGTCCGGTTCGGAGCACATGCAAACACTATAGTCGCGGTCATTTATTAATAATATTACAAATATGTCATTGTTGTTTAATTAAAGTGCTTGTCCGCTTTGAGTTGTGCTTTGAAAGGCACGTTAAGCCGTTGATCCCGGCTGAGGCGGCTTGAGAACTTCTAACAGACAACCTAAGCAGACAACAGCCCAGTTGGCCACTCACTTGACAAGCCTAATCCCAATAAGTTGTAGTTCCCCCTTGGGTTCCAAGGTCAGATGGCAGTAGCTTAAAAACTAGTGCCTATTCTTGGACCTATTTTTATTAGCGGAACCCGATCATCCTTAATGAGTTTCATGGCGCAACTGGACTGGAATAAACCCTAAATTGATGACGATTATTGTTAAATTAAAATAAAATATTCATTATTAGAGTAATTTTATCTCAGGAACGCGGGTGAGCCATGGCTGTGTTATGGACGATTCACACCAAACGGCCGGAGTCGGCGCGCACGCCACAAGAGTCAAAGGAATTCGAACCCTCCAAACAGAAGCTAGACTTTGTATCCAAACGGCAGCGGCATAACCGGCGGCAGCCGACCAGCTGCCCGCAAGCCGTTCAAATATGAAATCTAACCGCTGTATGGAGGGTTCGAATTCCTTTGACTCTAATGGGGTGCGCGCCGACACCAGCCGTTCGATGTGAATCGTCCATAAAAGTCTACGCAACGCGCTGTACATCTTCAAATCGGCATCGCGCTGGTGACTTCTCTGAGTGCCAAATGTCCATAAGCTACAGTGCCTACTTGTCGTAATGTACGCCTTAAGGCAAGCGAGTTTCATTACATTGCGGGTTACCGTGGTATAATGAGTTCAATCGATCTGTCAAACCGCGCAATGTAGTGGAACTCGCATACGACTCTCGTACGTGTGTTAATAAGGCTTTATGCTAGTTTTTTTTTATATCGGAGTATAAAAAACCGGCCAAGTGCGAGTCCCACTCGCGCACGAAGTGTTCCGTTCACCACAATCGCGTAATCTATACAACATTAGACATTATATTATAACCTTTTTTTTATTTAAATAAATAATAATATTTTATTTTTTATCAGTAATAAGAACGTTAAATAATATCAAATAGAATTTTGGTCCAGTGAATTTTAGTTTTTTCATACATTTTGAGACCCAGCGCCTGATGAACACAACGAGAAACTTCGTAAGTTTGTATGGGAGCTCCCTTAAACATTTATTTTATTCTGCTTTTAGTGTTTGTTGTTATAGCGGCAACAGAAATACATCATCTGTGAAAATTTAAAATGTCTAACTATCACGTTTCATGAGATACAGCCTGGTGACAGACGGACAGACAGACGGACGGACAGCGGAGTCTTAGTAATAGGGTCCATTTTTACCCTTTGGGTACGAAACCCTAAAAAGAAACATTTTTGTATTTGTAATCTAACAAATGTTTGTATGTTACTATTTCAGATGCCAGTCAAATGGTGCAATGGAAGCAGGGAAACGAAACACTGGTCATGTTGGGCTCTGTTTTCAAAAACTCGACTAAATACACGATGTAAGTACAACAGGTTGTATATAATTTATTTATACCAAAAATATTACACATGTTATTTTTACATATCCTTCTCACTTCACCACCTGTACTGCTTTCCGATAGCAAATGGGATGGTAACTACAGATCCCAACCAAGTCACTTTATATGGGCCGATGATATTTGAGGAGTTCCGTCGATTTCGCAGGGAACCCATACTGACCTTCAGGTCCTCATCATAACATAAGTTCCACTTCAAAATGTGTATTTTTACGAGAATTAGTTGCTACGTCAACGAAATTTCATCGGAATCTGTGAAGTGCCTACATCATTGAGAATTTCCATATGACAACTGTGTTCATCATCACCAGTTCCGCCTCAACCAATTTGTGGTTTCCGAGAGCCAATACCTACCTACTACAGAAAATACCGAAATCAGCATATGCGTGCCTATCAAATTTGAGGATTCCTCCTGGATCCCATCATCAGACCGTCACCAAATTAATATGGGACCAACTTGGGGGTACCTGCATTGACACAAAAAAAATAATCAAGATCGGCCAACGTGGTCAAGAGTTATAGGAAACATACATATATAAAAAAAAAATATATATAAAGTAAATTTTAACAAAAAAAACACCGACTACAAACTTTGCCCGACCCCATCCTCTTGGCATATAATTTGAGGAGTTCCTTATTTTTTGCCTTACCCCATCCTCTTGGTATAAAATTTGAAGAGTTCCTTCGATTTTTCCAAGATTCCGTCATCAGATGCAGACTTGGTGACAATGGGACCAACTAGAAAACACACCCATTCAAACAAATAAAAGATTTTTTGAAATCGGTCCACTAGTCTCCGAGTAATCGGTGAATATACATTATTAATAATAATTATAGGTATAATTCCACTGCTGGGCACAGGATTCTGGGAATATTTACGAACCCAGCATATAGACGTCATGGGTGGTGGGTGAGAGTGACCGAGGCCTTAGCCGCCCGCCTTTTTCCCCAGTCTCTAATGGTAGACCTAAAGCTGTCCCAGCGGCCCAAACCGATAGGGATTGCAATCCGGTCCGGTGGATACGGGTATCCGTAGCGGTAATTTGATAGATACCGGATCCGGATTGGTTCCAATAGGCCCAAAAAGAGCGGTATAACATAACACATCACGATAGTTATTGCTACGGTGCATTATTGGTATTAATTAAATTAATGGAAACCTGTGTAGTGCCGGGTTAAAAAACCTGTGTAGTAATAGCACCACCCCCTTTCTTCCCTTGGGTGTCGTAAGAGTCGACTATGGAAACCAGGTTGAAGTGTGTTGTGGGCGTTGGGCTAGCAACCTGTCACTGCAATAACACATTTTCCCTATCTATAAACCTACAATTGCTAAAAGTGGCACTGAAATTAATTTTCGTGTGCCCTTTTGGGAATATAGGCGTGAGTTTATGTATGTATATATTAATGGAAACCAAACGATCACAAGAATGGCGGTACTACTCATAGTAAAGCACAAATCATAATCTGTAATGTAGGCTTCGCGAGGTAGGCATTAAGCTGGAAACACAGAGCGGGCACTGTGCGGTGCGGGGCGGAGGCGGTTTACAATTTTTGATTTTTCCGAAACTATCAAACTCAAACTCAAATGATTTATTTGTAAACATAGGTAGAAGTGTTGTTACAAAAAGTGTGTGTGAACGCCATGTTTCGCCCACAGGCATACAAAAAATGAAATTAGGTGTACACGTACCAATCAAAAAAACATTATTGCATGCAAATGTACTTAACTAAGGAAAAATTATAAATATATTATATCAATAAATTATACAGTAAATTTAGCCGTCAAATATAGTAAAGTCATGTTAAATTCGAAATTAAATTGCGCGTATTACAAACTCATAATTATTTTAAAAATCTATTCATATTTTTTTATCAATAAGTCATGCATACTATATACAATACAATTACTTACAACCTAATATAAAGTGTCACCAAGAAACTCTGGCAACGAATAATGGAAATTAATAATTTATTCAAATCATCATCATCATCATCATCATTTATTTCAATAACAAAAATACATTTGTGTTTGAAAAACTTAAAACTAGATACTTAAAAAAAAACATGCCATCAAATTCAATTAAAAAACTACAAAAAAAAACTAGATACATAAAAGAGCATGTCATCAATTTAAATTAAAAATATTAGGTACAGATACACCGCCATCTAATCAATGTAAAAATATCAATGTACTCGATAAATAAATTTACAATTACATTACGACAGGAAATTTAAATAAGTTATTATTTAATTGCATTAATGTCATAATATGCCAATAATGAAACTAGGCCCAAGAAAAATTGCAATATTTTTAATTAGATCTCACAATTTGAAATAAATCTTCAATTGAATATAAACATTTATATAATAAAAATGTTCTTAATTTATTTCTAAAGATAATGGGACTAGAAATAGTTCTAAACTCTGTCGGGAGTTTATTGTACACTTTTACAGCCTGATAACGCGCGCTATGTTCTGCCAACTTAAGCTTTGGAGCAAAGGGCCAATTAACTTTTTTTGTTCTCGTTGCTAACCTTAATTCTCTGGCATCCTCCGTTTCATTAATTCCTAGAGATTTAACTAGATCAGTAGTTAGAATTAAAATGTAGAGACTCGGTACGGTTAGAATTTCTAATTTCGTAAAATACTCCTTACACGAAACCCACTGCGGAATACGCACCATTATTCTGATTGCCCGCTTTTGGATCGTAAATGCTTTTTTGATATTGTAATCAAAAGTCGCTCCCCAAAATTTTATGCTATATCGAAGTTTAGATTCTACTAGGGCATAATACACAGATTTTAATTGGTTTATACCAATAACATCTCGCAAGATCCTCAGCGCGTAGCAGGCACAGCTGATTGATTTCTCAATTTCCTCTAATTCCTGCTTCCAATTGAGAAAAGAGTCAATGTAGACGCCCAGAAATTTCACTACTTCAACCGAGCGTAAGACATCATTATCAAAAACAACCTCGAGACCGCCCTTGCATTTGCGATCACTTTTAAACATCATAATGCTTGTTTTATCAGTGTTTAATGTGAGGTTATTTGTAGTGAACCATGAACGAAAAGCAGCAAGAGCCGCACCAATTTTAAGCCCGAGATCATTTTCACTTTTCGAACTGATAACAGCATTTGTGTCATCAGCAAATATCGCTAATTTTAAGTCTGACAGGGAGTTTTGTATGTATGGAATGAGATCGTTAATAAACATTATAAATAAGACAGGTCCCAGTACGGATCCTTGCGACGAACGAATCATTTTTAAACAAGGGCAATGGCTTCATTCTTAAAGCTATTGGAATTTTGTTAAAAATCTTGCTAGCCAGACAGAACACACGTTTCCGCATTAGTGCAGTACGAGAAAATACTGTACAAAGTTTGTCGGCACGGTACGTACTCGTATCTCTGTTAAATAATTGTGACACTTGTTTAAATAAATTCAGGTTCGCGCTCTGTGCGTTTCAAGATTTAATATAAATCAGCGACACGCTTCGTCACACACATACAACTAATCATGAGATCCTTTATTTAAAAAAAAGAAATATATAGAAATACAAATCGGCAGTAAATAAAATAATGTGATTATGCGTGTTTGTGTTTCCAGGAACGGTTCTGACTTGGTGATCAAAAATCTGAACTTGAATGACACTGGCGCCTACCAGTGTATTGTGGTAGGACAGACGCCACCGTCGATGGTCGAGCACCATGTTACAGTGCAGGAACTACCCAAGATTATTGGTAAGTGCTCCCTTTTAACCGACTGCGGCGAAGCCTAAGAAGGGGGTTAAGATCCAGCCACATCGCTGCTTAAAACGCACTGACGCGCTGTAAACGCAGTGATGTGCCTCAGGCGTGTTTTTAAATCATAAGTTTCTCCCTCTCGTTCACTGCGATTCCGTACCGTCACCATATTTTGAGAACCCGGGACCTCTGGTTTCGTAGGCAGTGGAGTTCATTTCCAGTAGTCCCGTTGAAGAAGTTCCGTGCTGGAACTAGTGAAACTTTTTTTCCCAATAGTTCCGTCAACGGTAAAGAGTAGTAGTTAGGTATGACGACGAGCGAAACGAGGAGGAGTGTTAGTAAAACCGCGACCCTACAACGCGCGAGCCGAGCGAGCGAGGCGAGCGTGCCGCCAGGGTACACCGTCCCGTGGTAGCGGCCGGCGAAGCGCCACACCTGAACATTCGGAACGGAACTATTGGGAAAAAACCGGCCAAGAGCGTGTCGGGCCACGCTCAGTGTAGGGTTCCGTAGTTTTCCGTCCGTCACTTTTTTTTTTTTTTGAAAAAATTACAAAAACTATTCAACCTATCAAGTTCAAAATAATTTTCCTACAAAGTTTTTATAAAGTTCTACTTTTGAGATTTTTTCATATTTTTAAAACTTATGGTTCAAAAGTTAGAGGGGGGGGGACACATTTTTTTTAACTTCTGGAGCGATTATTTCCGAAAATATTAACATTATCAAAAAATGATTTTAGTAAACCCCTATTTATTTTTAAATACCTATCTAACAATATATCACACGTTAGGGTTAAAATGAAAAAAAAAATCACTCCCCACTTTACGTATAGGGGAGGTACCCTAATAAAATATTTTTTTCCACTTTTTATTTTACCACTTTGTCGGCGTAATTGATATACATATTAGTACCAAATTTCAGCTTTCTAGTGCTAACGGTCACTGAGATTATCCGCGGACGGACGGACAGACGGACGGACAGACGGACGGACAGACATGGCGAAACTATAAGGGTTCCTAGTTGACTACGGAACCCTAAAAAAGTCTCACTAGTTCCGCCACGGAACTACTTCCACAGGACTACTGGGAACAAACGGGAAGTGGCACTACCAACTAGGCTAAACAGCCAGACAAATTATCTTATTATTATTATAAATTATTATTAGACAGGTATTCATGATAATGTGTGTTTCAGCGATCACCGCGTCAGACGACGGCAAACCAGTGCACGGCTCTGACCTGACCCTGACCTGCACCGTCACCGGGAACCCAACGCCGAAGATCCTCTGGTCCAAGACCAATGGCTCCATGGTGAGGATCCTTCTGTCATTATCATCATCACCTGTATGCGTCCCACTGCTAGGCACAGACGTCCTCTCATAGATAAAAGGGAATGGGCAGTAATCCCCACGCTGGTCCCGTGCGGGTTTCCCAACCTTTATAAATTCTTCGCAGATGTGGGCAAGTTTAGTAATGTCAAATGATATTCTGTCCACGAGTTCTGTCCACAAAGTACAAGCGTAGCGCCGTTGTGTATTTAGTAAGAACTAAACGCATGACCGCTGCTTCTCTGTCACTTCAAAATGCAAGTGCGATTGAGATAGCACCCAGTGACATCTGTTACAAACAAGTAAAACTAACATTTCCATAGAAAATTCGTACTTTGAGCTGAAAGGACCCTGGTTCTGTCATTATATTGTAGTTTAAATTTACTCATGTTTATATAGCCAAAAAAGGCCAGGGTGCATGTACATACACTACCGCTCATAAGTATGTAGGCACCCATACCTTTTTCCATACATCTGCATACAAAAATGACTTTCAGAAATACACTGTCAAGTCAGACAGTTTTGCGTGCATTTTGCATTTTTTATTTAGCCTTAAATCGGTTCCAGAGACCCCCCTTTTAAAATGGTAGTTTTCTTTTTGTATTTACTTAAATAACTACTAATTTCTGGTTCATACAAACACACTACACTTTTCTGTGAACCAGCAATTAGTAGTTATTTAAGGCTCAAACTCAGCTAAATAATATTTTTTAAGAAAAAAAAATGACTTTAATGGGGGAGGCCGGTGAAAGATTTTTATACTTAGATGGTGCACTCTTAGATTCCATACAATAAAATAAAAATGGCTCATGGAATCCTCCATCAGAACTCATGCTCGGCAAAAATGTGTCTTGAAAACCTAGCTTGCTTGACAAACAAAACGAAGAAAACAAATCGCCAAACGTGAACTACGCGTCGTTGAAGAGTTCCGTTCTGACGAGTTCCGATTTGAGGAGTTCCCTCGATGCCTAATGGATCCCACCATCAGAACTCGAGCATGACAAAAATTAATCGTGAAAATAAAACTTGCTTAACAAACACAGCTAGAAGGACAAATCGCCAAACGTGAACTTTTCGTCATTGAAGAGTTCTGATCTGATCATCATCAGCAGTTTCACTTCATCAAATGTCACATTTTTGTATGATAATGCTCGATTTGTTGATAAAAACACAAAAATTTCTATATATTTGCCTTTAAGATTTGAGGAGTTCCCTCAATTCCTCATGGATCCCATCAACAGAAATCCTCCCCAATTGAAGTCGGTTTTTTTTTTCTTAAAAAATATGAAATCTTGAAGTCGGTTAAAAAATGCAAAATGCACGCAAAATTGTCGAGGGACTCTGACTTGGCAGTGTATTTCTGAAATCCTTTTTTGTATACAGATGTATGGATAAAGGTATGGGTGCCTATATAGCGGTAGGGTACAGCAATTTCTGTAGTCATTGTCTTTCATTAAATATTGTTTCTCCCGTAACAATCGGACACTTTACGCTCGAAGTTGTAGAGTACATATACCTAGGACAGACTGTCCAGTTAGGTAGGTCCAACTTCGAGAAAGAGGTTAATCGTCCAATCCGACTCGGCTGGGCAGCGTTCGGGAACCTACGGCACATCTTTTCGTCCAATATTCCGCAGTGTCTCAAGACGAAAGTCTTTGACCAGTGTGTGTTGCCAGTGATGACATATGGTACTGAAACGTGGTCGCTTACTATGGGCCTCATAAGAAGGCTCAAAGTCACCCAAAGAGCAATGGAGAGAGCTATGTTGGGAGTTTCTCTGCGTGATCGCATCAGGAATGAGGCCATCCGCAGCAGAACCAAAGTGACTGATATAGCCCTCCGAATTGCTAAACTTAAGTGGCAATGGGCGAGGCACATAGCACGTAGAACCGATGGCCGTTGGGGCGGAAAGGTTCTCGAGTGGCGACCACGTACCGGAAGGCGTAGCGTGGGCAGGCCCCCCCACACGGTGGACCGATGACCTGGTGAAGGTCGCGGGTGTCCGCTGGATGCGGGTGGCGCAGGACCGGTCATTGTGGAAGTCTTTGGGGGAGGCCTATGTCCAGCAGTGGACGTCTTTCGGCTGACATGATGATGATGATGATGAAATATTGTTCACTCTAAATTGGCAGCGTGTATGTAATAACACACATGATTTTTAGTAACCTTTGCTTATATTATAGCCACGTTTTTTTGTAAATTTAAGGGGTTAAAGGTAAATCGTGTGAGTAGCAGGCGATTTTCAGACGATCGAGGACGTCAGAAAACAGCATTTCAAAAGAAGTTTCGCTCACCAACTAGGAGAGATATATAATACCATAACAGAGAAGAGGAGAGAGACACTTACTAATAATGATGAATGTATCTCGTCGTGTTTACTGTGTTTTGTATATAATTCTCGTCTTTATTTACTTGTATATTTAATCTTTATTGCACAAAAGGTACAAAATGCGCACTTAAGGCCATAAAACATTGTTTACCCCGTCAGGGTTTATCTTCTTTTTAACTTCATCACACATAACTTTATCCAGGATTTATCCCGCTTGCTTGAGAGGCTTACGAGGGTACTTAATCCCAATATAGGCATTATCATTAGCACTTTTTTTTAATCGACTGCCATCTAAGCTTCCAACACAGGGGAAACTAGACCTTCACAAAGTCCAAATTAGTTTTAAAGAATCCTATATCGCTCTTCACCGCATCCGGTTCGAAGGACCAATTAATAAAATAACCAGATAATGCTCGCTACATGCATTTTTTCATTTTGATATCACTTACTTCTTTCTTTCTGCTTCTAAGGATCTTAAAGAACAGGTAAGCTATTTAAAGCATTTTAGAGCACATAAACCGTTAAATCTATTATACTTCTAGAATAGACCAAAAATGAAAAAAAAGTATATTACTTTAATATTTACGTAATTTGTCTTTTAAAAATTAAAATGTTTCATACATTTATGTATTTTTAAGTAAGCTTAGATACTTTGTTCAATCCATGAAGCGAGGCACCCTACGACCCACTGTGAGCTTTTAGTCTTGTCCCCAGCGTTTGGAGAGTGGGTGTTAATCGTTTGTTTGCCGCAAACACCGTACCTACAAAAATAGTTTTCTCTCTTCTCTTTTTACCAGCATGACAAGTTTGTGTCTTTCCTTACAGAACGAGAGGCTAGGCGAGGGCGCCACTCTGACCATCAGGAACGTGAAAGAGACGGACTCTGGAAGATACTTGTGCTACGCGATGGTCAACAAGGGAGCTGACGCGAAGGCGATTGACATCGCTGTCCAGAGTATGTACCTACGTATAATACTTTTACTTATGTACTTACTTAATAGCTAGTACCAAAAAGGTTATATGTTTATTATTGAATTTGCATTTAAATATGAGGACGCGTCGGTTACAGCGATAACACTTAAGAGCTTTACTTTAGGGCGGTGGGGGGGATAGTTATTAAATATGGGAAAAGGATGCTTTTGTGTTCCCGAAGAGATACAATCTAGGGCCAATAGTGGTATGTGTGGTGGTCAATAGGGGCATGGGGGGGGGGGGACTCGCGAGTGAATGGGCTCATGGCCAAACGTGATAGATCACATAGTTGCTTACCGTCAGACGTGATGGCGGTCAAACGCTAGCCGCTAACCAATAAAAAAAAAGAATTCTATATTTATTCTTAAGTAGAATTTGTACATGGTGGCAAAAACGTAGTATCTAAGGGTGGTATTCCACTCGTCCAATATCTTTGTCCAATTTCTTTGTCAAATCTTTGATCAAAGTTCTTTGACGGAGGCCCATTCCACTCATCCGATATTTTTGTCCAGGTTTTATTATTTTTTATGCGTAGCCATATTGATTTTACTGTCATCAGAATCTTTGATCAAATGTCAGGGTCCCATCCAAGTTGGATGAAATCATCCAATTTCTTTGATCAAATGTATATAGGACAAAGATATTGGATGAGTGGAATACCTCCCTAACGAGATCGATGAGATTTACTTTACAGTCTACGGGGACGAAGAATTGGCCTGAATAGGCTCAGTTTCGGGAAAATTCAGTTTACTCCTTGAGTAAAGCTCGTACTACAAAGTAACTTTCTAAAGTAGGCTTTCAAGTTTGTCTGGGATTGTAGACGGAAACTTATTATTTGCCATTGTTACAGAGAGACACCACCTGCATCCACACAAGACTGTGATCAACTCGGCCATCGGTATGGAAGCTCTCATGGAGTGTACAGTGCACGAGGACGGACCGTTAGTATTCTTGGTTATTTCTTATTTTACGAACAGTCTGATGGTGATGGCAACTGAGCTAATTTTTACCGTCACCATCACCAGCATCAGCCACGACTCTACTGCTGGACATAGACTGCCACAATGATCAGTTATGGGCAGCCCGCATCCACCGGACTCTCGCGACCATAACCAGGTCATCAGCTCTCCTCGTGGCCGGCCTTTCAAAGCTGCATCGTCTGGTACGGTTTCTTACCTTAAAGGTAACATCGTAACTTCGGACACTTAATAACTTCAGAGATGTCACAAACTCGTTGCTGAGCTTTAAACTAATACAGACAATAATTCGCTTTGTTGATAGTGTCATAAATTTCCAACCGGAGTAAATAATTTAAACACTGATCACCCCGGGCGGTATTAGTGTCATAAGTTTCTTCAGATCGAACTTATTTATTTATAGGTATATTATTTGGAGATCCAACAGCTATGGTCTTACATTGGGCAATAAAATAGAAATAGAAAGCCAATTATAGGAACTCACAGGTAGTGACATGATATTACTCATAGGTTCTTATGTTACGCACTGACTTAACCACACATGTAAGCAAAAATTAAAGATTTTAAACAAATTCTGAAAGTAGAGTTCTCACTAACTCGTGCACTAATTAACTAATACAATTTGTATATACCGAGTGTATGTGCCGTGTACATAACGAGGATAGTTTAGTAGTATTAAAATACTAACACAACAAAGACCAGCATAAAAATAAGAACAATAATAAGTACATAAGTTTAAACTCGCAAGAAGCCAACACGCTCACTCAAAATACTGCTGTACTAGATTACGTCTGCGTTAACTTGTTATATATTTTCTGACCAATACCCAGAACAGAAAAAAATGCTGATGTTGATCTTGGCTATTCCACATCATAACCGTATTTAGATTGCAGTCGTGGCCTTGGATTTCTACCCTCAAACATGTTCAAATTATTTTTTACAAACAGACTGTTCGCGGGACTCGGAAAGTAAGTATTCTATAATTTTGAAACAATGGACGGCATGTCTCGGATTGCATTGCATCAGACCGAAAATAGTGCGGAGGCATCTCTTTTGCAATCTGAAGACTTGGTCTTTAGTGCCATGAGCTTCGGTGAACTTTCTAACAATAAGAAATATGCTCGATCACGATCAGTCTTGGCAAAACTGCAGAGCGTGACTTTGCTAGTACAGCCGGTCATAATATTTGTGACGACTGACGTCACGTCACGTTACCTACGTATCATCATTGCGAAGCTGGCATACCGTCACATTCCATGGAGGTCTACAGATTTAGTGAATAATATGCTTACGAATAACGCCTGGCGCAAACATAGAAGGTATTTCTCTGGATTAATTTAGCTATGAAGCTGTGGAGCTTGTATATATTTTAAAGTTCGCTCATTACCGACTTCAATAGAAGGAAGAAGGTTCTCCGTTCGTATGCATGTTTGCTTGTTCTGTTTTTTTTAATGTATGTATGTTCCCCGACAAGGCTTGATCACGTTAACCGATTTTGATAATTCTATTTTTTTGTTTATAAGCAGGTACCCCGAAATTGGTCCCATTAAAATTTGGTGAAGGTCTGATGATAGGATCTAGCTCGAGGGAACTCCTCGAATTTGATAGGCACGCATATGCCGATTTCGGTATTTTCTGTAGGTAACCAAGCATTGGCTCACGGAAACCACAAATTGTGGCATAGCAAGTGCAAAATTGGAGTCGGTTGTTTTTGGTATAAATTATTTTATATCTGTTATTTATAGCGCTAAAACGAATCCCCTCGTAGCTAGTACGTGAGTGCGAGAGAAATAAATGTTTTCTGTTCTTACATAAACGAACATGTTAACTAAGCAGATACATGTATGGTGTATCTAGTAGTATTTAATTTACAAGTTTCACTAGATTTCATTGTATGTATAAGCGGGGTCGCAGTTCCGTAATATTTTTTACAGTACATATGGTGCTACTTTACCGCACGAAGTGCGGTAATCAGCAGATTACGTGCATATGTCGAAACTTTAAAGAGCCATATGTACTGTAAAACGTACGATACACGTGCGAACATTCCTGTTCTCTGCACTTGTATCGTAATGTACTGAAAGGGACTACAAGTATAAGGAATTTATCAGGGAAGACACAAAACCCACACTGAAAAAAATGAATGCATGTCAAAGCTTGCCACAAACACTGGGTCCAGTACAGTAATATCCCGGCTAATACTTCTATTAGTAAAACAAACTTTATTATCTGCAAAATAGAGTCTTCTTTTGTTTACAGCGTCACTATCTCGTGGTACAAGGGCGACCGGCCTATAGACTCGTCTCGCTACACCACGCAGGGCGGCCACTCTAATCTCACCGTCATCCCCCAGACTGATGATGACTTCGGCACTTACACTTGCCAAGTAAGTTTTATTTTAATAACAACAACGCACACACACAAACACAACAGAACAGCAAAACTATGTACAGAGAAGGTAACAAGTATGATGTTTACCTACTTCCACTTACTTCTAGAGGAACGCTGATATACCGGTTTAAACCTATAACATGGAAACTATAGCGTTGTAACAAATCTAGGTTTTTAGATAATTATCGTGAATTGAAATCAAGTGATATTTCTTTAGGAAACTCTTGAAAAAAATAATGTTCGCAATACATAGCTCCTTTCGTACTTTAAAGATATCGTACAGTCAGCGTCATATACTACGTAGCAGCCAAAGTGCCCAAATTGTTCGGTACACCATATATTTTGTATGGTGTACCGAACTATTTGGGCACTTTGGCTGCTACTAACTATATGATGCTGTCTGTACCTAGATATTTTCAGGATAATGGTAGGTACTACTAGAGTAACAGTTTTCCTTACATTTTCACACTGTATCATCATCATCCTAGCGTACTTTTTAGTTGTATGCTTAACGAGCCCTGCTGTGTCTGCTTTAGCACCTAATCGTAAGCACGGGAGTGCTCAGTTAGTAACCACTCAAAGCGGTCACCCATCCAAGGACTGACCCCGCCCGACGTTGCTTAACCTCGCATACCGCACGCGGTACGCGGGCGCCGCTGGGCCACGAGCGCTCCCTATAATAACTGCTACTACTGCCACTATTACCACCCATAAGAACTAAAATCAAATTATATTTTCAGGCCGAGAGCAACTTCGGTACACATAAGCGTTCCACCGTGCTAGTGGAAAGGCCTGTGGTGGAGAGTTTGGAGTCCGACGGACAGAAGCTGGCCTGGACCGTGCACTCGCACCAGCCACTCAAGAGCATCGAGATTCAACTCGTAGACACCGTCAACGTAAGTCATCATTAGTCTTTCTTTACACGTCCCACTGCTGGGCACAGGTCTCGTAGTTGAGACGGAACGGGCAGTAGGGCAAAAGTAGCTACGCATATGAAAAGGGTTCAAAGCTTTTATTCCCTTATAAATAAATAAATAAATAAATATTGGGGGACAATCTTACAGAAATCGACCTAGTCCCAAACTAAGCAAAGCTTGTACTATGGGTACTAGGCGTCGATATACATACTTATATAGATAAATACATAGAGAACATCCAAGACCAAAGAACAAAATCCGTGCTAAATGCACAAATAATGCCCTGGCCGGGATTCGAACCCGGGACGTCTAGCTTCGGAGGCAGTGTCACTACCAACTAGGCTAAACAGGCCGTCAGGTGGTTTAAAGACTTTTGAACTTTTCAAATGTGTTGCTACTTTTGATGCTAACTGTACCACACGCTGGCCCAGAGCGAATTGGTTAAGTTCCCACTCCGCATTTGAACTTAAGTCGCCTTCACTAAGCAGTGTATCAATCACAAAATTTTAAGCGGAGTGAAAAATTTATCACCCGGATGGAATTAAATTGATCAATTGATTGAACATAACCTCTGGATCCGAATCCGGTACTGAGCTACCGCGGTAACTCAAGCTCAAGGAATACCCGCGGGTATCCCTTGTGGCAATGAATCTTTCAATCACTTCACCCTTCTAATGCAGCCTTAGGGAGGCTTGTAGCGACATCTACCGCGAAGTCGCTACAACTCGCGCAGAGAAGACAGCGTGGCGACCTCATAGAAACTTATTAGATCCTGCATGATTATTATGACCTATCTAACTTAAAGACTCTGTTTGCAATGAGTAAGAATCATCGTCGAAGAGGCCACAGCTTAAAGATTACTCGGGGATCCAGCACAAGCAATCCTAGGAAGCATTTTATACCAAATCGAGTAGTACGTGAGTGGAATAAATTACCAGAGACAATGACACCCTTCAGTAAATAGCTTCAAAAAAAGACTGAACAAATATTTAAAACAAAACAAAAAAACATTATTTTAAATAACAAGTGCAGTGATACACGCATCAGCATGTAGCTGCTATTGTATAAATAATAATAATAAATAACTTCTGAAATGGCACCAAAGTCTCAAATTACATTTAAAATCCTTAGTAACAATGTGATACCCCATTAATCGCTATGGAGTGTGGGTAGACCACAAATAAAACTCGCAGCACGTCAGTTAATCATTGAAAATGGTGCTTGCAACAGTGCCGAAATATCTGGAAGTCACAAAAAGTTATGTATATTGTAAATACCCCGTTTTCAACAGTAATTCTAATGACATCATTAGCATTATCACGTCAGCTAAAAGCCTACTGCTGGACATAGAACTCCCTCAACAATACGATATAGCGGATAATGCAATGCAGACATTGATTTATTTCAGGGCACCCTGACGATCTTGCCCGTGCCAGTGCCAGAATACAAGACGCACGAATACGACCTGTCCTACATCGTGGACTCATCGGTGGTGAAGCCCGGTAGCTACAGTGTGATTGTGAAGGTGGAAAACACGAAGGGCGTCAGCGAAAGTAATGAAGATATTGTTTTTGAACAAAGTGAGTTTTACATTTCTCTATTTTGTTACTCTGATGGCGCAAAGGAGCAAATTGTGGAAGCCAGCCAACCTACCCAAAACAAATAAAAATATTAACATTACCTGTACCTAGACTAAAGAGAGTGAGACTTTAATATCAATCCATATTCACATGCTAATCCATATTTATTTCTATTTTATCAATACTTGATTGTTATATGAGCATATTGATATTTATACTTAGTAAGAAACGGTACAAACGGTAGTAATTATGAGTAACGCATAATTTTAAAGTAACTTTCTCTGAAAAACACGAGAAATTATGTGTGATACTGGTTGATATCGAAAATATCAGCTACATGCTGTTATAATTATGCTTCATTATGTTCTTGGCTGTTTTCATTTATTGTGATGTGCTATGTGTATTTGTAATATTTCAAATTTTATTTAAATACATCTTATATGGTTTTACCCTAAAAACAGAATTGTTTGAACATTTATTTAAACACAATTTTTTATTTTTGTTTGTTTAATTGTATTATATTTTATTTTAGTTGAACCATCTGATCAGATGCGGACTCAAGTTGCATCATGTGAGTTTTTTTTATTTTTTATTCATTAAGTTTTAGTTTAAATCTGAAATCCTTTTTATCGCCAATTGTTTTTATTTAATTTAATATTTCTGCCCATGAGTGTTGTGAGAGTTGACCACGGGATAAGGTTCAGAGGCCTTTCAAGTTTTAAAATGTCTTGAACTAAATTGTGATAAAAGTATTATTAATTCCAATAAACTAATTAAAGGAAACGATGCTTTTACTAAAGTTTTAGATAGGTACTAAGAAAGCCTTTATTAATTTTATTGTGTATAATTTATTTAGTATGTATAAATTATTGTGTAAAATAAACGGAAAAACAGTTTTTAGTTTAATATGGTTGATTTAGAAGCGATATAGTTCAATGAAATGTCAAAAAACACGTAAAATTTATGACATTTGTTGTACTATTACTTATTCTGTGACATAGTCATATATATCCTAGATAGCAACTAAGAGAAAAAGTCAATATACGATTCAATTCACACAGAAAGTAACGTAAATAGATGAGAGTTTTTAACTGACAAGGACCCTGGCTGCAATATCCTCGTTGTTGCTAAAAGTGGCATTGAAAACCTAACTTTGTGTAGAGCTGAGTATAAAATTGCAAAAGCGAGATTAAGTCGTGCGCATATTTTTGAACTATAATATTGTCTGCATTCTCTGATAGGAATAAAGGCGTGTACATAATAAGTATGGTTTTTTTTTTCAGTATGGCCCGCGCCTGGTGCCGCGCACTCGCATCATCCAACGACCGCCCTCATCTCCACCGTCCTCATGTATCTGCTCGTGCGAATGATGTAAACTAACTTATTTATTAGCCTTATAGTATTCGTCGTAGATTGTTGTATGGTAACCAACCCGTTTAGTGACGTCTAACATGGAAATTGTTGTTTTTCAATCTGTGGGTCAGGACCCGC
Organism: Notocelia uddmanniana; assembly: GCA_905163555.1. Classification (NCBI taxonomy): domain Eukaryota; kingdom Metazoa; phylum Arthropoda; class Insecta; order Lepidoptera; family Tortricidae; genus Notocelia; species Notocelia uddmanniana. The sequence continues at coordinate 10,205,848 of LR991074.1, read as the reverse complement.
TGCGGGTCGCGTAGCAGATATTAGCCGGTCGCGTAGGGAGTCGCAGCTAAAATAATGCAAGGATTGAATATTTTTCAAGAGATTCACTGCCTACACATTGCGCTGCTACACATTTATTCCATTCATTTTTCAGTTTTGGTCCTTGGGGGCGTGCTCTGGCAGCGAATGTGTTAATAAAAAGTACAAGCTAAGAATTGAAGGGGTCGAGCCTTGATAAAGGTTGAAAACATTCGACAGAATACAAGTCATTTGTTCAAATCCCATTAGTTGCGAATAACTGTTAGTTTTCACGGTTTAACATTTTAAGTCTTTAGGACTGCCATCTATGAACACGATAAGGAAACTTTTATAAATGGTGGTGTAAAACCCATACGAAATGAATGTGAAAATAAAAAATAAATCTTCCTCCATCTAAAACAGGATTTTTATTTAGGAGTCATGCGACTTAGTAAAGGACATGGAAATCACTCTTGAATTATTTTTTCACTCTCTACACTATTTTCATGTAAGCTTGTTGAGATCTAAGTACAATATATAAGCATTGAGATGAAACGCGTCACATTATGCACCAAGCTTCAATGACATCAATGTATTTTAGAAAGACAGTCACAAAGTGTCAATGACCGGATTGTTTAACTTACAACAGCTAAAATTATAGCGCTTCTGTACTATTTATATTTTTACAGTCTGCAGAATGTACAAAAATATTTTTTGTATTTTTTTTGTACAGCGCATTTTTCGATTTTTATTCTGCGTCTTTTGTAATTGAGCTTTTGTTATCTTTAGTGCATTTTCTTGTTTAACTACGACTGTTGCGAACCCCTGGGAATCAAGCTGGCACACAAACACAATAAGTAGGTAGATCAAGTGACACTAGGGTAAATTGCTGGTCAGTTTTTTAAACAAAAAATAAGACTACAGATTAACGTCCGCGTTTTTCCCTAACGGGGTCCGTTAACATAAAGTTTGAGAACCGTTGAGTATCTTGTACAAAGACAGTTGTACAGTAGTATAGTATTTAGGGCGTTTCGGTTACCTAGTTCATTATTTTCGTTACATTTGGCACAAATAAATAAAGCCAGAGCATGAAAACTTGGTTTTAAAATTTGGTTATAAAACAAATGACACTGGTAGTGTTTGTTAAACTTTTTATAACAAATCAAGATAGCAGTTCAATTGGTAGGTAGCTAAAACGCTCAGATTACACCCAAGTACTATAACGTATAAGTTTTAATATTTTTATGTAAAAAATGATAGCAGAGATACTTAAAAATTAGCAGCATAAATTTAAGTTAATCAAAGTGAAAATAGAAGCAAGTTATAAATCATATTTACTACACTTATTATAAGTACAGTGTAAATATTATTTTTAATTATATACGTTCAGTAGGTACACAAATTGCAATTAGTTTATAATTTTCGACTTCTTATTTAATCTTCTTGTAATAATAAATTAATTACTTTAATTCCGAGACACAAACAATAAAAATATAGAAGTCGCCGTTCTCACATTTAATTAAGCTTTTTAGTGTTTTAATATTAGGTAATTATTACCAAAGTGTAATTAAGAATGAAGTTTAGTTTATTACTTTAGTTTATGTGCAGTACGTATGTACTTCATTCGGAAATATATAATAACCCAATATACGTATTAATTAATGGCAAATTGGAATTCCCTTGTTTATAAAATAGATAATTGGCATTTTCAAGGGCTGAAAAATAATTTATTAAATGTTGGGTTCAAGAATAAAATACGTAATCAAATATTAATTGAAGAAGTATGCAGTGCAAGTATGTTATCCCCTAGCTTTACAACCCAGTTGTTAATGTAAAATAAATGTTTAATACAAGTCATACTGTCGCTGCCATAATATTATACAAACAATAATCGAATATTGTAATTTAATTATTAACTAAGATCTATATTACCAGTAAAATAGCTATTATAATAATACAATGTGCCTGTAATTTATACAAATCAATAGTTCCAGTAAAGGTGCTTAATAATAGTCCTTTTATATGAAATAATCTTCCATCGTTAATGATAATATAGTAATGATAAAATATTACCTACTAGTCTTACTTTAATATTCAACAGTGTTTAATTACTTCGGATTAAAGAATAATTATAGTAATTAACTTTCACATTTGGTGTTACATTCAAAGTGATAAATGAAATAAACATTGTATTTATTATTTTTTCCAGTGCTATTGAATACTTCTATCGTTAAAATTTAAATAAAATTGCATTTAAAAAAGCTAAGACGGCACGAGACAATTTTAATAGGTAAAGATCCTATTACAAAATACTTTACTGGATAAATATAATGGTTCGAGACAAAAACATTTTTAAGAAAATAATTTGTTTTATTAATTTGTCTGTTTAGCATCAGCCAAAATCTTAACTAATTTAAAATTAAATGTGCCTTGACATCATAAAGACTTTATGGTATGCAAATTGCGGCCAGCTTCTAAGATATAATTATAGACAAATGAACAAAATTAACTAGGCTAGGTTCCTTACAGGTCAGACCATCTCTTGAAAAAGCATCATAACGAATTTCTACTACCTAGGTAGAAGTTATGTTAACATACATATAGCACAAGTACTTCACAGTGCTGCTGTGTGCTATTGATCAAGTTGTCTCCCTTAAGCTCAAAACGCACAGAGCGGGCACGGCGCGGTGCGGGGCGGAGGCGGTTTCGCATTTTTGATCTTCCCGAAACTGTCAACTGTTGATTACTGCTGCACATGTGACACACGCTGCCTCCACTCTACCGCGCTACCGAACACCGCGCTGTTTTTTGGTGTGATGCTCCCGAGCCACGTTCGCTGTACCGTAAAACCGCCTCCGCCCCGCAACGACGCTGCGCCGCGTTCTGTGCGTTTCAAGCTTTGGAGCGTCAAAATACGTCGAACTTGTTTTTTCATGGAATTGATTTATTGATTGAGGTTTTGTTTGTTTGTAAGGGTAAATGTTCTAGTGCTGGATACTGACCCAATACATGGCACTTTCAATCTTATGTGTCTGACGAAAGGTTATCAATGGGTGTCATTTATTGAGGGTGTCGACCATTGGGCGGTTTACCTTATCTATTGTGAAACGTCTGCCTATAAGGAACAAGCCAAATTTCTTGACGAATTAGGAAACAATCTGTATTTGTATTATCATTAAGTACAGATAATTATCGTTGTTTTGGCTTCCTTTTCAGCTATAGGTGCCTTCTTGTATTAGATATCGTGAAAGGAGGTGATATTTTTGTCTTATATGAATAAACAGTTAATAAATGTTTGTAAATATTATATTGGTTATTTTATTGATTACTACATTACCCCTAAAATGTATTGTAAGTATATCTGGGGTTGGGACCAATTTTTGGTGAAAACATTCCGAGTTCAAAACCCGTGCATCGAAAGATCAGCGACATGATGATTGATGACATAACAACTTCAAGTCTCGTGGTGTCAAGATGCATTACTTGGATGTCATAACATAAATTTAGATCAAATTTTCTCAGATATGAAAAAAATTGAAAATTTTTCGGACACTAGTAGTTACTGCAGATGCTCTAAGGAAGCGTCCTTTTAAATATTTACTCCAGTTATAGGGCCCACCTTGTCTTGTTGACATATATATGTCGACTAACCCACGGCGGTTCGGGTACACGTGTGTAATATCCGAGCGGTTGAAAACACAGATCTTGTTGCAGTAGCGCATGAGCGATACTGTGAAGTATCAGACCTGTGTGAGATCTTACTAACTTTAAAATCAACATCGTATGCATTTATAGATCTAAGTACCCGTAGTAGGTTAGTTTGGGGCTATCTCGATTTGTGTAAGATTGTCCACAAATATTTATCTTCACAACCCAATAGTTCATTCCCAGTAGTCCCGTGGAAGAAGTTCCGTGGTGGAACTAGTGAAACATTTTTCGTAATAGTTCCGTAAACATTACGGAGTGGCAGTCAGGTACGAAGATGAGCGAAGCGAAGAGTGTTAGTAGAACTGCGACCCTACAATGCACGAACCGAGCGAGGGAAACACAACTGAACATTGGGAACGGAACTGTGGGGAAAAAGTCTCACTAGTTCCGCCACGGGAGTACTTGCAGAGACACTGGGAATAAACGCGTATTTCTTTGTAGTTCTACTCTTCCTGGACATAGAATAACCAACTTTACCGTGGTAAGTCTAGACTGAAGGTATACAATAGCTTCGCTCCATTACGTCGGCCACACCCTGCTTACGACTGCGTAGTTTATTTATAACTATTTGTCAAGAAATGCTTCTTTGGGCACATTTATGTGTTCTAACTAACAAACACCAAGTGAAAAGAAGTACCATAATGGGCCAAATCAAGTCTGGGTAAACGCACCAGAGATCCTAACAAAGTGATCTGACACTAGAAATTGAGGGTGCATGGTATGCCTTCCTAGGTGTGGACACTCATTTTGCGCATAAATGGTGTTCACAGGAATAGAGGATGTGGATGTGAATATCCTGACATAATCGAAGAAGAAAATATCTATACAGTTCATCGTCTCCCTGCCCTTATTCCGCTTATGCAGGGTCGGTCTTATGTTTTCTTCTTCCATTCCTCTATATTATTCGTCATTTCAGTCTTACTCTTTTCTTTCTCGTATCCTCGCTCACACAATCCATCCATCGCTTTTTGGGCCTTCCAATCGCTCTTCGTCCTTCGACATTCAACCCTAACATATTGTTCCTTCGTTACCCCTTATTAAATCACCTAAAACATTATGCAATGAATAAATATACATTTCACAAAAGGACTTAATGTTTCACAATATACATCAATGGCCACAGTGGAAATGGCATCAATGGAATACACATTAAAATTATATTTGTTTAATTATCTAATACTAATTTGTTTCAAATTGGAGACCACCACGGGCTCTTTATCGGTTTAACCATTAAGATACAATTATTATTTACCTATCATAATTTCTCTAGGCACAATACCTATTAGTATTGCTCAATTATTTTATAATCTTATGTAAGTAAAAGCTGACAATAATTGACGGTGTGAATATATTTTATTTATTTATAATAACACTACGTCTATCATTACAGAAGGAAATATATATCGATTTTAGTATTTTCGGTAACAAACCAAGCATTTACATCAGGAAAATAGCATTTACTTACATCCAGAAAATAGCATTTGCTGAACTGGATCTGATGAATAAAGCTAGAAACGCACAGAGCGCGGCGTAGGCGGTTTTTTGGTGAAGCGAACGCGGTCCGGGGGACGTCGTACCAAAAAACCCGCTCAGTATTCGGTAGCACGGTAGAGCGGAGGCGGCGTGTGTGATATATGCAGCAGTAATGACAGTCGATAGTTTCAGAAAGGTCAAATTTGCTATACTGCCTCCGCGTCGTAACGCGCCGCACCTGCTCTGTGGGTTTGGACCTTAAGACCACGGATAGCCTAACACACGGATAGCTCGTTTATTCCCAGTAGTCCCGTGAGTAGTGAAACTTTTTTTCCCAATAGTTCCGTTCCCAATGTTCAGTTGTGGCGCTTCACCGGCCGCTGCCGCGGCACGCTCGCTTCGCTCGCTCGGCTCGCGCGTTGTAGGGTCACAGTTCTACTAACACTCCTCCTCGCTTCGCTCGTCGTCGTAGTACCTAACTACCACTCTGTACCGTTGACGGAACTATTGGGAAAAAAAGTCTCACTAGTTCCACCACGGAACTACTTCCACGGGACTACTGGGAATGAACTGGATAGCTTTGGATAAAAGTCCAAATGTTTCATTCTTTCTTAGTATGGAAAATGACATGTAGAACTACCATGCACGCTCGAAAACGTTACGTAATTAAATTACCCCGCTGAAGTACAAAGCTCCAAAATTACTTTACAAATTAACAAACTTCGCCTAAGTATTTATAATATTACCCATAGAAAAGCGGTCCAGAGTTTCATGAGGATCCAGGATAACCCTAGGAGGAAGATAGAGCCAGTACAGCACCAATACCGGTCATACCAAAGCGCGCATAATTTTCTAATACGACTAGGTATTTACTTGTAGGACCTAGGACGTGTCAAATATTTTTGTCGTCTTTGGTTGGGCAGATATTTATCCATACATTTTTAAGACAGTATAGGTAAAAGTTAAGAAAAGCGCAAGTATTATCAGTGTTAGAAACCTTACCTATATTAGAAAGGGGCTAAGATAAAGTCAGTTTCTTTCGGTCACAGATAGTCGATCTATGGTAGCCCTGTAGTTATTAAGAAGGAGCTCACAATTGCTGACTAGTGGAGCAATTGGGTCACTTACTTATGTTAAACTATAAAACCAAAAAAATATTAAGTATGCGAGTGCGAGAGTGACGGGTGTCTTATCCACTATGATAACTTGATAAGTGATAATTTGGCAACCATCATATGCCCGCTGTTGTATGTAGTCGTGACGTGTTCCAATATACATTACATATTTAAAATGTACACATTTTAAATATGTAATGTATTTTGTAACGCAAACAAAACAAATGTCTATTCAAACATGTCACAACTACATACAACAGATCCTTTTCTTCAGTTTTTTACCTATAAGTTTTTTCGTTTTTTCTGTACCTATTTAATATTTTTTTGGTTTTATAGCTAAAAATAAGTAAGTGACCCAGTTGCTCCACTAGTCAGCAATTGTGACCTCCTTCATAATAACTAATATAGGACTACCATAGATCGACCATCTGTGACCGAAAGAGACTCACTTTATATTAGCCCCTTTCTAATATAGGTAAGGTTTCTAACACTATTAACTATATCCACATGCCGTGCTGCTTACTTGATTGACCTGGGTGAATCAAGCTAAGTGTTTCAAGTATACTGCAGGTCCAATCCTGAGAACCGAACTAACCCACCAATTGTAGTTTTGAGTTTTAGATAAACGCAAAATACCTGTAAAACGATATTTCTAGAAAATGTATCCTCTTTTTTTATATCACGTCGATGGCAAACAAGCGTATGGCCCACTTGCTGGTAAGCAGGCACCGCAGCCTATGGACGCCTGCAACTCTAGGGGTGTCACATGCGCGTTACCGACCCTTTAAAATGACTCTTTTCTTGAAGAACCCCATACTGTAGTCCCTCGGGAAAACCTCAGAAGGGAGCTCATTTCACAGTCGGAGCGTCCTAGGTAGAAAATTCATCTAAAACCGTACCATACGTTTTTAATACGAACCGCGATACGATGCGTGTGTTTTTTTATACGAAAATTAAAGCTTAATTTATACTTCACACAGTAGCGTATCATTTCGTGAAATACTGTTTTGTTTGTTTTATATTTTACATGTAATTAATATTCAAATCCGCCCGAGTAACCGACAATGAACTACAGTCAATACAATAATTAAAAGACCTCACTAACTGTAGTCTTTGGACCTCACATGGCAATGACATAATGTTCATTTACTGTAATTCCGATAAGTAAATATCAGGGGCTCGACTTGGTTCACTGATTTGGCATTTTTATCACATTTAAACCTGATTCGCGCGCCACTTCCTCGAACGATGAACTAGCTTGTGAGACTGTGCGATACAAATTAATTTGCGATTGTGGAGCGAAAGTAATGAACCAAATGGAGAATCGCAATAGCGAGGTCAAGGTGTTTGAGATAAGCAAATTGTAAAGATATGGTTGCTAGGTCAGTCGCATACAATGTTGCACCATTTCCGACACGTTTCTAGTACCTTAAGCGGCAATTACACTTCGTCGTTCGCCGCAAAAGTGTAAATTTATTGAACACGTTAGTCGGCCGTATTCGGCGATCGACAGCTGCCAACGCTTATTACGCTTAAGACGACGTTTGTTAGCCTAAGTAGTTTAAAATGAATTCGGCGACCGCATTAGATGAGCGACGCAGTGTAATTGCCGCTTTACCTGCAACTTTTTAGACGGGACCACGATACAATTACACCAAGTATGACACTCCGGGTCCGTTTCATTCTTTGAGTTTCAGTAACAGTTTGGATTCGGGTATACAGGTTAGCCCATAGTATCCTATAGGCGGATAGCATGGCTGCTACTTCAAAGCGCACCACCACGCTTGATTTTTGGTCTCGAATGGAAAGAGTTTGAAGAAGCCGCGCAAGATCGAGATAAATGGAGAACTCTTCTGCGAGCCCTTTTTCCCTAATGAAGGACAACAGGAACACATCATCATCATCATGACACTCAAAGATAACTGTAATTTATAAGAATGATGTTATGTGACTAATATGAAATTGTGCAAATTTTGAAGAAATTACTAGATATAATTAATTATTTAAAAAAATATTATTATTAGATTTTAGATATAATGCATTTTTGACGTTTATGTTTTTCTTTTATTATATAAATTTAGATTATTTTAATTAAGGTTCAGTTGACTTTTAAATATTTGTACACCAGATAATGGTAAAATAAGGAAAGGACATGCTAAAAATTTTTAACACCAGATTGTAACCTTATTTTATGCAAATAAAATGCTAATGCAAATAAAGAGAAATTCAGTAGTGTGGGTGACACAAGGCTACGTCATCAGTGTCATCACTGCTATCGAACCTATCGATGGTTAGCGGTCGTAGTGTGACTTGTGTTGTGTGTCACAATCCGGAGTATCGGACCTTGTTCCTTTAAATCATGGGCGGGTCCGTAAGAATCGTAGGATAAAGTAAAACCTACTGCGCGCATCCCTCCTCAATCGGTCCCTCATTGCTGAAGATCGTGACTCTGCCGACGTAGCATAGCCAGTATTTCTTCTCCAGGAGTAGAAAGAGCGTACTCCCATCTTAAAGGCCGGCAACGCACTTACAACCCCTCTGGTGTTGCGAGTGTCCATGGGCGACGCTAATCGCTTACCATCAGGCGATTCGTCTGCTCGTTTGCCACCTGTCATAAAAAAGGAGTTTCGGTCGGCTGCCTGTTGGAGGGCTGCATTCACCGGCATATTAAGATGCTCCGACACCTGGTTGAGCCATCGTTTGGGGCTACGGCCTATTGGTCTTTTGCCTTCTAGTGTACCGGTAACCACCAGTTTCTCCAAATTCTCGGGATTCCGGCGAGCAATGTGGCCAAAATACTGGAGAATACGGTGAAGGCAGACAGATGAAAGACGTGGTTTCTTGTCTAGGCCGATATCTTTAAAGATGGACGCGTTTGTGCGAAATGCAGTCCATGGTATTATGAGCATTCGTCGCCAGCACGACATCTCAAACGCATCAATCCTTTGCCTGTCTGCGGCTTTAATAGTCCAAGTTTTAGCCCCGTATAAGAAAATGGAGAAGACGAAGGTGTGGACAATGGAAATCTTCGTGCGCCTTGAGATATTCCTGTCTCTCCATATTCCGCTCAGTTGGGTCATTGCTGCGCGCATAAACATATTGAATTGCGAATTAGTTTCTAAAGCAGCGAGCCGAATAGTCGCCCCCTCATCAACTCATCATTAAAATGATCGAGGTGCGATATTGATAATCAGATATCAATTGTCTTCAGATTACCTAAATGACAAGAATGACGTCCAAAAGAACCTATTTTTATTACTATTAAACAGTTTAAATTAGGTTTAATTGCAATAAATTAAGTTTTGGGTTAAAAAGCAATTGTTAGTAAAATACATTAGCCAAGGACAATTCCATAATACATTGTGCCACGAGGTCGGTAAGATTATTTTTTTACACACGAGAGTCTATTATAATATGAAAACATTATATTTCGATGTATGAAAAATAAACACAAAATGATAGTGGTCTATTTAGTTGATTTTCACTCGAGGCATGTAAGTCCCCTTCGGATTACTACATTTTAATGTTGAAACCATCATCATCATATCAGTCGAAGGACGTCCACTGCTGGACATATGCCTCCCCCAAAGAGTGCCACAATGACCGGTCCTGCGCCATCCGCATCCAGCGTTACTCCCGCGACCTTTACAAGGTCATCAGCCCACCTTGTGGGAGTCTAACTACCCTGCGCCTTCTGGTACGTGGTCGCCACTCGACAACCTTTCCGCTCCATCGGCCATCGGTTCTACGTGCAATGTGCCACGCCCGTGTGCAGCTTAGCGATTCGGGGGGCTATATCGGTTTTTGGTTCCTCAAATAAATTAGTGTTGAGTAAAAACCTCTTTGCTTTGTAACTGACGTATGACAGAAAGATACGATATAATAAAAATCCATTTTCCAGTTGTCTTGGGAGTTCTTTTGGTTTTGGAGTAGCTTGGACACAGGGGGTTATTATTATAGAATCCAAAGTGATATCCCTTTGAAACCATGGTTTTTCGGCAAAAAAACTTATAATAGGCGTGAGATATCATGTATATCCCGTATGAGACTGGGCCACACCTGTGCTCCGTCTCATTTGACTAAATTGAACATCATAAATGAGCCTAGTTGTGACTGCGGTGCTGAGGAAGCCGATGTTAACCATATTATACTATCCTGTCCGCTTTATGATCGTTCCGAGTTTTATGATGCCCTTCGATCTGAAGATGTTCCATTTCCCACCGATGTTCCTTCTCTACTTGTTAACCCAGTTACTTACAATATATTAGCGAAATTTATCAACAACACTAATATCAAATTATAGATTTTATTTATGTTTAACTGTTTATGTATTCTTTTATTCAGTTTTACCTGCATTGACAATTTTTTCCAAATTTTAAATCCCCGTCCGTTATCCTTTTCCTATTTTTCCTTCCTACCCTTTTTGTGTAGATTTTCTACTTGATAATGGCTATGGGCAAAAGCCCCAAGTCCATAAAAAAAAAAAAAAAAAAAAAAAATCCATTGCTTATTACGTCCATGCTATTGTAGCACCAAAGAGTACACTGTGTAGCACTGCACACCTGTGCGTTGTGAAGTATGTATCAATTAAATTAAGTAAAAAATAATGACGGTGAATTGAATAGTGAACGATTCTTTTAGACCTAAGGTTCTCAAAATGTTGGTTTTACAAACGATTCCTAAACTGGCTTTATGTGAAACGAACAAACGAGAATCGTTGATCACCAAGTAAAAAATTCATCAGCACATGGGGTAAATAGCTTCCTCGGCTTTTCTTGGAGGTACGCCACTCTTTTGTCATATTTCTCGTGACGATTTTGCACACCTGCATTATAAGCAACTTTCGTTGCAGCGTTGAATTTCCTACGTCAATATACGGTGATGAAAGCTCTCTCGGATTTTTGTAGTGTCATTTATGATTCAATAGCGAAATACAAAAAGTTACTGACTGAAAACTGTGTTTAATTTGTAAGAGTAATTCATATCTCGCGTGATCTTTGGGGCAGCACTATATTATAATTTTATCATATATCAAACCACAGATTAGATTGTAAAATAATTTACTCAAAAAAGTACTGTGCTCACAATATAACATCCACGAAATTAAAAACATTACAAACATAATTGGTATATATTTAAACCAACAAAATCTTGGTTTTCGTTTTACTTTTTCACGATCCTCCTCAGGCCCCTAATAGGACTTTTCCTAAAGGAATTGAATCCATTCTCAACCAGAATAGTATTGCATTTTCATTTTTCATTTAGTTTCAAGCGTTTTTGTTGCAAAGGAATGTGACTATTTCCGACAGCAAAAGGTTCAAACTTCAATGTCAGTTTATATAGTATTGTGGGCCATAGGAGGGTACAATAGGACGGTAGCTTAACTGAAACGGTGTAGGGAGGCACAGTCCTGTCGCCCGGCACTCGCTGACGCCTCCATGGTCAGCCCGGCCATGTCATTGCGCGAATAGCAGCGTGGCAAGCATTTTATGTATTCATTGCGCGGTCGAGAAAGTACTGCGGTAAGTTGGGATCACACGCAATGTGGAAAACCGCTGTCAACGCCACTGACCCGTAATAAACAGTGTTCATGTACAGAGCTACAGACATGGCCGGCTCCAGGGTAGCGGAAAGAGCGGCCGCACTAAACGCCTGCTAGGCGCCAAGATGCCAAATGAATGAAAGAATTCAAGACAAAATTAAAAATTTAGATGCGTTTTTGAGTGACACTGAGTCTATCGCTCCACCCTGATCAGGTGCCAAGACTGCTGCGTACAGAGGTGCCGCGAACCGAAAACAATAATCGTTCGTGTATTCTCTATACACTTGCGAATTAGAGCGACACAGAGAAAGATACAGGGATGATTCGTTTTCGGCTTACGGCAGAGCCTCATGGCTCCATGCTGCACGACCTGTAAGGTCGTCAAGCGTCATACTCGGCTCATAGCTCGCGTAAGGAGTAGTGCAAAATGAACGACGGTCTATCAATTTGATCACTGTTAGAATCAATATGAAAGCTGCTCGAGATCCCATTTTACTGTCACTGACAAGGTACGAAGTGGTCCAGAATCAAATTGATGGACTGTACGGGTATCATGTTCATAAATGAGGCTTTATTTAAGCGGCAGTCCTAAGGATACAGAATACACATAATCTAATGACTTGTAGTCGCTGCCTTGATTAAGCCGTCGATGTTAGAGTATGTACCCATAATGCACAAAAGTAATCCAAACACGATTATAATAATTGCTCTAACCAATCTCCATTTGCCACGACCTAGTCCTGGGTCTTCCCAGATCACACAAAGCTCCAGGAATGCTGGGAGTATGAATCCCATAAGAGATAGGCAAAAACAGCCAAGCTGAAAAGAAATGTTACATTACGCATCTAGACTTTACTTACAGATAGCGTACATTACTGGCCCGGTGGTGGTGGTAGACGATTAGCTCAACTTATCATGGTGCTACAATCAGGCTTCCTCTTATGGATGAGTACATAAGAGGAAGCCTTATCCGATCCATTCTTGTCACGCCACTCATCCATCTCAACATTCTCATCTGCGTAACATGCAATCTCTTTTCATCCGTCACCTTTGCGGCCGAATACCATTTTGCCCTTCAATCGGAAGGGCATTCGGGCGTCACATATGGTTCCCGAGATCTGTCACCATTTCATCCATTATGCGCCGATTCTGTTTTTAATGTCACGGTCAATATCGCCATTACACTGTGTGAGTGACCCGAGGTATTGGAAATCAGAGCAGACCCGTAGCATTACGCCATCGAGCTCTATGGGTGTAAATTTGGAAAGACCGCCGAAATTGCAGAACAGGTGTTCAGTTTCGAGTCGATCGACTGATTTTCAAGCCAACATTTTACAATAAATAAGAATAAAGAAATGAAACTTACGAAACCCATAAAATTGGAGACATCCGGGAAGACCAATGCAATTAATACGATTATAATGACTATAATGGCCCGGTACAGCCTCTCCCAAAACCACCAATCCTCGGCCTGGTGCCGGCTCCTCAAGTAGTACCATACCAGGTCGAATGGTACCCAGAAATTAAGGGCGAAGGTGATGTAGATCATTATAGCCATCACCACCTTTAGGATTATGGGGAACCTGTAGGAATACCAAAATGATGTAATTCAGAATTAAGGCGTGCTAAATCTATTGCTGCATTCAAATTACAACTAAAAGAAACATCTTCGCTTTACGTGTAGGGAAGGTACCCATTTTTCAAAATTGTATACAGCCGTATTCGTTTTTGAGCTGAGCGAAGCGAAGCTCATTCTTAGGCGACAGATGTATTTCGTTTGAGTTCGTTCTCTTAGACGCGTCAACCGATCACGTTCACATTTTGCATGTCGATAGGTGACATCATGACGATGGTATAGATTTAATTAAATTGAAAATCGGACATACCACGGAGGAATAACCACCGAAAAACTGAATTTCCGTATATTTCAATGCTAAGCGAGTAACTGTCAGGGAGTTTGAGACCGGGCAGACGCGCTCAGCTCAACATTTGCAACCAGCAAGCTGCATTTCATACCTACCTAGTATTGATGCCTACACTTGTGCCAAAGTACATCTCTCTAGTAGTGATGGTTACTAAGCTAAGTCACGGGCAGACGGACGGACGGACGAACGGACGGACGTATGGACATGGCGAAACAATAAAGGCTTCTTGTTTACTACGGAACCCTATAAACCTACTCCTCTCCTTCCTACTACACCTATATGTATATTTATGTAGGTTGTAGGTACAGTCAACAGCAAAAGTAGATGATCATTTTAGTACCTTGTCACTTTCACTACTTTGACGCATCCCAACTGTCGCAGTATTGTTACGTTAGTGCGACAAAGTACTAAAATGTTCATCTACATAATGCTGTTGACTACATAATCTACATATGCGAAGCAAGTTCGGTGACAAGACAATACAATAATATGGTACCATAAATATTGCACATTTTTATCAGATCGGACTGATCTGATGATGAAGACGGATACCGACAGTTATCTCTTATTTGGGGACTACAACATACCCGCCGCTAAATGGACCTCTAAGAATTATCCTACCCCACTTGTACCAGGCTCTTCAGGTGTATGTTCAGTTCTGAGTACTTTCATGTCCGTCTATGAAGCATCTCAGCTAAACCACATAAAAAACCACAATGACCGAATATTGGACTTACTACTATCTAACACCAAGTGCATAGTTTCGGTGGTAGATCTTCCATTATTACCAGTTGACTTACATCACCCACCATTTTGTGCCATGGTCTCCTTAGATATAAAAACTTGCTCCCTATTAAAGCCCAATTCTAGAATAAAATATAACTTCTACAAGGCCGACTACGCCCTCATTAACCGAGAACTTAGTAAAATTTACTGGGATGCTAGCATATCCTCTAATTATTCGGCTGAAGTTTCAGTAGAACATTTTTATGAAGAAATATATTGTATAATTAAGAAACATATTCCTCAGACTAAACTTAAAAATTCTCACTTTCCAACATGGTTCTCCAATTCCTTGATACATATTTATAAAAATAAAAAAAGGCTTGGATAAAATGGAAAGTATATAGAAATCAATCAGATTATCAAATATTTTCCCTGTACAGAGAACGTTTCAAAGAAGAATGTGACAATTGTTACGCTAGGTACAAGGAAAATGTTGAAAATAGTATAAAAAAAATATCAAATACTTCTGGACATACATAAATAACCGTAAAAACAAAAACAAAAACACAGACTGCTCCTGGACAAAATAGCTTATAATGGTATACGTGGTAACCTCCTCCGATGGTTTTTGTCATATGTCACCCGAAGAACCCAAAGAGTTGTGATAAATGGTTACCAATCCGATGTTGTAGAGGTCACATCTGGAGTCCCACAGGGATCCATTTTAGGTCCCTTACTGTTTAATATATTCATCAATGATATAAAAACCTGTTTTACTAATACTAATATACTACTATATGCTGATGACCTTAAAATTTTTAGAACAATTCGTAATTATAGTGACTGTCAATTATTTCAAGAGGACCTGGACCGGTTAACTGGTTACTGCAAATTAAATAAATTAGAATTAAGCGTGCCTAAATGTAATGCTATTAGTTTCACAAAAAAAAGAAATAATATTAATTATAGATATATATTATGTAACGAAACTCTACAACAGGTGGACCGTGTGCGAGATCTCGGAGTAGTTCTGGACTCCAAATTGCATCTTGATGAACATATTGACATGATTATCCTTAAAGGTTATCGGATGTATAGTTTTGTTACTAGGGCTGCTTCAGATTTCACTAGAGCCGACACCTTCCTTTATCTATACAAAAGTTTGGTCCGTTCGCAATTCGAATATGCAAGCACCATATGGAACCCCTATTACAATAAGTACATCAAAGCACTTTATAAAATTCAGCACAAATATTTAAAATATGTCAACTTTAAATTACATAGGAATAGTCGTCTTCCGTATAATGTTCTACTGAATAAATATGGTCTAACAACATTAACAAAAAGACGTCTTCTACTGGATGCTATGCTTCTGCATGGTCTATGTCACAATAAATTCGACTGCATGGAGCTTGTTAACAAAATTAGTTATGTAGTCCCCAGAAAAACAAATCGGCGGGAAACGCGTACCTACCGACTATTCTGTGAGGCCCTGTGCCGCACCAACGCTGGTCTACGTGTGCCACTGCGCCGACTTTTCGCTTCATACAACAAAAACTTTACCCACTTGGATGTATTTCACCTGCCCACCACTACATATAGAAAAGCCCTTTTAGAAACCATTAAGTAAATATAAACACGAAAAATATGTTATAATTTCTCTTTTTGTCAATAACTCTCTCGTTTTGATAATTCCCCTACACTCAAATTAACGTTTGTATATTCTATAAGCCTGAGATGTACCGATTGTGTATAATACTTAATATCATTATCTTAATAAGTTTCCGCTCTTGTCTTATCTACAACAACCTTTATACTAAGAAATTATTCGTGGATAATGTTGTTGACTGTACATGAACCTATACTAATTATAATAATTATGCTAGTTGTAATACATATTGTATAGTTGTTTGTTATCCCTTGAAAATAAATAAATAAGACAGGCTGGCCATAGCAACTCCTCAACTACACAAACCCTTCGTGTTTGGGCTCAATGGAACTCTCTCATCGATTAGTCGCTGATAAAAGCGTCTAACAAAAATAATTTTTTTGACAGAAACTAACCTAGGCTAACGCTAGCTAACGTACTACGACCAAATCGGAGACATTCTGCAGAAAGGCCAGGTCAAGAGTACCCTAAATTGGCGCGCATGCATGAAGAATGTTATGAAAGTTCATGAAACGAAAGTTTTATGTCAGGATCGTAGCAAGTGGAAATCCGTGATCTCTGCCTACCCCTCTGGGAAACAGGCGTGATTATATGTATGTATGTTTGTATGTACTCACGTGGCCCAGGGGAAGTTGTTCGTGACGGGGGCTATGGCCTTCTCGCCATAGCCCCAGTATCCGAAAAAGCCGACAGTCATCACCAACCCAATCACAATACCCATTCCTGAAACATTTTACACTTATTAGAGCTATTGTCGTGAATGAAAAAATAAATGGACAAGTGCAAGTTCAACACGCGTGAAGTGGGTTCCGTGCATTGCATATATGTTACCTACTTGAAAGTACCTAAAACTAGACTTATTCAAATCTATAGGTTAAGTAGTATTTTCTGTTTTTCTTTTTCAAAATTGTGGGCCCAGTAGTTTCCTAAATAAACAGGGTGGTATTTTCTTAAATTACTTCAAACAACAAAATTATTAAAAAAAATATATTTATGAGTCTCACAACGAGCCTTTTCATTTGAAATGTTAAAGATATAGTTTACAAGACTTGTTTTAATTAAATTGGGTGTGTTTCCTTATGTTACAATTTATAACATACACTTAAGTAGAGTATTTACATATTTAAAAATATCACAGGTTTACAAAGTTATGAGACTTGAAAATATATTTAAAAAAAACTGAAACTGTGGTTTGCTGTTTTGGTCGTGAAATATTGTGTTAAAAGTAAACACAATATTTCACGACCAAAACAGCAAACCACAGTTATTTCCAAACATCTACAACAAATACGGGGCTATACAATACTACGTTACATTAAGCTGTAAATCAGTATGGGGCACAGCAGCTATATGTTAAGATAAGATAAAAAGTAACTTTACCGCACAGAAAAAAATAAACATACAATTTAAAACACAAGATTACAAAGACTAAGTGCATAGGAAATACAATAACGAAATACCAGAGCTCCCCGCACTATTAACCTACTTGTAGTTCGACTCTAATTTTGTGTTGTTCTGATGGGAGTTGATCCCATACAAATACTTGATCCTCTCTAAAACTCATGAACAGGGCTCGAACTTTTCGTGCCGATGGCGTGAAACCCTTCGGCCGCGTACGCAACCAGAGGTTCGTAACCAATTAGGTTCCAATTGGTGTTATACATAGTAATTATCAATCTTTAATCATGCATTTATAATGGTCTTTTTTTATTACGGCCTATTGCATCCGAAGATTATAAATGATTTCTCTTTCTATTTAGAATTTTAATTTATAAGCAGGTGAGGAACTCTTATTCTTTCAAGTTTTATAACAGGTTATAGGAATGTCGACTCTAAATATGAACGTGAACTCTCTGCATTTATGATGGATTTTTTTCAAATACTGCCTATTTGAAAAAAATACCGTCATAGATAGATGCATGATTAAAGATTAAAGATTAACGTCATCGGCATGAAAAGTAAGAGCTCTGATCATGAAAAACGACAATATACCAACCTCCAAACAACACAATGGGGAACTTCTGCGGTTCAGCCATATGGTTCTCAATAGGCAAGGACACTCCGACACCTTCCATACTGAACACGACCACACCAAGATATGTCATGAATCCGCCTAGCGATTTGAACAGTGGGAATTCCAATGGAGACCTGTCTGCCGCTTTCCACCCGTAGTATACCGTGGCTACCGCCACAATAACTGTAGACATACGTAAATATAAAACAAGCATCAAGAGCCGGCATAACGTTAAGAAAATTGGCGATATCATAACAATATACATAATTCCTTTAGTGATAATTTATATACATATGTCACATAAGGATATAAAAATAACGTTATGATATCGTTTTGATATAGACTTACGAAAATAAAGCTTGTCAAAATTGTCGATGATTACAATGTATTGGAAGAATGACGTTATAATACCGCTTAGTCCAGTATCGCTATATAAAAGATAGCGCCAGAAGTGAGCATCAAATATCGTTATGAGACTTATGAGTAAACGTTTTTTTTTTATAAATATTGCAATAACGTTAAATAAAAATAGTGATATTCAAAGGCCAGGTTAAGCATCCAAAACCTACGAGTATCTATGAAGAATGTTATCAAAATGAACCAAGCAAGAGATCGATCAGTCACCTTTCCGCCCCAATGGCTATAAGGTTCTGGGTGCTTTGTGACTCGCCCACTGCCATTTATATTTAGGAGGATTATTAGAAACAATAGAAACTCACCAATAAAAATATCAGCAACGATCGAGAACGGAGCGAGATACTTCAAGGCGGTTATCATACAGATAAGTATGCAGGGTATGATTAGAGCGGCGATCAGTACCCTCAAGTGGATGAACGTGACCAAATGGGAGTCTTCCAGAAGCTGCTTGATCGTTCGCGATATGATGACCATGTATACACAACAGGAGCCGAATAGATCAATGCCAATTGTGACGTCGACGGCGTATCTGGAATCATAGTTCAACGTCAGCCTATAGCTGTATTTAATGTTAAGTAAATTATTGCTTTCATAGGTACATTAGATAAGGTGGTATATCAAAACAAGATCAGCTATTAGCCCTGAAAGGGCACTGTAATTTAAATTCTTCATAGAATCTAGATGTTTCACGAAGAAGCGATATAAAGGGAAAATATCTTTATGAAAGACGGTTTTGCTCTATAGAGACATTGTATTATTTTTAAAATTAATTAATAGTTTACTTTGCAAAATCCACCTTGCCTGACCAAGGAATCGAATCTTAAATGGCTATCTATAATGTCTCCATAGAGCAAAATAGCCCAATTCCAATATTAAAGGTTACTTTCCCTTCATGTCGCTTAGCTGTGGGACACCCGTATTAGTACTACGAACCACAAGCATTTTAACAAAGGCATTTCAATGGGTACCCTTCTGTATAAGAAAATACCTAAAGGGTCTCGCTAGTTTCCTCAACTTTATGAAAGGGCCCGTCGCTAGTACAGCTTCTGCTAAATCTGGATATGACATTACGGGCACTTGTAACCTGCCGTACATAATTTGTGCTGTGTACACCAGGACCTGCAAAACCAAGTTTAGAAGTAAGACTGGTAAGTAAATAGGCCATTCTATTCTAGTCCATCTGTGAAGTACTGGCATCACATCACAAGTAAAATAAATATGTGAGGGTTGCATTCGTGGTGAGGCGGACCGGGAGCTGCCGGCGAGTGAGCTCACGAGAGCGCACCTGAACTACCTACATATAAGCCTAAATAGAGGTTTTATTTACGAGTACGAGTATATATCCTGAGTGACTCAAATGGAGATCACCACAACATCAACAAACTCAAGCCAGTTGGCTTGCTTGTTGGTTGCAGTCACGTGTGCGTAAGGCACTGCTCCCACCGCCGGCGACGAGCGGTAAACGAGTAGAATTTAATACTAGAACCAGTGGGCGAGCGGGCGAGACGCGAGTGTTTTTGTATGAGCTTATAGCGATAGAAGAAACTGGCATTCAATAGGGATGTTGACTGATGATCAAATCAGCAACTTTTAATGAAACGTCAAAAACGCTCTGTTAATATGAAGTTTGTAGGGAAATAGCAACAAGTGACGTCACGTCTTTTCTATGATCAAATAGCGTCCATTTATTGTTCTCCACGAATTAAAAAATCATTAAAATAGCAAAAATAAGCAGAAGCGTGATATTTTCCGAGTATTTTCATAAGATGTATTAATTGGCAATATAAAAGTAATTTATTTTTATAGTTGTCAACATCCCAATTATGGAAGACCTAAAAGGTCTTAAGAGCCTTGGTAAGCATCCTGGCTGTTTTTTGTATTGTGACGTTTTGTGTTCTGTATTTATGCCAATAAATGTATTTCAATGTAAGAATAGGAAGCTTTAGCTAATACATATAATATATTTACTCGTATAGTTAAAAACAAAAGTAGATGATCATTTTAATAACTTGTGTCTTTTACTACTTTGGCACATCTCAATTGTCGAAGTATTGTTACAAAATGATCATCTGCATTTGCTGTTGTCATGGTTGAAATTGAAACAAAGTACGTACAACATCTACAGTATTTTGAGAAGTCTACTGTACTGTGTGTGACTCGTAAGCCAAATAAAATGATAAACTTACATGCATGCAGTACCCCACAAACACTCCAAGTAGCACGTTCAACACCAACGAAGTCATCAGCCCGCAGTCCCGATATGCCTCATGAATGCCCATGATGCCACCGCCTAGACAGCTTTTCACAAGGTGCCCAATAGATTCTATGACACTGCAAAACGGGACAGTCGTTAACTGTTCATCCATAGACAATGTCAGGACAGTTTTTCTTGCCACATCGGTTAAACTAATTTTGTATTAAGAAGCTTAATGCCTGGTAACAAAAATTCTAAATTTCGAATAAAAGGGAAAAATTAAAAAAAAATATGCTCCGAGCAGGGTTCAAAGCTGCGACATCTGGCATACGGGGCCACTCGCTCTAGCCACTGAGCTATCGGAACAAACAGACTCAGGCATGAAATCTTTCATTAGTTCCCTCTTACAACGCCTTAAGGACGCCTCTCTTAAACGTTCTTTTCTTTTCTTTTATTGGGGGACAATCTTACACAAATCGACCTAGTCCCAAACTAAGCAAAGCTTGTACTATGGGTACTAGGCGACGATATACATACTTATATAGATAAATACATAGAAAACATCCAAGACCCAAGAACAAATATCCGTGAAAAATGAACAAATATCCGTGAACGTTGTAAGAGGGAACTAGTGAAGAATTATGTGCCAACGCCTGATTGTTTCGATAGCTCAGTAGCTAAAGCGATTGGCCACGTATGCTAGATATCGCAAGTTCGGACCCTGCTCGGTGCAAAAAAAATCAGTTATTCCCTTTAATTTGTATTTTGGAATCTTCGTTAGCAAGCGTTACTGCTTACATTAATGCTATATTAGTTTGGGACAGACATCTAACTGTATATATAATATAGACAATGTCAGGACAGATGCTCTTGCCAATTCAGCTTAATTCGGCTCTCACAAATCCCCGGGGTGTTAATTCGGGGTCCTGTCACTTGGTCTACCAATTTTTGCTCTAATGTTTCAATAGATCTTATGTGTCACTAGACCTAATCCATTTTTCTTCAAAACAGTGATCTTTTCGGGTTTTCTTTGAATATCATCAAATAGAAGTCATTAGGTTGGGTTTGTTTTGAAATAAACGTCTAAAGTTTACTATTTAATAAAATGCATTAGGTCTAATGCATTTTTTTTTGACGAATTAATAACTGTTCTTTTGACGATGCACTTCATCGTAGCTGAATAATTTACCATTTTACTTATACGAAGATTTAATTTTAAAATATAATCACATGTAAACATGCTTGTAAATTTACATTTACTTATCAAAAACTTACAAAATAAACAATTCAAAATAAGGGGTCACCCCGCGGCGTCGTGCCAAAGATGCTGGCAACATTTCCTCGCTGTATAGCAATGACGCTCTTTACATTTATATTAGTATACTTTACAGTACATATGGTACTACTTTACCGCACGAGTGCGGTAATCAGCAGATTACGTGCATATGTCGAAACTTTAAAGAGCCATATGAACTATAAAACGTTGTAAGATACACGTGCGAATAGGTGATTCGCAACTCGTGGCGATTTAAAACAATCCCTTCGGTCTTATTTTAACTTATCACCACTCGTTGCGAATTTCCTGTTCTCTGCACTTATATCGTAATTTACTATAATGTCATTTTGATAGGTTTAGATTTTACAGACCTTAATGTACCTATTTGAGATTGTTGTAGCTGATGACGATGCAAAAGTGGTTCAATGAATCCAATTTGAATAAATGAGTTCTTATTTTATCTTATCTAAATGAAAACACAAGGTCAAATGCATTTAGGGCTAACGAAGTTAAGTCCAACAAGGGAGTAACTGTTAATTCACCTGGGCTTATGATTGTTGCCATTTTATCAATCGTCGTGGATCAGACACCCGTCACTCTCGCATTCGCATACTTGTCAGAACTTGAAGAATACCTTATCAACGATGAAAAGTGATAAAATTGCAACCATGATACGTTTCTGAACGTGGCTGACACCGCCGGACAGCGACAGAAATGACAGCATGGTTCAACATGGTTGTGTAAACACCTTACCTACTTGGTGAGGGCGTTGACGGTCAAACGAGACTGTACCTTATAAACGAGACTGTAAAACAACAGAGCACGTGCTATGCGGTAGAGGAGGATAGCATGATCCAGTGTTTGTTAGCTGTAGGACATCGGTATTATTGGACAGAAAACAGAACTACTAATTATTATGTGAGTGTCAGCGAATGCAACCATCAAAATTTTGGCCAGGGTTAGCTTGGTATACTGAACTCGTCACCCGAGCACGATAACTTGCGAAAATTCATATAATGAAATTGTTAATGAAATATACGAGTGTCGTGTATGTTTTTCGAAAAATATTGTCGCTTAATTTCAGGGTTATGTCCTCAATAATTACGTTTTATCTCGCACCTTAATCAATCCCAACTGGTTACAAACCTGCGGTTACCTAAACAACCAAAGGAGACAACACACCTACCTGTTGCTGACAAAGAAAGAACTTGATTAAATAGAAATGGGAATACATTTTGAGTCAAGATTCCTGTATTTCCAGACGACTGCCACAACATCAATATGTACTTACTTGGTAGTCTTTATAGGTCCCCTCAAACTGGCGTAATCATAATCCTTTGCTTCTTGTCCTGAAGCTTTGACCGAGAATCGCACAGGTTCCTTAAAAAATAAGAATATAAATTCAAACGGAAAAATAATAATAACAAAAGGTAATTTTACACGTATCCAGACACGCGGATAGTCCGGAGGTTTCTCCCTCTGTTGACCTAACAACCGGTAGCTTAGGCCCGCCTCGCAGCGAGCGACACCCTAGGTTAGGTTTTTTATCGTGCTTTTATATTGTCTATATTTTTTTGTAAAAAGACTAACATAAGTTCACATAAAGGTATTAATAACAGACGGATCATTACGATCAGCTTAGTGAAGCCGGTTTTTAACCTTTCAAAATAAGTAACCAGACGCTCACATACACATATATACAGACCAAACCATGCACGTGCACTCTTTAGTACATTTAGCAATTATGTCTATACTACTTGTTTCGAGTTCCGCGCATGGTTCAGTTTGTATATTGTTTGTAATGCTACGTCTTTCTGTCTTGGTCTGAGCGCCCAATTATGAAAAGAACTATTTACCGATATAGGTGGGAGTTCAATTTGAGATGGATCATCTGGCCTAGATTCTGGACTTATCCTATCATCTGGGTTCAGCATTTTCGCACCGATTCAGTCTTGGCTAAGTTACAAAAAACATAATCAAAAATATAAATATTCACTGAAAATTGACTGACACTAAATCTTTAACAAACCTGTCATGTGTAATGTTTTTTTCCCTTTGTCTTCTAGTTTTGAAAAAAGTTGGAAGGAGGTTGTGAAGTGGCTAGTACTTTTCGCTTGAAATCTCAGTCTCATATATAATTTACTTTCAAAACCTTAACAAAAAAAATAGAACATAGAATAGAACCCTATGTTGTATATGTAACTCACAAGACCGTTTTTGAGTTATTTCCGACATATCACTAACTCTAGTTTCAGTCCACAGTATCAGAACGTTGTCGTCGTATTCTCTTTGGTATCTATCTACATTTATACTTCATTATCTGTTGAAGTCAAGTTGAAGTTTAGGTGTCAAGAACACAACATATTCATACTAGTAGTCTTTGCACAAAACTCTGCATGATTGTTCTCACTGAGCATATATAATAATTACGTTCTACTGACATTGAAGCAAATTGACAAGATGAAGTAATAACACTAATAACATAATCAATAAATAATATTTCCGTTAAAATTAATGACAATGGATTTCCCAAAGTAAAACAAAAATGAGCTTAATAATGACCACCCAAAACTTCATAAAACTACAATAAGCTGAAGTTCAAGACGAGAATAAAACGCAATACTATGAACGAAAGCTGAAAAGCTTTTGATTTACAAAAGACAAAAAGTATTGAAGAAATAATCAAAGCAGACACAGATGCGTATAAAGACAAAGATTTAGTACTTACATGTGCAATATACAAAACTGTGATACAAGAGTCATACAGTGATACAGCTTTCTTCTATATAACGTGATACAAGGGACGAATATCACAGTTTGAATATAAAATACAGTAAATAAATAAGGAACAAGATGCAAAGCGTAATTTTAATCCTAACCACTCGACCTTTCGAGAAACCATTTGTAAAATCAGACTCGGGTAATGTGTATAAAGTGAGAATTACTGAAATGAAACTCAAAAAGCTAGACGACGAATTAGAAAAATATGCTTGTGAAATGTTTAGAGAAATCCCAGATATTAAAGAATTTTCAGAAGTGCCATCGGTAAAGATAGAACATGAAACGAATTCTATTAAAGAAACAAGTGATGGTAACAAAAGGACTAGCTTGTTATCTCTACACATATTCATAAGATGGTGGAAAAAAGTTTCTTTCAAAATGCGTAACTCGTACTCCAAACTATTGAAATCAGAAATTACTTACCCTATTACTAATGGCGATGAAAATTCAAGATGCACGTCATGCACGGCAAAATCAGAATTGGATACTTGCCAACCGAAAATAGAAAGTAATTTCCGTCAAAAACCATGTATTGTAAACTTCTGTCTTGCCCAAACTAAAAAAGAAAAACCTCAAAAACATGTCGTTACAATAACGCAAAAGAAACAAGAAAAGGTTCTTCCAAAAACTAAACGAATTTTATACTCTTCGCCAGCAAAAGCTAAATATCCTGCACCGAAGAACCCCAGAGAAGCTATACCTCCACAAATATGTAAACAACAGAAAAAAGGGGTTACAAAAGCAAAACAATCAAAATATACCCCACTTTATAACCGAATGCAGACAGTTATTCATTCATCCAATTTTTGTACATTTTATAAAGTGAAAGGCAAGATCGAATCAGCGCTAGCGAGGTTTAAGAAGAAAAAAAGACACACCAGAAAAGTATGTTTTTTAAAATCTTTTATATCCCGAAAATCGAGTTCTTACGATAGATTGATAGAATAAGGATGAACACACTAACTAAGAATAAACAAACGGCATTAATAACACCAAGTGATTTTCATTTCAAACACAAAAGTGTACTGATGCAGAAAGGTCCACGCTACTCGTAAAACGGAGACTAAAACGGGTCGCCAGCGCCCATAGAGCCTTCCCACAACACTCGGCAGACGACTTCAAGGGTAAGCATGCATGCATAGGTGCAACAAAAATGGCAACGCGTTGGTTTTCTAGTGAGTTCTACCTGAAATCGTGATGACTTCTGCATGCTTTGAAGTTAGGTTTTGGGATTCTACGTAATGAAGATTTTCCCCTGTATTCTGGCGACATCTCAGGGGTTTTCCCCAGAAAAACGCGGTAAGTAGGGATGAAGCTACTTAATTTCAATTTTTTTAGATTATGATTATAGGGACAATAAACATCAGGGTTTGAGGAGTTAAAACATCAGAATGAGCGTGTACTGCAAATCGCATTCCAAATCAAAACTATAATCCTTTTAGAATGTTAAGCAAATGGATTGGTATTATTTAATTGAAATTAATCATGTGTAAGTTCTCTACGTGATCAAAAGTTGGAAAGAGCCCTAATTGTGAGATGAGCTGGAGAACAAGCGTATGCGTGTCTCTATAGATACTTAAGATTGTAGACCGATCAACGCACGGATCTATACCTAAACCGGATTGAGTACTGTGACGAAAAAGTGTGACCGACAGAGAAGCCAAACTCGAGGATTGCATCTCGTTTTAATTAGGGTGACCAAGTACATATGTGGATATGAGGATTATTTCTAATATAGGTTCTATGTACAATGAAATTTAAACTAAATTAGGTAGTAAATAAAATAAGAATATTTTTCTAAGAAATATTTATTTACGCTAATCACAAGTTTGTGTATCCAATTATCCATACATTGTTAAACAATATAGTCTTGTGTAATTTTTGCCTAAGCCCTACTTTATTTTCCAAATCTCTTAACAAATGTGTTCTCCCGTGATGGGCCATGCGTAAATTAAAAAAAGACGAGGACGAGTTTTAATTCACCATCATCAGATCAGCACGGTGGTGCCATGATACACGAGTTCGGAAGGTAACAATACAATATAACATTGTTACCGAACTGGCCGGTATCCAATTGAGCTGAAATTTAGCATACTTATGTACAGTATGCGTGAAAATTAGCATAGGTACTGTTCATAAGTAAATATGCTAAATTTCAGCTCAATTGGACACCGGAAAGTAGCTGTAAAATGGTTAAAAAATTGGAACGACAACTTAAGTACTTGCAGAGTTTAATCACATATAGTCCAAGTTAAACAAAAGCTCGTAATGATAACAAAATTGTTAAAAGATTGAATTTCAACTGACGTTTAGAAAAGGTTTTTTCACTAAACACTTTATAACGAATATTCATGCAAAACCAGCCCAAGTCATAGTCACCCTAATCAGTTTGACATTTGTCTTGTCGTTTTATCGTAAAATATAACAAATTGTTCCTTACCTGTGAAATGATATTCCACAATTAATAAAACTTTCACTTTTACAACCCTTTACACAACAT
The DNA here is from genome assembly GCA_905163555.1 of Notocelia uddmanniana. Classification (NCBI taxonomy): domain Eukaryota; kingdom Metazoa; phylum Arthropoda; class Insecta; order Lepidoptera; family Tortricidae; genus Notocelia; species Notocelia uddmanniana. Next base: position 10,178,511 of record LR991074.1, on the reverse strand, counting down.
GTTTTCACTATTTTCAACTAATTTCATCAGCCGCTTATTTTCATAATTTCAAATTTGACACCATTAACGTTGGGGATACCAATTAATATTTGAAATTACTACTATATTTATTGCAATACTAGGTTTTAGTCAGTTAATAATGTTGATATTTTATACAATTACGAATGAGGTCAAATGCAAATTATGCCTGATAAAAATGCAGTACTAGTTAGTACAAGCAAGTAATTGTTTTCAGTATTCTAAAATACCACAATATATATTTTTTTTACACTGGCAAGTTGTGCGAGTGGGACACCGCCCTCCGGTTGGTTGCTCTCGCTCGGACCGCTTTCTCTAGTCTGTCTGTCATAACAGGATATTAACTGTATTACGCGAGAATAAGGTTCAAGTTTGACTGGCTCATAAAAGTTTGTACTCAATCCGGTTTAGGTATAGATCCGTGGATCAACGTCTATAGCGCCAGCAGCTGTCATCCCATAGAAACTTAAGTAAAAGTACCTTGCCTACCTTGCCTTGCTATGCTGTCAGATTTCAACGAATACTGATGGTTTCGCATCCACCCTATGGATATTCCATTGAAATTTTCTCCTCTATCTAATCTGATCCAGACAAGTCTAAAGCCTCACAACTATTCATCATAATTCACTGCAAAAAACGACATTCATCGACCGAAGTCACGAACAAAAACTAGTAAATAAATACACAGCACGCTTCAGTGTACTATTGAACAGCTATATTAAAAATACGTCTCGAGCCTAGAAAGGCTTAAAGATTTTCACGTAATTACATTTTGAATTTTAAGATCTCTGCCTCAGAGTTGAGAATTCTTTTCATTTTGAAAGTGTGGTCATTGTTGTCGGTTACATTATCTTGTTTGACCGAGACCTTGAACGTGGCCATGTTAGTTTTTGCGATCTCTTTTGTCACCTCATGGCCGAATATTATATAATTATAACATCATGAAACGAGCATAATGGAGCTAGGGGTTTGAAGGCTTCTGTTAAATGTTCTAGATGTAGAGTACAGTCCTCAACATAAGTGGCTATGCATATGAAGAGATCAAATATAATAATTTCTCTATGCATGTGGAGTTTTTGTTAGTTTCCGGTTTTATTTGCATTTAATTTGGTTGCTTCACCAAACCCTACCTTTCAGTTGTACCTACAAACCTAAATACATCTAGGCTTAAGTAATGGGTTAAAAATTTTTTTAATCACCATTATTATTTAAAAAAAAACTTTTATCTATAGGTTAATTCTTAATTAAATTGTTGAAGGTTTTTAAGTTACTCTTTGAGCTATCCGGTAACTTATTAAATTGTGATGCACATGCACAGAGACCGCTTAACCCTATGCATATGCTACCTATAACAATTTTATAGGTAAGTGCTACTTTGGCAGTAAGATTTATAGTTTGTTTGTATTCCTCTCGTACTTTATATCTGCGCAGAGCTGTATCTCTAAAAATTGGGTTTTGTAAATACCAAAACTTCTAAAATGTAGGGACAAGGGACAAAAGCTCTTATTCCCTTGTAATAAAGACTTGACCTGCTTCTGATGCTAATTGTACAGTAGAGTTCATTACTGCATGGACAGATTTCGACCGTATTGCTGTAGTATTAGGGCTGAAACATATACATGCACTTTTGAACTCCACGGTACAAGCGTACGCCGGAAATGATGTAATACTATTGCGAAATGAACCATCTGAATCTGAATCTGAATGTCATCTAGGTAGGATAGTTGGTGGCAATTTAAACACAGAAAGCAGTTGTTACAAAGTTACCTCTTATAATTGAACTAGCGACCCGCCCTGGCTTCGCACCGGTGCAATGCTGATACTAATTATACTACAGAATGTCTTTATATACAACCCGGCCGATACCGCCGCAACCGCTATGTCCCTGCATTTTAAATCTGTAATGTCTTCGAAAATATTCTTTTAAATTACATGCTGTAAAGGGCCATATTGATTTATATTAAATGTAAAATGTATTTAAGGTATTTAATTGGATAAGGATGAATGTTTTATTGCGTAAAATCGCTTCGTAAATAAGTCATTATTTCTCGTAAAAAGTAAAGGATAAAAAAGAGATATACCATTGTCGACTTTTTTGTACACTTTTTTAAGGTGTACAATACTGTAGTAGTGTTTTGATTTATCTCGTAGGGTTCAGCCAGCGTGTGCAATGTAAGCGCAATAAAATATGTTTATTTACGACATCACATTAGAAAACTCTAAAATTATCAGTGTTTCTCAACTATATACATATAATCAAGAGGAGGGTTTATATGTTTTATACATAGAAACCTTCCTCTTGAATCACTCTATCTATTAAAAAAACGCATCAAAATCCGTTGCGTAGGTTATAGATTTCAGCATACATAGGGACAGACAGCGGGAAGCGACTTTGTTTTATACGAGTACTATGTGGTGATGAATATTTTTTTTATTTTTTACAGTAAATTATTTAATTAAAATTTGTAGCAAAAAGGCAGAATTAAAGACATGAAGCATTTTTTATTGGCCAATGTAGAGCCAAATTTACATGAGATTCTGCATGATTTTTATAGGCAAGTAAGTTTTTAATATGATAATTTCATCTAATGTACCTATGACAAGTATATATTATAAAGGTAATTGAGAAAATGTGTAATGTAAAGTTATAGGATAAAGGGTTTAAGTAAATTAGGTTTAAATACCTAACTTATATGCTTTTGGAGTATGAAAAATACTAACAAATAATTCGTTCAATCATTATTTCTTGATTTTATCCGGTATTTCCGCACCGATACGACCTGCAAACCTTCAAGAAAAGAGCGTACTCCCATCTTAACGGCCGGCAACGCACTTACAACCCATCTGGTGTTGCGAGTGTCCATGGGCTAATCGCTTACCATCAGGCGATTCGTCTGCTCGTTTGCCTCCTATGTCATAAAAAAAGGGTAAACAGCGACTCAACTGCTCTCTATGTTCAAAATGCTATGAACTGTCTGTCGTCTGTCTGGTAGAGATTGCCTCACGGCATTGGCATGCAAGTAGCAAAATGTGCAGGTCCCAAAAGGCGCAGGTCGCAAAAGGTGCAGGTCGCAAAAAGTGCAGATCGCACAATGTTCGGTTCTGGCGCTTCGCCGATCGCTCTCTCGGCTCACGCGTTGTAAGCTCTCAGTTCTACTAACAATCCTCCTCGCTTCGCTCGTCGTCATACCTAACTGCCCCTTTGTCCGGTGGCTTTGATCTGGAATAGTTAGGTACAACGACGAGCGAAGCGAGGAGGAGTGTTAGTGGAATTGCGACCCTACAACGTTCCAGCCGAGCGAACGAAGCGAGCGTGCCGCAGCAGCGGCTGGCGAAGCGCTAGTACTGAACATTGTGCGATCTACACATTTTGTGACATGCACATTTTGCGACATATACATTCTGCGACTTGCACATCTAGCGACTTGCACATTTGGCGACATGCACAGTCTACGATATGAACATTTTACGTAGCACATCCAGCCATGCATCCCTAGATAGGATCAAGTCGACTCGTGGGAAGCCATTCATATCTAGATTTATAGATATTCAGCTGTTTGAGGATAATGCGAGTATTCTCGCTGATATTTAGAGCAGCCCAAATGGAGTTGCCGACATAACCCTCCGAATCGCTAAACTTAAGTGGCAGTGGATGGGGTACATTGCACGTAGAACCGATGGCCGTTGATGCGAAAAGGTTCTCGAGTGACGACCACGTACTGGAAGGCGCAGCGTGGGTAGGCCCCCCACAAAGTGAACTGATGACCTGATAAAGGTCGCAGGAGTCCACTGGATACGGGTGGAGCAGGATCGGTCATTGTGGCACTCTTTGGGAGATGCCTATGTCCAGCAGTGGACGTCTTTCGCCTGATATGGTGATGATTATGAACTGTACGTCCGGCTAACGACGTAAGCAGCCATAATCATCATGAACCACGATCATCATCATCCTAGCATTATCCCAGTACAGTTGAAGGATGCTCGGGGTCCGCCCCATCCCAAGTGTTGGCATAGGCTCTTACGAAAGCGACTGGACATCTGAACTTCCAAGCCAAGATAAGCCTAATCGGAAAAGCTAGTCTTAGCGGGATTAGGCTTGTCAAGTGAGTGGGCAATTTGACGGAATTGTCAAGCCACCCGAAGGCCTCTAACTTGCCGGTATCAATGGCTTAACGTGCCTGTCAATGCACGGGAGCGCTTAGTAACCACTCAAAGCACGCATAACAGCGTGGCAGCGTGGCAATGTGTTACGTTGTGGCTTCACAAAAATCACCGTAGAAGTTATATCATCGTTTTTGCCGTGCGACCCCGTGATGTGGCCACGCTCTGCTGCGTTGCGTTGTTTTGCGTGATTTTATTCATAAAGCAGCGCAACGCAACGAAGTAGCGTGGCCCGGTTCTAACGCTCGCGGTACGCGGGCGCCGCTGGGCCACGAGCGCTCCAATTGAAATCAATGTATGACTTACAAAATACATTAATACTATGGCTACCTCCTTCAAGGAATCTGGTGATAAGAATGTTTTCATAATTTTAGAAAATCTTCCGCTGGAGAATACCTAATTACTGGCATGTCATTAAAATGCAACCCAAACATTTAATTTGCAACGACTCTAATTTATCTCTTTTTTTTGGCGATTTCAAGGTCACTGATTTATATATTGTATTCAGAAAAAAGGACCTTGTTGTCGTTATCGCATTGTGTCATACTACGCCGTGGATCGTTGCATTTTTATTATTAATTTAGCAAATTGCTAATAGTTGCCCATATAAATTGTATGACAAATTTACATGCCACAACGTATAAACAAATTGTAGTCGTACTAAATGCCTTAACGACTGCCCTAATATTTGGTCCTCACCATCCCCGCCTATAAACGCAGAATGCAATAAGGGCGTTTTTCCCTGAGAGTATCGAATAAAAACCGGTCAAGTGTGAGTCGGACTCGCACACGAAGGGTTCCTTACCATTATCTACAAAAACGGCAAAGAGTCCAACTCGCACTTGGCCTGTTTTTAATATTTGTTTTTATAGCGGCAACAAAAATACATCATCTGTGAAAATTTTAACTGTCTAACTATCGCGGTTCTTGAGATACAGCCTGGTGACAGACAGACGGACGGACAGACAGCGAAGTCTTAGTAATAGGGTCCCGTTTGTACCCTTTGGGTACGGAACCCTAAAAAGGCTTAAGTCATCAAACAAACATCATCATGCAAACGAAAACTGCGAGTTGGTTAGGAATGTAACGTTTTTGATAGTGTCCGACCGAAACATGTTTTTTGGCCGAAACCGAAACCGAAGGTTCGGTTTTGGCTATAGTTTCGGCCGAAACCGAAACCGAAACTTTTATAGACGTGTTAAAATCGTTGAATAAAATGTCAGCAGGCCATTCTTTTTAGACATATGAATCATGTGATCAATGAAACACCTATAATCTTGTGTCTAGGTGCGTTAAATAAACAAGTTTTATTTTAATAGCACGTCCGTGGCAAATAAGCGTACGGTCCGCCTGATGGTAAACGGTCACAGCAACATATGGACGGCTGCAACTCTAAGGGTGACATATGCGCGTTGCCGACTCTTTAAAATTGTATACACTCCTTTCTTAAAGAACTCCATACTGTAGTCCCTTGGGAAAACCTCGGCATGGGAGCTCATTCCACAACCGGAGCGTCCGAGGGAGGAAATTCGTCTGAAATCGTACCGTACGTGACCATTTAGGTGCTAAAGTGTGAGGGTGAATGCCCTGCGGACGGCGAGCTGTGCGAAGGTAGAAAGGGGCCGTAGGCATCATATGGAACAGTTCTTAGGAGCACAACCCATTAAATAAGTCATAGGACACGCACAAGGAGGCAAAGTTTATCCTAAAACTTAACGGTTAAATATCGCTCGTGAGTTTGGGATCGTCCATTATTCGCACAGTGTGTCTCAGAAGCAATTCCTGGCTCTTATTCACGCCTTTTTTCAAGAGTCCCGTGCTGTAGCCGTTTGGTAATATCACGGCAGAGAGCTCATTCTACAACCTAAGAGTTCTGGGTATAAAGTACCTATTAAAACGTACTGTACGAGAACGCAATGGCTCCAAGGTGTGGGGATAAGCTCGATGGTGAGACGTGCGATGATGATAGGTAACCGCGGGTATCATGTCATACATAGGCCTCCTCCAGAGAATGCCAAAACAATCAATTAGGAGCTACTCGCATCCAGCGGACCCACGCGACCTTAATCAGGTCATTAGCCCACCTCAAGCCTCAGCAACCTTGTGAGGGTAGCTCAGCAACATTCCTTGTTCCTACGCTACGTCATCCGGTACGTGGTCGCCACTCGAGAACTCGCTTGCCGCACCGACCATCGGTTCTCCGGGCAATATGGCCCGCACCTGCCAATTTAGTTTGGCAAGCCTTCAGGCTATGTCAGTTACTTTGATTCGTCTGCAGGTATCGTCATTTTTAAGATCTCGCAGAGTAACTTCGAGCATAGGCCATAGCCCTCTCCATCGCTCTTTGAGTGACTTTGACCCTCCTTTTTCGGAGCCATAGGTAAACATAGGTAGGTAGGAATGGCAACACACCCTGTTAATTTAACTATTGACGAGAGGATAATCGATACATGACGAAAAGATATTGCGTCTCCCGAACGCCACCCAGCCAAGTCATTTTTTAAAATTGATCTCCTTCTCGAAATTGCTCCAGCCCAACCCAACTGAACCGTTTGTCCTAGGCCCAGGGACAGTACACAAATTTGTCGACAACTTTGAGCGTAGAGTCTCTGATCTTAACTGGAGTACGTCCTACATAGGTACATGGACGTTAGTTATGATCTTCGTTTGGTCCATGTTCATCTTAAGCTCAAGTTCTTCAGTAGATCATCGAGCATAGTACTTAAGTTCTCCATGGTCTCAGTTTTGAAGTAGAACAACCAATCTCCTGTCCCATGCCTTTGAGAATGATTAAATCGAACAGCTCCTACACTTGATATAAAATTAACAAAAATAATATTTTGATCTTTAATGTTAACAGATCACAATCAGCCAGCCTCGAAAGACTAATTAGAATTCACGATCCGAAATTAGGTACAATGTTGTAAGTTTCGGCACGGCCTAAAGGTTCGACCCTTTTTTGGCCGAAACCGAAACTTCGGCCGAAACATGATTTGTAGGCCGAAACCGAAACTTCGGTCGGAGACTTGTTTTTGAACGTGCGTATATAAACTAGGTAAAGTAGATCTAAAGTCAATTTTCAATACTAAAATTGTCAGTTATATTTACCTTACTTTGAATGAAAAACATGAAAAATGTCAGATTCAGATGGTTTATTTCTCAATAGTATTACATAATTTTCATTTTAATTTAATCTATATTAATAATTTCGTGCAGGGGTACGGTAGGCCCGAACGAGACCTGTCTCAAATTGAAGAACGTATAAAAATAACGATTTTTGAGTTGAACATATGTATCCGCAAAATTCGGATTGTCGCGTATTTTGCATTTAAAAGTGTTAATTTGATGACAAAACGTCGGCCATATTGCCCACAGACTATATTGCTATATTAAATTTGTTGGTTGACAGTGTCGGCTACGTTCGAAAATCGTGAACTATTTTTGCGTCCGGTATGTTGGCCGGGTTGCTGGGCTGCGTTCTGGGTGATGGGCCATCATCGCCCATTGTGTGGATTCGGCTAGCCGCGTCTGCAGCGTTTTGTTTTTGTAGTTTTCAAGCGTTCTATGCACCTATCAGCCTAGCTAGCACGATAACTTATACCGTCACGTTATATGGGCGAAATGTATTAAAACGTCACATAAAACGTAACGGTATAACCTATCGTGCTAGCTAGACTGATTGTCACAACAACCGCCTTCAAAGCGAATGTATGGGGCCTGTTACATGGATTCATATCACGATAAGTATCACGTGAATATTAAAGCAGAATCCATACAAATTTGAAAACTGCGATAATATTGACACCCCAGTATTGTGATAATATTAATCGTGTAAAGGACACCACTTGAATGTTTGCTGAGTCTGTCCGCCATCTTAAAGCTGCGTCTCTATTTTGTTTGTGACAAACTACTAGGTGACTTATGGCTTTTAAATGTCTAGCAAAATTCTATCCCTATCTCGCTCTATCTTATAACTTAGTGGTACTGGGGGACTAATCCGAAATTCGAAATCCGAACTTCGTATGGTGCCGTCCCTTTCACTCATATAGTCTATGACAGGAGAGTGAAAGGGACGGCACCATACGAAGTTAGGATTTTGAATTTCGGAGTAGACCCTCAGCTCATGCCGTTCGCCGCGCTCGGACGTTAGAGGCGCTACTGCGAACCGAAAACGAAGTATCTGCCTCTCTCGCACATGTATATTCGAACGACAAAGAGGAAGATAGTTCGTTTTTGGTTCGCGGTAGGCCTTCAAGCGTCAACTTTAAAACGAATAGGGTATTTTACTATACGAGAAATAAAATTCAAAATGTAATAAAAACCAGCCAAGTGCGTCGGAGTCGCACACTGAGGGTTCCGTACAACTAAAAAACAAATGTGATTTATCAATATATTGATATTTTTGGTAAAAAATACTTCATAATAAACATTATCATTTAATTTCAAGTTCATAGGTCGATGGGAAGCTAAAAAATTATATGTGTGACAGACAACACACGGAATGTTCTTTGACTTTCTTCGACCGTCCGCCATGCTCGGACTAAGGTGCTACCAACCGAAAACTAAATATATATGCCTCTCTGTCGCACTTGCATATTCGAGCGCGGAGAGGGAAATACTTCGTTTTCAGATCGTGGTAGGCCCTCTGGTCTGACGGCTCCTATTCCTGGATGGTGCGCGTATCGGAATGTGAAATACCTTTGGCAAAACGGAACAAGTTGTTAAATAGCTTCCATTAATTGGAGAAAATATTACCAACTGTTATTATTATCACGTGAAACACTGAAGCAACATATTGAAGCAACATTCATAGGGGCCTGTTACATGGTTATTATTATCACGCGATATACTCATATCACGATCCGTATCACGTGCAATGAATATTGAAGAAAATCCATACGATTTTGAAAACCACGATAATATTGACACACCAGTATTGTGATAGTATTAAGCGTTTAACAGACCCCATACAATTTTAAAAATCGCGATAATATTGAGTGTAAAGGGCCCCACTAAATAGAATTTGGCGGAGAATAGAGAGCTGCTATCGCGAAACGAAAACGAATGAACATCGTGTATTTCCCTCTGTGTCGCTCGAATTTGCAAGTGCGACAGAGAGGGAGATACACGAACTTCATTTGTTTTTCGCGTTAGCAGCTCTGACTTCGCACCAAAAATACTGACTGGCACATCAATATTTAACAATGCACATCTGAATTGAATTTTAATGAACGATTAGTATTTTAGCTATACAAATCAGTACTGATTACGGTGTCAAATTTTTTATGTGCCTTTAAATACTACCCTTATAAAAATGCTTAGGATTAACTTGCAAAGATACTAGCCTACTAGATAATAGAGCCTTTGCCCGTGACGTCGTTTGCGTAATCTTTTAATTCCATTCCATACTTTTATTCCCAATCCAGACTACAGACTATATATTTCTATACGATTCGAAGTTTCATCATAATCCGTTGTTGTAATGTTTTTATTTTATAAATTTTTGTACACTATTTCTTTCGTCGTTTGCATAACTGTCACGAATAAATGTTTTGTTTATTTCTTTCTTATTTATTTCACCCGAGCGAAGCCGGGCTTTCATCTGGTATTAGAATAAAAATGTTTGTCCATCGTGTTCCTGAATGATTAAAATCTGGTTACACGTCTAAACCTACGAGTATGTATACTTTTGATAACCAGTGATCGTAACTTTTTTAGCATTATCGGCGCAGCGTAGTGGTGTTAACGGAATTGGGATAAATGATTTAAATTCTTATGATTCACTAGCATTAATAACGTTAATCGTTTAAATTGTATTTGTCCACACCACTACGCTGCACCGAAAATGCTACAAAAGTTACGATCACTGTTGAAAACCTAAGGGTCTGTGAGCTGATGACCCTGCGTGAATTTTTTAACCGACTTCAAAATTTCAAAAGAGGAGGTTATCAATTCGGTTGTATGTTTTTTTTTTTGTTTTTTTTTTTTTTAATATTTGTTAGTCCATAACTCCGTCATTTCTTAACCGATTTGGAAAATTCTTTTTTTGATTGTAAGTATATATATCCAAGTTGGTCCCGTTTTTTTCAAAGGCAGTTCTGATGATGGGATCTATGAGAAATTGAGGGAACTCCTCAAATCTTTAAGGCAAACATATAGTGATTTTTGTGTTTTTATCAACAAGTCAAGCATTTTCATCCAAAAATGTGACATTGGATGAAGTGGAACTGCTCATGATGACCAGAACAGAACTCTTCAACGACGAAAAGTTCACGTTTGGCGATTTGTCCTCCTAGCTGTGTTTGTTAAGCAATTTCTATTTTCACGTTTAATTTTTGTCATGCTTGATTTCTGATGATGGGATCCATGAGGAATTGAGGGAACTCCTCAAATCTTAAAGGCAAACATATAGTGATTTTTGTGTTTTTATCAACAAATCGAGCATTATCATACAAAAATGTGACATTTGATGAAGTGGAACTGCTGATGATGATCAGAACAGAACTCTTCAACGACGAAAAATTCACGTTTGGCGATTTGTCCTTCTAGCTGTGTTTGATAAGCAAGTTCTATTTTCACGATTGATTTTTGTCATGCTCGAGTTCTGATGATGGGATCCATTAGGAATCGAGGGAACTCCTCAAATGTGAAAGGCACACAAATAGTGATTTTAGTATTTTCATGATCTAATCAAGCATTTTCATTCATCAAAAGTGACATTTGATGAAGTGGAACTGCTGATGATGATCAAAACGGAACTCTTCAACGACGCGTAGTTCACGATTGGCGATTTGTTCTCTTCGTTTTGTTTGTCATGCAAGCAAGGTTTTTTCATGATTCCATGAGGAATTGAGGGTACTTAGTCTTCTACCATTATAAACATATATTATAGCCATTTTTATTTTATTGTATATCTATCTAAGAGTGCACCATCTAAGTATAATAATCTTTTACCGGCCTCCCCCATTGAAGTCGGTTTTTTTTTCTTAACAATTATTTACGTTAACAACTTGAATAGCTATGCTATTATAAAAAAATGATCGAATAATGAATAAAAAGATGCATATTAATTACCAAGAAAATATATTCAATAACACTTAACCAAAATAACTTAAATAATATTAATCATAATCATGTCAGAAAGATGTCCACTGCTGGACATAGGCCTCCCTCAGAGACAACGACCGGTCATAGGCCGCCCGCATCTATTCTATAATATGAAACTAATTTAAATCTAAAACAGGTTCTTGACGCATTGTACCGAGGATGCTGGCGGCATTTCATCGCTGTATCGCAAAACTGATAAGTTGTGCGAGGAAGTCGCCAGCTGTTCAACCAGACGCTTCGCAATTTCACTAAATAACTTGTGCGCACTGGGACCCCATGTACCTAGAGTTTTGATACCCCTAAGTAGACTTGTGGTATTTTCAGTTTCATTGTCGTTTGAGGAGTTTTGCTGGTTTTCTTATTTTTACACCACGCCAGTAGCATACAGGCATACGGTCTTCCTGATGATAGTAGACCTGATGGTTCCTATGGACGCTTTTCACCCTTACCCAACTCAGTCACATCGTAAATTATACATTCATAATCTAGGTATAGCCCGAAGAATTACCAACCTTAAGTGTCAGTGGGTGGGTCACATTGCCCGACGAACCGATGGCCGCTGGGGCCAACCACGTAGGTACCGGACGTCGCAGCGTTCGAAGGCCCCCACGAGATGGGCTGATGACCTGGTTAAGGTCGCGCGCCTGTTGCGCCTGTTTGCCATAGTAGTGATTTAAATATGCTAGCAGGCATAGGTAAATTTGACGTCATGCCACTGGTGTATATTTTAATAAATAATAACAACAGAACATTGCAAAATAACTAAAATCGTAAAATCAGCCAAATCTTCGACATAATGCAAGCTGTACAGTTTACGAAAACACGTGTAGAATATAAAAAACCGGCCAAGTGCGAGTCGGACTCGCGCACGAAGGGTTCCGTACCAGAAAAAAAACGCCAACAACTACTCTGTTGTATGGGAGTCCCCCTTAATTATTAATATTATTTTGATTATAGTATTTGTTGTTGTAGCCACAATAAAAATACATACAAATTTCAACTGTGTAGCTATTACGGTTCTTGAGATCTAGCTCGTCGAGTGATAGCCATGAAAAAGGGCTAAAATATCACGTTTTTTTGTATGGGAGCCCCCCTTAATTATTATTATTATATTGTTTTTAGTGGGGGTTATTTTTAGTGGGGAATGGGCAGCAGCATTCCTAGAGTGGAGATACTGCGATCGCCAACCCGCATGCCAAGCGTGGCGATTATGGCATTTACCCCCTATGAAATTGGGGGCGGCCTATGTCCAGCAGTGGACGTCCTAGGGCTGATGTGGTATTGTTTTTAGTATTTGTTGTTATAGCGGCAACAGAAATACACAATCTGTGAAAATTTAAACTGTCTTGTTATTACGGTTCTTAAGAGGGTACAAACATTTCGTTACAACTCATCATAGTCGCGATCGCCTGCGAGCGGCCATGATTACCACCCACACTACAATGTTTACTGTGTGCGTGCGGTTCGAGTGACGCCGGTTGAACCGACACATCTTGATCATTGTTATACTTTTACTTTATAGTGAGCTAGGAAAAAATAAAATCTGATGAGTTTTACATGTTATATTTTATTAAGGCGACGCATTGATAAACAATTAAACTCGAATAGAGCCCTCTTACCCTTTCCCCGCATCTACCCCTGTATTTTTACGCGGCTTGCGATCGCGGAGCGCCGGCCGGACAGAGCCCGGTCGTTCGACTCGTGCGCTGCGCGGCCGCGCGCTGGAACATAGACGTCCAAGGAGATTCTATGCTTTCACATTTATTTAAATATTTTTTAACTATACATTACTTTTTGGAATTTACAATGCTGGTACGGATTAGGTTGTATAAGTCTAATTGATAATTTTTTGATTGTCGAATCCAAAAGTTGATTTAATTTGCGGTAGGGTAAAGTGCAACAAAAAACATCCTTACTCTTTAGGGGTAACTTATAATAATAAACACTAACTTATGATCAAATTAAATGATCTCACGGTCAGCTACATAAATATGCATACACTTGTATTTATATTCGAACCTTATTTCCCTTCCCTTTTTTAAAACCCAGTTTCAATCTAAGAAAATTAATCTTTTTAAGGAAACTTACGGCGATATTGTTTTTTTTTCAGCTCCTTCAATAAGGCTGAATGTTGTTTATCGAAAAGGATGTCTCTTGTCCGCCTGTTCTTTTTAAATGGCACGAACAGCATGTACTTTTCCATTTTTCTGTCGTAATGTTGTATTTCTATCAAAAGTATACTGAACACCAAATACCAGTGTGGGTTTAGAGGATAATCTCGAATTAATTTGACTGTGGTAACCCTCACAACTGTTAGTAGTGCGATGAGTGTCTCCCGCACAACTTATCAAATTGTGGTTCCTGTTATACCATGTTTCATGGAAGTAATCAAAAAATAATTTCATTTTCTGCGTGGCAGGAGCAACATTTTTAATAGCCTTTCAAGCTTGTGACATAAAAGTGTGTGGAAGTAAAACTAAATTAGAGCAAATTCTTGCAATGTTTCTTGCACTCCTATCATCACTAGAAGGTTTTCGGACCCTTGCTATTTTCAGCACTTTTCCTTCCTCCAGATGGCTTTATTAAAGTGTTGATAATTTAAATAATAACATCCAGATAATTTAACGTTTGGAAAAGTCGATTTAACGGCATTGATCTGGGCAACCTCGTAATCACACTTAAAGGACTTCATGACGACAGCCAGTTTTTCTTTTATTAATTTAAATAATCTCATGTACGTTTTTTGTGTTTTATTTGGCAGAAATGCGTATATAACAGGGAATATGTTTACTGTTGTTTGGTCCGAATATATGTCTAGATGAATAATATAAAGCTGACTAAAAGGACGTGGAGCTGTTTTGAATGTGCAGTCACCACTGTAACTACACAAATTTGATGATTTTATTGCCGATACCTCCTCAGGTATTTTCTTTGGGATTTTGATGTTTTCTTTTTTCTTGTAAACAAGCGAATTCGTGCCCAAGTAGTCTTTTCGTGTAGTAGTTTTTCCGCCCCAACGGCCATTGGTTCTACGTGCTATGTGCCCTGGCCCACTGCCACTTAAGTTTAGCGATGTGGAGGGCTATATCGGTCACTTTGGTTCTGCTGCGGATGGCCTCATTCCTGATGCGATCACGCAGAGAAACTCCCAACGTAGCTCTCTCCATTGCCCTTTGGGTGACTTTGAGCCTTCTTATGAGGCCCATAGTAAGCGACCACGTTTCAGTGCCATATGTCATCACTGGCAACAAACACTGGTCAAAGACTTTCGTCTTGAGACACTGCGGAATATTGACGAAAAGATGTGCCATAGCTTCCCGAACGCTGCCCAGCCGAGTCGGATTCGACGATTAACCTGCTCTTTCTCGAAGTTGGACCTACCTAACTGGATAGTCTTTCCTTGGTATATGTAATCGTCTACAACTTCGAGCGTAAAGTGTCCGATTGTTACGGGAGTTGGTGCGACATGGGCATTTGACATGATCTTCGTCTTGTTCATGTTCATCCTTAGACCAACTCGCTCAGAGGCTTTACTGAGGTCATTGAGCATTGTACTTAAATCCTCCAAGGTCTCAGCCAAGACTACTATATCGTCAGCAAACCGAAGGTGAGTGAGGTACTCTTTATGCTGATGCCTAGCCTTATCCAGTTTAGAGTCTTGAAAACATCCTCCAGTGCAGCGGAGAACAGTTTAGGAGAAATAACATCTCCTTGCCTAACTCCCCGCTGCAATGGAACAGGCTTTGAGTTCTGGTCCTGAAGTTGGACTGACATAGTGGCGTTCTCGTACAAACACTTCAGCACTTCGATATAGCGGTAGTCCACTTGGCACCGCTGGAGAAATTGTAGTACAGCCCGAGTTTCAATCGAATCGAAGGCTTTTTCGTAGTCCACGAACGCTGAACCGAGGGGCAGGTTATACTCCTCAGTCTTCTGTATAACCTGACGGAGCGTGTGGATGTGGTCTACGGTGCTAAAGCCTCTTCGGAAACCGGCTTGTTCGGGAGGCTAGAAGTCATCTAGCCTGCGTGCGAACGGTTCGTAATGACTCTTGAAAACAGCTTATAGACATGGCTCAGAAGTGAGATTGGTCGGTAGTTCTTCAGTAAGACGTTGTTACCCTTTTTGAAGAACATTACCACCACACCTCTTTTCCATGCCTTTGGAATTTTCCCTTCCAGTAAGACGGAGTCGAACAACTTCTGAAGGGCCCTAAGGACCGGTTTTCCACCCGCCTTCAGGAGTTCAGCTGTAATTCCGTCTTCACCGGGTGCCTTGTTGTTCCTCAGCTGTTTAAGAGCCATTCTAATCTCGTACAGGCTGATGTCCGGGATATCTTCGGTATAGTGCCCGGTTAATCTAGCTCTAGGGTCTTCCACCAGACCAACTGCGGGTCTGCTAGTTGACGTGTATAGCTGTCCATAAAAGCACTCTATCTCACTCAGAAGCCCAGGTTTGGACGAAACGATTCTACCATCCTCGGTTTTTAATCTAGCGAGCTGGCTCTGCCCAAAACACAGATCTCTTGAGAAAACTTTAGAGCCCTTATTTTGCTCGATGGCCCTTTTCTACACGGTTTGTATTGAATTGAAGTTTAAAATTCAGAAATAATCAAGGTGATGTACATTAATAAATCCATTGAATGATTTTTAGTTTGAACAAGAGTCGTCTAAGTGTGTTTGAGTTATTGCCGAAAATCTGTCTTGCCCAAACAATAGGGCGCAAGTGCCGCGAGTTTCCTATGAAGATACGATCTTTTTTGAAGAGAAAATTCACGAGGGGTATATGCCATAATCGCCACGCTTGGCATGCGGGTTGGCGATCGCAGTATCTCCACCGCACTCCAGGGATGCTGCTGCCCATCCCCCGATGGTCTTGGTCGTAGTTTTAGGACATACCCGGGTCCAACATACATACATACATTGCAAGTTAAATAAAAGCTTGTAATATAAGTAGGTATTATAATACCTTTAAATTAGTTTATAAGTACCTACCTATCTCCCAAATACTAACCTTTCTAAGGACTTATCTGACATAGTTTCGATTTCGCGTAAATCCGGAGACGACTCCATGGCTTTGCCTTGTTCTAATTATTGTTTTCTAAAATAGGCAAATAAAATTTATTATTGCTTTACTTATAAATTTAAAAGAATATTTTGTCAGTAGAAACATCTCGGTTTAGTATACACGAGTTTAAAAAAACGATTTATTTTATAATTGGAACATTATTTAGTTTGGCAAATAAAGTTATTTTGGGAAAATTACTTAAAAAAATTACATTGCTCAATTGAACAAGCCTTCCTTTTTTTTAGAGATCTTCACCAATTATTTCATTATTTTTAAATGAATAAAATACCACTTTAAATCAAACAGTATCCATAACGCGTGGGAGCTCGCCTAGCACAGGCCCAACGCTGACAGTAGTCGATAGCGGACTGAGGGGGCACTGATTGCATAGAAAACACGCGGGCGGCTAGCTGATACCGTAAGGGCGTATGCGACAAAACAGTCTTTTTCAGTTTAAATAAAAACCATTGGTAATTTCATAAAATCCTTTTACAATATTGAAGTGTTTGTTTAGACAAATTTAAATGGAAAACTAAGAGACTTTAACAAGTGCCGTTGATCTGTAAAATGCAAATCTCTGTTTTTAAAGAGGTTTAAAAGAGAATTATTTTTGTGTTATGAAAGTTATCCAATCATGTAAAGCTTTTACAAAAGTAAAGCCAAAGATACTATGGATCATATAAAAAATAATCGGGTTCGTATGTTTCTTGGTTGCGGAGAAAAATTATAATCCCTGTCGCCAATATTTTCAATTCGTCGTCTTAAAATTATGTACGCACTTATTAAGTGTCTCGTAGGTACGTATGTTACTAATTGGCATTGACCAACTGTTTCTCCCATCAACCATTCCGGGGAAAAGACATTTCTGATAAAAGAACTTTAATTTTGGCTCCATTTTGCCCTTCCAAAACCGGTCAGCTTTATTAATTCTTTCAGTCTTAAACTCTGCTCCTGTCCATACCGCAAATAGACATTTATTTTTTGGCTGAAAACGAAATAAAGTTTTTGTTAATCATTTTAATTTTATTCACGTTTTTCCATGACATCAAGAGTATTAAATAGTATTATAGCCGCGACTTTGCTTAAGGAGTACGAGTAAACGTGAGACTTAACGAGTTGCGCAGAGCAGAGCTGGTGTTAGCTCTCCTTTTGCAAACCTGGAAGAAAATGTTATAATTTGTACAGAATAACCTAGACAAAGAGAAAAGCCTACCATTAAGACCTTTTGATAAAAAAATAAATTATACATCACATCTTTACAAAATGAAACCGGCCAAGTGCGTGTCGGACCACGCACAAAGAAGGGCTCCGTACCAACACCTCCTAATATATGTACATTTAGAACCACTATACAATACATTGAATCAAAAAAGGTCGTATCTTGTATCTTCATAGGAAACTCACGACACCTACGCCCTTTTGTTTTGGCAAGACAGTTTTTCAGCAATAACTCAAAAACCATTTAACCTATCTTGTTCAAACTAAAAATCGTTGAAAGTATAACCCATCAAAAACATAAATGTGAAAATGGGAGCCAAGTTCAATGTTAAGAATATGCGATGCTTGGTGGTCGTCTTCACCGACAAAAGAATTGCGATCTAAATGGGTGCTAAGTTCCTTAGATTCTCTGAAATGGTGCCAAGTCCGGCACTACATTGTTTCCAGTAAAACTAATTTACTGCGGCTTAATGCATTTTGAGCTTTAACTTGGCAGTTTTCTTAAATATCCAACAACTTTTATGGTATTATAACATACTGCATAGAAAAGTGCCATTTTCACATTTATGTTGATGGGATATCATTACTTTTTGTCAGTCTTCGCCAAACGGTAAAAAAAGTAAAAGTAGTTTATTCTTCAAATTAGGCATATTACATGCACCTATGAACGTTAATAAACTACCACCGTGCTTTTTAAAAGCGAAGGCACGTGTTACTATACAAAATACCCAAATCGCTATAGGTGCACCTTAAATATTTGAAGACTTCGAAGAGTTCCCTCGATTTCTCTAGGACCCTATGATCAGATTCTTACTTGATAACTATGGGACCACCCCTGAAGTATACCGTTTCAAACAAAAAAATAATTCGTAATAATCGTTGGTGAGATATTAGCGGTCAAAGTCGTAAAAAGTGTGTCCGTACAATCTAATTTGAGAGTGACGTCACGATTGGCAACACACACTGTGTACGCTCGCGTAAACTATCTAATAATATTGTTTAGCTACTTAGTTTATCCCGTTGTACGGTTTCATTGTGTGCGTCTGTGTACGATAACGCAGGATTAGTGTTTGCAACCTGCTAGACGCCTATTTGTGGATTTTATTAAGTTTTTAATTTGTGTACATCGACTATATCATTTTATGTGTGTGGGTAGGTGGATATACTTGCATAAAATAAAAATCAGCTGTGTGTATCAAGTGTTTATTTTAAATAGTTAATTGATTGAATTCGGAATTCATAATGAGCAAGTGTATGGGATGTGGAAAGTTCCTGTCACCCAAGGTTGCCGCTGGCTGCACCATGTGTGCCAATATGTACCATAAGCCTTGCGTTGCCATGACTGAGAACGAAGCTGTTCCTCGAGACTGGGTCTGCCCTGACTGCAGGGCTAAGCAGAAAAAGACCGACAACAGCTCCACTCCGGTTGGCAAGTCCAAAGGCGCCAATGTTGCGCTGGTTGCGGGAGCGGCTCTGGCGTCCGGGGTCCCCTTGCCCTTCACGAGTAAGGACTCTGAGGTTTGCGCGCTTCGTCGAGAGCTCGGCGAGTACATGGCTGAGCAGCGGGAGTTCCGCGCGGAGATCAGAGCTTCGCTTAAATCTATAACAGACCGCATGGATGAGGTCGAGCGAAGACTCGAAGCGGTCGAGAGGAAGGAAGCGGAGGCGCCGACGTCCGGCGCTGAGGTCGACGAACTGCGGCAGACTGTAGAGCGACTCCAGCGGGAATTGAGCGAGCGCGACCAGGATGCCTTACTCTCCGATCTCGATATCGGGCATATCCCGGAGGAGAGGGGAGAGAACGTGGTGCACACGGTCACCGTCTTGGCCGCCAAGCTAGGTGTCCCACTGGAGCCGCGCGACGTGGTGTTCGCCGAGCGGGTCGGCCCGGTGGGGGTGGAGGCCGCGGGTCGACCGCGCCGCGTCGTCGTGCGGCTCGCGCGCCGGCAGCTGCGGGACGACCTGCTGCGCGCCGCGCGGGTGCGCCGTTCCTTCACCTCCGCTGACACCGGCCTGCCGGGCGAGCCTCGCCGCATCTACGTCAACGAGAGGCTCACACGCGAGAACCGTCTGCTCTTCCATCGAGTCCGCGAGGAATGTCGGAAGCAGCACTGGAGATTCGCGTGGACGAAACGCGGCAGGGTCTACGCCCGCCAAGGCGATGGTAATCAGGCGTTTGCTATCCGTTCGGATGCGGATTTCCTTCGTGTTTTTAGGCCCGCCACAGTTTGAGACAGTAGTTGTCTTAATCACCTCCTTATTTTGTAATTTATTAATCAACATCATCTTTTTTGTGTCTTTCGATTCCTTTTTAATTCAGCATCGCAATGTACGAGTAATTACTTTAAGCATATCGTTACCTCACACTTATTTACAACTGTCTATTTACATTTATAAAATATTTACTGTGTTTGTATATGTTATATTCTCTCTTACTATGGCATCTTGTAAAATATATCTATTTATCTGTATTGTTTCTTTGCATCTTGTAAATGAACCATGCATTATATGCAATGGTTAATAAAACACTTAAAGTGGGTTTGTATAACGCAGGTTCCCTTAGCACTAATCACGACGATTTTGTATCTGCTGCTACGCGGCAAGATGTTGATGTGCTTGCTATAAACGAAACCTGGTTACGAGCAGGTGAAGAAGGTCGGGCGCCCGTGCTTCAAGGGTACAGGTTGCGGCACATTCCTAGGCCAATGGGTGCGCGGGGTCGCGGGGGAGGTGTCGGCTTCTACATTAAACGCAACTTTACTGCTCGCACATGGAAGCACCCCGTAGACCCCCTGCACAAGTCTGTTGAGCAAATGTGGGTGACTTTGACCCTCAATGGAAAGAAGCTGGTCATTGGGACGGCGTATCGGCCTCCTTGGTTGGGTGTTGACTTATTCTTTGACGCTATCTCTGACTCCATTAGCTCTATCCCTAATTATGACCATTTAATATTCCTGGGTGACGTAAATGTTAATTTATTAAATAGCAATAGTACTGACAGTATTAAATTTAACAATTTTCTGCTTAGTTTTGGTTTGCTCCAGTTAGTAGCACAGCCAACTCACTTTACAGCCACTAGTCAGACGCTACTTGACGTGGTCTGTACTGACCTGCGGGCAAAAAAAATAACTGTAGAGCATGTTGGTTCTCTTTTTGGGCACTGTCTAGTTGTGTGTCATTTTAATGTTAAGTATGAGAAACCTAAACCTTATAGCATAAGTTATAGACCTATAAAAAATATCTGCCTTAGTAACCTGGATGCGGACTTGCAGGGTGTGAGGTGGGACCTTATTTCAAACCTGCCTAATGTTAATGATATGGTCAGTGCATTAAACCTAGTTATAGTTGAACTATTTAACCTTCACGCACCTATTAGATCCGCTGTAGTTCAGGCACGCTCTCATCCATGGATTACTGATACTGTCAAACGCATGATGCGGCTCCGAGACGACGCCGCGGCGGTTTACCACAGCAATCCGTGTGACGTGAAAAGGAAGTATTATAAGGATCTAAAATCTATTGTTAATAAAGCACTGTTTCATGAAAAATCAGCATACTTTAGGCAGAACATTAATAACAAAATTAACGACCCCAAATCTCTTTGGAAAAACTTGAAGTCTACTATACTATCAAGAAAGAATACTGAACTGCCGTCATCCTTCAATGATCCTACTATTATAAATAATCATTTTTTGAGCTTACCTGGTACTTCAGGAACATCAATTTCACAACTCACTTTCTTCGAGTTCCACAGGTACAGTGGCTCAGTATTTCATTTAGAACCTATTAGCCCAGATCAAATGTACAGAATACTAAAAAATATAAAATCTAATGCTGAAGGTGATGATGGTATTAGCTTAAATATGATTAAATTAACACTCCCCCACACTGTAGACATTATTACTAAGATTATAAATTCTTCCTTTCTAACATCTACCTTTCCTGACCAGTGGAAGGTTGCAATTGTTCATCCTCTGCCTAAAAATTTAAATCCCTGTGAGCTTAAAGATCTCAGGCCGATCAGTATATTGCCTTGTCTCTCAAAAATTATGGAAAAAGCTGTGTGTCAACAACTTACAGATTACCTAGAGAGTAACAATGTACTACCGGACGTTCAGTCAGGTTTTAGAAAGGGACGAAGCACTGTGACTGCCTTGCTGGATGTCACTGACAATATACTGTGTGCTCAAGATCAGGGAATGTGCACCCTACTGGTATTGCTTGACTTCTCAAGGGCTTTCGACTGTCTAAATATTGATATATTACTATCCAAACTTAGTTACTACGGCTTTGACAGTAATGCATTGCGGTGGTTTAAAAGTTACCTCAGTAACCGCACTCAGTGTGTCAAAATCAATCAACATGATGGCACTACACTGTCTTCGGACCGGGTATGTCTTACTAGGGGTGTCCCACAGGGGTCTGTTATCGGCCCGATCCTGTTCATTTTATACACCGCTGATATAGGATCACACATTACACACTGCAAGTTTCACATCTACGCCGATGACATACAGGTTTATATCTCATGCAAGCCCTTTGAAATTAATAGTGCTGTAGAGAAACTGAATCATGATCTCAGGCAAATAGCTTCCTGGGCTGCCGCAAACTGCTTAGTACTCAATCCTGACAAAACGAAATATCTTGTTTTTGGCAGCAAACAACAGTTAGCTTGTATTAGGCCTACAATAGATATTAAGTTGATGGATATACCCATTGAGCGTGTGTATGAAGCACGCAATCTGGGCCTCCTGTTGGACTGTGGCTTGCGCTATGAGAAGCATATTGCTAATGCAGTCAGTGGCTGTTTTTATAAACTTAAAGTGTTATATAGAATAAGGCCCTACATCACTGAAAGTTTACGTATAGAGTTAGTGGAGTCACTTGTTTTATCTAAACTCAATTATGTTGATACTGTCTTTGGTCCAAGACTTCTTGCAAAGACAAAAAAGCTCATCCAACGAGTCCAAAATGCCTGTGCACGCTTCTGTTTTACTATTCCATTGAGAGCTCATGTCACACCTTTTCTGAACAAGCACAGTGTTCTCAAAATGCACCACCGTCGTAAGCTTCATTTGGCCTGCTTGCTCTTCGGAGTACTTAAGTACAAAGCTCCTTTATATCTCTTCGAAAAGCTGTCCAGCACCAGGATGCGTGGTGGCCGGCAGTGTGGGTTGCAGTTGCTAACCCCCCGCCATGCATCGGCCGCTTTCCGTGGTAGTTTCCGATATGTAGCGACCAAGTGCTGGAACAATGTCCCACCTCCGTTTCGATGCCTGCAACATATTCAATCGTTTAGATCCAATTTGAAGAAGTTCATGCTCAAACATCAAAGAAAAGAGGAAAATTGCAGATTAGAAACTAGTTGCTTTTAAAATATTCAACAGGTTTTATTTTACTTACTGCTGGGGTATGCACCTTTTGCATAATCTGCATTGCGATGTTGATGTTGTAGTGTTTCGTTTTTGTGATTACGAGGCAGATGTTCATTCATTTATTTGTGTAGTTTTTAAGTCTTGTTATGTTATGCCATTTGCCACTAGTTTATTAATTAGCGCTGTATGTAATTAGGCACTGTATTCACATAGTATTTTTGTATGTTTTAGCAAGTTGTACTCGTACTTATTGTTTATTGTATATTTTCCGGGATAGTGACGTGACGATGACGCCTCCATGTCATAATAAAATAATTCCGCTGGCGCTAGTTGCTACAGACTCTAGAGGCGTAGCTATAGGTAGTCAATTTTATGGTCGCGTTCACGATTCTCGTGAATTTTTATTTGTACGTTTTATTTAGATTCTTTTTTAATTTTCTCGTATAAGTATGTATAATAGCTTAATAATATTATTTGTATTACTGATTATGTATATCTATTTTTTGTGTTTTGTCTATCGTGCTGTCACTTGGCTCCAGAGGAAGACCAGCGCTAGCCTGTGGCTAGCACATGCTGATTTGGGGCCATTTCGTGGCTGTTTTATGTGTTATTATGTTTTTGTGTTTTGTTCTGTATTGCCATGAATAAATTTATTTCTTTCTTCTTTCTTTCTTTCTTAATTTCCATACGATGAAGTTTAAAATTATGACAAAAATCAAGATAATATACATTAGCAAATCCCTTCAACGATTTTTGGTTTGAACAAGATAGGTTTAACATTTTTTGAATCATTGCTGAAAAACTGTCATGCCAAAACAAAAGGGCGAAAGTGTCGTAAGTTTCCTATGAAGATACTATCGTATGTGATTAAATGTATTATATTGTGGTTTTAAATGTAGATTAGGAGGTGTCGGTACGGAACCCTTATTGTGCGTGGTCCGACACGCACTTGGCCGGTTTCATCATTTCGGGACACGGATTTTTTCTTTAAGCCCGACCGACGATTACGTCTACGGTAAAACACACGTTCACATCGTTTCAATTCCAAAACTTTGATGGACTTTTGTCAAAGTTGGTCTTATTGACCGAGCGAGCGAACGGAGCGAAGCGTCTCCGTCTCAGGTTTCGACAAAAATTCTTTCGTATGTCTGAGTCTGTCTGTCCGGATTTTCTCCTGCACAGGTCGCATTTCTCATCAGAAATGTTATATAGAATTTTTTTAACGAGTCAGTTTTCGGAAATTTTGAAATTTGAAAAAATATACAAAGTTTTATCGTATGTATGTCCGAATGTTCTTCTCTACAGGTCGCATTTCTCGGTCGAAATTTTGACATCTAAAAAAAATGCGAGGTCTACAGCTCACGAAGCCACTAGTATAAGTTGGTTTGAAGCTTACCGGTGTTAAATGCCACGACAGCAGCGTGATAACAAGCCGAGAATGATTTATTTAAAGAAAAAAATTATACGTTTGTAACTTACATAATACCTAGGCAGTATAAACATAAATAATACGTATGAAAAATATTTGGTAGCATTGTGACTTACCTTTTTGCTTGTCTGGCCGCAGTAGTATTGATTTTTTTCGTTTCAAATAATTTGCGTTTATTGCCCATTTCTGAAATAAGCTTCTGTGAATAATGTAATTTTTGTTAAAATATTTTATTGCTGACTACTTTTTTCGACAATCGTCAACTACTTGTTGAGACGGTCCGAATAAGTTCAAACACGACGTGTTTATCTTGTGTAGTTTAGAAGTTGCCATGGCCACCTTCTGTCTACATCGTCAGATCAGCTCGGAGGTACCATGATAATGTATTGTTATCTAACTTACATAAGTATGCCAAATTTCAGCTTAATCCGATACCGGCAAGTAGCTGAAAAAATGATTGCAAATTTTGATGGAAATTTATTTATTTATATACTTACTTACATAAGAACAGTACAAGTTAAATAAAAGCTGTAGTCCATTAAGAAAATATAAAATATATAAACTTACTTAGCATGTAATATTACTTACCAAGTATCAATATGTAGCGGACGCACTAAAGCTCAGGCGCGTGTCGGGTACGCTCGGTCATCGACCTTTAGGCAGCGACGAGAGCGATACGTCCGTTCTTTGGGAAGGCCCGGCGCGTAATGGATCAAACGAAGTTTTCGCGCGCGGTTATGTAGTGGTTTTTAAAAAATGGACTAAATTAAATGGCTAATCTATGAGCGTTGAAAAAAATACGAAAAATAAAACAATTCCTGTAGTTTTATAATAAAATATTTTACTTCGAAAACATCATCAAATACGTGAGAAAAAAAATGTTTAATCAAACCAAATTAGACATTCCGTACTAATTTTTTTTAATAGTAAAAACGCATATTTTAGTACTATTGCGTTTGCTATGTACTAAAAGACTATATATCCTATTGAAAAAAGTAGACATTAGAACATTTTTCTAAGTTCAAAAGGGAAATATCCTAGCTAAAAGATAGCTCTGACGCGTGTTTTTGGAAAACACGTCGACAAAAACCTGGTCGTTTTAAATAACCGTTTATAGAAATAGAATTATAGCATTGCTATGGTCTAGAATAAGAGTGTATCTATACAAAACAGTAGTTTAAGTTAACAATGTAAGCATTTGAACAAAAATATGGCCTTTGAAAAAACCTAAAGTTTGCTAAAACACCAACTTTTCGTTCGTACCCTCTTAAGATACAGCCTGGTGACAGGCGGACGGACGGACAGTGAAGTCTTAGTAATAGGATCCCCTTTTTACCCTTTAGGTACGGAACCCTAAAAATAGATAAGAATAATTCTGTTTACAAAACTTTATTTATTTAAATTGACGAATTTGCATTAAAGCAATCCGTTGAAATATAAATTTTACATTCTAAGCCAGAAGGTTTGAATTGTAACAATTATATCACAAGATTAATGGCTCGTACGTAAACATTTTAACCACTTTTAAGACCCATACAAAAAAATCGAGGGGCTCCTATGCCCCAATGACCTTCGATCTGTAACTCTCCGTTTTCTCGTGTTTTTTGTTGCTTATCGTATTAACAAGAACGAAATGTAGCGAAATGGTATCCCATGTTTACTTTAAAACTCACCCATCTCACCATCTTCGAGATATATGGCATTAAACTTAATCAATTTCAGGCCAAAAAATAGTTTTTTGGTGGTAATACCTATCTTGGAAAATTAATAAAAAATTAAAATCTCTCTTGAGTTGTTACAGACGTCAATAGGGAACAGTTATATGTAGATTTCATACATATAAGTGTATAAATAACATAGTAATATCTGCATTAGGTACACAATTACACATAGGGTAATCAGGTCATAAACTTCAAAAAGCGTTTAAAAAAGCGTAAATATCTTAACCAAAAAAAAGTTCGCAATAGATATTCTCCTCGATATGGCGAATGCCTACGATAGGGTACTGCACCATATACTCCTTGATAAACTATATGGAATAGGGGTAAGGGGTGTGGTGCACATGGTTCATGTCATACCTACAGGGCCGGGAACAATGCGTGGAAGTTCAACATATCGATAAAGAAACCGGTAAAATAAAGTATGTGCGGTCAAAGACGAGACAATTGAACAACTCAATTCCTCAGGTAGGAGCCCTGACGTGTTTGTTGTTTTTAATATATATAAACGACTTGCCGAAAATGTTTAGTGAGACATGCGTCATGTTTGCCGATGATATTTCAATTTTAATTCCCAGTGACAACCACGAAAACTTGAAAAAATTACCGACCTAAAAACAGCGTTAAATGCATACTATGCATATGCCTACTTGTGTTTAAAATACGATATTCTACTTTGGGGTAATTCTACAGACATTGACGATATATTCATCCTCCAAAAAAAATGCATACGCATACTAGCCAATATCAGGAGTCCAGAAAGCTGCAAACCATACTTTATAAAATATAGGGTACTAACACTAACGTCGATATACATTTTTGAAGTATGCAAGTTTGTGAGGAAATACCCACACTTTTTTACAAAGCTAAGCGACCAACCGCGGCTCTTCGCGACAAGGTATAAAAATAACCTCTCACAAAACACCAACTCCAAATTAAAACTACATAGGACCAGTCCCAACGCAATGTCTATCAAGGTCTATAACAAACTTCCACACGAGATCAAAAATGAGGGATGTGACAGAAAATTTATTAGACTTTTAAGAGACATTTTAGTCAACAAATGTTACTACACACTTAAATAATATTTCGACTACACCTAATAGAATACTTATATAAAAAAAAACTTCGGTCTGCTCTCTATTCAACTAAACTTGCAATGCCCTCTGGGGGTTTTGCATGTAATGTAACCTTACGAATCCGGTGTAAATCAAGTGTAAAGTAGAATATGGGATCATTTGAAAGCACTAAATAAATAAATAATAAGTATTTATACCTAGTTAATGAGATGACATTGTAATGCCCTTACAGGGTAGCATGTACACTACCTCACCACTATGTAACATCATGTATTTATATGCATTGAAATTGTACATGTACACAATAAATATATAAATAAATAAAAGCTGGGCATAGTTGTCAATAAGCCGGGCATGCATGCTTTGTTGTTTGTATTGTAGATATTTTTAGTCGATGGTCAATTTGCAGAAGGCGGACAAAAGACGGACAGGCCGGACACGTGAAATTTGGCCGGACGGGACCGTAAAAAGCCGGACACCTGGCAACCATCACTGCACATGCCATTTTTGGGCAGTCGTGTAAAAAAGGAAAACAGACCAATATTGGCAACCTTGTCTTTCTCTGTCTACAAAAAAAATCGGTAAAAGATCTGTTCGCTGTCCTTATTACAGTTTCTAAATCCTAACTGAAACTAACCATGTTTGCGCAAATCCGTTATGTAAATAGTTATCAATTCCGCAAAAGTTCAACATGTTAAATTTACGTTAAGGTTATCAGTATACGAAAACAACGGAGGATTTGTATACTTTTATTACTTTTGTTCAATGACTTCTAGTTGAGATACGTACTACGGGTTATCGAGCTTAAATGTATTGTATACTTTGCCTGTGCTACAAATTTATGTGGAATGGAAATTAAAAAAGAGGACTTTGCAGGCCTAGGCAAGATTTGTATGAAATTCCATTAACTACCTCTTGTCCTAGCCGCACCTGAAACGTCATACTTCGCAGTCTATTATAAGGAACATAACATAAATATTTCATTGAGAAAAAGTATATTAATGGACTATCACATACACACATATAATCACGCCGGTTTCCCAAAGGGTTAGGCAGAGATCACGGATTTCCATTTGCTACGATCCTGACATACAACTTTCGCTTCATGAACTCTCATAACATTCTTTTTGCATGCGCGCCGATTTAGGCTACTCTTGACCTGGCCTTTCTGCAGAATATCTCCGATTTGGCCGGAGTACGTTCGCAGAGGTCTTTCCCTTCCGACTTTTCCTTCTACTCTTAGCAATACGAGATGGTGGCGTCGATTGCAAATAACGTTATTAATTGATTAACAAGAAACATCTAATATAAGCAAGGAACATGACCAATGACAAGTAACTAGTCATACTTCCTTAATTTCAGTTAAGTCCCGTGCAAACTACTAAGAAATGCTATGACTTATTTAGTTAAGGTCACTTGATGACTTTCAAGGTCAGCCGTAAATGTTTGAATGTTTTTATTATTTATTTGGTGGAAAATCTATTTATTATGTAATTATCATTGTTACTACTAGAAAGAACACAGGTTCACTTGTATGGAAACTTATATATAATTGACTTATATCAGATCAGAACAGGGCAGACTGACTGACAAATAATAAATATAAAAAGTATCAGAAAGGTACGTTGAAAAGGGCACCTAAGAAGTACTATAAAGAGATGCGTTATGCACATTCCTCCCTTTCTTATTATATTAAGCTGCCACCCAGGGTGCGCGGATTATGCCGATGCGGCCTGGAAGAACTGCCATCACTTCATCCTTGTATCCAAGAGCCTGGCGAGTTGGGATCTACCCCAGGTCCAGGACGACGTCGCCACTGGTTATGGCTCTACGCCTACATGTTGGAATGACTGTTGGCAGGTGCTTTTTTATCCAGGGCTGCCAAAACTAGTCCGCCAAACTCACTGCCTTGTGGCAGCTGCTCCACGAGACAAGATCAGAGTCTGCTTGGGCTAGTGATGTCTGGGAATCGGGCGGCCTTAAGTTGAAGCCAGTAGGAAGTGCATGGGAGTAACCGCTTCTTCGCTGTTGAGATCGACTGCGACTTACAAAATAAATGCATACTGTGTTACTATACAGGAAGAAGTCGAAGTATATTCACGTAGAGGCACTTAGAGGCACAAAACACAAATAAATATCGGGATTTTAACAATCACAATGACAGCCCGGCGCGGCGTCGATGCGCGGCCCAGACCTGTACTGTAAAATTGTACGTGATTTCATAACGATACGATATATCGTGCAGTTTTGGCGCGCGTGCGGACGGAGGACGGGCGGGGGGAGAGGTATATTGTTAAGCTGTTATTTACGGATGGTTATTGAACACATTAAAGAGGATTTACTCTATGGGTGTATGTAGATAAACATATCACATTAAAATTAACAAGAAAGCCCCGAAAGATGCCGTAAAGTAACATCGAGTATTCGTAGTATCCGCTAAACTCATTAAGGAATAAAAATATAGTGTTCCTATCTGTAAAGAACTCACGTTTCGTTGCGTGTGCCTGTGCGTGGGACAGTGATAAGCTTGTTTTAAGTGTATTATAAAAGGTCTTATATTATCCATAATCGGCTTATTATTGAAGTGGGATACAATGGGGTACTTCATTTATAGGTACGTCTCACAATAATAAACAAAATATTTTTCCACTAATCCCCATCTCACGAGATACTACTTTGTCTGTAGTCAAAATAATTAGAGTCAAAATAATAAAGACATGTTGGTGGATTCCTTGCATTCTGCGATTTAATATTGTTGTTGTTCTAACGACAGAACTAAAATTAAAACAGGTAAACATTAAGTGTACCCATTCACTTACGAGTTTTTAAGCCGATAATTCTTTGTTGGTAGCTTGTATGAGAGATGAGTTAGCTGCCCTACACTCCACGTTTTTAACCTAAGTTCCATTACTAACGCTAGATGGCGCTAAAATAAAAATATATAACAAGTTTTTATTTAATTTTAAATCTTTAATATCTTCGAAAATATTCATTTAAATTACATGCTGTAAAGGGCCATATTAATCTATATTAAATGCACGATGTATTTAAGGTACTTTACACCACACCTTGCCAAAAAGCGCGTTTTTCCGCACGCTGTGCGTCTGGAAAAACCCACTTTTTGGCCAAGTGGTGAAGTAAAATTGTGTACAAAACACGGGTCGTAAGAAAAGCAGAAAGCCCTCTCTCGCAAATTTATAACCCTCGCCTGCGACTCGGGCCTCAAACATCTGCGATATCGGCCTTTTTTTGTTATACAACCCTTGTATCGTAAATAGCTTTTACAGTACATATGGTGCTACTTTACCGCACGAGTGCGGTAATCAGCAGATTACGTGCATATGTCGAAACTTTAAAGAGGTACATATGTACGGTAAAACGTTGTACGATACACGTGCGAATAAGTAATTCGCTACGAGTGGTGATAAATTAAAACACGACCGAAGAGAGTGTTTTAAATCGACACGAGTTAGCTGCTATTTCCTGTTCTCTGCACTTGTATCGTAATGTACTATAATTGGATAAGGATTAATGCTGTATTGCTTAAAATCGCTTCGTAAATAAGCCATTATTTCTCGTAAAAAGTAAAGGATAAAAATGGTTATTGTGGGTTATCCCTAAGAGATAGACATATATCTTAGAGAAATAGCTAACTTGTTTGTTGACAATTTCAAAGTTGCCTCACCGTTGGGTCCATCCTCAAAAGGTATGTCGGCTGAAGCCGCAGGGCATCGAGCCGAGGGTGTGCTGACTCTAGTTACCGCTAAAGAAATAGCTAGTATAATTAAGCACATGTCAGGTGGAAAATCACCCGGGCACGATGGCCTCGGCATTGAACACCTTAAGTATGCAGGTGTACATCTACCGAGAATATTAGCCATGTTATTTAATTTATGTATTCGGCATACCTACCTACCACCAGATTTAATGAAAACTATAGTAACCCCAATAGTAAAAAACAGGACAGGTGACGTCTCCAACAGAAGTAACTACAGACCCATCTCATTAGCCACCATAATAGCTAAGGTACTGGATAGTGTGCTCAGCAAACACCTTGAACGGCACACCGAGTTACGTGACGCACAATTTGGATTTAGAGCGGGATTATCAACGGAGTCAGCTATATTGTGCCTAAAGCACACTGTCCAGTACTATGCTAAAGCAGACACACCAGTTTACGCTTGCTTTCTGGATTTATCGAAAGCTTTCGATCTGGTTTCGTACGATGTACTATGGCAAAAGGTGAGGCACGAGACTAACTTGCCTTCTGATCTAGTGTCCACTTTTAGGTACTGGTACGATAACCAGACGAACTTTGTAAGATGGTCAGGGCAACTTTCTGATATGTACAGGTTGGAGTGCGGGGTGAGGCAAGGGGGGTTGTCATCGCCTCTGCTCTTCAACCTGTACATGAACGGGCTGATCGATGAGCTCAGCAGTGCCGGAGTTGGTTGTTCCATTGGCGGTAAGTTTGTCAACAACATAAGTTACGCCGACGACATGGTGCTGCTGTGCCCATCGGTGAGCGCCCTACAAAAACTGATAGGAATCTGTGAGAGATATGCTGTGACTCATGGGCTTAAGTATAATACAACGAAGAGCGAGTTTCTGGTATTCAAAGCCGGGAATAAAATTTACCCAACGGTACCGCCGGTCACACTCAACGGCAAGCCACTTGCTAGGGTGAATAAATTTAAATACTTGGGTCACTGGGTAACAGATGATCTCACGGATGACCTAGACATGGAGAGGGAGCGGAGAGCCCTGGCCGTACGCTGCAATATGCTGGCTCGCAGGTTCGCGCAGTGTACCAGAGAGGTCAAAGTGACGTTGTTCAGAGCTTACTGCCAGTCCATGTACACGTGTGGCCTGTGGACCAGATACACGCAGAGGTCGTACGGGGCTCTCCGGGTCCAATACAACAATGCTTTCAGGGTGCTGTTGGGACTGAGGAAGTGTTGCTCAGCATCAGGCATGTTTGCGGAGGCTCGAACGGATTGCTTTTATTCAATAATCCGTAAACGAGTCGCGTCCCTGATGCGCAGAGTGTGGGACAGTACCAACAGCTTCCTGAAAGTGATTGCCGAACGGTGGGACAATCCCATTTTGGTTTTCTGGGTGAAAATTCACACAACATCTGGCTGCTTCAGTCCGAAAATTATGTTGTAATTATTTTTATTTTATTTATAATTAATGTTTACTAACAAATGCTAATGAGTAATGACATTCAATGTACCTACTAACACATTATGGATTGTAATATCTGAAATAAATAATATTCATTCATTCATTCATTCATATACCATCGTGGACTTTTTGTAGACCTTTTTAAGTTGTACAATACTGTATCTCGTAGGGTTCAGCCAGCGTTTGCAATGTAATGTTTACGATTGCACATTCGAAACCTCAAAAAATATCAGTTTCTCTACTATATTATGCAGTATTATACATATAAACCTTGAATAATTCTATCTATTAAACAAAAACCGCAACAAAATCTCTTGCGTAGTTTTAAAGATTTAAGCATACATAGGGACAGACAGCGGAGCGACTTTGCGTTGTACGATGTAGTGATAGTGAACAAGCCAGGGTTCAAGTATCGCATTTGTAAAAAATATAGATTTTTATTTAAAATTAATATAATATCAAAATTACATATATTTTGACCGTCATTTAACGGGAGGCTTGTATGTAATTGTTTTCCAATTTCGCAAATAACAATGTGGTTTGATATTCCTGCTACGTTTCTTCATAGAGTATTTTCATTAGAGTGAACCTAAGACATAATCATTTATTGTTACATCAGTTTCCAGGTTCAACTTTGCATGTAATTTATTATTTACTCGCCCAACATAAGATTTTATCGCCTATATGTTCGTATCTATCATTCGGATTTCTTATGTGAAGATAATTAGAGAGCTTATTATAACAAGATTTATCTTTTTAGGGTTCCATAGTCAACTAGTAACCCTTAGAGTTTTGCCATGTCCGAGGCTTTGCTTTGTGATTGTTAGTGCTAGAACGCTGCAATTTGGTATGGATATACAAGTCAATAAACCTAAATTTTTGCTTCAACCCTACGGTGTGGGGTATTGTTGGATAGGTCTTTCAAAATGAATAGAGGTCTTCATCAGTTTTTTTTTTTGAATAAGTGAATATTTTCGGAAATAATCACTCTAAAAGAAAAAAAATCGTGAACTATGGGTCCAAAAATATGGAAAAAAAAACATGAAATTAAAGCTTAATAAAGACTTTCTACGAAATTTATGGCGGACATGATCAGTTGAGCTGTTTTTGAGTTATTGTAAAAAGACTTTCTTTCTTAGTAAAAGACACGCTGCGAAGGTATTCCCTTTTGCTTTTTTTAATCGAGTTTATTGGACAACTACGGAACTCAAAACTGAGCATGGCCCGACATGTTCTTGGCCGATTTTTTAATCATCAACCAACAACGGTAATAATAATAATGTTAGTTTCTAAGTTTAATCAAAATTTTACATTCTGAAAAATATCCTGGTTGCCCTTAAAATCAGAGTCTTGATTGTCATGACACTTTGCTGACCGGCAAGTTATTTTATTAAGATCTGTATTGAAACCGTTTGATTTTGTTTAAGCTTTTTTTATTTCTTTTTCACTGAGATTGGCCTAGTAACTTTATAAAAACATATATTGCAAACTTGGTCTACATCAGGAAGGCTTCCAAGCGCGCAAAACAACAAGTGTAATATCATAAATATCCCCGGATATTCATGTTATCAATTATTTAACAAAATTAAATAATCTGTTGCAATAATTCTAATATATTTCATCGCCAGCATTCCAAAGACTATCAATTACAGCTCCGAAGATAAAAGAGCTCCATATTATATACATAACACAACCCATTTTAAACCGTAAATCCAAGTACCTAAGGTGCAGCCGCGATAGTAACGAATTTCACTGCTTTTAAAGCATTCAATAAGCTATTTAATTAGATGACTGAGCTATATACGTCAAAGGTATTTGAACACAATTAAAAGCATATTGTATTAAGTATAAATATAAGTATTCAAAGTAACCCAGGTCATTTGTAAGCTAGCGGCGGCCCCTGACACTCGTTTTTTAAGACATAAAAAAACGTTATCATTTCTTTGCTACCGTGATTGCCTTGGCCGTTCGCAACGGGCGCTATAACCGCATAATAACACTGTAATTCTCGCTGTCCTGTCAAAGTGACGTTTCATAGAGCGCGAAACGGAGCGTGTTTTTTCTCAAATTCGGAATTCTGTGAGTGACCATGAAGGAGTTAGCCGTTTCTGTATCCAGCCAGTGCGAGGCCAATGGTGTGATCGTAGCCAAAAACGGAAAGAAGTCGGAAAACGGTGAGTTTTTTTTAATAATAGTTTAAAAAATATACGATTTTTTTTTTCAATTTTCGATTCATACTAATTGTTATTTTTTACGTTTTAAGAAATAGGTGGTAAAAAGAAT
This sequence comes from Notocelia uddmanniana, assembly GCA_905163555.1. Classification (NCBI taxonomy): domain Eukaryota; kingdom Metazoa; phylum Arthropoda; class Insecta; order Lepidoptera; family Tortricidae; genus Notocelia; species Notocelia uddmanniana. Next base: position 10,143,869 of record LR991074.1, on the reverse strand, counting down.
ATTTTATCTGAAATATTGCTCTAAGCACGCAAGACTACTTACATTGTAGTAGTGTTGAAGATTAGATGATTAATGATTAATTTTATGCCTGAGAACTGTGTCTGTCTATTTGAACTTTAATTATTTCTAAGTAGTATAATTATAGGTTATTATTCGTACCTAGTAATACGACGTTTACTTATATTTGAAATTAGGTTAACTGTAATAACAGTTAAGATATTTTCCGTAAAATGTTTTGAGATAAATTACTAAACAAATAAATGATATTAACATTTAAAAAAATATTGTAAAGATTTCAATTGAGTGAATAAAATGTTCGTCCCATATTTTTTTATTAACTAACTGTATCTATAGTATTATTTACAAATGATTATTATTAAATAAGATCATATCTAAATTATTACTACATTGCTGAAAGTGAAGGTTATTATGTTTTCCTTAAAACTGTATAAATAATGCATTTAACAGTTTTGCCGTTCTTTTTTTAATTTGAACATTATAAACGTCTAAATAGGTACCGCAATGTTAAAATTATTTTATTTATTAGAAATGGATCATTGTGGTTACACTCATACGAAGCATGCGTGATTTATGCATAATAGAGATACACAAATTAAAAAGATAATTAATATGGCTTTATAAAATGTTTAAATTGTGACTATCATTCAAAACTAAATTTACCAGAATATATAATTGCATAAATTATTTATTATTTGTTCAAAGTCTCTTAATAATAATTTATAGCCAAAACACGACTCCAATTTTGTACATTTGTACTTCGATATGCTACAATTGGTGGTTTCCGTGAGCCAATGCTCAGTTACCTACAGAAAATACCGAAATCGGCATATCTCATTATTTCGATCTGAGCAACAGATGTTATTGATTAGTAGTGGAAACTATTTGGCTTATGAACTTGTGTCATGATTAATTATGTGTGTTATATTTGCCTGTTTGTTTCCCAAAGGATTAAATAAATAAATAAATATGCGTGCCTATCAAATTCGAGGACTTCCCTCGATTCCTCCTAGATCCCATCATCAGACCTTCACCAAATTTATACTTGACCAACATGGGGGTATCTGCTTTAAAACAAAAAAATAGAATTATCAAAATCGGCCGACGTGGTCAAGAGTTATCGGGAAACATTCATATATAAAAAAAAAAAAATATGCAGACTCACGAACTGAGAACCTCCTTCCTTCTATTGAAGTCGGTTAAAAAAATGTTAACCGGGACACATACACATATACACACATTTCATTTATTTATATTTTATATATATTTCTTTCAATTTAACCTTAAATAATAATCATCATCATCATTCAGCCGAATGACGTCCACTGCTGGACATAGGCCTCCTCCAAAGACTTCCACAAGGGCGGTCCTGCGCCACCCGCATCCAGAGGACACCTGCGACCCTTACCAGGTCATCAGTCCACCGTGTGGGGGGCCTGCCCACGCTACGCCTTCCGGCACGTGGTCGCCACTCGAGAACCTTTCCGCCCCAACGGCCATCGGTTCTGCGTGCTTAAATAATAACGCTTAATTTTATTTCATAAACTTATAATTACCACAACATTATTGGATACATACTTATCATTATTTTAATTGTATGTTTCTATCTGTGGCATAGTAGCTCTTAAATGGGTGAACCAATTTGATTGGTTTTTTTTTTATATTTGAAAACCGGTTTTCCAGCTTTGGATCATAGATATGTCATATCAATATTGCTTCAGCCGTGTTTGAGATACTGAACTTTGAAATAAATATGACGGGGGTATCTTCAACTTCGTTAACTTGTCAGTTATTAAATTAAAGTAATAAAAAGTTATCGAACAATGATTAAAAATGCTGTCACTAGTTTTTACTTGAGAGTCCTTATATTACGTATTGACACTGTTGTATCACTACTATAATGTAGCATTAATTAATGACTAGGCTGGTAACTGACTGTCAGACAAGCTACCGTATCGGCAATGGAACCGACATGTCGACTTTACTTATTCAATGTCAAGGCCCTGCAACATACATCTAAGGCTATTTAACCTTTTTAACAACATCTCACAGTTCTGCTCGCTATTCTATGCATATATTTGTAGAAAAATAGCTGACTTTAATGGATACTTCTTAGGCCTGAATCACACTGGCGCGGGCTGCGGTGGCGGTCAATAGTAAATTTGACAGCTAATGAAGATTTATATTGACCGCCGCGGCCAGACCGCGCCAGTAAAGCCTCTCACAGACTGGCGCGTCCTGGCCGCGGCGTTTTTCCTAAAAACCATAAACATGTTATAGTTTACGAGATTAATTACCTTCCTTTGACGTTTATTATATCAGTTATCAAAATAACTGTGATAAATATCGTAGACTCCATAATACACTCAAAGTATTTCTCTATTCCACTCCATATCGTAATTTAAATGAATAGTGCCTATTATAATCATCAATGCACACAACACATTACATCACATAACAACGAACGAATCAAAGGGCAGGACACAAAATCAACTTTAAAAAAATCGGCCAAGAGCATGTCGGGCCATTCTCAGTGTAGGGGTCCGTACTTGCTCAATAAACTTACTTTAAAAGAAAAGTTGAAAAACCCCTGACATGTTCATTTCAAAGCTAAAAATCTCAAAAACGGCTGAACAGATTTTCATAAAACATGGCTAATAACACTTGGGATAAAATTATCTATGATACAAAAAATATAATGAAAATCGGTTCATCCGTTTGGGAGCTACGATACCACAGACAGATCTACGGATACACAGACACACAGATACACAGACAGACACGTTAAACTTATAACATCCCTCTTTTTGCGTCGGCGGTTAAAAAATCAATAACAAGCTAAAGGGAATACTTTCGCAGCGTTTCATTAAATCCTTTACTAAGATCATATCCGCTATAGTTTTCGTTGAAAGTCTTTATTAAGCTTTACTTTCATGGTGTTTTTTCATATTTTTTGGATTCCCAGTTCAAAAGTTAGAAGGGGACACATTTTTTTTTCTTTTGGTGTGATATGTTAAATACTTAGTTTAAGAATAACGTTAAAAAATAAAACCGTAAGTGCGTATTAAAGTAGGTAATATCATAAAGTAAACCGTCTATGGGAATACATATGATAACCATTTATTTAGTTTATTTATTTCCCATATTTTGAATGTTGATAATTTAATTTTATATTAAGCAGTAACGTTGCTAACAAAAAAAAAACATTATTTTTAAAGGGAAAATATTTGTAATTTGGATTTGTCAATTAATTTCAGATATCTTGTGTACTTACCTATTACGAGTAAGTTCGTTCTTTTTTTCTGAAATTCGTCATGTTATAAAACGTTCCAGTACCTATATAACGTGACTCTTGATTAGTTAGGTCTTTCATAGATAAAATTAATGGATATAATCATATTATTTATTTATATTTCATCATGTATGGTTGTGTTGGTTAATACAAACGAATATTTACTTTTAAACCGATATCATCATGAGTTTTAGTAATTAAAACCATTACGATATTTTGAATTATTTCTTTCATTAAATTAAAATTGTCCCTTTAGCGTAATCAAATGAGATTTGTTTACATGAATGTAGGAATTTATTTTGGTAACACATAAAATACATATCTAACAATAAAAATAACACAAATGTAAAGTTAACCGTTCTCACTATAATTAAATTAAACTTAAACTAAATAAAAATGAATAAAAATAAAGCTAATTAAAAATCTAGGAAGGGCGTTCAGCATGAATTGTACTCGTATAAAGAGAACATGTAAGTATGTTCAATTAATTTTAACCACCTTTAATATACTACGCTGAATCTGTATGATGTTTTTTTCTGGCATAAAGACAACTTACTTTACGAGTATACAGGTTGTATTAAGACGGCGCAGTACGATCGGTGTGGGTCGGTTCTCCATACAAACGTATTTACACTCTCATTTTAAAACGCCATGCTAGAATAACATGAAACTTTGTATACACAATGGGATCCGGCATACCTAGGTCGAAAAATAGTTTCTGTTGCTAGAAATTGAAAAAGAAAAAAAATACAGCGGTTTTTTGAGTTTTTTACGGCTTAAAAAACCTTAATAATCGCTGTATTTTTTCGCCATTATAATTTAAAGCAACAGAAACTAATTTCCGCCCTAGACAAGCTGGATACCATTGTGTATACAAAGTTTCATGTTATTCTAGCATGGCGTTTTAAAATGAGAGCATAAATACGTTTGTATGGAGAACCAAACGTACTGCGCCCTCTTAACACGTAGGATCCTCCACGCCTAATTCCTGCGCCACAATTCTAAACCCTAACCTAGGATATTTCTATCCCGGAAATAGTCCCCCGAAGGCATAAAATTCGAGAAAGCAGTTCACGTGGACGAAACGCTAGTCAAGTATATAATTTCACCAACTAAACAACTTATTTCACAATATTAAACTGTATTGCTGACTTAACAGTCAGCAATACATTTAACGAAAATAACACGTTTTGTGGCACATGCCTGGGCATTGACGCTTAATGTCGATAAACTTTCATTAATATATACGTGTCAATTTTATTACTTGCTAATTAATACTACATAGGCGGCGTTCATTAATTACGTCATTTCAATTCTAATTCGGGGCGGAGGGGGGGGGGGGGGGGGGGGGGAGGCTGAACATTGGGGGGCGGGTTTCTTCGGAGATGACATCATCTCTCCCATCTTCAAAAAAGTAAAAAAAAACGGCCAAGTGCGTGTCGCACTACGCTCAAAGAAGGGTTCCGTACTGACACCTCCTAATCTACATTTAAAATACACTTTTTACGACTTTGATAGCTACTATCTCACCAACAGTTGACTTAAATGGAGAGGTTTTTTAGAAACCTCATTGTCATTTTTGGAGGCCTATCCATAGATACCCCACACGCCTATGTGCATCGAAAAAAAATGACCCCCTGATACATGTTTAATATTTTTTTAGTAAGTTCACATCATATTTCTATAAGGGTTCATAGCATATACCTTCCTATCAAATTTCATAATTGTAGTGCTGATAATCTCCGACTAAATCGGCTATGACATACGGACGGACAGACATGAGGAATCTATAACGGTTTCGTTTTCGCCATTTTGGCTACGGAACCCTAAAAAGTAATTAAATTCGTGTTTGTAACTGTTAGGTCTAAAAAAATTACCTATCCACTAGAACTAGTAACAATAATTGAGTTTTAAATTTAACTGTTACAAGTGGCCCGGTGAGGTGTAGAGCTCGCAAAGTCGATAATTATATATGGGATTTCTTGGTCGATTTAGTTTTCAAATCAATAATAAAAAATTCAAAAACCGGTTCGAAAAAATAATTCCATATAATTATCGAATCTGCTCACAAAATTACACGAAAATCGGTTGAGAAATGTGACCTGTAGAGGAAAACAGCTGGACAGCCGGATAACGGGACATACGAAAGCATTTTTTCCAAGCTGTAACGGAGACCTTCACTTCGCTGGGTCAATAACTAATGTTATATTTAAAAAGATTGGCCAACAGCATGTCGGCCCATGCTCAATGTAGGGTTCCGTAGTTGCCCAATGAATTTAATTTAAAAATATCAATAACAAGCAAAAGGGCAATAACAAGCAATACTTTATAAGTTAGAGGGGGGAGGGGATGGACACATTTTTTTTCCTATGGAGTGAATATTTCCGAAAATATTCACTTTTGAACTACGGGTCCAAAAATATGAAAAAAATCATGAAAGTATAGCCTAATAAAGACCTTCCACGAAAACCATAGCGGACATGATCAGTTAAACTGTTTTTGGGTTATCGTAAAAAGTCTTCCCTTCTTAGTAAAAGACGTAAGAAACGCTGCGAAGGTACTTATTTCCTTATGCTTGTTATTTTTTTTTTTAAAGTAAGTTCATTGGGCTACTACGGGACCGTACACTGAGCATGGGCCGACATGCTCTTGGCCGATTTTATTTAAATGACATCATTTTATTAGGTAGGAGGGAGGGTCATTCGATTATGATGCTGGGATGATTTTAGGGGGGAGGGGTCAAAAATCGATCAAAACTGATGACGTAATTTATGAACGCCGCCATAGATGTCAGCTATATACCCCGGCCACCTCGGCCAAGCATTATCTAAAGCTCGAAACGCACAGAGCGGGCGCGGCGCGGTGCGGGGTGGAGGCGGCTTTGCATTTTTGATCTTTCCAAAACTGTCGACTGTCGATTATCGTTATTATCGCATGTCGGTCTACCGTTCTACAGAATAGCGCGCGGAATTTTCGGTGCGACGTGCCCCGGACCGCGTGCGCTTCACTCCAAAACCGCCTCCGCCCCGCAACGACGCTCGTGTGCGTTTCAAGCTCAGATCATAGAAAAATCTTTCTATGATCTTTTTTTTTTAATTAAAAATAATATTGCTCTTGAGTCTTGGCCAGCATCTAGCCAGGGGGCAAAGATGAGGCCGACGATGAAGCGAGCTCACCCAGAAGATGCCTATTCACTCGTGCCTTAATAAGGTCTAGGTTATATGAACTCGGAAATACAGACGCCGGCAGAGAATTCCAATACCTTAGAAGAGCGCATTATAAAAGAAGATGTAAAGCGCTTGGTTCGAATTAGGGGAATTTCGACTAGGTAAGGATGATAGCCAGCCGTACGTCTGGATGTCCGATGGAAGAAGGGGGAAGGCGGTATGAGCTTATGGAGCTCCTGAGCACACTCACCGAAGTACAATTTGTAGAAGACGCACAGACATGCTACTCGTACCTTGTAAAATCAATACAAATTTACGGAAATGGATGTCTTTGCCAGCTTCTGCCATTGCATTATTTTAATTGCCTTTGAACCCTTGCCTCACTTTCAACCTGCTTCTGAGGTCAAATATGACCTATTTGCAGAGTATGAGTAATGTGAACCAGCATTATTTCAGGCGATTAAGGCGCAGGGTAGGGCAAGCCATTCTCCATACAAAGGTTGTGCAAGTTTTTTGCGGTAGTTTTGGCACTACAGCATTTATTTTTATTTAACTTGCACAAAGTTTGTATGGAAAGAGCTTGCCCACCCCTTCGCCTTAAGGCGGGAATCACTCTGGCGCGGCCTGCGGCCGTGACCAATAGTAATTTTGACAGATATACCTTGTAATCTGTTACTTCAATCATTTGACACATCAAAACACCCATAGAACGTAAACATACAAGACTTATCGGAATTATAAATAAAATCACGTAATAGTATTAGGGCTTATCAAGTAAATAAAAATAATATTTTGCTTTTCTTAAACATAGTTTAAGTTATGTTACATTGTTTTAATTTACGATAATAATTACCCACCCAAACAGTTACGTGTTATGTTATTTTCTTTTTAAGACTAGTGTTGTGACCAAGTCTGTCGTTTCGATTCAGAAGATATTTTCGTAAATTGATAGCAATCGATTAGGTACGCATATAGTTATTCATAAGGATAAATTTATAACCAAAAAAAATATCTGTTGACGCTGTAAACCTAAATATTAGTAAAACTCCGTAAAGTTGCAAAATATGCGCAATTTTATTGATTGACATAAATGACAGAGAAAAATCTGTGACAGCTGTAAAAACACATACAACATAAGAGTCACTGATACCAGGGGCCTTGCAGCTTAAAGTACGATTTTTTTCTATGGAGATGTTAGTTTACTTTTTTGTATCAGATGGCACTCTCTATCGCATTGAAGGTTAATCAACGCCTTTCGTTGTTTGGCCTTTAGTTCCAGCCCCTTCTTTCGTGCTGATATGGATGTGGATGCGGATGTCGTCCCTCAACGACGGCGCCTTATTTGACATATGGCTGATGCCCGCCACGAACGTCGTGTCTGCGGCATGACATGTCAGCGATACTGGTGAAGAGCCTGATGCCTTCGCAAGCGTCGACACATTTGAGTTTTTATTCCACTCGGCCTGCGAAACACATAACATAACATATTTCGCGGTGTACACATGTGTGGTTCGAATTTACACTAGAAACGGTTCGAAGAGCACTTTGTTGACGATGTACACCTAAATAAATATTAGTAAATCTCCGTAAAGTTGGAAAATGTGTGCAAAATTTATTGATTGACATAAATGACAGACAAACTGACCAGCTACGGAATCAGCATAGCGATGACGTGATTAAGAGAATATGTCTGTCTTTCTTACTTCTTCTTAAAATGTTTCTTATTGTTTGAAATATATAACGCCATACATAATAAGTAACATTTTTTGTTTGAGGAAACTGATAGCATCATGTGATATAAAATATATAAATAATAAAATCAGTTCAAAAATCGGCTGGAAAATCGATTCAATCAACCATTCGTTAATTTTCGCTTCATTTGACAAACGATAGGTTTTAGCCGCATCACTACAAACGTCAATTCATAAATGTCAAATGGTTGAAATAACAGATTACAAGGTATAATGTCAAGATCACTATTGACCACCGCGGCCAGGCCTCGTCAGTCTGTGAGAGGCTTAATTATAAAGATATTTCCGCTTGTACAGTCAACAGCAAATTTAGATGGTCATTTTTGACGGAGCAAGCGAAGCGTCTCCGTCTCAGGTTTCGACAAAAATTCTTTCGTATGTCTTTCTGTCTGTCTGTCCGGATGTTCTCCTCTACAGGTCACTTTCTCATTAGAAATGTTGTATAGAATTTTATTGTCGAGTCAGTTTTTGGAAATCTTGAAATTTGAGTAAATACACAAAATTCTATTAGTCTAGTCATTTTACGGTCCGCTAGTATGGCGAAATGGAAATAATTCATAATAGCCAAGTTTTCCTGCGTAACGGATATATCATAATTCTAGTTATGATGTTGAGATATAATCCGACAAAATATAAGTAATTTAGATATTTAAATAAATATTTAAAAATTAATAAATTCCTTATAAATTGGCTTAAATTGTTAATAAACTTTTATTTATTTATTTTGTTAAATTATTATTTGCTTTGTATTACTGATGAAAAATCGCTTGAATAAAATTAAGGAATGATACATTTATATTTAGTTAGCCCCTGACATTTTTTTCATTTACCATATTAGCCTGACTAAAAATAGTAATTGGCTTTAAGTTTCTTCTTTATTTATTAATTATAGTGGACATCAAACTTGCATACCAATCGTTTAATAAACAACAACGGAGGGTGGGTTTTAGGGGGTAATTTCTATTTGGCAATAAAAAAATATGCAAATTGATCAGTAAGTTTTGGGATTTTTACTATCAGCACTCTTTCATTGAATAATGTACAAATCGCTTTATAAAATACATTGCAACTAATTATTTACAACCACCCGTAAACTTAGCTTTAAAAATGCCGCTCGCGAGCCGCAGCGTTAACGTGATTGGTCGGTCGCAGCCCGCAGGCAGCGGCAGGGAAATAACCGCCAGCCGCCTCGTATCGTAGGTACCGCACCGCATGGCACGCATCGCAGCCATTCGCGACACGAACTAACCGTCTTTTATTAGTTCTAGTCTTACCTATTTCTTTATCAAGGTAATATGCAATACTTTAATAGTGAACTCATTTAACTGACATAAAGGCTAATTTACTTTAAATTATTTTTCTTTGATACTCATTTCATAATTTAATGAATAACAGTTCCTGCTGAGGTACAGTTATACAATCAAAAACATAAATGTGAAAATGGGAGCCAAGTTCAATATTAAGAATATGCCATGCTTGGTTGTTGTCTTCACCGACAAAAGAATTGAGATCTAAATGGGTGTCAAGTTCCGTAGATTCTCTGAAATGGTGCCAAGTCCGGCACTAACGTATGCGGAATGAAATTTGCCCAATATTTGTAACCTTATAAAAAATGTTTAATATAGGTATTTTTAACCGACTTAACCGATTTGGAATTTTTTTTTTCATTGTAAGTATATACATCCAAGTTGGTCCCGTTTTTGTCAAAACGCAGTTCTGATGATGGGATCTATGAGAAATTGAGGGAACTCCTCAAATCTTAAAGGCAAACATATAGTGATTTTTGTGTTTTTATCAACAAGTCGAGCATTTTTATCCAAAAATGTGACATTTGATGAAGTGGAACTGCTGATGATGATCAGAACAGAACTCTTCAACGACGAAAAGTTCACGTTTGGCGATTTGTCCTTCTAGTTGTGTTTGTTAAGCAAGTTCTATTTTCACGATTAATTTTTGTCATGCTCGATTTCTGATGATGGGATCCATGAGAAATTGAGGGAACTCCTCAAATCTTAAAGGCAAACATAAAGTGATTTTCGTGTTTTATCAACAAATCGAGCATTATCATACGAATATGTGACATTTGATGAAGTGGAACTGCTGATGATGATCAGAACAGAACTCTTCAACGACGAAAAGTTCACGTTTGTCGATTTGTCCTCCTAGCTGTGTTTGTTAAGCAAGTTCTATTTTCACGATTGATTTTTGTCATGCTCGAGTTCTGATGATGGGATCCATTAGGAATCGAGGGAACTCCTCAAATGTGAAAGGCACACAAATAGTAATTTTAGTATTTTCATGAACTAATCAAGCATTTTCATTCATAAAAGTGACATTTGATGAAGTGGAACTGCTGATGATGATCAGAACGGAACTCTTCAACGACGCGTAGTTCAAGTTTGGCGATTTGTTCTCTTCGTTTTGTTTGTCAAGCAAGCAAGGTTTTTCCATGATTCCATGAGGAATTGAGGGTACTTAGTCTTCTACGATTATAAACATACTTATAGCCATTTTTATTTTAATGTATGGAATCTAAGATTGCACCATCTAAGTATAATAATCTTTCACCGGCCTCCCCCATTGAAGTCGGTTTTTTTTTCTTAAAAATTATTATAAACAATCTATTAACAAAATTTAATGTAAAAAGTAATTTGGCCTTTGCGTGCTGCTTTTCGAAAATTTGCTGGCACTTTATCCATGGCTGTTGTGTAAGTCGATGTTGGCATTTCGTATAATTCTAATTTATTATTGTTTTGGAATTAGAGCCTGTATAGTTTTTGGCCGGAAATTATTCGCATAAACACGCCTTTTTAGATTGGCTCAAAAATCTTCGATCGGGCGAAGTTGTGGTACGTTAGGCGGATTTGAATCCTTTGGTACATATGGGATTCCTAGCTCCTCCATTTTAGCCAGGGTCTTTTTTGAATAATGGCTAGATACTGGATCGGGCCAAAACACAACATTAGTTCCTCTGTGATGTGTTTTCATAAAGTAACGTACAATCGGGAAACAACCCTGCATGTATCGTTCAGCATTGACTGCTAACCCAGATTCAAAAAACACCTGTTTCGACATGCCACGAGGGCTAATTGCAATTAATAACAAAACCTTTTTTGGAAACTTAGTTTGCTCCACATATTTTACTGATTCTTCACTCGGGTTATTGGCGTTTTGGAAATAAATGTTACCCTGGCATTCATTGCCGTCTATAGTGAAATAGGATTCATCGTCCATAATGCACTTTACATCATTTTTTGCATAGAATATGTTTTTGACCAAAGTTGTAAGACTCTTCTTCTGGGTAAGTTTTGGTTTTCGGACACGATGGGTTTTACTTTTCTTGCTCGTTTCGCAATGCCCATATCATTAAGATACTTTTTCACTGTTTTGCGATCACAGTTTCAAAAAAATCCTAGTTCTCTGTAGGCTTTCACTACCCGACCCGCCGTAATTTATTTTAGTTGGCTTCTTTTCAAAGATCGGCTTATAAAACACACTTTGCCCGAACCTGATTTTCTAGTAGTCTTATGTCGAAGGGAATAGGATGACAATATATTATAAACCGTCCTACGGCTCTCCCCCATTTCTATAAAATGTTTAACAATCCTCGACTTCGGCCAGTCTGGATGTGTGTTGCGAAAATCACACATGGTTTTTTCGACGCATTTCTTTGAGATTTGCCATAATTTTTTTACACAAATCTTACATGCGAATGATTTGTACAACACTTTGACAGATATTACAGAAAACAAAAGATAATATCAAGTTATAAATATAGAATCATTAACACCTAAAATTTTGTATCAAAATTTTGTGCAAATTTCATTCCGCATACGTTAGACTGTTTACAGTAAAACTAATTTACTGCGGCTTAGTGCATTTTGAGTCAAGCAGTTTTCTTAAATATCCAACAATTTTTATGGTATTATTACAAACTGCATAGAAAACTGCCAAGTTAAGGCTTTTGGCAATTTATGTTTTTGATGGGATATCATTACATTCGGTCAATCTTCGCCAAATGGTGCTTTTTAAGAGCGAATGCACGAGTTACTATACAAAATACCCAAATCGCTATAGGTTCACCACAAATATTTAAAGAGTTGATTTCTCCAGGACCCTATGATCAGATTCTTACCTGATAACTATGGGACCACCCCTCAAGTATGCAGTTTCAAAGAAAAAAAGAATCTTCCAAATCGGTTAATAAATGACGGAGTTCCGAGGTAACTAGCATAAATAATAATAATACTAATAAAAAAGTCACTATTTTCTGTTTTTTTCTGGTGTACACACACAATTGCCAACCTACATTCCAAATTTCAGCTTTCTAGGTCACCTGGGAGTGGGTTAGGTTTTTGATTATTAGTCAGTCAGTCTGTCCGTCAGTGGTAAAAATGCAGTTTTTTGGAATTTAATATCTCAATAACTATTAAACCTATATTTAAAAAATGTGGGGTTCTAGTTGTTCTAAAGGATCTTAATACATGTACCAAATTTATTTTTTTATGTTAGATAGATTTTGAGTTATTGGGGGGTCAAAAGTGGCTCCAAACGATTCGTGTAAAATAACACACGGCTGCTGTCCGCCAGTTCCTGGGGTGAACTTGGCTGGACACGCTACCGCGTGTCTAGATTTGCAGCTGGATCTCGTACTAGGAACTGTTCTAGCTATTTTATTTATAGTAGACTTTATTTGTTGTCAATGTTGGTAATGACATATATTACTGACACTAAATAATTATGATGGCATCAAAAAATATTGATGTAATAAAATTCTTGGTTTGTTTTTTACTACAATGTTTATTTTTATACATTATTAGTGCGTTACCGCTTACGCCATTATTACGCCGTGAATCATTGCTATTATACTAGCGCATCATTAGTAATGAATGGTGTAAGCGCCAATCGCATTTATGTCCATTTTCTCAGAGAACGACACAATTGAGCCTAGTCACTTATTTTAGATACGTTAGGAAAGGTTTAAAAGGGCTCTTCTCTTGATGGGTTACAATAAAAACGTAGGTATAATAATATAATAACAAAGTAAAGTCATTTCTTCATTACTTTGAAGAGTGCGGTAAGAAACGATACAAATTATATGCGTAGGTAATACTTATAGGTATCTAATATCTATCTTCTTGTGTCGTCGGGCCCGAAAAGCGCGGCCTTGAATGCGAACGCCTCGAAACACTCGTTGCGCGCCAGTGCGAGCGAATGTGATCCTAATTATTAGCGTAAAGAGTTCATATTCAGCTGCCAGATTAAAAAGGACTATTTAACTGTGGATTATGCTTTACGTAAACTTTTTTTTGCAGGATTTGTGTATTAGTTTAATGATCTATATTATTATGTTAAACTAAGACATAAATTGTTTCTATAAACATATTTCCCAATAGTTTATCGGAGTAAATGTATACGCATATACAACCAAAATAAAAATCAATAGGATTTTTGGGAAGATTGTTTCATTAATATTTTTTATGAGAATTGAATCACAGTACTACTTATTACGAATTCTTTTTATCGCTTTAGGGCATCTTTCACCTAAGCCTTGCATCTTGTTAATTTACCGGCTTTACGTGAAAATAATTTGACGGATTTCACTTTTCACTAGTTAAAAACAATAATATTGTTATGTTGACAAATAAAAACCAGTATTATTATTTTTAATTTAAAAAATCGGCGTTTGTTTGACGATGTTTTTTTGTACCTACTTCCGGGTGGAAAGTTTATAGGATTCATAAATATAGTATCTTAGAATATGTATTTATAATGGAGAAAAAAAAACCAGGCTATTATTAATTAATGTTTTTCAAAACCGTAAAATGACTAGACTATGAGCGATGGCGGTTACCTTGCAAGTTTCTGGTCTGTGGGCAGCCTCCGTGGTCTGTTTAGCACAAGGATGTTAATTAGCTCGTGAGAACTAATGCCTGTATGCGGATTTACTCGCTTTACAATATATAGTCTTGAAGATCTTCTAATGGCCTTATTCGGAAACTTTCAATTAAAATTCGATAAAATTCCTTTAGAGTCCCCAGTACGCTCGGCTGAATTCGATTTTCCATACAAACGTAGTTTCGTTCTCATTTTAAAATGCCTTGCTGAAATAACATGAAACTTTGTGTACACAACGGGAGCCGCCATATTTAGGTCGGAAATAAGTTTCTGTTGCTAGAAATTGTAATAGAAAAAAATACGGCGAGCTTTTGAGTTTTTTACGTCTTGTATGAAAACCTTAATAATCGCTGTATTTTTTCTGCATTATAATTTCAAGCAACAGAAACTAATTTCGGACCTATATATGCCAGATCCCATTATGTATACAAAGTTTCATGTTATTCTAGCATGGCGTTTTAAAATGAGAGCCAAACTACGTTTGTATGGAGAACCTAGCTTACTGAGGACTTTTAACTGTTTCTTGTACATTTGAAATTGCAATAAAAGGAAAAACCATGTCAGTTAACACGTCAATTGTTTAAGTTTTAACGGTGTACAGGCAGCCAAAAGAGGGGTGTACAATGCATAATTGATCCTATCAAAAACATAACTGTGAAAAATGCCTCGTTCGTAAATAGTTTCGCTAGTAAAAGAAGATCTAACTAGAAACGAAATTATTTCTAAGCCTCTTAGATAATGGCTCCTGCCATGAATAACGTCCGTCGTCGACGTTCAATTGCTTAATGCTTGCGACGTTTAATTCCTTTATTTGATTGTTCTGATCGAAAAGTTAATCACTTCCTTAACTCCAAAATTATTAGTTATACAAGAGACCAATAATACAATTTGACTAGAAAGACTTATAGTAAAACTAACCCTAAAAATAAAACTAAACTATAACAAAGTAAAGTTAAACTAAAACTAAACTAAATCTAATCTAAAAATGGCCCCTGCGGCATTGTACCGAAGATTAAACTATAACAAAGTAAAGTTAAACTAAAACTAAACTAAATCTAATCTAAAAATGGCCCCTGCGGCATTGTGCCGAAGATGCTGGCGACGTTTCCTCGCTGAATCGCCAAACTGATTCTTTGAGCGAGGAAACCGCCAGCTCTCCTGTCGCCAGTAAGATTCTCTCTCTTTGAGATGTCTTTGAAGAGGCTTAGTGCGCTGGAGCTCCGCGGACCAAGGGTCTCAACGCCAGAAGGTATAAAATTGTATTCAGCGTCAAGACCACTATATTTGTGGAATTTTATGCCAACTTTAACTTATCATATCATCATGACCAATGACATGCCAAGCTGCCAAGTTACATTGTACCTACTCAGACTTTAAAATTAAAGATGGCGAAGGAGAAATTAAAGAAGAAAATAATAACTTTGCTGACACACTGCCGTGCTTGGTAGACACACTCTATCTAGCTAGATAGTCAGTCGAAATGTGGTAAATATAGTAATTTAGAATTTGTGTGTAGTTTATAATACAGGATGAGATCAGAGATGTGATCATAAATTATTTGACTCGATAAAGTATTGAAAGACGAACTGAATAAAGACTATAGCAATTTCTACTTGCAATAAGTATTGACTATTTTTCAAAATATTTACAAAAATAAATATAATAAATATATATTTGTCATCCCTCATACGACGTGTGTCAAAAGTGATAACCCTGAGTATGATTTATGTATTCAGTTACAATTTTTTTTTAGTAAAATTTTAAGAAAATAAACTTGTTTATTACTGTTGCATTGATAAGGCGATCATGTGTTTGTAAAAATTACTACTGATTAAGTCTCCGATTTCACCCGTATAACCCGACGAGTATGACATTAATATCAAAGAATGATCGTCAGCAGAGTTTCCCGCTTAGTACAGCTAATTGTTATTGTGTTTTTGCTTATTAATAGTAACCAGGTGTATTTCACAATTTGCCTGTTCATAAAAACCTGTAAACGTGGTTTTGCTTTGGTATTGGTATCTGGTTTCGGTATTGCCTGCGAAATACGACTCTGCCGGACAGAAACCGCGGCGTAATTAGGTCAAAATGAGGTTTTAGTATTATATTATTTTATCATGGTATATACTTAGATTACACTTATATTAGGTATAAGCAAGGAGCGGAATTCTCATAGCGAAAAAACAGCAAAGTACATGTGGCACCCCTGGAATTGCAGGCGGCCATAGGCTGTAGTGACCGCTCACCATCAGGCGGGACGTATGCTTGTTTCCCACCGACGAGGTGTCATCATCATCATCATATCAGCCGAAGGACGTCCACTGCTGGACATAGGCCTCCCCCAAAGAGTGCCACAATGAACGGTCCTGTGCCACCCGCATCCAGCGGACACCCACGACCCTTACCAAGTCATCCTTCACCTTGTGGAAGGCCTTCCCAAGACACACACAAACAGGCCGACGACGTATAAAAAAAAAGAAAATCAAACGTCAATCGGGATAGAACATTACATATTATCAATTATCGATAAAAAAATTTACTCGTATCCATCGTTTCTATAATAACAATATATTGATAAGAAAACGAAAAAAAGGTATAGATTTCGATTCTGCTGTTCTGTGTGAAGCAAAATAATGGTCGTTTCCGGTTTTACTTTTTCAGTTTAATCAAATTAGTATTTGGTTGTATACATTCTTATGCAAACGAATAAAGTAAACCTAAATTACTTACAGGGTGGGGCCTGTAATAGGAGCAAAAAAAATGACGCTTCCTTAGAGCATCTACATCAGTAACCTCCGGTGTCCAATTGGGAGAAATTTTGACCTTCAAGTAATGGATCATGGCACCACGTGATTATAGCACGGTAGTCACTGCTACTCATAATAGTTGTTGCATTTTTGGTTATAAAGGATATTTTTGCGATGTTATATTCTTTTTTATCAATTTTTAGTGTTTTTATAATAAATAGTTATTAATATCACTCCAGTAGAGTAAAGAAGTACTTACACGTAAGCTAGATTTGCATAAAAAAGTTAAAAAAAGCTTTTTTTTTCAATTGAAACCATTTGGAAATCATTGCTGGAGAGCTGAATATACCGTTTAATTTTTTGCTCCTATTGCAGGCACCCTATACGTAGGTGTATAAAGAATGTTGTGCTACGTAAGAATCACTTGTTGATAGTCAATAAACCACAATGTTCAATCCCTCTTGAAGTTTGATAATGGCTATAAAAATTCCGTTCCTTGCTTATTAGTATTGCCTATAAGTATTGCCTAGTAGCAGAATTTTTTACTAATGAAAATAATTAGTAAATATTGATATAGGTACCCTACAAATCTTTATTATGATGTTTTATTATTATTATTATTATTTCTATTAGAAACTGGACCTGTGTGCCTGCTATATAACAATTGTATGATTTTGATTTAATTTATCTGTTTTACACACAAAATATTTTGAAATAATCTACATTGCAATTCCATTTTATTTAATGAATTTATGTGTGATTTTAAAAAAAAAAGTAAAAAAAAGTAAAAGTAGTTTATTCTTCAAATTAGGCATATTACATGCACCTATGAACGTCAATAAACTACCACCGGTTCGGAAAAATAAACCTCTGCCACGAGAAGAACCGGCGTAAGAAACTCGGCGAGGTGTCATTTTTTCAAAACAATATACATTGTATAGTTAAATATAAATTACAGTGTCAGCTACTACAAAATAACTGAAATAACAATGCTACAGTAGAAAACATATTTTCGCGATAGATTACCCGTGCAGGACGCTATCACTGCCAAACATCCCTATCCATGATGTAATCGTTTATCTTATAATATGCTTTTGAAATAAGTGTTTGTTTTACTACAGATTTGAATTTAGAATTACTAAGTTCAGTAATGTGTTTAGGAATTTTATTGTAGAATTTGATACAATTTCCCAAGAACGACTTTTTCGCCTTTACTAGTCTATAGAAGGTTACTTTCAGTTTCCCAGTATTTCTCGTGGCTATTGGTTTATCAGCGTTCGTTGGAAAATTGCCCAAATTCTTCCTAACATACATTATTATTTCAAATATATATAGGGACGGCAGGGTTAGAATATCTATTTCTTTGAAAAATTCTCTTAATGACTCACGTGACCCCAAGTTATAAATTGCTCGGATAGCCCTTTTTTGCAAAATAAAAACAGTTTCAATATCTGCAGCTGATCCCCATAAGATAAGACCATAAGTAATTATACTATTAAAATAAGCAAAGTAAACTAACCGTGCCGTTGCCACATTGGTAAGCTGCCTTATTCTCCTGACTGCAAATGCAGCAGAGCTCAACCTACTTCCTATCGCTGTTATATGGGAACCCCACTGCAATTTTGAGTCCAATGTAATACCTAAGAATACAGTAGAAGTAACAAATTCTAATGTTTGACCATTAAGTCTAATATTTGTATATAAGTTTCTGTTTAATGAGTTCGCAAGAGAGAATTTAATACATTTCGTTTTTTTCGGGTTCAATACTAAGTTATTGGCAGCAAACCAGTCAGATATCATGGAGAGGGTATTATTTGGTTCAATGAGTTCAGTATCTCTCCTATTTACCTTGAACAGTAATGAGGTGTCGTCTGCGAACATTACAATGCCTGATCTTCGGCTTACCATATATGGCAGATCATTTACATAAACAAGTAACAGGAACGGACCTAGAATAGACCCCTGAGGTACTCCCATTTCTACCACTGTCTCTGACGAAATGGCTTTATTTATCGCTACCTTTTGATTTCTCTGTGTTAAGTATGACTTCATGAGATCTAATGCGTGCCCTCTGATGCCATAAAACTTAAGTTTACAAATTAAAGTACCATGATCTACACAATCAAAAGCCTTGGAAAGGTCACAGAACACTCCGATGGCGTCGTGCGACTCTTCCCAAGACTGCAAAATAAATTTTAATAAACTTGCACCTGCATCAGTAGTTGACCTACCCTTCGTGAAGCCGAACTGCTGTGCGTGCAAAATATTGTGAGAATTAAAGTGAGAAACCAATTGCGTAAGCATTATTTTTTCGAATATTTTGCTAAACGCAGGTAGGATAGAAACTGGACGATAATCAGAAGGATTATCTCTATGACCTGATTTGAAAATTGGAACTACTTTACTACATTTCATTAAGTCTGGAAAAATGCCATAGTCTATACAGTTATTAAAAATGAGAGCTAGAGTTGGTGCAACGACCTCCAGAATAGATTCCAGTACCTTGACTGACACGCCCCATAAGTCCTCAGTGCTCTTTATTTTTAACATTTCAAAGGACTTCAGTACATCTAGAGGAGAAACATGATGAAATTTGAAATTAGTTAGTGATTCTAATTTTACGTTGTCATTCAGAAGGGATTCAGCTTTTGTGGTAGATGATGCTAAACTTTGAGTAGTGACTATAGGAATTTTAGAAAAGAAATTATTAAATTCATCAGCTACTTTTACTGCATCAGTTATTAAATTATCCTTTACTTTCAAAGAAATTGTGAACTCTGTATTATTTCTCTTCCCAGTCTCTGTGTTTATTATTTTCCAGACTGTCTTGGCTTTATTATCTGAGGACTTAATTTTATTATTCAAGTGCATTGCTTTTGCTTTTGTGCACACTATTTTAAACAATTTGGAATAATCCCTAACATACTGATGGAAACATTCGTCAGTGGTGCAGTGGTGCAGTGCAGTGGTGGTTTTGACAATTATATTTGTATGCCGACAGGCACCGCATAGTGATACGAAAAATTGTTAACACCTTGTTATTTCCTATGATGGACAAATAAAACTCTTTTGAATCTTTGAGGTATACAATATGAAATAAGAATCATAAATATTTTTCCAAGCCATAAATTATTGACACATCATTATAATAACAACTACCACAATTATAATTACAGCATAAATATAACTATTTTTCACTGTTTCTTAATTTATTCTAGTGTTTATCCCATTTTTTACAATAAGTACCTGGGCGACTGAGTTTTGCTCGTGGTTTTCTGTAGAATACGAGTTTTCCCGAAGATGATACCAAGCTAGATCGATTTTTCGTTCTCGTAAACCCCTATATTGTAAATTTCATTAAAATAGTTAGAGCTGTTTTCGAGATTTCAATTACAAACAAACAAATAAATATACAAATGTTGCTCGTTTAATGGTATAAAAAAATGATAGGATAACAAAATAGTACATACAAGTGCAGAAAACAGGAAGTTCGCAACGAGTGGTGATAAAATAAAACACGACCGAAGGGAGTGTTTTAAATCGACACGAGTTGCGAATTGCCTGTTCGCACGTGTATCGTACAACGTTTTACAGTACACTAGATGAAAGCCCGGCTTCGCTCGGGTGAAATAAATAAGAAAGAAATAAACAAAACATTTATTCGTGACAGTTATGCAAACGACGAAAGAAATAGTGTACAAAAATGTATAAAATAAAAACATTACAACAACGGATTATGATGAAACTTCGAATCGTATAGAAATATAGTCTGTAGTCTGGATTGGGAATAAAAGTATGGAATGGAATTATATGGAATTGGGAGTAAAAGATTACGCAAACGACGTCACGGGCAAAGGCTAGTAATATGAATATATGAGTATCTTTGCAAGTTAATCCTAAGCATTTTTATAAGGGTATTTAGTATTTAAAGGCACATAAAAAATTTGACACCGTAATCAGTACTGATTTGTATAGCTAAAATACTAATCGTTCATTAAAATTCAATTCAGATGTGCATTGTTAAATATTGATGTGCCAGTCAGTATTTTTGGTGCGAAGTCAGAGCTGCTAACGCGAAAAACAAATGAAGTTCGTGTATCTCCCTCTCTGTCGCACTTGCAAATTCGAGCGACACAGAGGGAAATGCACGATGTTCGTTCGTTTTCGTTTCGCGATAGCAGCTCTCTATTCTCCGCCAAATTCTATTTAGTGGGGCCTTTTACACTCAATATTATCGCGATTTTTAAAATTGTATGGGGTCTGTTAAACGCTTAATACTATCACAATACTGGTGTGTCAATATTATCGTGGTTTTCAAAATCGTATGGATTTTTCTTCAATATTCATTGCACGTGATACGGATCGTGATATGAGTATATCGCGTGATAATAATAACCATGTAACAGGCCCCTATGGATGTTGCTTCAATATTCAGTGTTTCACGTGATAATAATAACAGTTGGTAATATTTTCTCCAATTAATGGAAGCTATTTAACAACTTGTTCCGTTTTGCCAAAGGTATTTCACATTCCAATACGCGCACCATCCAGGAATAGGAGCCGTCAGACCAGAGGGCCTACCACGATCTGAAAACGAAGTATTTCCCTCTCCGCGCTCGAATATGCAAGTGCGACAGAGAGGCATATATATTTAGTTTTCGGTTGGTAGCACCTTAGTCCGAGCGTGGCGGACGGTCGAAGAAAGTCAAAGAACATTCCGTGTGTTGTCTGTCACACATATAATTTTTTAGCTTCCCATCGACCTATGAACTTGAAATTAAGTGATAATGTTTATTATGAAGTATATTTTACCAAAAATATCAATATATTGATAAATCACATTTGTTTTTTAGTTGTACGGAACCCTCAGTGTGCGACTCCGACGCACTTGGCTGGTTTTTATTACATTTTGAATTTTATTTCTCTTATAGTAAAATACCCTATTCGTTTTAAAGTTGACGCCTGAGGGCCTACCGCGAACCAAAAACGAACTATCTTCCTCTCTGTCGTTCGAATATACATGTGCGAGAGAGGCAGATACTTCGTTTTCGGTTCGCAGTAGCGCCTCTAACGTCCGAGCGCGGCGAACGGCATGAGCTTAGGGTCTACTCCGAAATTCAAAATCCTAACTTCGTATGGTGCCGTCCCTTTCACTCTCCTGTCATAGACTATATGAGTGAAAGGGACGGCACCATACGAAGTTCGGATTTCGAATTTCGGAGTAGTCCCCCAGTACCACTAAGTTATAAGATAGAGCGAGATAGGGATAGAATTTTGCTAGACGTTTAAAAGCCATAAGTCACCTAGTAGTTTGTCACAAACAAAATAGAGACGCAGCTTTAAGGATGATTCACAGTAGACCGTTCCGTGTCCGGGCCGGCCCGTTTTCTATGACAGCAAACGCAACGGCCGGCGTATTTCTCTAGAAGAAAACGAGCCGGCCCGGACACGGAACGGCCTACTGTGAATCATCCTTTAAGATGGCGGACAGACTCATCAAACATTCAAGTGGTGTCCTTTACACGACTAATATTATCACAATACTGGGGTGTCAATATTATCGCAGTTTTCAAATTTGTATGGATTCTGCTTTAATATTCACGTGATACTTATCGTGATATGAATCCATGTAACAGGCCCCATACATTCGCTTTGAAGGCGGTTGTTGTGACAATCAGTCTAGCTAGCACGATAGATTATATCGTTACGTTTTATGTGACGTTTTAATACATTTCGCCCATATAACGTGACGGTATAAGTTATCGTGCTAGCTAGGCTGATAGGTGTATAGAACGCTTGAAAACTACAAAAACAAAACGCTGCAGACGCGGCTAGCCGAATCCACACAATGGGCGATGATGGCCCATCACCCAGAACGCAGCCCAGCAACCTGGCCAACATACCGGACGCAAAAATAGTTCACGATTTTCGAACGTAGCCGACACTGTCAACCAACAAATTTAATATAGCAATATAGTCTGTGGGCAATATGGCCGACGTTTTGTCATCAAATTAACACTTTTAAATGCAAAATACGCGACAATCCGAATTTTGCGGATACATATGTTCAACTCAAAAATCGTTATTTTTATACGTTCTTCAATTTGAGACAGGTCTCGTTCGGGTCTACCGTACCCCTGCACGAAATTATTAATATAGATATGGCTCTTTAAAGTTTCGACATATGCACGTAATCTGTTAATTACCGCACTCGTGCGGTAAAGTTGCACCATATGTACTGTAAAAGTATTTAAACGTTAATATACTATATATTTATTTATTACTCTGAGAAATTACAGTTAGCTAATTAGTTAAGTTCTAAAGTAATCTGCTAATACGGTAATTCAATGATAGTCAAATCGGCAACTTTTGACGAAACGTCAAAAACTCTCGGTTACTATGAAGTTTGTAGGGAAATGTGCCTAATGACGTCACAATTTTCTATGGTCAAAGAGCGTCCTTTTTTCATGTTAATGTATTTACAAATCATTAAAATTGCATAAATGTGCTCAACTTTAAGTTTTTCCCTATATTTTCGTACGATTTGGTTATTGGTAGATAACATTAAAAAAATGTGTTCAGAAATACCCCATTTAAAATAATAATCAGCCAAGAGCATGTCGGGCCATGCTCACCGTAGGGTTCCGTAGTTGTCTAATGAATTCAATTAAAAAAAATCAATAACACGCAAATGGGAATACCTTCGCAACGTTTCACACGTCTTTTACTAAGAATTAAAGACTTTTTACAACAACTCAAAAACAGCTAAACTGATCATGTCCGCTATAGTTTTCGTTAAAAGTCTTAAGCTTCACGATTATTTCCATATTTTTTGGACCCATAGTTCAAAAGTTAGAGGGGGGGGGCTCAATTTTTTTTCTTTTGCAGTGATTATTTCCGAAAATATTATCTTTATCAAAAAATGTTTAATGAAGAAGACCTCCATCCATTTTGAAAGACCTCCCAAAAACACTCCACACCATAGGGTTGAAGCAAAAAAAAGATCCCCACTTTACGTGTAGGGAAAGTACCGTTAAAAAAATTTTTTCTTTCATTTATTTAACGACTTTGTCAGATTTATAGATTTATATATCCATACCAAATTGCAAATTTCTAGCACTAACAATCTCAGAGCAACCTCGGACAGCCAGACAGATGGACATGGCGAAACTATAAGGGTTCCAAGTTGACTACGGAACCCTAAAAATGCCTATTCTAATGGAACCTGGGGTCCGCTTTGCCACATAATCCCAAGATTTTGAGTAGGCCCTAGTTTTACGAAATCGACTGCTATCTGACCTTGACCCAGAGATGAAAAATATACCTTGATATGTACTTATATTATCTTTCCAATCAAGATCTTGTTAGGATTCGATCGGTATTAAATGATATTTCATACATAACTTAACAAACAAACTTACGTAACTTCACTAATTAGTAGAATCCTCACGGCAACAAACTCACAAGTTAAGGATGATTCACAGTAGACCGTTCCGAGTCCGGGCCGGCCCGTCAACGTAACGTTCCGTCTCCGAGCTTATTTGCACGTCTATGTGCTATAAATTTCGCTTCCGGGCCGGCCCGAGTCCGCAACGGGACGTGCCGCGTCCGAGGCTCGGCCACCGGCCAAGCCTCACCGTGACGGCCCGTTTCCGAGGCGGCCCGTGCCGAGGTTACCGTTTCGCTAATCTTCGGATATCATCGCCGTCATCGGGCCCCACTTGTCATATTTGATATTTGCAAGAATATGACAGTTATGTCAATTTATAAAAAGTCAAATTTATTTTGATCTGGTCTCGTCCTTGGTTTTATTTTATCTATTACATCGATATTTTATCCGCATTGCAACAAATAATAAGTTTTAACATTAATACGGTTCATTACGGTGCTGCCATAGCTATATAATAACTATTACTATATAATTCGTAGTGTAAAAAATATCAGCTAGCCCTGATGTGCTTAAGGTAAGCAAAAGTCATTCATTAATAATCAAATAATCATAATATGCTATTTTCCACATTGACCGGTCTTGCGCCGCCCTCATCCAATGGGTTCCCGCGATTTTGACCAGATCGCCAGGCCATTTCACTATTTTTGTTGTGTAAATACGCGCTTTTTTAAATTAATCTAAGCTTCCTAGCTGGAAACTGGACTACATTCTTGGATTCTGTCAGCTATTCCAATAAAAGGTATAATTATGTACGTCTCTTGACCAGCATAAAAGCGCGGCTTTCAATGTCTTTCATTGACATTATTGACCTCAAGTACCTACAACATCGCCTCTATGCAGCACGACATCTAAACATAGCATGTCGTAGATCTTGTTTCCTTAATGTTAAACTCGTTTAGTAACGTAACTTTTTAAATGGTAATTCGTATTTTCAGGATAGGTACGGAAATAAGGCACTGAAAGTATGGAATTCCCGTAGCAATGTTGATACCTGTATCTATGGTTGTCATTGTGTAAATCTAAGGTAACGGCAAATACTTTTGTAGATTGCTAGAAGATTGAATGATAGAAGCCTAGTAGTATTTGAATTATTTACTTATTTTAATATGCAATGTAAGATAATACGTTTTTAGTATCCATAATTCATATCATAAGTCATTTATTCACTCAGTATGAGTACAGTGAAACTCATAAAGTAAAAGTAGCTATAGACACTTTGGTACTTTATCGCTTTCACCAGTTGGTCCAAATGCTCCAGAAAACCACGGAACTACATACACGGTCTAAACATGACTGACAAAACTTTCGGCGGACTCTTAATACTATTAGCCAAAGCCAATATAGTTACATACATACATACATATAATCACGCCTGTTTCCCAGAGGGGTAGGCAGTGATCACGGATTTCCACTTGCTACGATCCTGATATATAGTTAGACTCTAAAATGTCAAATAGGCTGGAATTACAACATTCTCCGCAAAGTTTTTATATGCATTTTAAGCGGGGTGAAACAATGAAATGGACTTATGAATCATCATCATCATCAGGAATAATGTAATTAGGAACTGTTATAATGAAAGATAGGATACTAGAAAGCAAGATATTTTTTCCGGTTGTGCCGTAAGGAGCCCGGGATCCGCTTATTTACCTAGTGAGTGAGTGTATTTGTCAACCAAAATTTGGCGTAGGCACTAATTTACGAAAGCCACTGCCATCTGAACCACACCAAGATTCCTCACGATGTTGTCCTACACCGAAAAACTACTGTTAAATATCCAATCCAATAATATTTTGTAATAAGTTTTTAAAAACCCAGCTAGGATGTAGTACAGAGTAATACATTATAACTATAGGTACGTACGTAAAATAATAGAGTACATTGAAATTCACCATTCTCCCTCTCTACCCCCAAACGCCCATTTCCCCCGTCCGCACACGCACATGACCACTGGGCACCGCATCGGCGCCGCCTCAACTCGAGCAGTCCAGTATTCTTTTTTACCGACTTCAATAGAAGGAAGGAGGTACTCAGTTCGTCTGCATGTTTGCTTGTTTTTTTTAGTTATTTATTATATATAACATCTTTATGGGCTTGCCAGGCCTGAAATAAATGTTTATTATTATTATTATTATCCTTATTTATTCTTTTTCACATTATTATTATTATTATTATTATTATTATTGTATGTCTTTTCCGCTCACGGGACAATGGTGTCCCGGACCTTTGGAAGGCGTGCGCGGAGCCGAAGTACCGAGGTACCGAAGTACCAACCGAGTACCACATAGCCAACACGTAGAGGCCCTTTTGACAATTTAATGAAATGCAAGGGGTACACCGAGCGGATGCTGTCCCTGCCCGTGTCATGGGACGCACACAGAGACAGCACCCGCCAGGGTGTACAGGAACTATTGCTGATTGATGGAATCTAAAGGAACCGGACTATTGGGTGAAGATGATGGATTAATGGCTGGGCTATTGAGTGAGACAACGGACGTCTGCCTAATAAAACTGTCTCACATTTTTATCTTAGGCAGACGGTGACTCGCCATCTGCTAGATGGGCCCCTATAAATAGCGACATTAAAAAATGGCCTAAGGGCAACACCGGTGCAGAGGGCTGGGGTAGAGAGGTGGCACTGGACTTTAAACATATAGCCAACTCGCCACTTAGGTGACCACATCCACCCCCGAGCAACAGCTCTAGCGACTCCACTCTGGACAGCCGGTTAAGGCAAGCCAGAGGCGGGGGGCCTGTTCATACAACCAACCCACAGGACACCCCCAGGAGCACTCAGGTACATAGGGTCGCTGCTCCCTAACAGCTCGCCACAAGCTGCCCTATGTTGACTGACTGCACTGGAAATCCAAATCATTATTATTATTATTATTATTATTATTATTATGTATATGTTCCCCGATAACTCTAGACCACGTTTGCCGATTTTGATAATTCTTTTTTTGTTTTAAATCAGATACCCCGACATTGGACCCATATAAATTTGGTGAAGGTCTGATGATGGGATCTAGGAGAAATCGAGAGAACTCCTCGAATTTGATAGGCACTAATATGCCGACTTCGTTATTTTCTGTAGGTAACCAAGCATTGGCTCTCGGAAACCATAAATTTGGTGAAGTGAAACTGGTGATGATGACCACAGTTGTCATATGGAACCCCTCAATGATGTAGGCAGTTCAGAGATTCCGATGAAATTTTATTGACGCAGCAACTAATGCTCGTAAAAATACATATTTTGAAGTAGAACTTATGATTAAGAACTGAAGGTCTCTCGGGTTCCTTGAGGAATCGACGGAACTTCTCAGATATCATCGGCCCATACAAAGTGGCTATTGGTTGGGATCTGTAGTAACCACCTCATTTGCTATCGGAAAGCTGTACAGCTGATGAAGTGGAGTCGAGAAGTGTGGAGTCGGTTGTTTCGGGTATAAATTATTTATCAACAAGCTTACGGTCTGCCTGGCGGTAAGCAGACAGCGTAGCTTAACGACACTAGAGACAAACTTAAGTCCTTCACCATCATGCTATGTCGGCCTTAGTCGCCACCAGGAATGAGACCCACATACCTACAGAGCAAGTGGTGGTTATTATTGACTGCGGTAAGGTACGTACGTTCGCAGTTGGACTGCTTTAAATATGAGCGAGATGACGTTCTGCAGTGCCTTACCTCTTAAGAAATGTACCCACATTTTTGACGCATTCATTCAAACGCATCATCATGTCAGCCGAAAGACGTCCACTGCTGGACATACGTACATTTTATCTATTGACTTAGTACGCTTCGTAACTTAGCGGAGTTTAATCTTTCAGATTGAAATTTTTTTCAGATTCATAAAACCACTTCTACAGGTCAAGTTTTTTTCAGGAATGCCTGAAAGCTGCATAAATGAAAGTTTTTCTACTTCATATTACGGCTGACTACGGTCTTCCCCGGAACGTTGAAATCATGATGGCAGACTCAGACCTAAACATTATCCTAACGCACTTGATCTATATACATTTGTTGTTTAATTATTAGAAAAACATTCCCATTTAAAGATATGTACTTGAATGTATGATAGTTCAATCATTGCGCCGCGCCGTGGTCAACTGGACATAAGATAACTTTATGTAATTTTGGAGCTAGCTAAAGGGGTGAAATAGTAAATTGTACAACAAGTGTATGAAACAAGTTATTTCATCCGAGACAAAATAAAGAAAATTAAATTAAATTAATACGTATGTGCTTGTCGGCCGAGGGCGGCGCGCCGAGGGTGGGTTTTAATTTATGCTCTAGAGCACAAAAAGCTACTTTATGTCTTCTGTGCAGAGAGACAAACCTGTAGAACTTGAGAAGTGAAAATATTAAAACATTTCAGGTATTTATTACCCGTGGTCCCGCCAACATGCCCCCCTGGGGGGTCAACGGGTATTTTTTTTTACCCGTTGCTCTACCGTTATAAACAGTGTTTGCCAGTGGGTCTACAGGTATTTTTTTTCCCATGGTCCCACCATGGTTTGTCCATGTTCGTAATTTTTGCCGAAATGTTTGTTTTCACCGATTTTTCCACTGAAATTAGGTACGACGACGAGCGGAGCGAGGAGGAGTATTAGAAGAACTGCGATGTGTTTAAAAATGTTCGGTTCTGGCGCTTCGCAGGCCGCTGCCGTGGCACGCTCGCTTTTAACTAATTTTACCCCTCCTGCCACTTGGCTCTCATGCCTATTATCACATAGGATTTCAGCGTAATATTTTTGTCGCTATATTCCCACGGTATCAAGAGGATATATTTTTATGCCTTTTGACTCCCAGAATAACCACGGACAAAAAGTATTTTTCTTCTTTGCTCCCAAGCCAGTGCCCAATGTAATCTAGGGGTAATACTATTTCTCTTGGCTCCCAGACCGCTGCTCTTTGGTATCCAGGGATAATATTATTACTCTTCGCTCCCAAGCCACTGCCCTATCCCAATGGGATCCAGAGATAATATTTTTCCTCTGGTTTTCCATACCGCTGCTGTTTGGGATCCAGATATCTGGGTTGTTCATTCCGTTTGACTTCCATATAGAGGTATAGGGATTGTAGGGGAGTCTATGTATTGGAATTTTCTGACATTGCGTCGCCTCTACCTACTCCTATAGGATACGTGATGAGGTGTTTATGTGT
The DNA here is from genome assembly GCA_905163555.1 of Notocelia uddmanniana. Taxonomy (NCBI): domain Eukaryota; kingdom Metazoa; phylum Arthropoda; class Insecta; order Lepidoptera; family Tortricidae; genus Notocelia; species Notocelia uddmanniana. Next base: position 10,114,382 of record LR991074.1, on the reverse strand, counting down.
ATTGTGACTCCCATATCTTACCTAAAAACTTTAGAATCCCTTTAGAAACGCCAAGAATACCTAAGGTTTCACAATGTTATCGTATGTTTCTACGTGTTAAGTTAGTGTCTCAGAGTAAGGATTTCTATAGAGATCAAGTTCCAGCAAGGGGGACAGAAAAGCCCTTACACAGCTAAATTGAGAACTGATCTTAACCTTGAACGCCATCATATTTGAATGAAGTGATCACTCAGACGCCAAGGTTTTAAAAATTGATGTAACGTTTAAACCAGGGGTTCCCAAAGTGGTCCAGGTGGACCCCCAGGGGTCCACGAACGATGTGACAGGGGTCTACGCTGGAGTGGCAAAAAAATAGGGGTTCACAGTTTGTACGTGGGGGTCCACGAAAATTTATCTGGTTTCGATGGTAAATAACGAAACAGATAATGATTTTTGTATTATTTTTATAGCCTGGACGACTGATAAATATATAATAAAAATATTGCGTTCCTCCGTGATAAATATTTCGGTGAATCAAACTACCTATACTATAATACAATATTATTAAAATTACAACTTTCGGCTCCAAAACTTATCGACTGCAAGTCTGCAACATATCGCGAACGAGCTGTTGGACAAACGAACAAGTCTAGGCTTGCGAAGCACCGTCGCGTCGCTATCGCCGGCGCCGACCAAAACGCTTGTTCGGACGTGCAAAGGGACGAAATACCTATGACTTACGGTAATGTGCTGTGCTTGTATGCACTTGTTTGATTCTTCACCAATAAATACGAATGCTAAGAACAAACGTTACTCATTTGTTTCCGGATTTCGACTACAAAAGTAAAGTGAATTGCTGTTCCTGGTTGCCAGAATCGTGTCGGAAAAGTAAGTACATTATTTGTTTATTTGCTATACAACTTATAGGTATCTCTTTTTGTAGTTAATATATTTGTCTTCTTTGTGTATGATAGACATGTATGAAATATGAAATAATGAACATTACGATTATTACCTACCTACTTCCATAAAACAACAGACAGCCGAAAAAAGTTTATTAGTATTCTTTTTTTGATTCATAGCGAAAAATTATAAATTCTGTTCTATAAAATAGACTAAGAAGAAGTTAAGTAAGAATGTTAAGATCACAAAAACTTTTTTATACTTACAGGTAGCTAATTTGAAACATGGCGGAGCCAAAGAAGAAAATTAAGTGTCGACAGTACAGTCTGGAATATTTAAAATTTGGCTTTCTTCCATCAAACGCGGACAAGCGATTGCCCATGTGCCTTTTATGCAATAAAGTTTTGAGCAATGACTCTATGAAACCATCGAAGCTCGAAGATCATCTAAAAAGGTGCCACCCTGATAAAACAGGTAAAGATTTGAAATATTTTCAATCATTGAAAGAAAAATATGAAAAGAGACCCACCCTGCAAGGTATGTTCGCTTCAACATCTGAAAGTAACGATGATGGCTTGCGGGCATCTTACAACATCTCATTACTCATAGCGAAATCTGGAAAACCCCACACCATTGGTGAACAGTTAATTTTACCCGCTGTTGAAGAAGTTTTAAAAACTGTTCTGCACAAACCTCCATTTGACATACTCAAAAAAATTCCTTTGAGTAACAACACTGTACAAAGACGTATTGACGAAATGAGCTCTGATATTGAAAGTTTCTTGTGTAATTATCTGCAAACAACTCATTTTTCTATTCAACTGGACGAGTCAACTTTACCTGATAATGAGGCATTATTATTAGCATTTGTGCGATTTGTTATGGACGAAGAAATTCATGAAGAGCTATTATTCGCCAACACTTTGAAGACTGACACTAAAGGTGAATCGATATTTAACATCCTGAGCGATTTTTTAAAAGAAAAATCAATTCCGTTCACAAACGTTACATCCGCGGCAACAGATGGAGCTCCTGCAATGGTCGGGAAATATTGTGGGTTCATAAGCCATCTAAAAAAAATGATACCAGATTTAACTGCAATTCACTGTGTCATCCACCGACAACACTTAGTAGCAAAAAATTTGAGTGCTAGACTGCACCAATCGCTCCAATTTGTGATTAACGCGGTTAATAAAATAAAAAGCAATGCTTTGAATACGCGTTTATTTGCCCAATTGTGCGATGAAAATGATGAAGACTTCCGACGATTGCTCTTACACACTGAAGTACGCTGGTTGTCGAAAGGTGCATGTTTAACAAGATTTTACTCACTTTTTGAGTCTGTCTTGGAGTTTCTGGATAGTAAAGCTCCAGATTTAAAAGAAAACCTGATCAAGTTCAAAGCAGATATCGCGTATTTGACAGATTTGTTCAAAAAGTTTAATGATATTAACTTACAACTGCAAGGGGACAACCTCAATTTAATTAAAACAAAGAGTGTGATTTCCGCTTTTCTTGGAAAATTGAAGTTAATGAAGCAAAACATTAGTCGACGCGAATTTTCCCAATTCTCAAGCTTGTCACAGGTAGAATGCGAGGATGATGATATTCAGGCATATGTTCAACATTTGATTGCCCTGCATGATGATTTCAAAACCAGATTTGAAGACATTCTCACGATGGAAATACCACCATGGATTATAAATCCATTTGATGAAATGGAAGTGGAGAACGTGATATTGCAAGAGGAGCAACTTGAGCTTAGCACTAATGAGGAGCTGAAGGTGAAATATAAAAAAGGGTATCAAACTTTTTGGCTGCAAGCAGAAATACCCGAAAAATATCCTGGACTGTGGAAAATTGCGAGAAAGCTTTTGATATCATTTCCCTCGTCATATCTTGTGGAAAAAAGTTTCAGCACCGTTACAAACCTTTTAACGAAAAATAGGAACAGACTGAATATCACAGAACGAGGAGATTTGCGATTATTCCTGACAAAACTGAACCCAAATATTGACAATTTGTTGTCAATTCATCAAGCTCATCCCTCCCATTAATTTTGAGTGTCATTGTACTTAGAAGTTACGTAACAATGTTTAATTTTAATTATTTTACGACTGTTATTATCATCATAAATATTATAAAGTACTCGAATAAACACAACACAAGCAAAATATACTATATTTAATTTTATTTCACCACTCCGAGATTTAGATTTGATTGATTTTATTTTATTTGATGCTGGAATAGATAGGTTGTGAGTAGATGTCAAAAAAGTAAAGTATTTATTATTGACAGCATATTAACCAATCATTTTTCACTTTTTTTTCTAAACCTGTAAAGAACATTTATGTCACACCTGGCTAAAAGTGGATTTTTTCGCCCGATACATGTGCGGAAATAGCCGCTTTTTCGCCAAATGTTGACATAAAATGATGTATACAACACGGGAGATAATAAAGAAAGCCTTGATCGCACATTTGCGTCCTTCGCTTGCAGCTCGGGCCGTAAATATCTGCGATCTCGGCCTTTCTTTATATTATCTCCCTAGGTGTACATATAATATACTATACTATTTCATAGTTATATCGTCACCAGAGTTAGGTAATAGTCACATTTTTGTAATTTTTTGGGAATGTGGTGTAGGGTAGGCTGTAGAGTAGGGGGTCCACCAGAACCAGCAAATTTTTTAAAGTGGTCTATGAGAAAAAAAAGTTTGGGAACCCCTGGTTTAAACCAATAAAAACAATTCATAATTGACGTTTTTTCATGATCAAAGTACACTTTCACTTCGACCTTTTAAGTGGTTGTTGGCGTGGTGGGCACGACGACGCGGCCACTTTATAGGCTCTTGGCGTGCAAAGGGTTAAACGTCTGGCAGGTTACCATAAACAATCTCTTTTATTCGGGTGGTTAATAGTTTATTTGCCTCAAACTATTTGACATTACGTGGAGATGACATTGAGGCAAATAAAGAAAAATGGGAACTATGATAATATATATCCCTCTCAGTTGCTCTTATTCAATTTAGTATATGACCATCTCACTCGGTAGCGATATTATTATTTGACGTCTCCTCTAGGGTACTCTTGAGGTTAGTGTAGTGGCATTTCATTTAATATAAATACGAGTACTTAGACTAATCCAACACGTGATACATAATAATAGCTTTCATGCTTTCAAGTAATGTTTATATCCGCTCTTGTCAAGTGAAAATGCACAAAGTACAATATATAATATACTGAGATAGAGATACCAGTGAAATACTCCACATAGATCGTAGCGCCGTTGTATATTTAGTAGGAACTAACCGCACGACCGCTGCATCTCTGTCACTTCAATATGCAAGTGCGATAGAGATATCACCCAATGACATCTGGTACAAACAAGTTAAACTAACATTCCCATAGACAAAATCGTACTTCGAGCTGTAAGGCCCCTGTGAAAATTATATCATGTAAAGAAGAAGTATAGGTACCTATCATGTACCACGTTAATGCCAGTTTTACGACCAAACTAATGTTTCGACATACTTATTCGATTTCTGCGTAGTATCCTTACGCAACATGGCTTTTTTTATCATTGAATAAAAAAAAATACCTACTTGCAGTGTTTGATTATTGTATTCCATTAGTTAACCCAATGCAACTCCTTTGAACTTATCAGTAAGTAGCACAGATACAGAGTAAGGCCTGAATCACACTAGCGTGGCCTGCGGTGACGGTCAATAGTAAATTTGACAGCTAATGACAAGTTTACTTTTGACCGCCGCGGCCAGGCCTCGGCAGTCTGTGAGAGGCTTAACGCAGATCCGCTCATTTAACACGTTCCCTGTCCCCATACAAAATTATCCTTCAATATCACAAGTCCCAGTGACAGTTGTAGTTCGTAGCCGTGAACAACCCGTGGACCCACAGTGGGGACACGGACTCCTGAAAAAAAGCTTCATGTCCCCACATTGGGGGCCTTCGGACAGTAAACGTGTTAAGTTGAACGATTTTCCTACATCTGATCTGTACTAATCACATATCAGGAAGTTTGAGAGAGACAGATAAGTGATATCTGACAGGTCTGCACCCGTCAGTGTCTCCGCTTTAATAACTGCAAATTGTACTGAACTGACGTTTTGAACCATATGGGATTTGACATTTTGTTGTGAATTAAATGGAGACAATTCGTTAACAGCTGACAATGATTGTACTATCTGTCCCGTTCTAACTCATCTTGATAAACCATAAGGATTCAAAGAGAAAACTACTTGAAAATTCATCATGATTAACACTACAGATCTGTTGATATTATGAATCTAAGGTAAGTAGGTTTAAGTAATACTTTTATGGATGACTCCAAACCTGAGTGATAGGTATTACGCTAAAGGTATTCGTAAATATATTTATTATGAGTATCAGAAATAAACGCCGTCACGGATTTGGTTCACACATTGCTTCTTTTAAAAAATGTTGTTAAAAATAAATGTATTTACAATAAATCGTACAGAACAACCCTTAAAAACATTGTCAGTACAGTTTATCATCGGTCTTATAAACCTGAAGGCGTACCGCGAACTTCGAAAATCGAACTTCGTGTCGTGCCGTCCCTTTCACTCTCGTGTTATACACTATATGACAGAAAGGGACGGTAAGATGCGAAGTTCGATTTTCGAAGTTCGCGGTACGCCCTCTGCGTGCTGATTTTTTTTATGCGGTAAACACCGTGCAAACACCTACTCTATAAACCGACTAAATGCAAGGTTAAATAGACTCCCGTATTTCACATATTGATATATGACAGTTGACAACCTACATATTTTTAAGGTATATGCCCGAGCCGTCCGTCGAAAATCCGGCCTGCGGGCATCGGAGCGTTGTTTTAGGTCAACGTGCCGAGTCCGGGCCGGGCCGGGACCGAGCTGCTTCCGAGCCCCGGCCGTAACTAGACCGGCCGTCAATCGTTCGCGTCGACAGATGAGCGACCGGGGCGGCCCGTCACCGGGCCGCTTCCGAGCGACGGCCGGGCCCGGACGAGGCCCGGCCGCGCGACGGCCGATGACGTGCGCACGTAGAAAACGGGCCGGCCCGGACACGGAACGGTCTACTGTGAATCATCCTTTACTCGTATTAATTAATTACTTACGTAACGTAATCAGGGTGTTATATAATATATAACCATATACCTATTGTTAGTATAGATACGTCCCTTGTCTACTGTTTTGTTTACCTTTCCCAATAGTTAAGATATTGAATACCTTATTTACATTTCTCATTGTTAATTGTAAACATCTAATCTAATGATCTCCTTAATTTGTTTATCTCAAGGGTCACACGACTCTAATGTGTTACACGACTCTAATATGTTTTCTTCCTGTTACTAGATCTAATGATCTCTTTAATTTGTTTATCTCAAGGGTCACACGACTCTAATCTGTTACACGACTCTAATGTGTTTTCTTCCTGTTACTAGATCTAATGATCTCTTTAATTTGTTTGTCTCAAGGGTCACACGACTAGTACATTCTAGCATCTATCATTAGTAAATAAGCTTACCCTATATAAGCAGACCTCATTCTAATATTAAATCAGTTCACTCCGAAACGTCAAACCGTGTTTTACTCCACGCCACATAACAAGGGACTCGCCTTGTGACTTGCATTTCGAATTCTAATTTGATATCATTCTGTTGCGCGCAGTTGCAGCGATGCGAGTTATACCAATTTAGACGAATGTATCCCTAAAACATTCGTCTCAATTCGTTGAAATATTTTTGATGCATGTTAACCGATTTTTTTTGTTTGACAGGGTATTTCTCGTTTGTCCAATTTCCATCAAGTCAGGGTCTGATGACGGGATCCTGGAGAAAGCAAGGGCCACAAAATTGTAAAAGTGCCTTATTACCTATATTAGCAACTTCAGCATTTTTAAAAGTAACATGAACACGTGTTAACTTTCTTTTGCTCTTGTGACTATAAAAACTTTTATCGCTGACTGTACCTTTTGTTCCACGCTAAGATGACGTCGTAGTAAACAAAACATTAAGAGCTGTCCTTTGTACTGTCTTGACAATTGACTTTGCTTTACATTGCTGGCAATTAAAATTTTGTTCAAAAACAATGAAATTTAAATTTTAGTTTTTCAATAAAAACTAAGTTCATAGTTAGGTTTAGGAACTACGTTTGGATACCCTGCTTAAACAAAGGCCCGCATGCCGGTAACACACTGTATATAAACTGTGCAAGTTAGTCGTAAATAAAAGCTTGTAAAAAAAGATCGTTTATCTCAACAAACAGTAACTTACAATTTACTGGATTCGTAGGGTTGAGCCTGCTCACAATTTTTTTTATTTAATAAAAATGGGATTGCTCTTGGCCTGCATCTAGCCAGGGGGCAAAGATGAGGCCGATGATGAAGCGAGCTCACCCAGAAGATGCCTATTCACTCGTGCCTTAAAAAGGTCCAGGTTATATGAACTCGGAAATACAGACGCCGGCAGAGAATTCCAAACCTTAGAAGTGCGCATTATAAGAGAAGATGCAAAGCGCTTGGTTCGAATTAGAGGAATTTCGACCAGGTAAGGATGGTAGCCAGCCGTACGTCTGGATGTACTAAATCACCAGTATATATCTACTTCTTTATTTAAATTTTATTTCGCAATATGAAACGACTACAATAGCGAACTTGATTCCTTTATGTATTCTCAGGCAGGGGAATTTCATAAAAATTGGGGTATTCTAATAGTGTCCCCAAATTTACATACAAAATTTCGATGTCGGTTTTGTTACCGTTATACATAAATATGTAAAGTAACAAAACTGTTCTGGGGGACACTTTTGTCTTCTTCTAGAATCGATAGCGTTATTAATTCTGTTAAATAAGCCCTTTTTTTTATTCCCCAGCAGTGAACCGAAGTCAGTATAATATTCTAATGGCTAGAGAACTTCAATGCTGCTTTCAAGAACTTTAAGCTCTAAGCTAGGGCTTTTCAGTGTGAAATTACAGACGAAGAGGGGCGTGCGCACTTAGAACTTGAAAGACTTCACTTCTTTACTAGCTTTTATTTAACTCTGCCTGTTAAGTGACTTCCTGGCTTCAATTGTTAATCATTTATTGCATTCCATAATGTAAGTTTACAGGATATTAGGTTAACTTTAGTTTTAGTTGTGAAGAGAAGACGGCTGTTATACATACATTTGACGGCCTGTTTAGCCTAGTTGGTAGTGACACTGCCTCTGAAGCTAGAGGTCCCGGGTTCGAATCCCGGCCAGGGAATAATTGGTGCATTTAGCACGACTATTTGTTCTCGGGTCTTGGATGTTTTCAATGTATATAAGTATGTATATCGCCGTCTAGTACCCGTAGTACAAGCTTGGCTTAGTTTGGGACTGGGTCGATTTTGTGTAAGATTGTCCCCCAATATTTATATTTAATTTATATTTATTTATTTCAATTTAGTTTCTTAAAATTTTGCGGGGCGGGATCGATCATCATCATCCTAGCGTTATTCCCAGTACATTTGCATCCTGAAGGATGCCTGGGGTCCGCTACCTAATCCTAAGAATTGGCATAGGCACTAGTTTTTACGGAAGCGACTGCCATCTGACCTTCAACCGAAGGGGTACTAGACATTGGGATTAGGCTTGTCAAGTGAGTGGGCAACTTGACTGTTAGAAGTTCTCAAGCCACCCGAATGCCTCTAACTTGACTTAACGACTGCTATCATAAACAGCAGCCGGGATCATCGGCTTAACGTGCCTTCCGAAGCACGGAAGCGGTCAACCATCCAAGACCTGCGCCCACATTGCTTAACCTCGCATACCGGTATTCTTCATGCATGCGCGCCGATTTAGGGTACTCCTGACCTGGCCTTTCTGCAGAATGTCTCCGATTTGGTCGGAGAACGTTCGCCGAGGTCTTCCCCTTCCAACTTTTCCATCCACTCTTCCTTCATACACTCGTTTTGTCAATCTTATTTCATCCACCCTCCCTACATGTCCAAACCATCTTAGCATACCTTTCTCAATTTATTTATAGCAATATTCGTATTTGCCTCGGGAGCTTTTATATAAAACTGCACTGCAGGCTAACACAGTACTAAATAATAACTAATTGTACATACGTCGCCAGTACGTTTATTTTAGGTAAATTCTGGATTTCAAATTAAAGGGAAAAATTTAGTGCTCCGAGCAGGATTTGTACCTGCGACATCTGGCATACGCGGCCAATCGCTCTAGCCTCAGAGATCTCTCTCTACCTTAGAAGACTTAGGCTTCTATTAACGAAATCGACGAATTAAATCTTTTAAGGTAGATGTCGCTGTACGCCTCCCTAAGGCGTTGTAAGAGGGAACTAGTGAAGGATTTCGTGCCCGAGCTTGATTGTTCCGATAGCTCAGAGACTAGAGCGATTGGTAACGTATGCCAGATGTCGCAGGTTCGAATCCTGCTCGGAGCACTAAATTTTACAAATTTTAGCTTTTAATTTGAAATTTGGAAATTTCGTTAGCAGCGTTACTGCTTAATACAAACTTATATTCTAGATTTTTAAATGATCAGCAAAATTGGACAGGTGTTTCTCGATCACAAATCCAAGAGCCAGAAAATGGCTGCGCAGTGTCACGTGGAATTTAGATAATAGTTTAAAATGTAGAATTTAGACCAGTGATCATTGTGATTAACCAGAAAAACAGCCAGTTTGTATGTAAACGCATCGTTACAAATTATGCCTGTGGTGGGACCTTACAGAGGGAAGGTGGAGGTACTTCCCCAGTTGGGTTGAAGAAGAAGAAGAAGACAAAAATAGTTTATTAACGCAAAAAATCAAAATATACATGCTAAACTAAATACTGACACAAAATAAAATCACAAAAATAAAAACATTAAAGTAAAATAAAGTATTCAGAGATTGCGATAATTGCGCCAAAGGGTCTTCACTCAGCTTGGTGCCACGAAGCGAATCACAGGACACTCTTTGTGACGCTGATTTTCAGTGAAGCCAGATGAGTCAGGTGGCACTGACATACAATATAAAATAATAATTTACAAAGGAAAAAACAAAAAGGATTAACAAACATTATACAATAGGAATCAGAATATTGCATTTTTAGGCTTATTCTCAAATACACATAAAGATTATAATATAACGAAAAAGAAGAAACACAGGGTTCGAAAACCATTCATTATACACAATATGTGTATGTTTTTGTGTAAATTTTAAAAGAAGCGACTGTATTGGTTGCTCCAAATTAGAGCAAGCAGATCTTCCGCTGTTCACTTTAGCAATATACACACTTTAGACAAATCAAAGACAGTGGCACTAAATTCATTGTGTTGCGACTCTAGGGGTATATTTTTCATCAATATATTACTCAAAAAGTACATATGAACGTCAAATTAGACCAGCTTGATATAACTGGTTTCCCACAAAGCCTCTAAGTAAACTCATTGATATCAAACTGTCATACGAAATGTTCGTCTCAAATTGACCTTTCAATTTTAATCTCTAAAGTACACGTTCCGGACATTCGTTCTAATCAAGTTCTGTAATTATAATTAGTTTACTCAGTTTACAATGTTGAAGTAATAAATAGCATTAATACCTTTTCATACGCTGATAAGTGATAACCTTTTGTCTGTTACCCCCTTGCTAGCCCTTTGTTCTCAGTTAGATAAAACATCTGAAAGGACTTGTCATTTTATTCACGTTTATGGATTGCTTTTTTTTTTACTTTTTGTCACAATTATACAGGCTGGAAAATACAAATGGACAAAATGATTATATGTTAAGGAAATAAAGCGATGAACTCAAATTCCGTTACCAACTTGAATTAAGATTAAAACTTAATATTCTCTGAATTAAATAAATACATTTACAGTACATATGGTGCTATATTACCGCACGAGTGCGGTAATCAGCAGATTACGTGCATATGCCGAAACTTTAAAGAGCCATATGTACTGTAAAACGTTGTACGATACACGTGCGAACAGGTAATTCGCAACTCGTGTCGATTTAAAACACTCCCTTCGGTCGTGTTTCAATTTATCACCACTCGTTGCGAATTTCCTGTTTTCTGCACTTGTATTGTAATGTACTAATAAATATGTACGTCCCTTCTGACACCTAAAATGCTATTCCTAATTTAATAAGTGAATACGATACAGTCTAATCAAATTTAATAGCATTATAATTATAAACTAGTTATCCTAGATGAGAAGGCCATCAGCAAGAACGGCAAAGTATTTTTAAAATGTGGAAAACCATACCTGATTGGGATAGATTGCGCGGAGCTACCCATTTATGTTAATCAAAATTCAACCATATTTTTCCTTCCTTGTTGCACAATGTAAATAAGGTAAATGAAATACTTCCTTAAATTAAAATATATAATACTTCCCTGGGAAATCTAGAAAACTTTATGAGCTATTTTTAAATGGAAATTTTCTAATAATTATAGTAAATATATCTTTTCAAAATAAATAAAGAAGTGTTTCAGACTGTATAGAAAAAAAATGGCTTTGACGGTTACAAAAAGGTCTAAATATCAACAATAACATCAACATAACAACCGACGTTTTCCCGAGGGACTACAGTATGGGGTTCTTCAAGAAAGGAGTGTATAATTTTATATGTCCCGGGTTCGAATCCCGGCCAGGGCATTATTTGTCGCATTTAGCGCGGATATTTGTTCCTGGGTCTTGGATGTTTTCTATGTATTTATCTATATAAGTATGTACATCGTCGCCTACTACCCATAGTACAAGCTTTGCTTAGTTTGGGACTAGGTCGATTTGTGTAAGACTGTCCCCCAATATTTATATTAGTCCTCCAATATTTATTTAAAGGGTCAGCAACCCGCATGTGACACCCCTAGAGTTGCAGGCGTCCATAGGCTGCGGTGACCGCTTACCATCAGGCGGGCTGTACGCTTATTTGCCACCGACGTGGTATTAAGAAAACTCTTGACACATTTGAGGAAATGCGATTCCGTGAATTGAAGCTTTAAAATTCACGCCAGTTAGCGTCGTATGGAATAAATGCTCTGCTAGTGTGACGTCAAATGTCAACAGCCTGCTTCTATGAGTAATGGAGTCTTCGCTTTCTGCGGGCTGCTGTGCTGTGGTTTTTACCTGCCAGTATTCCCCTCTTTGACGTCAATGTTGGCCTGAGTCAGTGCAACTCAAATAAAACTTTTAAGAAGTGATAGTCAGTTAAGCGTGATTACGTCAGAAAGTAGATAAATACGTAAGAAATTGTTTCTGGGATTGTTTCGGGCCAGTGGTTGTTCTGACTGGCCTAAAACAATCCCAGTAATTAATATAATCAATAAAAAAAATTATTTCATTTCAAATACCGTACCGCGTATAGATAGACCCACTTTTAATATAAAACTATAGATAAGTACGAGTAAGTATGTATGTACATTATGAACTTTATGTTGTTTAAGCATTTTTTTTAATATACAGCCTTGGCCAGAAGTATTAAGCAAACTTTAGCACATATAATTTCGAAGTAGCTATTTATCCTAGAAAACTGAACCCTAAAAATAATCGGGTTCGCAATAAAAGGACCAAAATCCTTTTTTTAAGTGCAATTATTTTTAACGTCAATGAATAACTAGTGTTATTGGAAAATATTAGAATTTTCTATAATAAAAGATATAAAATGCTTTATTCAAAGTTTTACTTTTATATGAAAAATGCGGGAGTGCTTAATACTTCTGACCAAGGCTGTAATTTTATCTGCGCTTTTGACCACGATATCGTGATAAGTGACTAATTACTTGATATTTCCATTTGTTAGTGGCAATTAGCGGTCGTTTTTACAAGTTGATAATAAACCTAAATGCTTGCCTTTCTTTGGTTACTCTAGTTACGGTTGTTTATTTTATTTCAATATTATTATAGATGTTTATTGTGCATTACATTACATTGTGTAAGGACTAAGCTCCTTAATGGAAAAAAAATGGATCACTTGTTCATCGACACTCCGTATATATGGATACATTTATTTATTTATTTCTGAATATTACTATCGTCAACCATGAACCCCCAATAATTTTATTATCAAAGAACCATATTTCATTTGTTATAACTGACCATTGGAATTCCCAACGAGTATCCCTTAAATAAATATTCCTCAAATCTGCCGCTTGAAAATCCAAAATCGTGTGTCTAATGATTATGACGTACATGCCAATACCAACTTTATGCTCAATTAATAAAATCCCAAATCTAATGGAGCTTGTTATTAATAAACGAGCTCACGGCAATCGAATTGAAACTTCTTGTTAAGTAAAATTGTGTCGATTTTACAACGAAAACTTAAGCCCTAACGGCAACAGTATTAGATCAATTGATTTCCGACTGTAATGGCTAAGGAATAGAGTTTGGTATTTGATACGACCTTTCCGTTTATACGACAACCGATCGATTCCACACACGCGCAATGAAAACTTGCCATTCATGTACAAAAATCATCTGTTGCATTGCCACAGCTCAGTCAGCCACAAGACGGTACCGCGAACACGCGACCGCCATTTTCTTTTAAAAAAAATTAATTTTCGAACCCACCCCGTAAGTACTTGATCGTGCCCGTTGCGGATTGCTAAGTATTATTAAGTTTATGGTGTAATTTAAAAAGTTTGTTTTGGATCGAGAGTAAGTACTAATTAGCAATTTTATGAGTATTTTTGAGTGAAATAAAGTCTTATTTACTACTAAAATTTCATATTAATGCAGAATAAAGCGTTTTATACGTTATATTACTAAAAATATCCTTGATTTTAAGCAGTAACGATAGAAAATTAGAGGTTATGTTTTTCGCGCGAATCAGTGCGACTGCGCGTTTTCCTATTTTACCGGAATCAAAGCTGTATACCCTGTATATAGTACATCCAGGGACACCCGGAGATAGATATATTTTATTATACATATATGTAAAATAGTGATCTCTTTGGAGAGTCCCCATTCCCGATTAAGATTTTCGGTGAATTCACCAAACATACCGTTTCTTTGTATAAAACTAGTAAAACTTAATTTGTATAGAAATATGATATGCATGTAATGTCAAATTAAACATTAACAGAATTAAATAGATAACTTTTTACAGATAAGACTAAGTGTGCATAAGACTAATAGCTTAAGCTGCAATCATAATTAACATTATGTGCAATAATTATTAATACAACAATGATAATACTTAAAACACGAGTAATAGATAAGAATTGCATCAAAACAATTCCTAGAGACATGTAACATGACTTATTTTTATCATATATTAATGTCGTGAAATGTTTCCACTGTGCAAGTAACATGATATTATTATATTTTTGTAACCTTATGCCACTGCCCTATGACCTACAAAAACATTTTTAAGTGTTAAAACTATACTCGTATGGGTGTTAAACATGCAGTTTTGCTTATTTTTATTAAAAAATATGAGTTTTTCTAATATTTTGAGGGCAAAAGAAAGTATCCCAAAGTGTTTTCCGGTCCGGGATAGTGTTAGTGTGGAAATTATTATTTCATTTTGGCCATTACAGTAGTAGATCTAACTAACTTTAACTTTTCTAGCTTTCAAACGTAACATGTGTATTCTTTTTGGAATAGTATAAAAATAATTTACTATTGGTACCTAAGGACTAAAATGAAAACTTGAACTTAAATCGTCTTGGCAAAACACCGCCTCAGTAAAAGTATATCCTTGCCTCTCAAACAACTAAACTTACCAGATCCTGATATTGTTTACAATCAAGCGCTAACTAACAAACACGTTGAAACTAAATGACTTAACATCATAGTCAAACTATGGCTCTTACGACCTTTTTTACATGCAGCTGTAAGGACAAGCGTTCTCTTTTGAGGCAAGGACACCTCGCTCGTTAGAACTTGGCTTTTTAATTATACCCCTGTAGGATAAACGGTGAACTTTAAGTGAAATACATAAGAGCGGTTTTCTAATGTCGTATTTATAGTGCAACTTATAGGACTAAGTTGTATGACCTAGCAAAGGTTTAAAATGCGTTTGAGTATTTAAACTCACATTGTGGCCCACGAGCCGGGAATTTCTGTCAAATAATGACAGTAAGATAAATTTCTTTATACATCGCTATCACGGTATAGTTCATCATTGGGCTACCATTTTACATTAAACAAAAGATATAGCTAGATGTCATCTTCGGGAAAATCCTATTCTCTGGAAAAACACGAAGAGCAAAGCTTGGTCGCCCAGTTGCTAATATATAACAGTGTATATAGGGCACATATATACATATAAACGTCAGTGATATAAGGATTTTGACAGGTTTTTATCTGCAATGCCGTAAACAGATTTAAATATATCTTAGCTTAAAAACTATTGTATAGTTTATTCACATAAGAAACAAAATCCAATAACCACGTAATAGATCACAAAAAACTGCATAAAAAAACTATAACACCACAGACAAAACCTTTGCGTTCATTGTCAAGCAATAAGGTCAATACAATGACGAGCATTGCTTAATAAATGACTACTTTTTGCCACAATTATTAAGTCATTTGCTAGTTCTTCTTTTTCCATTCATCATATCTGCACAAATTTATAGATGCTACTGATATTACCATTCCCCGTCATTGTAGCTTACATTTTTTACTAGTGAATACTAGTTTCATAGTTCACCGCCCGCATATTTCGGTTTGTCATGAACCGTTGAATGAATGATGGATATTTACTTACCGATTTTTGCGGAAAAATATGGGTACTTAGTCTATGACTGTAGTTTAATGGCAATTATGTGTAGTGTTTTTATTTTAACAACGTGGTAGTAACCAAACGATGTCTAAAAATCGAAATACTTAGTACTTCTGTTGATTGTGACGCTACTTGCGAAGATAGTAGTGATAGTAGAAGTGCGAATAGCAGAATAACTATTAAAATATCGGTAAAATATACGAGACAAAACATTTTGTCATAAATTTAGTACGGAACGAGTCTGGGGCTATTACTGGTAACTGACATAATGTTTATTTATCTATAAGGGTTAACAAACCGCGGTCACAATTAGTAAGTTCGTTTTATCGGCCTGTTTAGCCTAGTTGGTAGTGACACTGCCTCCGAAGCTAGAGGTCCCGGGTTCGAATCCCGGTAAGGGCGTTTGTTTCTGTGGTGAGCAGAAGCATTTGTTCCTGAGACTTGGATGTTTTCTATGTATATTTATTAAACATAATACAAGCCTTATTTAGCTTAATATGGGACTAGTTCGGTCTGTGTAAAAAATTGTCCCCAAATATTTATTTATTGTGCCACCAACAACATTAACCACAGATTACTTTTAAAGAAAAATAAAACATGATCGTTACAAACACAAACATTGTTGGCAACATTGTCGGTATAAATAGATACCTGTTTGTGGTATTTTGCCATAGACATTTTCTACTTCTTTAATTAACAACGCTGTATTGGCATGTCTTTTATCACAACATATGTATTTTAGTCCCCTTATTTTCCATACATTTCTTTATAATTATGTTGTCTATGGCTCTTTATATGTTTTTAAATGGTTTAATTAACCGAACGGTCGCGACATTAAAATTAAAAGTAAAAGTCGACCAGTCCACTTTCGATGCTTTCTTTTTACCATGTTTGTTCACATAAAACATAAACGGTATAAAAAATTCCATTCGGTGATTTACCCTAAAAAGAATCAATGTCTGTGACAGAAGGACAAAAACTGAGCGATCCCATAAAAATCAGTTGAACCAGTTTCGGTACAACACTAAAAACGATCTATCTTATTCCGAAAGAGAGACACCGATAGAGACATATGATATGCGAGGTTAAGCAACGTTGTGGTAAACTCTTGGATGGGTGACCTTTATGAGTGGTTTCAAACTGGTAGTTATATCGTTTCCCTCTATATCGTTCAGTTTGGTTTAGTATCAAGGAGCGCTCGTGGCGCAGCAGCGAGGGCAACGTCGGCCAGGGTGGGCGCTCCCGTGCTTTAGAAGGCACGTAAAGCCATTGATACCGGCTGATGTCTCTGACAGTAGTCGTTAAACCAAGTTAGAGACCTTCGGGCGGCCTTAGTCAAGTTGCCCAATCGCTTGACAAACCTGATTAGGTTTATATAATATAATAGGGTCTAGGTATCCTCTCGGGTTGGAGATGACAGTCGCTTCCGTAAAAACTAGTGCTTACGTCAATTCTTGGGGTTAGGTAGCAGACCCCGGGCAACCTTCTGGAAGTTCAGAACACAAATGTAGGTATTGAATAACGCAAGGGTCATGACGATAATGCCGTTGATCCCAACGCAATGAGGCAAGTTCGGGCGGCTTGAGAACTTCTAACATTCAAGTTGCCCAATCACTTGACAAGGGGGGTCGAAGTTGCACCACGTCCGTAGAGAGTACCCACCGTCACCCTACACGTGACCCCTGGGTGGTACTAAAAGTGCAACAAAACTGGCAATCGTACTGTCTTCTCGATGATCTCACGGTTCCAAAATAAAAACCATACGATTATTATTATTTAAGATGATAAATGAACGCTTAGGTACGACATAGTTTAAGCCAGTAGTTATTTATTTTGCGGGATACATACTAAAGGGACGTAAAACCGAGTAGTTGTGCCTTCCCTTCTTAAAAGTTAACTAGAGCTGTGAATGTTTGTTCATTATATTACGTATACAGAGTCTTGTCCAATACCTATCCCTTTTGGTCGGCGAGACGAGCGTCGTTAACATTAGTTTGCTACTCTTCTACGAGATGGATAACTCCGAAAATAAACCCGGAGATGGCAACCTCGACAGGCGCGAGTAGGATACAAATGATACAATCCAAAAGGTGGTAGTTGCCTGCAACCAATCTGGTGGTACCGCACTATTAGTTTGCCTTTCCTGCGGGCCAAGCTCGAGAGGTCGAGAGGGTCGCGTAGGTTCTGGGCAACCCTGCGTCTCCAAAAAGCGTCCCAGGCGATGCAGCGTCTGTGAAGAGGACACTTGTTGTCTCTCGCGTGCAGACAAGATGTATGAGGCCTGATGATGACAGAACACTTCAGCCATCTGAGCTCACACCTCACCTGTTTTTATATGGAAACTATCAAAATTTGACTAATGACATTTGACAGTTTCCATATAAAAATGGGTGAGATGTGAGGTGCCAGGTGGGGACGAGTTGGTCTGTGAATAACACCCCTGAAATCTTCTTACGAGGGCAGACTGCAAAAGCTAAACAAAATATGATCCAATTTTCGTCTGTTTAGACCAACACCGGTCTGTTAAGGTCAAAATAACCTTGCAGGTACATTGACCTACATGTGAAAGTGGTCGTGCAAGGCCAGCGTACTTCCGCTAAAGTTATGCAATTATGTAATTGTGATACGGTAAAATACATAATATCTTGACAAGGAAACGTCAGTATATTTAAAAATACACATGCTTTCCGTCGCACTATTTTAGCTGTAGTACCCACGTAGTACCCAACTGCAGAGTGCAGTCCTTTGCTGAAACGTGTATAGTCTAGAGACACTTACGGAATTCAATCCCGGACAGTATATATATTTTTATGTATATATAACGAAGTCTAAGCTAAAAATTGCGACTCGCGACTGAGCGCTGAAAACTCTCATATCTATTGAGAGCTAAAAGCATAAAAAATAAAAATTGTCTGGTTTCCAGTCCATATAACCTACTTAGTACTATTTTTTCTCTGACGAACCAATAATATTCTGACCTCCGATTCCGCATACTTGTTGCGAGTTCCGAGATCATGATCATAGCAACGAGTGCTTAAGTCGAGACAGGTTGAATCGCGTAACGAGACACACGATTTAATTGCCTAAGGTCATTAAATAGATAAATACACCAAAGCATGTCATTCGTAACCATGAACTAGTTACTTGCAAAGGCGATCGAGATCACATAATCTTATAAATACACATATAGAGGTCAATACTTTGTAGTTGTGATTGATTATTGACATCACAAACCGGTCAGGCGCAAGTGGCACTGTCAAGTCAATACTTAGTCACCTGTTATTAATATCTGACACGAATTATCATCCGCCTAGCGTGTTCTGTTCCCACTTGTATTCTAGAGGAGCTTGGGGTCCGCTTTGGCCCATCCCAGCAATCCCGTGCAATCCCATTATTTTGGTGTACGCTATGGATTAACTCAAGAGTCTGCTATCTGACTTTCTAACCCAGAGGGAAACTATGTACTTAGATCTTGTTTGTCGGCAATCTTTGTGAGATGGACGGGATATTACGAATCTCACTATCGCACCGCTCGCCGACGGCAGGGCAATCGTCCTCACACCTTAAAACCTAAAAGGTCGCGTACGGCACGGTTTCAGAGGAATTTCCTCCCTCGGACGCTCCGTTTGTGGATTGAGCACTCTGCCGAGGTTTTCCGAAAGAAATAGAGTATGAGATTCTTCAATAAAGGAGTGTATACATTTTTAAAGGGTTGGCAACGCGCATGTGACTGCCCTGGAATTGCAGGCGTCCATGGGCTGCGGTGACCGCTTACCATCTGACAGACTGTACACTTATTGACGCACTGAAGTGGTGTTAAAAATGTATACTCGAAATATATTTTACTTAGTGAACTTTGAATCGCCGATAACACAAAGTGGGTAAAATTCTACCGTCTTAACATGCCATAATCTGACATTAAAGGTTGTCTAATCAATCTCTACAACAGTAGGAAATCATCATGATCATTCAGCCTGTTTCCACCCATTGTTAAAACTCTTAACGCATCAGCATCTTCACGAGTCGAGACAACGGCAGATGGTCAAAAGCGGTCACAGAGTGGCACGGCCAAAGTTAGGACAGAGATTCGTAGGCAGACCAGCAGCTCGTTGGTGCGATGACATTGGACAATCGGCCCGGAAGTCGTGGATGAGATTATCTCGGGACAGGGTAAGGTGACGTCAACATGACCTTTATAGGTCGATTCACAAGAGCTGGCGCGGAAAATGTATGTAACTGTCATTAATTTCATAGAGATTCCGCGCCAGCTCTTGTGAATTGACCTATACATTAGGAAAACGTACAACGTCAAAACACTATCAAACTTTAAAGAAAATGAAGTACGAATATACTTCCATTTTGAAATGTCAAAGTTCTAATTAAAGCTCAACATTAACAAACGTCCACTGAGATAATAAAGACCTGTTTCAGTAAACAGGTATTTATTATCATCGTCATTTTCTATATTCCTATTGCACAAAAAAGTCCAAAAACACGATTTCTGTCATAATACTCTTAAGTATTTGTTTCATATTCGTAACCCATATTTCATTAACTATAAAAATGCTAAAGTGATGGATGATAGACACATTACCAAAATACCAACAAAAGAGCAGATAATTAGATAGATAATTATCATTAACCGTCCTAAACTTAACTCTCGATGTAATCAGTGTAATATGATAATTAACTGCTAATCATTATGTAATTTACTTAAGACACTAGCTACATGTTTGAGAGAAAACAGCATTATCGGACGTTGTTACTAATGATAACCCCACGGTCATATTGGAACAAATTGGCTTTAAATTGTTGCCAGTATCTGTTCAACGTTGACCGTTAACGCACGTATCATTAAAGTATAAATCTCATTAAAGCAAAAACGTGAAACTGTATAGTTTTCGAATTAACGTCGCGAGCTTTTGAACTTTTGACCTTATCCGTATCTAAAGATAACGCAAACATCATTAACAAAAAAAAAACATTCATTCAAAATTATAAAACATTTATTTTCAATAATCAAATAATTAATAGTACTACTCAATATCATTTAGCAATCCGCAACAGACGACATTAGTTTCAACATTGAAACAAAAATACAATAAAAAAACTTTTTAGGTTAATGAAATGGCCAGTACAATGAACGGCAAAGACTCAGAACAGCCGATAGTCCCACCATCTTCCTTAATCAGGCGCGTTAGCTCTCGCTCCATCAAAAACTCCATTTCTGAGGATAAAGAGAATGGGGAGACCAAAAGTTTCGTGTCAAAATACAAGAAGACTCCTGAAGCGTTAAAGACATTCCACATGACTGATGCTGAGAGTGAACTAGAGGTACCTGGAACACCGATGACACCTAGGACATCCACTACACCTGGTTTGTATTTTTTATAATGTACTTATTGCCTTGACGACCGGTTTAGCCTGGAAGATGACGCTGCCTGCGACACCACTGCCCTCTTATTTACAAACCGAGTCGTCCTCACCTGTCACCGCTTCTCGGTACCCACCGCTGTAAGGTAAGGGCGAGTTAATTTGTGAGTACGAGGGCTCGGTACAAATCTCGGTAAGGGCAATTTTATTTGTAACCGATTTGTTGTGTATTTTAATTAACCCCCGACGCGGAACGCAAAAGAGGGATATTATAAGCTTAACAGCTTTATCTGTGTATCTGTGGCATTGCTACCTCTTAAATGGGTGAAACAATTTGAATACGGTTTTTTATTTGAAAGGAGGTTTTCCAGCGATGGTTCTTGGACAAGTTGTTCAGCCGTTTTTGAAATATTGAACATCGAGATGAAAATGTTTGGGGTTTTAGAACTTTTTTAGATTGTCAGTTATTTATATGTGTGTGTAGGCTATGGAGCTATCAGCTCGGTTTGTGTAAGATTGTCCTCTAATATATAATTCTTTATTGCTTTTTATATGTACCCACGCCGTCAAGGCGGAAGTGGTCAGGTTAAGGGAAAGACGGGTGGTTTTTGTGGCCAAGGGAAGACGTACAATTTTGTACCACAGGGGCAGTAGAAAAAGACTGCATGCACATCTACTTCTAGCTTTAATATTTAAGGTAAACGTCCCAATGTCGGTCACCATAACATCCGATAAACACATATTGTTTAGCCGTATCATTATGACATATGATTAAAAGTGTAATCCGTCGAGCACTGGGACATGAACCTGAAGCTCGAAACACACAAAGCAGGCGCAGCGCGGTATTGCATTCTTGATATTTCCGAAACTGTCGACTGTCGATTACTGCTCCATATGTCACACACGCCGCCTCCGCTCTACCGCGCTACCGAATACCGAGCGGTTTTTTGGTGCGACGTGCCCCGGACCGAGTTCGCTTTACCGCAAAACAGCCTCCGCCTCGCAACGATGCTGCGCCGCGCTCTGTGCGTTTCAAGCTTTAAATATGTAAGAAAAAATAATGTAACAGCCTTGCCTGACAAGCCCATGTAATACGCGGCTCATATTGCATAATACTTTAAGTATTCCATACCGTTAGTTGTGTTTATATTTAGGTCACTTATGTTTTTGTCGTAGTTACTTGTGCGCTGCAGAGAGTTAAGTTAATTATGTCAGCAGGTAAAGCGATTTCATAATTATTTATATCTTTACATTTAAATAGAGATCTGGGTGTTGGTTACAAACATGGCGAAACTAATTTTGTTGAAGTTTGTAAAGTTAAGCACCGTGAGCCGTTTCACAAAGGCTTGTGGTTTAGGATAGTATTTCACTTATCGAATATCTTTGTCCAATTTTTATGTCCAATGTTTGTTATTTAAAAAAAACGGCCAAGTGCGAGTCGGACTCGAGCACCGAGGGTTGCGTAAAATTTTTTTTAATGATATGATGTTAAATATGATGTTACTAAAAAAATTTGCGTTTTTTCCTTTATCTGTGCCAAAAGACGATGCTTCGTACCAAATTTTAAGATTCTGAGTTCACGGAAAGTACCCTGTAGGTTTTGATTCCCTTGCGAGTGTCGAAAATTTGCGGCATAAACGGCTGTATCTTTTGATTGCGTTGGCTTAGAAGTTTGATTTTTTCACAACTCTAAAGGACAGTAGACCTGAGTATTTGATATAAATTCCAGCTTGATACCTCCACGCGTTCATGAGAAAAAGGGTCTTGACAGACAGAAAGACAGACAGACAGACGGACGGACGGACGGACAACAAAGTGATCCTATAAGTGATCCGCTTTTTCCTTTTAAGGTTCGGAGCGGAGAAAGTCACATTCCACATTAGTAAAGATATTGGATAAGCGAAATACTAGCCTTAAGCCTCATTTACACGCGTACGAAACTAGTATGCGAGTTTCACTACATTGCGCGGTTTGACAGATCGATTAAACTCATTATACAACAGTAACCAGCAATGTAATGAAACTCGCATGCGAGACTCGTATGTGTGTACAGACCTTTATACGCGCGGAAGCTTGACTCATTTTATAGGAAGAGACTTCCACGTGTATTAGGTACATGTAAAAACATTTGTAAAATGGACCCCTGGTACCTACATCACTTTTGCTAACAGGATAGGAGAAAGAATTGGGTTATACACAGATTTAAGATCGCGACTTTGCTGTTAACGTTGCCAAAGTTAAGGGTTACAAAGCCTTATTTTTGGTTGTACTCTTGATCCGCATAAACAGCAATACGAGTATCTATACTAATATTATAAAGCTGAAGAGTTTGTTTGTTTGTTTGAACGTGCTAATCACAGGAACTACTGGTTCGAATTGAAAAAATATTTTTGTGTTAGATAATCCATTTATCGAGGAAGGCTTTAGGCTATGTAACATCACGTTGCGACCAATAGGAGCGAAGACGCGGACGAAGTCGCGGGCAACAGCTACTATAATATAATTTTGTTCGATAAATCAATTTTATAATATGAACATAAGCCCATAACAATGTCCACAGGACTGGTCTTGTGTATGACCCAATTTTTATATATCCGCATCTCATTTATTTATTTCAATCTTTATTGCACTATAAGAAAGTACGTACAAAATGCAGACTTAATTCCACGTGGCACTATCTTTACCAGTCAATCTTCATCTATAGATAGATGCCAGGGGATGTTAATCATCCTATTTTTCCTCATCTGTATGACCCCAATTATGTGAGTTAAGCTACTTTCCCACCGGTGAGGAGAGATGATTGAATTAAAATCGGTGATTAAGAGGGCGCAGTACGTGGCAGTACGCTCGGTTCTCCATACAAACGTATTTATGCTCTCATTTTAAAACGCCATGCTAGAATAACATGAAACTTTGTATACACAATGAGATCCAGCATATCTAGGTCGGAAATTAGTTTCTGTTGCTAGAAAATGTAAAAGAAAAAATATACAGCAGTTTTTTCAATTTTTTACGGCTTGTATGGAAACCTTAATAATCGTTGTATTTTTTCTCCATTATAATTTCAAGCAACAGAAACTAATTTCCGACCTAGATATGCCGGATCCCATTGTGTATACAAAGTTTCATGTTATTCTAGCACGGCGTTTTCAAATGAGAGCGTAAATACGTTTGTATGGAGAACCGAACGTACTGCGCACTCTTAATGGAATTACATTCTAATCACCAATACGAAATTTTCCGCTCCTTCTCTCCTCGCCGATAGAAAACCATTATGCATCCATTATGTTTAGGTATAGTAAGGATGATTCACAGTAGGCCCTTCCGTGTCCGGGTCGGCCCGTTTTCTTCTAGAGAAATACGTCGGCCGTTGCGTTTGCTGTCATAGAAAACGGGCCGGCCCGGACACGGAACGGTCTACTGTGAATCATCCCTTACTCAGTCATGGAAGTTTAATGACTAAAATAAAGCATTAGTTTCCTTCAGCAAGTATATTGAAATGATAAGGATACAAATGTTTACGTAGACCGTACACGGAATCCTAATTATAATATCCATTACAACTACATCATTTTGTGTGATAAATAGTGATATACTCCAACAATACTCAATAGTATAAGGAAAACCTCATAACAACATGGCGAATGTAATTTCAGTAATGAAATGAGAATAGCGCGGTACGAATAATAACCAATAAGTATCAGGGTCGAATGCAGTTTATGGTCCAATATTCTTGTAATTATCACTAGAGTCTAGTTTATAGACTTACCTTAAAGAGTCGTCAAATTCATAATTCTATCATGTTTTCGTAGCTGTTGGTACCCCTTAAACGAATAAAATAAATAAATTCGACAGTCCCCATAAGAAACTTATAAAATCTGACGTTGTCGATGATTTGAGGATACGTTGTAATGACACCAAGAGACAAATTCAGGTCCCTCACTAGACATAGTGCATCATTGGGAGCTCTGACGACGGTATTTACCACTATCCTAGCTAACATGATGGCTTTCGTGTGGGGAAGAAAGCTAAGGGTCGTATTTACTAGCAAGATTTTGTATGTCACAACGAGAGGGACGAATATGTCTGATATAAGCGCAATCATGCTAGCTAGACAGGAACACTCCACGTACTGTCAGACCTAGTGGACTGGTCTATTTAACTTGCATGCAATTTATATTACATTGCGGGGCTGCGACCCATCGAGGTGAGACGACTACAATCAAACCCAGCAATGTAATGAAAATTTCGTTGCAAGCTCTCGCAAATTTTAAACGGTCTTTATGGATGAGGTTTTTTATAAAGTACTGCAGATTATCTCAAACAGGCTGTTTTAAATATAAGCGCACATTTCACCTCTAATCGAATGTTGACTTTGTCTGACGCATCAAAAACTATCCACATGTTTGTTGTTTACTTTCAATATACAAGTATAGTGGACCGTTTCCACAAGTTATATTTAATTTTATCTTATTCCCATATCATAAAGACTTTGAAAACAACTTCTAAGTTTATCTGTACTTACTATTTGTGTTTATTGTCCACAGGACATGAGAACTGCACGTTCCACCACGATTTGGAGTTGGACCACAGACCACCCACTCGGGAGGCGCTGTTACCCGACATGGCCAGCTCTTATAGACTTCTGCTCACAGGTAAATATAAAAACATCCCCCCTTTAGCGTTCATTATTGGAGCCCCCTTAAAAATAATTAAGAATATTTTTTGGAAACTTGTATGGTGTCATTATTGTTTGCCAACGACGTGGTATAAAAAAAAAACAATATAATGCCGTAAAAATTTTAAGACTGTAGCTCTAAGCGTTTGTCTGTAAAACCTGTGTGACAGACGACAGACGAACACACGAGAGAAAGCAATAGGGAAACCTCCCGCGACGTGTCTCAGTTAGGGACGATTCACAGCGAACGGCCGGAGTAGACACGCATACCACCAGTCCTAAAGGACTGATCCTAAAGGATCCTAAAGGAGCGCTCGTGGCCCAGCGGCACCCGCCTACCGCGTGTGGTATGCGAGGTTAAGCAATGTGGGCGCAGGTCAGTTCTTGGATGGGTGACCGCTTTAAGTGGTTACTAACTGAGCTCTCTCGTGCTTTGGAAGGCACTTAAAGCCGTTGATCCCGGCTGCTGTCTCGACAGCAGTCATTAAGCCAAGTTAGAGGTCTTCGGGCGGCTTGAGAACTTCTAACAGTCAAGTTGCCCACTCACTTGACAAAGGGGGGTCGAAGGTGCACCACGTCCGTAGGGAGTACCCACCCTACACGTGACTCCTGGGTGGTGCTAAAAGTGCAACAAAAACTGGCAACCGTACTTGTCTTCTCGAAGATCTCACGGTTCGTAAATAAATGCCATACGATTAAATAAAAAAGTCCTAAAGGAATACGAATACGCCATACACACGCGATGGCCAATGTAGCCCTCCGAATCGCTAAACTTGAGTGGCAGTGGGCGGGGCACAATGCTCGTAGAACCGTTGGCCGTTGGGGTGGAAAGGGTCTCGAGTGGCGACCATGTACTGGAAGGCGCAGCGTGGGCGCCCCTCACAAGGTGGACTGCAATGATGACCTGGTAAAGGTCGCGGGAGTCCGCTGGATGCGGGTGGCGCAGGATCGGGCATTGTCACACTCTTTAGGGGAGGCCAGCAGTGGACGTCTTTCGGCTGATATGATGATGATGATACAGAAGTTAGGTTTCATATTTGAATGGGTCACGAGCAGCCGGGCGGCTGCCGCTGCTGTTTAGATACGATGCACTGAAACTTTGCTAATAGATCGCTCACAACGCACTTTAAAATATATCTCACAGTCACATCTTATGACAGCCAAGATAAAACGTAACCGTTACGTAAACGTTAGGTTAGAATAGCACCAGGCCAGCCCCTTTCTTCCCGCGTTTTTTGGCCTACCACTGCCATATCACATTTTCTCAATCTATAAAACTACTATTTTTAGAACTGAAATTTCAGTTAGCCATGAAAGTGGTCTACCTTTTTTCGACTATTATTGACGACCGAGCGAAGGGTCTCCGTTTCAGCTTGGGCAAAAATACTTTCGTATGTCCGGCTCTTCTTCTCTGCAGCTCGCATTTCTATAATTGTATATTGTCAAAAATGGTCTCACTTTCTTGGCCGACTGTATTATGCTTACCCCTTTTGGTAAAATAAGCGTGACTATAACATTTATTTTAATTTACAATTACTTAGCTGGAAAATTATCGAAAACAAAGCGTATACTTTGACCTTTGAATAAATATTTGTCCAAGGAGATTGTTGGCCGAAAGCTCATCAATAAAAGATTCGCTCAAGCGAGCCTTGAAAAGGATCAACCCTCTTTGTATTCATCCTGGCAAATATCTCGTGAAGTCTTTAAAGACATTCTGTGCTACGCGAAATAAATACGGTGTGGTTCTTACCAATTTCTATTCGGAATGAGCATAATATAAAAGATTCAATATTTGACAGATTGGCCCCTTAATTGAAACAATTGACACCCTGGTTTTCATTTCTTTTGCTCTGATTTAAAATATAAGGTGACGATTAATGAGGCAGTGTCTTGGGGTTAGACATTCAAATTAAGCACTCTTCTCATCTCAAGGCGACTCTCTAATCAAGAGAATTGGCATAATTGAAACATTTGCCACAATGTTATTAATAGCTAGTGAATTGTATTGTATCTTCACTTTTAATTAAAAGAGTTCGATCACTTTTATGTTTCTATTTGTGCTCTTCTATGTGCCTCAACCACGTTCTGCTACCACTAATGAGGAAAACTGAAAGAAGACAATACGATCTGAAAAGAAAAAATCCATTAAAAATGTGTGCCACATTGTTTATTAGACTTTTTTTATGTACCATTTCTTCCATTCGCATTTTGACCATAGACAACGCACGATGTCAGCATGATACTTTTCAACAGTTATGTCATAGACCATCAGATCCTCAACAGAATAATGATTTTTCAGGTTTAGGCGAGGACCCAGACAGGCAGGGACTGCTGAAGACGCCCGAGCGAGCTGCCAAAGCGATGCTGTTCTTCACTAAGGGTTACGACCAAAGTCTTGATGGTATGATACATCATAATACAACACAGTACTCTTTATTGCACACCTCAGTCGTTCTACAGTAAATTACTCTTCACTGGAGTCTAAGGAAGACCGGCGCTGATTGTAAAGTCAGAATTATGCAGAGTTGGCCTCATCCATCTTTTTATTTGTCATCTATCTGATTTTTGCTCGTTTGTCACGAATAAATGTTTGCATTTGAATCTGGATTACGTTATACCTTTTCCATGAAAATCGAGTAAGTATATGGAGTGTACGGAGGCACCGTTGTTCTGTGTTAAAACTGCCAGATCCTAGGGATTCAGAAATTATAAATTAATAATAAAAAAGAAATTAGAAAAAAATACATTCCTCCTTCGATGGTATGGTTAATTTTTACGAAACTTAAAAAGAAAGCCTCTCAATCCGTACCTCAACTCCCAACGCATGATAGGTTTGGTGAGAGAGATGTAGACCTAACTAGCTACCTAGCACGTTTGTTTTTAGGTATGTTTGACTTAAAATATTTGTTTTTATTAAATATAAATATTGCAAAGTAAATATTGCAAGCGCGAGAATGGTAAAAACTTTATTTTGGAGGTACTTTCAATAATAACTCAATTAAATCTAAAACCATTCTCTTACAGAGGTTCTAAACAACGCCATCTTTGACGAGGATACAGATGAGATGGTGGTAGTGAAGGACATCGAGATGTTCTCCATGTGTGAGCACCATCTGGTCCCGTTCTACGGAAAGGTGTCCATCGGATACCTCCCGCAAGGCAAGATCTTGGGACTCAGCAAGTTAGCCAGGTAACTATTTATTTTTACAATTCTCGAATTGGCGGAATTTTATTGGTGACTCAAAATATATTTTTTGAATCGATTAATAACTTGTCTCAAATAATTGAATTACTTATTATATATTACATCTCTTTTTTTAATATTGGTTTAATTAAATACGTGTACGTATTGGTCTCTGCTGTTGATTATACAAAATGACCACTTACAAAAATAGAATTAGAAGTAACAAGAACGCCATAGAGCTTGGAAAAGTTTCTGCGCAATACAGACAAAATCTTGCTCTCGCTTGATTCTGGCGTGGCGTGAGGGATATGAAAATGTTATTAGAGGCAAACAAGCAAAGACATGGCATTTAATGCAATCTTGTCCTTAACAAAGAAAAATCACTGCAATAATCATCCCAGCAATATCTTTAACGTTTCATTTTTAATTTCCAGAATAGTGGAGATCTACTCCCGCAGACTGCAAGTGCAGGAGAGACTGACCAAACAGATCGCCATCGCGGTCACCCAGGCCGTCCGACCGGCAGGAGTCGCCGTTGTCATTGAGGGCGTGTAAGTACCATTCAATACCTTTGCAGTCTTCTTCTTCTTTATCACATTACCCTGTGCTTGAATGTAGGGCTCGAATCAACTCGCTCCGTTGGTTTTGGTCTTGGGGAGTTAGGGTTACTTCTTCCCACTTCATCCCCCGAGAGCTCGACTCTTTATCCACGGAACGCCGCCAAGTTCAATACTTTGACTTGTATATAAAGCACAGGCAGGCCCGACGGGTGCGATTTGGGTCAGAAATTGGGTTCAAAAGTACCAAGGCAACATCAGTGGGCGGCGGTGGCTGTTTCCATTTTCAGTGTCACTTGTTTCGGATGTAAAAAATGTAGATCCAAAATGTTACGACATACAACATATACTTTTGAAATCATTATTTCAGTAATATTTAACCCATAATGCATTGCATTCTTTAATTGCTTAAAATTTGTTATTCTAGAGACTCGCAAAGTCCTACATAGATTAAAAAGTTTTGGGTGGTCAAAAGTGACCCGAAATGGTTCGTGCAATATAGGACATTGTTTTGCAAGCTTGGCTGATATACTGCCGTGTGTCTAGATTCTAAACACCACCATCTGCCTATATTTTAATCACTACTGGACATATGCTTCGTTAATTGGATGAGAGGGAACGAGGAATGAGCAGTAGGCCTTAATCTTATTTAAATTAGTTTTGGTAGGATCAGAATTGGCCATTTTTTATTTAGTTAAACATCAGCTGGCAGGTTGTTTTATAAATCTGACTCCAAACACAGAGTCCAAGAAAGAAACGACTCTTCACAAAATTGTATATAATGGGATTCCATAACACATTATGTGACTTAAAACTAGATAATACGAGTATCATTGACACAACAGATAAACATATTTGGCGAAAAATGCACTGGTTATTCCTGTAGTTCATTGTTCAAAAATGATAATTGGAGATTAGAATCTGCGTGTATATATACACCATGTGTCATATACTTAGAAGCAAGGTCAGCAAAATCCAATTTTTTAATGTAGCAACTTTGAATCTTGTATAGTTAAAATAACTTAATATTGTTCGAGTATTCAATCGTAGCATAGTAACCTTAATGGATGTTGCTAACTTTGCTTCTATTTGACTCATATACCGTAATTCAGAAAGCAATTTATGGTCTGTAATTTTTAAGCTTAGTATAAAGGACAGGAAAACACACAAAAATATGAGCGTGAATGTAATGGAATATGTGTCATATTGTCATCATTTGCATGCCTTTATCCCACTTCAGGTCTTTTTCTTCCATTCTTTATCACATATCATTTCTGAAAATTTCTCTTCAACTTATAAGCGACATAAAATTAATTGCATTTTTTTCTTCCACAGCCACATGTGCATGGTGATGCGCGGAGTCCAGAAGATCAACAGCAAGACCGTTACCTCCACCATGCTTGGAGTGTTCCGTGACGACCCCAAGACGAGGGAGGAGTTCCTCAACCTCGTCCACTCCAAGTGAGAGCCATTACCGCACGACTTGAGCGACCCATGACCTTGGCTTTAGTTATTAGCAAATTGCAGCCCTCGGGTAGAAATAGCGCACGAACCAAATCTTCAATAAATACTATAAAGCTACAAGGAATAATTTTACAAGTCTAACATACGATCGATCGGTCCAGATGACCAAGGAAGGTTAGAATGAAAACTCTGTATACTGCTCTCATTATATATGCCTATTTCTTTCATTCTTTTTATTTTTTTGCGTTATGTGCGGCCCTCTCGGTCTGTTAAACGTTCTATCGTCTATTAGCTTTACTTTCCACGCCTACTACATAGCTACGAGCTTAGAAGCAATATTTTTAAAATTGTTAACCGGCAACAATAGCAAAAAGGCCACTTGTCTTTGGCCAAAGTGCTAGTGTGCCAGTTTGAACTTTTAAAATACCTTTTAGCTTTATTAAATGAGGCTCAATTATGATTATGACAAATGATGTTCAAGCTATAATAGGTTGGTTCAAAGCTATTGCCTCAAACTCTATTAATTAAATACACTGTACTGGCTCGGCATACTACCCTCCATAAAATTTCGTAGAATGAGATGTTTCAGAAAAGTGTCCAAAACATTTGGAATATTTTTTCCGGAGTTAGTCTACCACTGACTGACCACCTTGAGCTCCTTTGTTTAAGTTTCAACTCCAACTTAAACTTTGACTCCACTATCGAATCCAAGGCAAAAACTGCAGCTAAAAAACTTGGTGTCCTGTATAAGGTGAGGCGGTATTTCACACGGAAACAGCTTCTTTCCTTGTACCAAGCTCAAGTTCGATCGTGCATGGAGTACTGCTCCCACCTTTGGGACGGTTCCGCTAAGTATCAGTTAGCGGCCTTGGATTCGGTAGAGCGCCGTGCTCGTATGCTTTCCGAGGACGATCCGGCGGTTGAATCTAAGTTACAGAGCTTGGAACACCGCCGTGGAGTCGCTTGTTTGTCTGTGTTCTATCGGATACATTATGGAGAGTGTGCACAGGAATTACATGACTTAGTTCTGCCCTCCCCGTTCCATCACCGGACGTCCAGACGTGGTGAGCGGTTGCATCCTTACGTTGTCAGTCTACCATTTATTCGCACGAAGCGATTTGCATCTTCTTTCCTAATGCGAACAGCTAAGGACTGGAATTTACTGTCGCCGTCTGTATTTCCTGATACATACAATCTGGGTCTCTTCAAGACAAGAGTGAATATAGGCTACGAGTATTACTGAACCAGCGAGCAACATCTTAGGCCTTGTCATCGCTTTCCATCAGGCGAGACTAAGGCCAATCGCTGGTCAGACTATCATGAAAAAAAGGCCTACTACAATATAGGACGGATGCTTGACGAGGTCTAGAAACAAATTCACACTGTTAATATTGAATCTAAATTATTGAAACAAAATGTAGGCTCAATAATATCGTGCGTTTTTTTATTGGTAGCTATTTTTTAGAAAGCGTTGTTATTTTATATGAATAAGCTTGGAACTTGGACGCAAAAGTAAAATCGATTTGTTACCTTTTTATTATTTTTCATATATTTGTAAATTCTATTTTTTTTTCAATGTTATCTTTCCAGTATTTAAGTTGTATACAGGAATCTGTAACTGCCTTAGTTTTAGGTATATTAATTTGCTTTGCTTCTGAGAATATTTAAATTTGTTATATTATAAATATACTTTTGTAATTACGTTTTATTCAATATTTTTAAAAAGAGCAAATATATACATGACAATAAACGTACATATGTTTTTATGAGAAATTTGATAAAAAATATTGCCCAATTATCAAGTTTATCATAAGTATGTTCAATCTTCATTTTTTTGATATTTAGTTAAGTACAGATTTATTGTTATAAATTTGGGAAAATAAGTGGACCAATCCATTCGTATTTTGTTTAATTGAAACAAAAATCTCAAGTAATTCATGGCTGATGCTTGACATTTTTGAAATAAAAATATATTTTTGATGTTTTATTTATAAAATTTATATTTATGCCAATGGAGTTGCCTTAAAATTAAATTACGAATGTAATAATTTTTGATGTTTTAAATTATATACAATGAATGTAATTTATAAAGTATTCTCATTTAAACAATAAAGGTTTTATTTTAAGTTGAACTGATGTTTTTATTGAGTGACCCTCTCTGTATTCATATTTTAAAATACACTACATTATGACGAAATAAATAAATGTACCTACAAATAAATAAACCGGTAATATGGTTAGATGGATCCATCTAACTGTGTGGCTATAAAGAATTAATATTCATTTCAAAAAAAGTAAAATAATTACTACGTTTTAGGAAACATTGATATGGGTAAGTCCACTTTTATAATTTTTATTACTTTATTTTAATAAATTTTCTTTGCTAAGTTATTATTATTTTACCTGAGCCCTTTCCGTCTCTTTGTTTTGGCAATTAAATCGCGAAAGGCTATAAAATTTAACATTTCACTTAACAAAGCAATCATCGATTAGGTATATTCCATAATATAAACGTAAGCCATTTGAGCACTAAATTTTAATATATAGTTCAATACACTGTAATTGCATAGACCTTTTTCTTATTTATTGATAAAGGAATAATCTTATTTAGGTAGGTATTCTAGGTATATTATCCATTATACGCAAAACCTTGAGGAGATTTCTACAAGTACGCCGATGGGGATTCATCGTCATCATCATCATTATATCAGCCGAAGGGCGTCCACTGCTGGACATAGGCCTCCCCCAAAGACTTACTAGGTCATCAGCCCACCGTGTCGGGGCCTGCCCACGATACGTGGTCGCCACTCGAGAACCTTTCCGCCCCAACGACCATCGGTTCTACGTGCGATGGAGATTAGGGAGTTCCAAAGCTTACAATACTGCAATGGATACCTACCTATTATTGAAAAAAAGTTTTTAGCATTAAAGTGCTTTAACCGTGTACTTATGATATTTTTTTCAGATCAAGCAACGATGTGTTAGTCAGCCTACCTGGTTTCACTGCACGAGACCACACGAGCCGATCTCACCTCTAAACGCACAGAGCGGGCGCGACGCGGTGCGGGGCGGAGGCGGTTATGCATTTTTGATCTTTCCGAAACTGTCGACTGTCGATCACTGCTTCATATGTCACACACGCCGCCTCCGCCCTACCGCGCTACCGGATACCGCGCGGTTTGTTGGTGCGACGTGCCTCGGACCGCGTTCGCATCATCAAAAAATCGCCTACGCCCCGCAACGACGCTGTGCCGCGCTCTGCGTTTCAATCTTAACACGGAAGAGTAAATAGGACCAAGCAATAACTAGATTTCACAGATCGTTCCATGCACACAGAGGCGTGGTGACACATAACATAATTTAAACTTCCTGTTGTTCAACACCTTACTTAATCCATATATAAATGCGAAAGTGTGTCTGTCTGTCTGTCTGCCTTACCTTTTCACGCTTAAACCGCTGAACCGATTTATATGAAATTTGGTATAGAGGTAGTTTGAATTCCGGGAAAGGACATAGGATAGTTTTCATTCCGGAAATCATTACTTTGGGGGTGAAAAAGGGGGTGCAAGTTTTGTATAAGAGCGCAATTAAGCCTGCGCCTGCAATAATTTAATAGCAATAAGGAGAAAACGAGTTCCATGCAGATGGAGTCGCGGGAAAAAGCTAGTATTATAAAAGCGTAATTGTTTCTGTCTGTCTGTTACCCGCACCGATTTAGATGAAAATCACTAACGGAACTATATCGCAATGATATTACTGTTTTTCATAATGTGATAAAGGCCTGGTCTCAATTAAGCTTTTAAAAGGGCATTTTCTAGGGAATGAGAAGAGAAGTCGGCGTTGTGACTTAAAACTACATATATAATACAGAGTGTAAAACAAAAGTCTGATTGATCATATTATATATGAGTTCATAACATGTGAACATATCTTAGGATCTGACGGACTTCATATTAAATATAAGCTGTTAACAACCCTGAAAATGTCACATTCAGAAAGAATTCTTTTTTTGGGCAGATGTGTAAAAAACAATTCCTTACTTAGTTGGTTGAAATTAACCTAATCTAACCTAATTAGTTAGTATGAAACACGACAAGCCAGAACAACTAAATAAACCTTGTAAAATATTTAACTAACGACTTTTTATTCAATAGACACATTGAAAATAATTAACTCTGAGATTTATTTATTTTTGTACGAAGTACAACATTAATAAAAAATGTGCTAGTTCATTTATCACCAGGATTATTAAGAGTATCTAAAATGTACAGTATGCCATGTTTTACATAATATGTAAAGTATTGTAACAAAAATTTAGTTCTATTTTTTTTTTTATTCGTGTTGTACATAAAATTATTTGTGAAATGAATTAATGTAAAACACATGTTTTTATTTATTTATGAGCTGTACATTATAAAGACTACCAGGATTATCACCAGGACCAGGGTTTTTATCACCAGGATTATTGATAGTATCTAAAATGTAATGTTTTAATTACTTAATATGCAAAGTATTGTCGCAATCATTTATTTTTATTGTAAATTAAACAAATATAAAACACGATTTTATTTATTTATGCCCTTGTAAAGGTTTAATCTGTAAAAAATGTTTGTGTTAGTCTCATACAAAACGGTACTGCCACATACACCGCCAGGCAGTGACTTTATCGTTCAACTAGGTTGTGTAAGTAAACACAATACTAGATTAAGTGCAGCTGTGTGCGTCAAATCTTGCAACTGAATTTTAGCCTCCTGACACCCAGCGTCCTACACATAGGACATAGGTACCAATTAAGTTTTGTCAATTTGACAGAGTATAATTTATTCTAGCAAATTTTGATACCCAGGACTCAGGAGGTTAGACCAGTTGTCCTCAGCGAGAAGACGAGAGTCTTTGACCAGTGTGTGTTGCCAGTGATGACATATGGCACTGAAACGTGGTCGCTTACTATAAGAAGGTTCCTCATAAAAAGGCTCAAAGTCGCCCAAAGAGCAATGGAGAGGGCTATGCTAGGTTTATCTCTGCGCGATCGCATCAGAAATGAGGCCATCCGCAGTAGAACCAAAGCGACCGACATAGCCCTCCGAATCGCTAAACTTAAGTGGCAGTGGCCGGGGCACATTGTTCACAGAACCAATGGCCGTTGGGGCAGAAAGGTTCTCAAGTGGCGACCACGTCCTGGAAGGCGCAGCGTGGGTAGGCCCCCCACAAGGTGGACTGATGAGCTGGTAAAGGTCGTGGGAGTCCACTGGATGCGGGTGGCGTAGGACCGGTCATTGTAGCACTCTTTAGGAGAGGCCTATGTTACAGCTTGGACGTCTTTCGGCATCAGCCGAATATCAATATCAGTAATACATAATATCATATATATATCAATCATTATGATGATGATGTACTCAACCGATTGAGCTAAAAGGCATACGTATGTAAGTATCGCTAAACTTAAGTGGCAGTGGGCGGGGCACATAGCACGTAGAACCGAATGCCGTTGGGGCGGAAAGGTTCTCGAGTGGCGACCACGTACCGGAAGGCGTAGCGTGGGCAGGCCCCCCACACGGTGGACCGATGACCTGGTAAAGGTCGCCGGTGTCCGCTGGATGCGGGTGGCGCAGGACCGGTCATTGTGGAAGTCTTTGGGGGAAGACTATGTCCAGCAGTGGATGTCTTTCGGCTGACATGATGATGATGATGATGATGATGTAAGTTTCTTGACAATACAATGCATGCGTGCTTTGGAAGGGACGTTAAGCCGTTGATCCCGGCTGCTGTCTAAGACAGCAGTAGTAAAGTCAAGTTAGAGCCCTTCGGGCGACTTCAGAACTTCTAACAGACAAGTTGGCCATTCAGTT
Source organism: Notocelia uddmanniana (assembly GCA_905163555.1). Taxonomy (NCBI): domain Eukaryota; kingdom Metazoa; phylum Arthropoda; class Insecta; order Lepidoptera; family Tortricidae; genus Notocelia; species Notocelia uddmanniana. The sequence goes on along the minus strand of LR991074.1, from coordinate 10,077,672 downwards.
GACAAGGGGGTCGAAGTTGCACCACGCCCGTAGGGAGTACCCACCGTTACCCTACACGTGATCCCTGGGTGGTGCTAAAAGTGCAACAAACTGGCAACCGTACTGTCTTCCCGAAGATCTTACGGTTCGAAATAATTGCCATACGATAAATATATGACAATGGAGTATTATGGACTATGGTACAGTCGGCCTCATAAGTAGCTGGACACTTTGGGACTTTGTCGCTTTCACCCGTTGGCAATTTAGTATGACAGTTCAAAAATGACGTTAAAGTGGCAAGGTACAAAGGTGTTAAGCCCCTTGTGAGGCCGACCGTACCACCGAGCTGATCTGATGATGGAGACAGAAGGTGGCCTTAGCAACTGCTTATTACGTAAGATAAACCCGTTGTGTTTGGGCTCATTGGAACTATTTGGGATCGTCTCAACGATTAGTTGACGAGTGTGGAAAAAAGTACAGTCTGCCATAAAAGTTTGTATCAAAAATAAAATGATGGTAAACATTTTTTCATGCTGTTATTTGAGGAGTGTCTTTTCAAAATGGCTTATTTTTTTATCTTACCGGTACTTCTAATAAGAACCTTGCTTAATAAAACTTAAGGTCCAATTTAGAAGTAGAGTTACAATAAAATAAACCCTAAAACTCTTGTAAAACTCAGTTTTCTTGTCAAAAAGTATTATTATTTAAAAAATCTATTAAAAATCCGCTACGGTACCCTAATGGCTCAAGCATGGGGCTGTCCAGCGGCGGTCGTGGGTTTGAATTCCGGCTCGTACCAATGAGTTTTTTGAACTTATGTATTAGGGAATAAATTATGATACCACCATGTCAGCGGAAATACGTTCACTGCTGGACATCCCCCAATTTCACGGGGGGTAAATGCCATAATCGCCACGCTTGGCATGCGGGTTGGCGATCGCAGTACCTCCACCGCCCTCCAGGGATGCTGCTGGCCATCCATATGATTGTACAAAATAACAGAATAGCAAATTAGCTTTGAACGAGGAACATTAGGATTTAGTAAGAGGGAAGACATAACAGCAACATTCGGTATTCAATTGAATTTGCTATTAAGTTATCATTAGTTAAATACAAACCTAATAATTTTTTTATATGACACAGGGACTTAATAAGCCTTACATAATTAGTAATGACATCTGTACCGTAGTGGATAATTACTTTAAATATTTGTTATTAGTCAAGAAAAGGAAATAGTATGAAGCTCACTCTAGACAGGACAAGAAGGGGCATAGTTATAGTTCCGTCTCTGAATAAATAATAGTCATTGCGTACAAAAGGTCCACAGCTAGCAAACTGTTATGTCTACGAGAGAGACGCCTTTTTGTTGTTCCTGATTTTGACCCGAACGCATCGTGAGTGAACGCAGGATGAAAATGCTGTTGAACTATTTTTTTGGAGTAGGGGAGCTACGTGAGCTGACATTGGAGATAAAAATACGGATATTTCTGATAGAGATGACATGGGCAATATCGTATAAAGCGAGAAGTACTACGAAGGCAATGGTGAGTTACAAATTAATACATACTTCCATACTTTATCTATACAAGGTGGGCCCTGTAACAGGAGAAAATATTTAAAATGAACGCTTCCTCTTAGAGCATCCGCAGTATAGGTCAAAAACATAAGAAAAGGACCTGTTGTATGTAGTTGTGACGTGTTTGAATAGATATTTGTTTTGTTTGTGTTACACATTTTAAATATGTGATATTTATTCGAACACGTCATAACTACCCTACCCACTACACTACAGGTCCTTTTCTTAAGTTTTTAACCTATAATTCCCTATCACAATATTTTTTTTGTGTGTAATTTGGTCTTATTTAGACCTTCAAGTAATATATCTGCATGTTTCCAAACTATATCAGGTATCAGAAATATTTATTGTGTAAACTGTGTGGGTACAAGAAGTATAACCAGGTAATTTTTTTGATGAGTATCGTGAGATATAACAAATATAATAGATAGATCATATAGGGCTGGCGCTTACCTCTCCCAACATATTTCTTTAGCAATACAGAGAGTTAAGAGTCCCCAGTACGCTCGGCTGAACTCGATTCTCCATACGAACGTAGTTTTGTTCTCATTTTAAAACGCGTTGCTAAAATAGAGCCACCATATCTAGGTCGGAAATTAGTTTCTTTCCTAGAAATTGTAATAGACAAAAATATAGCGAGTTTTTGAGTTTTTTACGTCTTGTATGAAAACCTTAATAATCGCTGTATTTTTTCTCCATTATAATTCCGAGCAACAGAAACTGATTTCCGACCTAGATATGCCGGATCCCATTATGTATATAAAGTTTCATGTTATTCTAGCATGGCGTTTTAAAATGAGAGCGTAACTACGTTTGTATAGAGAACCGAGCTTACTCCGCCAGCGTTATGGTCTCCATGCTGCAGACGGAACTACTGGACTTCTTTGTAAGGCTGGGCAAAGTAGGTTAGTTTTAATTAATTTGTATTTATTTGCTTTGATTGTTTTCTATATGTAATTTACCAATTATTCAAATAAAAGGCTTTATTGGGAGCATATCAAATGTATATTTTTTTCATTGTGAGATGAAGAGAAGTTGTTTACGAAAATTGACGAAAATTGACAATTTTGTAGTTATGTAATTACTTGGGTACCTACATTTTCATTTGTTTTTTAATTTTTCCTATCTACGAGTGACAGCCAGAAGTCGCGTGATAATGACAATAGAATTTTGTTGTTCGTTACATAATACTCGTAATGCCTAATTAAATGCTTCTATAAATTTTCCTTAACGATAAAGAAAACTTCAAGATTAAAAGTTCATATGTCACACAGATAGGTATGCTTGGTTCTCAAGACAATGTTCATGAAAAGTTGTTTATTCTGTCTTTTTTGGTCGGACCGGTAAGTTGTCCATAATTAACTATTTATTATTATTTTTATACTTGTCGTTGTTTTATATTTATCGGCCTGTTTAGTCTAGTTGGTAGTGATACTGCCTACGAAGTTAGGGGTCCCGGGATCGAATCGCGGCTAGGGCATTTGTTTCTGTGGTGAGCAAAAAAACATTTATAGAACAGAATAGAATGATGTTTATTGTTGAACTGTGTACCAAGAGGTTATAAAATAGAAAGAAAATTTAGACTCAACAGACCACACAGACATACACAGACTTTTTGACAGATATTGTTCCTGAGACTTGGATGTTTTCTATGTTTTTAAGTATATTCGTTTAAGAGTTGCGACGACCACTTGGCTTAGTTAGTATTGACCCTGCCTACGGAGCAGGAGGTCCCGGGTCCCGGTCCTCCCGGTCAGGGCATTATTTGTGTGGTGACCACGAACATTTATTCCTGTAATTATATTGAATATAAGTATTTATTTATCTATATAAGTAAAAGTATGTATATCGTCATCTAGTACCTATAGTACAAGCTTTGCTTAGTTTCGGACTAGTTCGATTTGTGTAAAAAATTGTCCCCTAATATTAATAATTTATTTATTTATTATTATACTCGTACTTATTCAGATTCTTTATTGCATTAATGTTGTAACAGCTAAGTATTACCAATAGGTATATAGCTCACAGGTCTAAAAGCTGTGTGGAGTTCTCGATATGAGCTCTAACCAGCAGCATAGCAATAAAGATGTATACTGGTCATGTACCTACAAGGTAATGTACCTACGAATTAACTAACTAATAATCATATAGACCAGAATTAAGGCCCCAGTATCCTTTCATAAAATGGGAGGAATTTGTTATGAAATGAAATGAGACTAAAATAATTCAGATGATAATAATGCGATTAAGCGATAACGTTACCAGTATCTTTGGCACAATGCAAGCTTATAGTTTGGTTTTATTTTTAGGTTTAGTTTTACCATAGACCACCACACCGTAGGTTAAGGCTGGGTTGCACCAACTTACGATCACAGACCGATCAACGTTAAATATGGCGTCGGCAGCTGTCATCCCATAGAAACTTGTCAAGCTTTCCATACAATGAGATTTTAACGAACCCCGCTTACAATTACAGACGGTTTGGTGTGACCCAGCCTTAGTCTTTTTAGCCCTTATTTAATGAAACCAGAAATTTGAAAATAGTTTATTCATGGCAATGAAAACACAAAGTATTAAACAAAAAGACATATATTTTAGATAGTTGTCGATTTTGTGTACCTACACCTAACGGAGAGATTATTTTACTAACGGCCAAGTTGAGACTCGAAACGCAATAAATTAGTTTTACTGTAAACAATCTAGTGCCAGACTTGGCACCTTTTCATGTAATCTATGTACGGAACTAGGCATACATTTAGATCTCGATTCTCTTGTCGGTGACGACGACAACCACGCATCGCATATTCATAATATTGAACTTGGCTCCCATTTTCACATTTATGTTTCTGATGCAATTCATATTTTTAATCCTAAGGACTGCATAAAGTATACTGTAGGAAACGGTTTTACAAATTTTGATGTATTTTTGGTCCACGTTACATAATAAATTTCAAACATAAGTATAGATGTTTTTAGTGAAGATTAGGTACTGATACTACTGATTACTATTACTGTATTGTATTGTATGTTGTTAATGATATACATAGAAACTAAATATCCTTTTGTATAAACATAACGCTTATAAGATACTTTTTTTCAGGCTCAACAATGAGTATTCTACCGTTCTTCTGTCTTCTCCTTGGGTGCTGCCTTGCAGCCCCGAGTGAACGCATACCAGCGCATGCCGGCAATTTCATCGTCACAGACCAACTCATCAAAAACGACTTTGTAATATACACCAGCAAGCATGACATTGTCAAAATATTCGCTCCCTTCAACCAGTTTCCTTTTAAAAAGAATGACTTATGGTCAGACTGGGTAGATGTCACCGATAGCAGCAGCAGTGAAGAGAAAGAAGAGACGTGCCCAAAATATACAGTGTTCTTTGTTGAAGCTGATGTCAACAATGGTGAAAAAACAGATCAAGGGCTCTATGTACGTAAGAACGGCAAAGTTACTAAATTACTCGACAACGGCAGAGACGCTGTGGCTAACAACGAAAACGTAGTCTATTTTGGAGCTGGCAATGGCATTTACAAGTACAACGAAGCTGCCAATACTGCTGAAAAACATGGACAAGTCACTGACAACATCATCCAACTGGCGTTTTATAATGTAACGAATACTATTTATTATGTAACTGCAAATCATGAATTATACAAGCTTAACACAGAAGCTACTGCTAGCGTTAAAGTACCTGCTGCTAAAGATGTCCAATCTTTAGTCTTCGGCTACGACGGAAAAATTTACTACTACGATTCTAAAAAGGATGTATACGTATTCTATGAAGTAAATAACAAAGAACCTGTTAAAATCACCGGTTTGCCGGCCAACGCAGGCAAAATCGTACTGATTGCGCCCGTAATAGGTATGGAAGAAGGCTCGATTTTGGTTGTAGATAAAGCCGTGTACTTTATCAAGCCAGATGGTACCTCTAGCAAAAGTAGTATCGAACTAGGATTGGAAGCGACTGCCTATGAGCCGAAGCCTACTTTGATCCAGTATCTCGCTAAAGACAAGAAACTGTACGAATTAGATGTTATTACAATTTTAAAGAGCAACATAGATAAGTTACCGGAGCCGCTACAGCAGTCTATTACATTATTCCCAGCCCCTAAGCTGTGTAAAAATACTTCAACTTCTTCTAAAGTCTTCGTCTTCTAAAGACGACAAAATTAAACAAATCACATCAATATACTTGTTCTTTTATTCGTACAACACAGTGTGTAACTAACATACTAACGAAAACTTATGCACTGGTTTGAGACCACGTTCCTGATCAGGTTCATTGTAATTTATTCTTCTATTAAAGAAGTATATAATCTCATAGGATGTTAAAATGTTATATTATAAACGATACGAATGTTCTGCGATATACAAAGCTTTATTCTCAATTAATCTAAAAAATAAAACTTTATTTCAAATCACAATAATGGTCTACCAGAGTATAGGTAAGTTTTCGGTACCATGTTACGTACACTCTAATAAACAGGTATAATCTGTATGTCTATCTGTATTGAGAAGCCTAACCATGGATGTATTTTGTGGTTTATCATGTTGTATGGTGTTTCATGATAGACATAACTTGCATCGCTGTATGATGAGTTCAGTAGAAGTACTTTTGCAATGTACATTATAAATAACGTTACTTACTACATACTTGCTCTGTACGAATGTGGTGTTGTATTCCTGACTGTGAGTATTAAGATTGCCAAAACTCCCGACGATCCGCTGTGTTGAGCGAGGGCTCTGCTATAGCTGTCGTAGTACTACATAGAATCCTAGTAACACATAGAATCCTCAAATTTAAAAACGGTCGATAGCGAGTATGTGATTGTTCTGGAGTTTCAGGCCATAGGCTACGGTACATCAGGTGGGCCTTATTCTGGTTTGCCGCCGCTGCAGTATTAAAGAAAATTAGAAAGTCTTAGGTAAGTATAGTTTGTTTCATTTAAGATGACTGCACACACTGCTCCGTTGCGTTACGTTGGCGCTACTACGTCTTCCATATATATTTTTTATGACATGCCGCATTAAATCCGTTGCAACGAATCGACGCAAAGCAGCAGTGTGGCCCGGGGTTAACGCAGGACATGAAAGGAAAAGATAACAAAGAGACTTTGTATTAATCAAATCAAAATGTATTGTATGTATGTAATTTTTTATATTGTATGTATGGTATATTGTACTTATGTTGTATTATATTATATTAAGTATGTAGCATGTACTGTATCCTATAACTATTTTACGTATATATATAGGCACATAAAACGACCAATAATTTGTCGGCTTGGTTCGTCTCTTTATTCTAGTCTTGTCTTGCACCTACTATATTAATTCTCTGTTTGCCCTGAAGGTTAACTGGTAGAGAATGCCTTATGGCATTAAATTCGCCTTTTTATATCTGTCACTTGTTACTGTAGTGTTGTGAGTTTAAATAAAATAAATAAATAAAAAATAAAATGAAATCGAAATATATATATATTTATTTACCATAAAAGTGCACAAACAAGAAAAACATTGCATTGATCCCCACACTAGGCATAGCCTGTCTCTTGGAGATCTAGATCTTAGAGAATTAGCAGATTGTTGCGGCTCTTAATTTAGTAGATAGATTCTAAGTTTAACAAATATTTCTATATTTCATACGTTACATATCTAACTATAATAATTTATAATTTCAACTATTTTTATACGACAAGCTAAATATATCTAAATTTGGACATTAACACAGAAGAAAAGGTCTATGAGTGTGTGTGTGTAGATTTGATATTGTGTATGAGCGACAGCAGAGATGAAATCATGCAAGGAAAATGTAGTTCAATCCATATTTATTTATGCAATCTTTATCGCACAAAGGAAAACCTTATTGTACAAAAGAACTTAATGCCATAAAGAATTTTTTACTACTCAACCTTAAAGCTTCAAACGCACAAAGCGCGACACAGCGTCGTTACGGGGCGGAGGTTTTGCGGTAAAGAGAAAGCGGTCCTTGGCACGCCACACCAAAAAACCGCGCGGTATTCGGTAGCACAGTGGAGCGGAGGCGGCGTGTAAAACATGTGAAGCAGTAATCGACAGTCGGCAGTTTCAAAAATGCAAATCCGCCTCCGCCCCGCACCGCGCCGTGCCCGCTCTGTACGTTTCGAACTTTAGGCAAAGCAAACACATAGTAAGCGGTGCAATTTAAAAAAAACCGGCCAAGAGCGTGTCGGGCCACGCTCAGTGTAGGGTTCCGTAGTTTTTGTAATTTTTTCAAAAACTATTCAACCTATCAAGTTCAAAATAATTTTCCTACAAAGTTTTTATAAAGTTCTACTTTTGAGATTTTTTTCATATTTTTAAAACTTATGGTTCAAAGTTAGAGGGGGGGGGGACACATTTTTTTTTACTTCTAGAGTGATTATTTCCGAAAATATTAACATTATCAAAAAATGATTTTAGTAAACCCCTATTTATTTTTAAATACCTATCTAACAATATATCACACGTTAGGGTTAAAATGAAAAAAAAAATCACTCCCCACTTTACGTATAGGGGAGGTACCCTAATAAAATATTTTTTTCCACTTTTTATTTTACCACTTTGTCGGCGTAATTGATATACATATTAGTACCAAATTTCAGCTTTCTAGTGCTAACGGTCACTGAGATTATCCGCGGACGGACGGACAGACGGACGGACAGACATGGCGAAACTATAAGGGTTCCTAGTTGACTACGGAACCCTAAAAAGGGAAAAAATACTTCAGTTGGTACAAAAACAGGAAGGATATATGCAATACGATATGGTATTATATGATATTATAATACGTTACATAATATTCAGCTACAAATCAACACTTACATATAAATATAGGTGAAAAAAGAATTTAAAAAAAACAATAGGTAACAAATTACGTAAAGTTACACATACAACTGTTATTAAAAAATATTATCTACGTAGGTACTAAATCTAAGATTACCATACATACATAAACTCACTCCTATATTCCCAAAAGGGGTAGGCAGAGCAAATGAAAATTAATTTTAATCCACTTTTAGCTATTGTAGGTTTATAGATGGAGAAAGTGCGATATTGCAGTGACAGGTTGATAGCCCATCGCCCACAGCACACTTCAATCTTGTTCCCATAGTCGCCTCTTACGAAAACTTAAGGGAAGAAATGCTATTCTAACTCAGCACCACACGGGAAGATTAAACAAATTAAAAAAATTGGTCCGTACAATTTATTTATTTTTAATTCCGGAAAAGTGTGTGGGCGCCTGGACCCCACGGACCTAGCGTTTCTACCGCAAAAGCCACAAATAGAAAATTTTCACCGAGACATTCGTACTTTCGGCGCTTAGCGGTCTCGGCAGTAGCAGCCGCCCCGCCAGCCCTAAGCGATGTAGTGCAGAGGTGAGATGGCGCCACAGTATCTACGCACGTCGCGTGCCGGACTAAGGGTCGACCAACCTACCAGGGCACTAAAATCACCAGGGCACTCTTACCGTCGTTACGAGCAGCCTGCCTACTATTCTCGAACCTAGTGAGGTTCAGGCAGGCATGGCATGGTCCCTAAAACTCTGGCAGCATTTCCTCCCTGAATCGCAATGCGTTGAGTGAGGGAGGACACTGCCAGCTCTTCAGTCCCCTGTGGAATCTATGAGCCTTTTGGAAAGCTTCTTGTAGAGCTGACGTGCATTGGGACCCCACGGGCCAAGGGTCTCCACGCCGAACGAAACAAAAGTGTATTCGGTGCCGAGACCCCTATATGTATATTTTTATAACTTTGCGACCTCTGCGGCGCCGCACTGGTTGGTTGCTGGTTCCGTGACGATGGGAAGGTGCCAAAGTGTCTACACAAGTTTCATCCCAAAACCTTACCCTGTCACCACGAAATCAGGGACATTCCGTCCGGTCTCTTGCCGTCGTCAAAGAAATACCGGTACGGAAATGTCTTCAATATCATCATCATCATATCAGTCAAAAGACGTCCACTGCTGGACATCTCCCCTAAAGAGTGCCACAATGACCGCTCCTGCGGCACCCGCATCCAGCGGACTCCCGCGACTTTTACCAGGTCATCAACCGTGTCGGGGGCCCACCCACGCCGCGCCTTATCAATATCATATACCAATCAGGATCTTTAATTTTCATTATTCATTTCTTTATTCAGGATTAGTAAAATCAGGACTTAGAGGTTTGGCCACAGCTTGGCTTGTCCTGGGATCTGATAACTTTTAACCGACTTCAAGATTTCGAAGGAGGAGGTTATCAATTCGGTTGTATGTTGTTTTTTTTTTTATTTTTTTTTAAAATTTTGTTAGTCCATAACTCCATCATTTCTTAACCGATTTGGTAAATTCTTTTTTTGATTGTAAGTATATATATCCAAGTTGGTCCCGTTTTTGTCAAAATGCAGTTCTGATGATGGGATCCATGAGGAATTGAGAGAACTCCCCAAATCTTTAAGGCAAACATATAGTGATTTTTGTGTTTTTATCAACAAGTCAAGCATTTGCATCTAAAAATGTGACATTGGATGAAGTGGAACTGCTGATGATGATCAGAACAGAACTCTTCAACGACGAAAAGTTCACGTTTGGCGATTTGTCCTCCGAGCTGTGTTTGTTAAGCAAGTTCTATTTTCACGATTAATTTTTGTCATGCTTGATTTCTGATGATGGGATCCATGAGGAATTGAGGGAACTCCTCAAATTTTAAAGGCAAACATATAGTGATGTTTGTGTTTTTATCAACAAATCGAGCATTATCATACAAAACTGTGACATTTGATGAAGTGGAACTGCTGATGATGATCAGAACAGAACTCTTCAACGACAAAAAGTTCACGTTTGGCGATTTGGCCTTCTAGCTGTGTTTGTTAAGCAAGTTCTATTTTCACGATTGATTTTTGTCATGCTTGAGTTCTGATGATGGGATCCATTAGGAATCGAGGGAACTCCTCAAATGTGAAAGGCACGCAAATAGTGATTTTAGTATTTTCATGAACTAATCAAGCATTTTCATTCATAAAAGTGACATTTGGTGAAGTGGAACTGCTGATGATGATCAGAACGAAACTCTTCAACGACGCGTAGTTCACGTTTGGCGATTAGTTCTCTTCGGTTTGTTTGTCAAGCAAGCAAGGTTTTTCCATGATTCCATGAGGAATTGTGGGTACTTAGTCTTCTACCATTATAAACATACTTATAGCCATTTTTATTTTATTGTATGGAATCTAAGAGTGCACCATCTAAGTATAATAATCTTTCACCGGCCTCCCCCATTGAAGTCGGTTTTTTTTTTCTTAAAAATTATTTACATCGGAAGAGTTGTGAGCAGCGAGCAGTAAGTCTTGGAGAGGAACCATTTCTCTTAATTATACCACTAGATTTTCTCGGGAAGTAACCTACTGTACTGTATTTTTACGATCCAACCTGTCGGCCCGGCTTGCTGTCACGACTGCGCGAATTGCGGCGCGGCAAGCGATTTATCTGTTCATTGCACGGTCGAGACTCGAGACAAGCAACGCACTGCGGTTAGTTGGGATCACACGCAATGTATTCATAAAACCCGATGCCGCTGACGGGACTGCTCGAAATAAAATCAGCAGGAATTGGAACCGATTAATTACAAAATCCCAACATAGCCAAATATTTTGTATTTAGTTATGCTCTTTATAGGACTCAATAATCAATTTAGGTTATTACTTCGTATTACTCGATAATAGTAAACAATAGAACGAAAAGACCTATTGTAGCACCGATTTTGTTGTAATTTAGTTGTGTTTTTGTATTTTTTGCGACAGTAAATCATTTCTTATTTATTTTATTTTTATTTAAAAGATCCACGGAGTAAAAAGAACGATAATAATACCGCTATTTTTGTATGGGGACAATGCCGCTTTACGATCCCCGGGTCGAAGTCGTGGGTGAATGGAAACATACTGGACCCCTCAAGTTTAAGATACAACACCCATTTCGCTGCGCAGATTAATAGCAGGGTGATCACGTCGTGTGAATGACGAAGTCGAACCGACTTACGTTGAACATCGTCGTACAACAAGATAACCGTTTGGAACTTACCTCGCCCCCGTCAAAAATTGCAAAATAATTTATTCGGTAAGATGCGCTGATGGCGTTTTCTGACTTTAGACAGCATTTACGAGTATGCAACAAAACGAAACTGTAACTAACCGTAATTTATTATTTTAGTTTTTAGTTTCAATAAAATAACAATAATATGAGAACATTGTTAGGCGTTATATCAAATTGAGCGAAGTCGGCCACCAAGTTATCGCGATGACAAGGCGAAAAAATAACAGAACAAAAACCGGCCAAGTGCGAGTCGGACTCGCGCACGAAGCGCCTTTCTTTGCCTTGCTTTTGCCTTTTTCCGTACCAGAAAAAAGGCTAAAAGCTGATGCCATTAAACACTTGTTTTATTGAGTTTTTTTTTGTATTTGTTGTTTTAGCGGCAACTACTCTGTTGTATGGGAGCCCCCATTAATTATTATTATTAGTTTGATTTTAGTATTTGTTGTTGTAGCCACAATAAAAATACATAATCTGTGCAAATTTCAACTGTCTAGCTATTACGGTTCTTGAGATCTAGCTCGGCGAGTGATAGCCATGAAAAAGGGCTAAAATATCACGTTTTTTGTATGGGAGCCCCCCTTAATTATTATTATTATTTTGTTGTTATAGCGGCAACAGAAATACATAATCTGTGAAAATTTCAACTGTTACGGTTCTTGAGATACAGCCTGGTGACAGACGGACGGACGGACGGACAGCGAAGTCTTAGTAATAGGGTCCCGTCTTTACCCTTTGAAAAAGGGACTCTCAGGAAGGCGGCCGGTGGTGAACTGGGGTAAATTCTCAAGGACGACTGAGGAAGCTACTCCTCTTAAGTCAGTGTTAAGGACAAGTGGGCAAGCAGAGCATTCTACGGCGCTCATTCTCAATCGGATTTTATGCAGGGAGGGTGGGCACTATCAGGTTTTATCGGACCAATGCTCGTGGCCTTACGTGAACCTGGTTTTGTTTGGTATGAAGACTAAAAGTTTTCCATGCTCGGGAAAGCCCCAAAGATACGTAGTATATGAGGTCAAGTGTCATTTGCGCTTTGCACTGATGTGTTTATTTAAAAACAAATCGGCCAGTTATCATCACAGTGCTGCCACAGCCGTGCACCAGGCTGGTAAGTCTGTATTCTATGTGTATCTATTAAAAAACCGGCCAAGAGCGTGTCGGGCCACGCTCAGTGTAAGGTTCTGTAGTTTTCCGTCCGTCACATTAAGTTGACATATTAAGTACAGAAACACAAAACCCTAAAAACGGGCCCACAGAGGACGGTGATAACTAAAGAAAGAGTTATAGATTGGCACCTGCTCAGACCCCATTAAATCAGGAAAAATCTTAACACCGCCATGTAGAAATGAGCGTTCCACGTACAGCGACATCTATCGGCAAATTAAGTAAACTATTGCGCGCGAGCTTAAAGTATGGAAGATGATTTTTATGGAATAATTCTTTATTGCGTGAACCGATTTTCACCGGTTTTACTTTATTTGAAAGCACGTCATTTCATTGTGATTTTGTAGAAATGACAGGTACAATAAACACCTGTTTATACGGTTAAATTACAAACTTAGTTCAGAAATTATTTTTGTAATTTTTTCAAAAACTATTCAACCTATCAAGTTCAATATAATTTTCCTACAAAGTTTTTATAAAGTTCTACTTTTGAGATTTTTTTCATATTTTTAAAACTTATGGTTCAAAAGTTAGAGGGGGGGGGACACATTTTTTTTTACATCTGGAGCGATTATTTCCGAAAATATTAACATTATCAAAAAATGATTTTCGTAAACCCCTATTTATTTTTAAATACCTATCTAACAATATATCACACGTTAGGGTTAAAATGAAAAAAAAAAACACTCCCCACTTTTTATTTTACCACTTTGTCGGCGTAATTGATATACATATTAGTACCAAATTTCAGCTTTCTAGTGCTAACGGTCACTGAGATTATCCGCGGACGGACGGACAGACGGACGGACAGACATGGCGAAACTATAAGGGTTCCTAGTTGACTACGGAACCCTAAAAAACCGGAAAAGTGCGAGTTAAACACGCGTGGAGAGGGTTCCGTACCTGTGTTACTTTAAACAACATAGACTCCCTATAGATCTCCTTGTAATCTATAGGTAATTAACTATTTCTTAATATTTTTTCATTCTTTCTAGTTTGCAATTTTTTTATTTTTCTTATTGAAAAGACGACGGATAGACAGACAATACAGATTTAACCTACAGGTAAGGGACCCTAAAAACGGCTTTTCGTCATGTCCATGATCATTTCGCCAAAAATTTCCTTTCAATTCTTACTTAATAATAATAAATAATAATAACTAATAAATGTACGAAGTGTACTCGTACATTTATTATTAATGTTCTCTTCTCTTTTCTTCTCTATTAGTCATTCTATTGTTTCTCTCCTCCTTCTTTTTTTGTATTTTGTTATTTTTCCTTTCTTTTTGCCTCGCTCCGGCCCCAGAGGCAGAGTCGAAGGCTGTCTCATAAAAAAACTGATAGCGAAACTTAAAAGTAAAAAAAAAACAATGCAATGCATCAAGTGCGACTGTTTTCGGAAACTCAGTCAGCAAGTCAAGCAACTGTCGAGTCCTTGCTTCTTGTAAAACAACAGCAGTCTCTAAATAACACATTTATAATTCATAATTTTATTGCATTAATAATCATGTGTTACATAAGGTCTTAAAAAGAGCATTTACAGCTAGTGTTCACATGAACCCTGTTAGGGTATATAGCAATGTAATTTAAGAATAATGGTGAACAGAAAAACCTACGTTATTGTATTTTAATTTGATGAAATAATTTTCAAATGAAAATGTCATTCCATTTCATTGCATTAAAAATTTAAAAAAGCAAAGTATGACTAAACGTGATAACTAATAATATTCAATGGAGTATTTACATAAATGTCATGGAGTTACTTACTACTCGTAACTATAATGATTAACATGGACCATCAACGTAATACCACAGTAAATTAGTTAATTACAAAAGATTATCAAAGTCGTAAAAATATATGTGTTCCAAGATTCGAAAAATTATCACTTTATTGTTCTCCAAAAAAGTAAAGTAAAAGTCCCTTAGATACATGTAATTTTATAAATTGTACAACAACTAAGCAAGTTTGTACCTAGAAACGCACTAATTGACGATTTTGACGACCAAAACAGCAATGTTGATGATGATGATGATCTCGTTGTGACGTCATATTGCTATGAAAATTAGTAGAAATGTTCGTTTATTAGTCGAGTTAACATTGACCCTTATTTTTGCCTTTTATTGAGTTTTAATTTTAGTTGGGTTGATATTTGACGCACTCTCTAAACTGGTTCGAAGCGCACTATAAAATTAGTCTTGTAACCAATTGCTTAATCATATTATTGTTACTCGTACCTAAGATCAGCACTCATTGCATAGACATTGTAATTTTAGCGTCATTTATCAGTTTCAGACCACAAAATGAAGATCCTGCCGTTCATCTCCTGTCTTCTTGCGTGCTCTGCAGCTCCCAACCACCTCAATACCGTCATCGTGACAAATGCAGTATTCAAAGAAAAGTTCGTCATCTACACAGGCCAACATGACATCGTCAATATATACGTACCTGTCAACGGAAACAACTTCCAAACTGGCTATCCACGTGTTTGGTTCTTCGTTGAAGCTGATACTAATAGCGGAGAAAGAGTAGATCAAGGATTATATGTCTACAAAGATCGTAGAGCAACAAAAGTATTCAACAAAGGCAGAGACGCCGTAGCGAATAACGAAAATGTAATTTATTTTGGAGCTAGCGATGGTATTTATACGTACAATGAAGGTTTAAACACTGCTGAAAAGCATGGAACTATCACTGATAATATCATCCAAATGTCGTATAACAATGCAACTAATAACTTTTACTATCTAACAGCAAACCACGAAGTGTTCAAATTGAACTCTGACGCAACTGTTAGCGTTAAGTTGCCGCTCAAAAACCTGCAAGCGTTAGTGTTTGGTTTCGAAGGTAACATGTATTACTATGATACAGAGAAGAATGTGTACGTCTTTAGCGATGTACCCGATTCCACGCCTAGAAAAATTGTTGGTTTACCGTCTACAATAAATAAGCTCACGCTAGTTGCCATGAATGGTATGGATGAAGGTGCACTTCTGCTTGTAGATAAATCCGTCTATGTTCTCAAGCCAGATGGGACAGTGAGCAGAAATTTCATATCAACTATTGGAGTTGATATAGAAGTAGAATTATCGGCTTATTGCCCACAGCCGACTATGCTTCAGCTTTATGCTAAGGACAAGAAATTGTATGAGTTTAATTTGTTTACTATGAAGAATGAACTAAAACCTCTTATAGGGCTGTAGGTAATTGATTTTATGATATTGAGGTCAAGTCTAATGTCGACAAACCACCAGTCTTTATGAAATAAAACATCAATACAACAAACTGTCTTTGACTCTTTGAACTAGCGCGCTTTAAAAATATACTTACAGGCGCATTTTCATTGGTCTATAGGGCCCTGTTCCCCGTATATGCAGCCGCTATGGCATGCGTTTTGGAAATCTCCCGCACACCGAATTCTGATCGTTAGCGCCCGTCTGATTTCACTGGTCGTTATATCGACTGCTGTGCTATCGACTGTGTATCAACCGACTTAACGATCAATGAAAATGCGCCTTAAAAGGTTTGTTTACGCGTGTCTAACGCGATATTTATTACTTTTATTTCCGTCGTTTCGACAAGGGAATAGTAAAACTAAATAAATATGCATAATTGTAAGACTCTTCTACACGAATCTCTTAATTATGCATTTAACTGTATCCATATTGGATATTATATATGACATTTCTCAACTACACAAAACTTCAATCGCCACAAGATTATAACAAAATGAATATTTATAAAAATATGCATCTTATGGGTGAGCTCACTTCACAGTTCATAGTTCATACGTATATCACTTGCGAGTTCCGAGAAATACCTATATCCGTTGATATAGATACCTACGAAAATTGTTTATACTACTCTACTTATCTATAAACCAGGGTACCAGAGTCCCACAATGGATACAAGAGGCTTGCGTTTTTTAGCAATCAGAGATATGTTAGGTCAAGTGCCAACCCTGATATGCACTAACGTCGAACACTCCTTAGTTAACTATACCATATAGTTTATCTTCTTTGGTTATACTACTTTGTTTCTTTCCTCTTACCCAGTCAAATAATGCCTCATGATTATGTTATTTATATTAGTAACCGAGAAAGACCCCTTACTGGAAATTTCACTGAAATAAATAAGAAAATAAAGAAATACAAACGAAACGAAAACCAAACCAATAGGAAACTTTGAAGAAAATTTGACCGATGTCCCCGGAAGATACACATTTCTGCCATGGTGTGCGCTGCGATCGCTTAGCTTACCCCCACCACCTATTTCGCACATAGCCAATAAATAGTCCTGTAGGGAAGTTCGCGTATGGAGATTATTTTTCGGGAAAGTTTAGCAGCTATGTTATTCACAAAGCCAGCCAGAGGTGGGGTGAACGTCCAAGACCGATGATGTCACAGCCCACCCCTAATATATATTGACGCCGGGGCTCATAATAACAACAGGTAATCGGAGGTTTAACGCATTGGTCCGCTCGAGTCATCACCAGACGTCCGTCTATTTGACATTGCACCTAATTCACATACTTCTGATATTGACAGTCTGCGACGGGTGCAAGAAGAGACGGACGACCGAGACATTGGCGTGGTAGGGATTGACTAATCCGAATTGGTATTATTTTATCGATAATATTGTCTAGGTATATCATATCATGTTTTAGGTAGTACATGCGTAAGGTCCGCGGCATACATTAGCTGCACGGTTTGTCGGAGTCAATTTTTACCCGACTTTGACGATAAAGCGTGACCATAAAATCTGCCATTGTGCTATCATGCTAGCTAGACAGGCCACGTCACGTATGTAGCGTTCTCAGTTATCCTATAATATAGACTGAGATAGCAGTAAAGAAAAAAGTATTGTCTCGGTCTATTTTAAAGCTTGAAGAATGTTGCGCATATTACTATGTAATTCGGGGTTAACAGCTTGAGATTTTTCAAATTAGTCGCATTTTGCAGCTGGATACTTCTTTGATTGTAAACATGTATGAAAAAGCAGTTCAAAAATATGTGCGCTTCATGGTTCTTTTATGGCTTCATAGTTTATTATGTATTCCAATCGTTCTGAAGATATGACTAGTTATTCATGGTCGTTTATGATCGTCATTATAAGGCCATTATATATTACACATCTTGCAATTTGTCACAAAAACCGATAGAGTTGCAGGTTTAGTTAAATAAAATGAGACAGCAATTCATTTCAGCCATTTCAGGCTGTCATGACAAATTGCATCGTTTGTATCGTGCTATGAGTAAGTATACTCAAATGACGCCCTTGATTTCCCATGTTATTTATTTATAAACAATTCCCCAAACTTAAATGAATGACAATGATCACAGTCAATTCCGAATATACACAAAGAAGGGTTCCGTGCCGACACCTCCTAATCTACATTTAAAAGCACAATACAATATATTGAATCAAAAAAGGTTGTATTTTCATAGGAAATTCTTGGGTAAGACAGGTTTTCAGCTAATAACTCAAAAACCGTTAGATCTATCTTGTTCAGACGCAAAATAGTTGAAAGTATTTATTATTCATCTTGATTTTTTTCATTTTAAACTATTAAAATAGTTTGGAAATTAGAGATTTAATTTTTGAAGGCCTATCTATACGTAAAGCATAGCAAACACGCCTGTATATTGAAAAAAAAAATTGTAACCCTCCTGTTAAATGTATGGGGTGCCCACCCCGACAAGTTTAATATTTTTTTCGTAATTTCACATCACATTTCTATAGCGGTTTATAGACTACACCTTCCTACCAAATTTCATACTTAATTGTAGTGCTCATAATATAGTCTCTGAGTAAATCGACTGTGACATACAGACGGACGGACAGACATGACGGATCTATAAGGGTTCCGTTTTCTCCATTTTGGCTACGGAACCCTAAAAATCAGACGTGTATATGTTATTAAATTTTCTGCAATGAATACGGAATGATTAATGCCTAAGCCAATTCTTGGGATTAGGTAGCGGACCCCGGGCATCCTTCAGGATGCCACTGTACTGGGAATAACGCTAGGAGGATGATGGATACGGAATGATTAGAACTGAAAATTAAGACCTAACTTGAGTAATATTTACTCTTACATAATAATTCACGGTTGGATCTCCGATACAATCTGCTGCTTTTTCTGACCCGACTTGCTACTTATTAAACCTCTTTACAAGAAAATCAACTCACCGATTGTCAATTTTGACAGCAAATGCCTAAACCGGTACCATAGATGTAGAAAACACTAAAAAAAAGGAGAGACTACTGTATACTGTTTTTCACACCAGCTGTTGACAGCTGTCACCGGACTCTTCTTACGTGAAAAACAGTATAGTAGCGGGCCCACGGAAATTTATTTTCTATTTCAAATTCAAATTCAAATTCAAATTCAAATTCAAATTCAAATTAATTTATTGCCAAAAAATAATACAAAATCCCTTATACTAAACATAAAAACTTATACCTAAAACATTCAAATTTGTGTTGGGTTGGGCAATGGGTGCTCGTCTCAGCATATGCAGGGCTTGAAGCCTTGCGCTGGTTTTCAGACGAGTCCCTTCGACAGGGTTGGTCGTAACACTACGAGTACTTCTATCGGTTTCAAATAATTTAGAATTAAACATATTTAATCATTTATTGTGCCTAACTCCTATGTGTGTGTCTGTCTTAAGTGTTAGAGGTGTTAAAATACTATAAATACATATATTTACACATATTTACATATATATTCATAAATATAGACATGTCTGTTTACCTATGTACGATGTACATGTGTTCCCATATAAGAATGTGTGATGTGAGTCAAGTGTTAAATTATGTGTGCCGAGTTTTAAATTTGCCTCTGCAATTCGAGATAATGAGCTCGCAGTATTTTTTTAAATTTAAGGTAGTGCATAGGTTGCCTTAGAGGTGGCGGTAGGTCGTTCCAAATTTTAGCTGCGGCAAATTTAAAACCCCCTTTGAAAAGGGCTGTGTTGTGTTGCGGAATTGCGAGTTTAAATTCCCTGTGGCTTCTCAGTGGCCTTTTGTGGGTGGATCTGATCGACTTCAGCTCATCAAACAGGTACCGTGGCTTTTCGAATTCGATTACTCTGCGTACGGTGTTTGCAAAGTGCAACTGCCTTCGGCTAGACATATTTAATATTCCTCTGATATTAAGGTGTGGTGTAATGTAGTCTCGTTTTGGTATGTCATAGCAATATGTTTTTATTTTGATCCAAATTTACGTATATAACTTGACAGATATATTACAAATAAAATTGGATTATGTATTAAATCACAATATTATTTTAGGGTTAGTGACCACGAGCAATGTAGATTACGTGTTTAAGGTAAAATATCACTCGACAAGTTTTACGTAAGTGTACCCTAGTAACGCTAATAAATAATACTGTATTTTACTGATAGTCAAATCAGCAACTTATTACGAAGCGTCTAAAACGCTCGCTTAGTATTGTTTATAAGGAAATATACCTAATGACGTTACAATTTTCTATGGTCAAACTGCGCCCTAATTTGAAATATTATTAAAATTTTATATGGATAGCTCCTGTGAGTTTCAGACATATTAAAATATGATGAAACGGGTCATTCACGTCGTTAAGGTCACCCACGCTCGACATGTTTCAGACCGGTTCGCAGACCTTAATCATGAGATTCATGAGTACTTATCGCAGCGGCAGTTCTTTTAGCACCTATTTTACCCTTTTAATGCTAAAAGAAACGCTGCCGCGATAAATACTCATGATTAGGGACTGCAAACCGGTCTGAAACATGTCGAGCGATAGTTGACCTTAAATATGTGAATGACCCGTTGACCTCGGTGACAGAATTAGTGATCAAAAATGTCACACAACTCTCAAAACAGAAATGGCTTTCAAGATCCATGCAGGTTACCTCTCGATGTTTTTCTTCACCCGATGGTAAATATCAAATTAAACTCCGTACATAAGTTCCAAGAAAATAATTAATACGAGGCAGATTTCGAACCCACGACCGCCACTTGACAGCAGCAGCATTGATAACTTCAACCACTAGCACTACATCTGTGAATAATTAAAAAACAGTCTTGTGACTTTAGACATAAAGTTTAATTTTAACTGTAAAGGTTTTAAAAGCTAGCGGTCTATTATAGTTCTATAGAATATCTTTGATGAGAATACCTTCTCGGCTTACACAGCGCTCGGTTGCATAGCAACCACAAAAGTACAATATAACGAAATCACAAGCGATGAAAAGGCCGGTTATGTTTGTGTAATGTAATATAATTTTAATTCTAATTTTGTACATGATATTATGGTAATCATATACAGCCACAAGTGCACAGCATACGCACCAACAAACACGACCTGCAAAGGAAGATACGAAGCATAGGTCCAGGTACTGTTATGGCAGTTATGCTGCAGCTGTTATGATGGAGTAACGGCTTCCGATCACCGAGAAACAGAGAACTGAATGAAAAATTAAAACAACTGGCAGCATGATAGGATGTCGTATATGACTGATCGAGAACGCATAACGCAAAATAACAAATATAAAAATTATCGTTATGCTGCATTGTCATACTTGTCCATTATATTTTAGAGAAATTGGCCACCTGTAACATAATTAAAGAGGTTACATAATTACTTGTATTTTATTTACATTTATTCTCTTACTTATAAGCTAAAGGAGATCTAGTACCCAGGGCCCACACAAGGGCCACAAGTGTTGGAGACATCACGATCAGGGGATGATATATGTGTATATAAGTGCGTATGTCTAAAATTGTTTATATAACAATTATATAATGGGAACAAAAAGAACAAGAAATAACATACAAGCCTGTTTTTATTCAAAAAATCTAAAAGCGAGACAAATATTCAGCCCTTCTGAATAATTACTACTTTGTACCGCTTGCGTTCGAGACGACAGGGTTCTGGGAGTCTTGAGGCTTTAGCCTTCATAAATGGAGGGCGACGAAAGTAGGAGAGGGTTTGATGCTCTGATTCTTGTCTGGTGCAAAGGTTGTCCATCGCCATCCCAGTTGGATGGTAAGGCAGCGTGGTAAGGCAGCAATTGTGATGGGTACCTTTTCGCCCAGTACAACTGGGGGGGGGGGAGCTTGTTTGACTAGGCTCTCTTTTTTGTGTTGGTGTTTTTATAATGTATGAATGAAAAATATAATAAAATATTCTTAATTTTGTTCTAAAATATAATACCAATAATAACATTCATTTGTAACAAATGCTATGCTATGAAGAAAGAGTAAATAATGAATAAGCATTGAAAGACTCCTTATACTGTCATTAACTTCTGGTTCTTCATTTTACTAATTTACTAAGCCGGAATATATTTATTATTATGAATGGTTGAAATATTTTTCCTTCTACTGCTTACAGCTGTATTTGTTGCATTTTGCAGCTTACATTGCATGATCACCAAGTAGAATTTCTCCCAAATCCTGCAATAAAAAACACTTAACATGCTTTCGGCAACTAGTACTTGGTACTTAAATCATCGACAAATGTCACCCAACTGACATGAAATATATATTTAGGTAGGTGGATGTTGGAACGAAACGCAGGGCTTCAGAGGGGACTGCGGAAGACGGGATGAAACCACCGTCATCTACGTTCGCTAAGCTTAACTGTGACAATACAGATTTTGAGCTCCCAACTTACAGTTGTACCTACTTTTTTCATTTTTGTATCCCGTTAAAGGAATTATATATTTTTCTATTTTAAAACGATTTTTCTTCAAATACGGTCCTTCATACAAGCCATTACATGGTCCTTCGAGCCGGATAAACATTTGAATCAGCGAGCTACTACGAGCTACTGGGATTTACGAGCTAACGGGATACTAAGGACGGCTACCTAGTCTACCTACTACGGCTGAGAACGAGAAGAAACGCATCCAGTGGAAGATTCCTGCACATCCAACATTCTTCATCCAGTGAGGAGTGCAGCTAGAAGCATCCCGTGCGACTTTAACTTCACCTCAGCTACGAAGTATTACTGGAGAACTATAAACCGACGAAATTCTAAAGCCAGTGAACAGGTTTAAAGCAAGCAGTGAGTCCGTTCCTTATTACTTTACTATATTTCCTTATCGGTACTATTTTAAACAAATATTTCCAATATTCGTTCTATTTGACACAATATAATCAAATTAGGCACATATATTATAACACATAATACAGCATTCTTATGCTGGTTAAATTCTTACATACGAGTATAAATTAAAAGTTAAAGCGTAATTAGGTACAAAACTAATATTAAATCATCAATTGCATTTGCACATAAATACAGCGGCAAGCGCAGATAGGCCGTTTTTTTCGCTAAAGATAACGGGTCACCTGCGGCCGCCGTGGCTTAGTCCCATCATACTTTGGTTGTTTGAGTGCCCCAATTTTCTCGCGTTGTCAAATAAAGAACGCGTAGATAAAGTGCAAGGGATGAAATTATGTTTGAACTGTTTGAAACCCGGACACATAGCGAAATATTGTAGGCGTGGTCCGTGCCGGTCGTGCTCATTGCGTCATAACTCGCTTTTACACTTAGATAGGATGCCGACAGGGGCTCAGCTAGCAGTGCCAGTGATAGAAGTCATTCCTAGCACTCCTAGCGAACACGACGAGTCTGTAGATGGCGCCGGCTGCAGTTCGAACAATAGCGTCTTGCTGCCTGCCCATCTCGTGCTACACGGCCAAGTCTTGTTATCTACTGCGTTGGTAGAAGTATACGACCGTGACGGAAATGGTCATATAGCACGCGCGTTGCTAGATAACGGAAGTACCTCTAGTTTTATGTCAGAGAATTTATATAAAAAACTCAACCTACCAACTAGGGATGTAACAGCTTCTGTTTCAGGAATAACTAACAGTAATTCTAAATTAAATAAATTGTGTGAGGCAAAGTTCACATCACTAGTAGACAAAAGTTGTAGTATTCAAACATCCTATTTCATATTGCCAGAAATTACAAGTGACTTACCCTTGCGTGAGGTACACGTATCTATGTTGGACATACCTAAAAATTTAATCCTGGCTGATCCTAAGTTCTACTCGCCGGCAGCTGTCGATCTTCTTATTGGCGCCGATGTCTATTGGGAACTTCTAGGACACGGTAGACTGACCTTGGGACTAAACAAGCCCACGGTCTACGAAACCAAGCTAGGTTGGGTGGTGTCTGGATCTTATGCTACTAATCCTAACTCTAAAGGTGTCCATTGCCATTTCGTGCAAATGAGCAATGGGGATGATGAGTTGACGCGCTTTTGGAAGTTAGACGAAGCAACAATTAAATCCCCCTCGGCTTACTATACCAACGAGGAGAAGGCTTGCGAGGAACACTTTGTGCAAAATACCACCCGGTTAATTGATGGCAGGTTTATGGTGCGATACCCCTTAAAGCAGCCGTCGTCCTCATTAGGCGATTCGTACGAGCGGGCAAAACAATGTTTTCTATCGTTAGAGCGCAGGCTGGAACGACACGCACAACTGAAATCAATGTACGCAGACTTCATGAATGAATACGAGACTTTAGGAGATATGTCCAGAGTCACTAGCAACGAGATGGTAGGGAACTTTTTGCCACATCACGGGGTGCTCCGGCTGTCAAGCCTTACTACTAAATTACGCGTCGTCTTCAACGCTAGCGCGCGCACGACAACTGGTGTATCCCTAAACGATATTCAACTAGTAGGACCCACTATTCAGGACGATCTTATAGCCATCTTGTTACGATTTCGACAGTACCGCTTCGTGTACACGGCTGATGTCGAGAAAATGTATAGGAGGATAGTTATGCACCCTGACGACAGACTTCTTCAGCAAATACTTTGGCGCACGGATCCGTCTGAACCCCTGCGTACTTACCAATTAAATACGGTGACGTATGGCTCTGCAAGTGCGCCATTCATCGCTGTACGCTGCCTGAAGCAACTATCACTGGAATGTCCAGACCCCCGACTTGCTGAAGTCATTGCCCATGATTTTTATATGGATGACTTTTTATCGGGATCTGATACTGAACAGGAGGCAGCTAACGCTATACTAGGAGTCAGCAGTTTGTTAAAAAGCGCTGGGATGAACCTACGTAAATGGCGTTCAAATGAGCCGAGGCTCATCAATGAATGTCCTAGCGACTCTATAAATCTTAACTTGGGCAATCTTGACGAATCCAAAACGCTAGGGCTAGGTTGGAAAAGTAGATCAGATGAACTGTTTTTTAGTATAGACTTAGGAAAAATTCCTGAAAGGTTAACCAAACGGTTCATTCTCTCCACAATAGCTAAAATATTTGACCCCCTAGGTCTTCTATCGCCAGTTGTTATACAAGGCAAGGTTTTACTGCAGCAGCTTTGGCTATCAAAGGTATCTTGGGATGATGAAGTACCTCAAGATATTGCTCAGCAATGGCACTATATTACGACCTCTTTACCAGAACTAAACAATCTATGTATTCCTCGTAGTGTAGTAGGAATTCATGCGTCGCGTGTGGAGTTTCACATTTTTTCGGACGCGTCTCAAACTGCCTACGGAGCTTGTTTGTACGTACGCACGATTACTAACATAGGAGTAGTTACTAGGTTGCTCATGGCAAAAAGTAGAGTGGCACCCATTAAACCAGTGACTATCCCTAGGCTCGAGCTGTGCGGAGCTTTGATTGGAGCTCAATTATATCAAAAGGCATTAACATCACTTCGCGTGACAGCAGATAGCTGCACATTTTGGACCGATTCGATGATTGTGATCGGATGGCTTAAGATGTTGCCGACTCAATTGAAGGTATTCGTGCGAAATCGGGTGGCCGATATACTCGAATTAACTGGGAGTTGGCCTTGGCGGCACGTGCCAACTACCGACAACCCCGCGGACTTAGTATCCCGCGGACTTCATGCAGCATCAATTGCTGCTGCTGATCTATGGTGGGTTGGCCCACAATTTTTGCGGAATGATGAACGAGATTGGCCCACAACCCAGACAGCTAACACTAATAGCGACGAGGTAAACGACGAGGTGGTAACAGCCAATATTGCTCATGGAGCCTTACTTGCTCCATTAGATGAATTAAATCTAAGAAAGTTTTCAAATTTTATGAAACTTAAACGTGTCACCGCTTATCTGCTACGATTCATCCACAATGCGCAATCAACTAGTCTCAGGTATTCAGGACCTCTTAGCACTAAAGAACTACAATCGGCTACTACCATATTAGTCAAACTGGCGCAAAAGGAATCATTTCATTCTTATGACGATATCAAAAGTAAAACCACACTCAAAGCTACTGACCCGCTAACTAAATTAAATCCCTTCGTGGACGCGGATGGACTTATGCGTGTAGGTGGAAGGCTAAATAATGCACCATATAATTTTGATAAAAAACACCTTGCTATTTTGCCAAAGGGACATTTCTTAACGATAGCATATTTCAACTTCGTTCACATCCTATTATTGCACGCTGGACCTCAGGCCATGTTGTCATACATACGGTCTATCTACTGGCCTATCGGTGGTCGTGCACAAGCTCGATCGACTTGCCATAAATGTGTTATATGTGCTCGAATGCGAGGAGCTACCATAGCGCCACTTATGGGCGACTTGCCGGCTTCGCGAGTAACTCCAGGCTTTCCTTTTGAGGTCGTGGGCGTAGATTACGCAGGACCCGTGATGGCTGCTTCACGAAAGGGCCGTGGCAGTCAAACTATAAAGGTTTACATTGTAATTTTTGTATGTTTTAAAACCAAATGTATACATCTTGAACTGTGCAGCGACTTATCAGCTGAAAGTTACATGGCAACTTTAAAGCGATTCGTTAGTCGCCGCGGCTTACCTTCTGACATATACTCCGACAATGGCACTCAATTTGTCGGGGCGTATAATGATTTAAAACGATTCCTAACGAGTCAAGCTAAGGTGTTATCTGAGTCTGCTGCCAATGACGGTATTAGATTTCACTTTGTTCCACCATACTCACCATATTTCGGCGGTCTGTGGGAAGCTGGGGTAAAATCCACTAAGCATCACCTAATTAGAGTCTTAGGTAACTGCCACTTAACTTTCGAGGAAATCTATACAACATTGTGTCAAATAGAGGCAATATTGAATTCGCGTCCTCTTACCCCCTTATCAAGCAACCCTTCCGATATGCTACCATTAAGTCCGGGACATTTTATAATAGGGCGATCACTCACTGCTCTTCCGACATCCTGCCTGGCAGACGTTCCTTATCTAAGACTTACCAGATACCAAAGGATCGAACAATTAAGGCAACATTTCTGGGCGCGCTGGTATAAAGAATACGTTTCCGAACTTCAGGAACGAACTAAATGGAGACAAGCCAAGGGCCAGCTGGCAACTGATACTATGGTTGTAATCAAGGACGACAACCTACCTCCGTTAAGATGGAAGCTCGGCAGAATCGTCAAGACCATTCCTGGAGCAGATGGCATCAACCGCGTGGCCGACATCCGCACTTCGTCTGGCATCATCCGTCGTGCGTTCAGCAAAATATGCCCTCTACCAATAGACATGTAATCTTCGGTTGAAAGACCAGCCTTTCAACGTGGGCGGGCATGTTGGAACGAAACGCAGGGCTTCAGAGGGGACTGCGGAAGACGGGATGAAACCACCGTTATCTACGTTCGCTAAGCTTAACTGTGACAATACAGATTTTGAGCTCCCAACTTACAGTTGTACCTACTTTTTTCATTTTTGTATCCCGTTAAAGGAATTATATATTTTTCTATTTTAAAACGATTTTTCTTCAAATACGGTCCTTCATACAAGCCATTACAGTGGATACTAGATTCATCAAAGTGTTAGGCAGATTTTCTTTCCAATTTACATGTTAATTTTCATAAACACTCGGCAAAACAAATTTACATAATAGGTTACCTGTCCGTCACATCACTGGAATTTACAATAGAAGACATCAATGTAGATAACCAAAGGCATGGTTATATAATGATCCCCAACAAAAGGAAATTATTTTTTCAGTCGAAATACTGATTTCTTGTTACATTTGCACTTACATTGTACATTTCTATTTTAAACATCTTAGCACATGAAATATACTGCTGACACCAAATGTCAACTGCCTTAGCAACTACCATAGCAACTACACCCGTGACGGCCATGTACACCTACATTGCTAGGGGTGTAAGGTGGGGACAACATTTATGACATTAACGTGTCGTGGCGTACGTCCCCACCTTTTCAAAAATACTTTGTGAATACGTGTAACTGTCAAACCATCTCACCTCTAGTGATGTTCTAGTTATCGATGTACTAATCGATTGGGTTTATGCGTTAAAACTATCTTGATTGAAGTAATATAAACCGCTTATTGATTAAAAAACTCTACGAACGAAAGAGAAAATGATTTTTACAAAATTTGTGTATGAAATATCAAGTGCAAAGCCTACATTTTATCAAATTACAACCATGTAACGTATATAGGAGTTAGACTGTACTGGCTGAGATATGACAGGTGGAGCGGTGGGGCGAGAGTTGAGGTGATAACTACAGGTGGAGACGTACGTCTTTACGCCACAAGCCAATACTTTTACAAGAATACCACTTCAGGAGACTGTATTTTAGACTTGGGTGAGCATACGTCACCTGGTACATTTTCCAGCTATGCTGTCATACATTTTTAATGTGAAAAAAAAAAACAAAAATCTTCAGAAATGTATCGAATAGGATATCTAATCAAAGGGCTTACTTATTCCGGAAAATAAAACAGGTCCACACTATTACATATCAGCCAGTGGTTTCGTAAAATATAAAAGCAGTTTTCTAAACACACCAAGTTTGGGCTCTTCCTGACAGGAAGCGACTGCATGCATTTTTAGGGTTCCGTACCCAAAGGGTAAAAACGAGACCCTATTACTAAGACTTTGCTGTCTGTCCGTCCGTCTGTCTGTCACCAGGCTGTATCTCAAGAACCGCGATGGTTAGACAGTTCAAATTTTCACAGGTGATGTATTTCTGTTGCCTCTATAACAACAAACATTAAAAACCGGCCAAGTGCGAGTCGGACTCTTTGTCGTTTTTAAAGATAATGGTACGGAACTCTTCGTGCGCGAGTCCGACTCGCACTTGGCCAGTTTTTATTATAAAATACCTATACGCCGAATGAATCGTTATATCCTTAAATATAAACGTAATATTGAAAGGAGTTCTGAAAATATTAACCGTGAAATTGTAGATTCAAGGTTCATTAATGTATCAATTCCTTAATCACTCATCAACTAATCAACTACTCATCAACTTTACTTATTAGTAAGTCCTGCTATTCAATATCAGATTTTATAATAGACGACATTTAATTTAATTTCATTTAGACATGTAAATGAACAACTGATATATAATCATTTATTTATGTACAACGAAAATATATACAATTAAGTATTAAAATATATACAAAAAAATTAAGTATTCTTAACCAAAATAATATAAATAAAATTAAAACTAACTTAAATCTAAAATGGGCCCTTGAGGCATTGTACCGAGGATGCTGGCGGCATTTCCTCGCTGTATCGCCTGACATATAAATTGATAAATAGATAAATAAAAATTTAATTTATTGTCACGACATAGCCGCGAAAAGGCGCCGACTCAGCGTGTGCTGTGACATTGCTGTCGCAGCGCTCGTATTCTGCCGGAACCAGGCAGAGTGTGCGAAGGGGGTTTTCAGCTTGAGCGTTACATTTTCGTGCTACATAGTGATGTGTTATTTGACCAATGGCAAAAAATACATAATTGTTTACAAATAACTTAGCTTAGATTTACAATAGACACAAGTAACAAGTAACTATCCACGAAGGTTTTAGGTACCTATACTTGACCGTTATTGAAGAAGGAGTAAGTACTGTTTGTATTTAGATTTAAACGAAGGTTTCGAACGTATTTCGCGAATTGGCGGAGGAATATTGTTCCAGCACACACGCACACACACACAATTTTTTGTAATTTAATTAAATTGAATTTATTAATGTATTCCTGTACCTATTTGACATTTCATATTAATTATTTCAATGACCATGTTTTCTTTTTTGTCTCTCTTTTTGTTTATTGTAATATTGTTATGTTTTAGCACATTAAAAAAATAGTATTAAAAAAGTATCATGCTACTGATTTTGTACGCTTGAAGGCAAAACAACCCACTATTTAACCACCATGTACCGCACGTACGTTTACAAATAAATCACTATGACTATGACTATGACTATCAATGATGAGGCAAAAAAAAACTATGAATTTATTGTTATTTTTAAAATAGCATAATAAGTATAAGTTTGATGCTTTCCGAGTATTTTCGTGAGTGTTGTTTACCTATCGATAATTAAAATAATGATTTTACTGTTGCTATTGGCCTGTATGAAAATAAATGCTAGTTTGTTAATTATCGCTTAAGATATGAGATAAGACTCCATTAAGGATGAGGTCAAGATCCAGCTATATGCAATTGACATTAAACTTATCTCCTACTTACATCCCAGTTTCAACTGTCTAGCTGACATAGGAACACATCGAATCGGTGAGTCTAGATTTAAATGAGCTAGTACCTAGCTAGTACCCAAGATAAAAATAACTGATTTAGCACGCAACAAAAATCACTTTCACTTTTCAACAAATAAACTTACAATTTCATTGACAATATAATTTAATATGGTTGTGAACCCGGGTATAGTTATTTCGAGTTGCTATTGATAAATGATTGTAATACATTTAATTTTTTACTTTGGTGTTAAGGTAGAAAATAATATGTACCGGTATCATTTACTGATGATGGCCTAAAATCCAGTATAAGATAAACGAGTATACCCTCATCTAAGATATGTTTAGTGTTATTCGATATTGACAAACATTACATGATAGATAACAACACAAATGCAACCTGTCTACCTGTCTGTCTGTGTCTGTGTGTTTCTGTGAGTGTATCAGATCATGGTACGTAAGTATGTATATAAGTTCAAAACGCACAGAGCGGGCGCGGCGCGGTGCGGCGCGGATGCGGTTTTGTATTTTTGATCTTTCCGAAACTGTCGACTGTAGTTTACTACTTCATATGTCACACACGCCACCTACCCCTCCGCTCTACCGCATTACCGAATACCGCGCGGTTTTTTGCTGAGACGTACCCCGGATCGCGTTTTCGTTATCCCAAAACCGCGTCCGCCCCGCAACGACGCTGCACCGCGCTCTGTGCGTTTCAAGTTATAATACGACCAGAGGATTGTGAATACTTTCCTTAACATTAAGATACTGAGGTAAAAAATCTTTACTGCACAGAAAACTTAACGCATATAAAAAGAGTTATAAAATAGACACGTGGTACATGACAATTGGCATTTACAGAGATTCCAGCGGGCCTATGATGGTTGCCATTTTATCACTTATCGTCGTGGATAAAACATTCTTCACGTTCTGACAAGTATGCGAGTGCGAGAGTGACGGGCGTCTTATCCATTACGATGAGTGATAAAATGGCAACCATCATACGCCCGCTGGGGTCCCCGCTCTTGTTCCTAGTGAAAAGCGCCTAGAAACGTACCGTTAGGTTGCGTTTAGGCAGATAGATATTTAAATAGATAGAACCTTTATTCAACTATAACTTACATAAAATTAATTCAAAAAGACAGAAAATATGCAGAGAATTACTTTTACGCGCGACATCCAGCACGCTTGTCAAAATGTACTTACCTATGGAAATCCATTGTTCGTCAATGTCACGTCGGGTCCAGTCGGATCTTATTTTTGCATTTTGATTATCGTATTGGCTGTGACTTAGTGATTATAACTTTAACCTCATCAGACGGTGCGAACTAATGTTTGTTTGTTGACATGACCAACAATAAACCGCCGTTTATAATTTGGTATAGACACATTTTAACTTCTCTTTTATAATTAAATTTCTTCTTTTAATCCAGAGGTTCTCGCACAATATGCCGTTTTCTACATTGACACTAAAAAAGTATTGTTATAAATCGGAGGCAAACATTACTTATATTCTTATATTGTATCTCATTTCAGCATCATGAGGCTTCTGATGTGCCTTCCACTTCTCCTATTGGCTGCAGCCACAGTCACGCCCACTGCCAAAGGAAACGCATTAGATGTCACCAGAAACTTCTTCCTCGATACCAATATCAAATATACTGGTCAACATGATATTGTCAATATTATCGTGCCTCTTAACAAAATTAACTTCGACGATGTTGATGAAGATAATGATGAAAGAGAAAATAACTTTGAAGAAGTCACTGTTTTCTTCGTTGAAGCCGATATCAATGATAAAGGAGAAAGAAAGGATCAGGGTTTGTATGTTCTTAAAAATGGTACAGCTACTAAAATTCTGGATAATGGACGAGATGCTACAGCACTAAATGATGATAGTAATAAAGTATATTTAGGGGCATCTGATGGCATTTACATATATGATGACATAAATGGTTCTACTAATAAATATGGATCTCTTATTGACAATATAATCCAAATAGAAGCGGATAATAAAACTGGTGTAATATATTTTGTAACAAACAACCATGAAGTATTTGTCGTAGCTGACAATGCCACAAAGAAGACTAAAGTACAAGATATCAAAGACGTTAAAGAAATGGCAATTGATTTTAGTAGCAACTTATATTATTACGATTCTAAGAAAGATTTATACGTGCTTAACAAAAACGGAGTCAAAAAATTTGAAAGTGTATCTAAAATAAATCAAATTAAACTAGTTAGACCAATGTTTGCTCAAAAAGAAGGCGTATTTGTTATTGTAGATGATGAGCTATATATGTTGAATGCAAATGGGAGTGCTGATAAAATGGAAATCAAATTTGAAGTAAAACCAACCGCGTATGCTCCTGAAGCTACATTAATACAGTATTACGCTTGGGACAAGAAGCTATACGAATTTAATGCGATACAAATATTAGCTTCTGAAATTAAGGGGATAAAATCCTTTTTGGAACACACGAAAAATGAAATACAAACAATTGCTACAAAATCTAGAAGTTCTTTTGGCGCTTAAATGGTGAAAACAATACAGTATTCCAGTTTTGATTTACGTCCTGTTGTATATTTCACAGATCTGTGGTTGTAATAGTTACCTCAATTAAATATCTCAGTAATTCCGAAATTAAGACATTGTTTTACTTATTATATTATACCCGCAATTTTCATTTCATTTCATAGGGTCATAGGTATGTAATCCTTAAAATTATTTAGATATTGATGTGCAATAACGAGTTTGAAGGGCATTGGCGACCCCGATGACCCACTACTACTACCTCACCCACTGGGGTGAGGTCCTTATCTCGTTCCAGAGCGTAGATAACATGGACGAGATAGGCAAGGCGTATGGATGACTCTCTATCGCGTCCAATCTTATTCATCCGAGAGCCGATGTAATTTTTTAACCGACTTAAGGACCTCCTCCTTAAGTCGGTTAAAAAATTACATCGGCTTCTCTATCATTCTCAATTCGTCGGGATCTTTATACCTCCTAATAGTCAGAGACGACCAATAGAGAGAGACTATTTGGAGAATTTTGACCGATCGCTAAAATTATTATTTTTTTGTTTCAAAGTTTAAACTTTCTAGTTGATCACATTGTCATCCAGTCAGGATCTGATCCAGCGGATTCTGAAAAAACCGAGGGAACTCCTCAAGTTTTTATAGATAGCAATTTCAGTTTATTTTTAAAGCAACACGTAATTGACTTTATGTGCTATGTCCCCTAAATAGGCCGGAGGCTCTGCGGAGCCCCGCGATTCAGAGGGCGTCCACAGTCCCCAACATCGCAATCGGTCTAAGGGTGCCTCTCTACCAGAGATGTGCTATGCAGCTATGCTGAGAGGATGTGAAAATTACGCTACGAAAACTCGTTTCCACCAGTGCTATGCTGTGTGGACTAATGAATATGATTGGTGGATTCAAAGCGTCCATAGGAACGTAGCATAGCACATTTCTGGTGGAAAGGCACCCACCACCCGCGGCGAGAACGACCGCTCCCGAACATTTGCGAACACAGCATACTACGCCGCGGGTGGTGGGTGAGAAGAGAACGACGCACCACCCGCCCGAGAAAAAGTCCATCCTTCCCAATGCCTTGATTCTGTAAACCATCCGATATAATGTTTGTGTGTATGTTAGTTATAAGGTTTTATCAATGGGCTTTTACTGCCTGAAAATAAATAATAAATAAATATGGGGACAATCTTACACAAATCGATCTACTCCCTATAGTATTTAAGATATGGGATATAAAGTAAACATCCAATGTGAGAGCAAGATCAAGACTGACTTTATTTAATTAAAAACCCTGCCCTACTTTTTACATATACCCTCATAATGTATTTATGATATACAACATCTTCCCCCTTAAGCATGCCTATACTAATTGCGTTAAGTACATTTTTAGTATTTTAATGAAGAAGCTGTTCACACAGGTCAGACGAGACTCAGTCTAATATAATGTAACGGAGACTCATCGACGTCTGCTCTGCGTTAACTTATCTTGTTTACTATATATCAACTTATCTATATAAGTACGTAATATGTTCACGCTTATACATTTTACAACATATGATTGTAAATTATATCTCTTTATAACATTTTTTTTTCTTTGTTATTGTTTTCTTGACGAAAATTTATAACAAGATAAACAACACCAGCTGACACCAGTGTACCAACAGCAACAACGCACCCAACTAATGTAATGGACCTTAACTCGTTGCAGTAAGGTTTACGGTTGTCTTCCATGGCACTCATTGATTTTGATTAAGTATATTTTATTTTTCATTCACAATAGTTATTTATTATTGTATTATAGGTACAACATTCTGTTTTTTTTTTACTCTCATTCACATATGCCAGATGAAAAAATATGACATAGGTGAAACTAAGCAATTCGTGATAAATGCACAAATAATGCCCTGCCTGGGATTCGAACCCGAGACCTCCGGCTTCGTAGGCAGGGTCAATACCAACTGACTAAGCCAAAGTGGTCGAAAATATATGTTTATTATTATTTTATTTCTTTTCCACTCACGTGACAATGGTGTCCCAAACCTTTGAGAGGCGTGCGTGGAGCCGAAGTACCGAAATGCACACAAAGCCAGCACCCGCCAGGGTGTACAGAGACTATTGCTGGTTGTTTGAGTATAAATAATGACTAATGGCTGGGCTATTGAGTGAGACAACGGACGCCTGCCTAATAAAAATGTCTCTCATTTTTATCTCCGGCTGCCGATGAGCCCTTTCCTAGATGGCTTCCTAATAGAATAAAATAGAATAGAATAATTATTTATTGTCAAAACTGTGTACATTGTTATAACATGCCATAAAATAATGAGTATCAACAGTTTGCCCATTTCGGACGTACAATTATATTATGTTAAAATCTGAAAGAATTAAAGAACAGTGATGTAATAATTAAAATAATAATAAAAACAAAGTGAATAATAATAATAATTTTCCTACGAGAAATATTCATTTAAATCATAAAAACAATTGCATAGCAGCCAGTCCTTAAGTTTCCTTTTAAATTGTGCTCCTTCCAACGACTTGAGAATTTCAGGTAAATTATTGTTAATTTTAATCCCAGTAAAATATGTGCTTTTGTTGAGTATATAGCTAGAAGGACGCACTGTACACAAGTCATGCCTATATTGGGATCGTAAATATCCCTTAGAGTTACATTTCTTAATAAAAATATCTTTGCGTTCTTTGACAAATAGACAAATTTCTAGAATAAATAAATAAATAAAAATATATATAACTATATATATATATAACTAAAAATGGAGACATTAAAAAACCGACCAAGCGCAAGTCGGACTGGCGCACCGACGGTTCCCTACAACTACAAAACAAATGTATCAATATTTTGATATTTGTTGGTGAAATATACATAAAAATAAACATTATCGCCAAATTTTCAGTTCATAGGTAAAAGGGAAGTTAAAAAATTCTTCTAATCAAATTTTTTTAAAAAGTTGCTGACTTTACAGGTTCTCATTTTATTTGTTTTCCAATATTTTTAACACAAAAAAATACAATATTTCCTCGCCTCCCTTTAACTGTAGCCCCTTAAAATAATTTGTTTTTTTGCTATAAACACATAACAATGCATGCAAATACAGATTTAAAAAAATACAATACATAATGAATATTGTGTTGCTGTTAAACCTGTTTGACAGACAACAGACAGACACGCGAGTGGCATAGGGTTCCGTTTGGACCTTTTGGGTACGTACGAACCCTAAAAATGGCCTAAGGGCAACACTGATACAGAGGGCTGGAGGGAAGAGAGGCGGCACTGGACTTTAAACATAAAGCCAACTGGCCACTTAGGCGACCACATCTAAAGCCGAGCAACTTCACTCTGGACAGCCGGTTAAGGCAAGCCAGAGGCGGGAGCCTGTCTAAACAACCGATCCACAGAACACCTTCAGGAGTACTCAGGTACGTAGGGTCACTACTTCCTAAAGCCAAGCTGCCCTACATTGACTGATTGCACTGGAAAACCAGTGATGAGGTCGTCACATCCCTAGGCCTTTATTATTATTATTACTCACCTTTGGATTTTTTTCCTATTGAGAAAATTTTTAAGCAATCACGTTTCGCTACTATGCAAAGAAGCAATAATAACGTCAGGAATCACACAGCCAATTGTGAAATCTAAATTACGAAAACGGACCAAACGGAAAATCAACCCTCATTATCTCGTCGTCTGATGAGAACGGCGCTTCAAAGTGCTTCAGTTCGCTCCACATCTTCCCTACAGCCTAACTTGGGCAGTCCGCCGCCTGTTACTTTTTATACAGTGCAAACGGCAAGCAATCTTACAGCCTGCCTGGTAGTAAGCAGATTTCGTAGCCTATGGACACTTAAGACTCCGGAAGAATCTCAAGCGCATTACCGACCCTTTATTAAATTGAGGATTCGTTCGTGATGGTCTGTCTTGAACGGACACGCTTGCGCTGTTCTATTTTAGGTCGT
Source organism: Notocelia uddmanniana (assembly GCA_905163555.1). Taxonomy (NCBI): domain Eukaryota; kingdom Metazoa; phylum Arthropoda; class Insecta; order Lepidoptera; family Tortricidae; genus Notocelia; species Notocelia uddmanniana. Next base: position 10,040,874 of record LR991074.1, on the reverse strand, counting down.
GCATTTTAAAAATGCTTAGCACTATAGCTGTTTTTTTTTTGTCTAACGGTCCATTCAGGCCCGTTACTTGGGATTTTTGAGCTGGCCGCAGCGACCGGTCTATGGCAAAACAGATCCTCATTTAAACGCCGGCGCACGTTTGTTTGCGCACATCGACTTTATAGCAGAGGATTGTGCCGTTCATTTCTAAGCGGGCTTTTGTTTGCCTTCCATTTTGAAAATAGTGAGGTGATTACAAACTGGGTAAGTCTATTTTAAATACGATTTTGTTTACCTCACATGTCATACCAGTAATCGGATTCATGGATAGATATGAAAATATCCCATATATTTAAAAATCGGCCTAGAGCGTGTTGAGCCATCCTCAGTGTAGAGTTCCGTAGTTGCCCAATGAACTTACTTTAAAAATACTTTTTACAATAACTCAATAACGGCTTAACTGATCATGTTCGCTATTTTTCATTGAAAGTCATTGCATGGTTTCTTTTATATTTTTTGGACCCAAAGTTCAGAAGTTAGAGGGTGGAGACACATTTTTTTTTCTTTGACTGAAATTGTTAAAAATATTTACTTCATCAAAAAATGTTTGCTGAATACCTTTATTCATTTTGAAAGACCTATCCAATAACACCCCGCAACATAGAGTAGAAGCAAAAAAATCAATTTCTTTTTTTAGACTTTATTTTGCTACTTTCACAGTTTAATTGACTTATATATCCTTCACAAGTCCCCTTTTACAACGCCTTAGGGAGCCTCGCCTATTTTAATTTGAAATTTGGAATTTTCGTTAGCAGCGTTACTGCTTAATACAAAATTAATTTAGTATGGGATGGCGCATCGTTACTGATGATTTCTCAATGTAATGTGAGACGTTGGTGCCATTAATAGAAGGCTATACTTGGTACAAACAGGTAGGAACTCCACTTAGGTACCTAAATACAATCTTCGAAGTAAATCCATATCTCCAAAGCCCCAAGAGAAACTAAATATAAGCAAAATTATGGGATTCCCTAACCACCCACCTTACCTACTCGTATGAAATTCCGTTTTTCTAAAATACCTACAACAGCGATATTTTAACGGTAAGGTTGGGTTGCACCAAACCGTCTGTAATCGCAAACGAACACAGCTTACGATTCCAGACGGTTTGGTGCAACCCAGCCTAAGTCTTCTACGGTAGGTGTTCCGATAAGTCATAGGCTAGAGCGATTAGCCGCGTATGCCAGATGTCGCTGGTTCGAATTCTGCTCGGAGCATGAAATGTAAAAAAAAAATCCCTTGAATTTGATTTATGGAATTTTCGTTAGCAGCGTTACTGCTCAACACAAAATAAATTTTATTTATATTAGTTAGGCGTACATTAGACTTTTTAGCTTATATTACTGTAATGATTGCATTACACATTATTATTGATCGAAGATTACACATTCATAACCTTTTCGTACCGGTTTGCGCACCCGATGACATGTTTTTCCTCTTATTTACACTTCACTTGGAAGCAAAAGTTAAGGTCGCTCACCCCAAATTTTCAGATTTTGGAATAGAATCTGATCACCGGCAATTTCATCTTCTATTTATAGTATATGATTAGGTATTGCATCGGTTCGGGGCTTGCTAATTTAGTTTGTCGGTTTCCGACGACTTGAATGAAATCGTTAACTGGAACCTAAATAGCATTAATATTCATATATGTTTTAATTGTATCACGTCTAGGAAATCAGTTAAGACAGTTCTTGCTAGAAAGCATATCAAACGATTTAATTGACCGAGCGAGCGAAACGTCTCCGTTTCAGCTTTCGACAAAAATTATTTCGTAGGTCTGTCTGTCTGTCCGGATGTTCTCCTCTAGGTACAGGTTGCATTTGGGTGAGGACCATATGTTTGGATTATCGTTAAGGCATTTAATTCGCCTACAATTTAATTGATTCCGTTGTGACACGAAAGTTACCCATATAAATGTATGACATCGTGTCACAACGGAATCAATTAAATTGTAGGTAAACTAATGATGCCTTAATGATGGTCCAAAAATTTGGTTCTGAACCATTTATCAAACGATTTTCGTGAAATTTTGTTCAGCACGTTCGATAATTATATAGAATTTTTTTTTCGAGAATTGTTTTTTTTTTGCGAGGTCTACAGCTCACAAAGCCACTAGTTTATAGTCTAGTGGACGTAATTTCTATGATCGTATCCGTTATTTCCGTTATATACAGTTTGGACACGTTGTCTTGTTGAACTACGCATTGTTAATATTTTCCTCTTTTTATACAAAAAAAAATCTGATTATGGATACCAATACTTTAACTTGCACTGTTTGTTTGTATGTAAGTTACCATCAAAAAAAGGATAGCCCTTTTTTCACCCACTTGCCGTGTCCAATTGAACTGTGGCATACTTATGTAAGTTCAGTGACAATGCAATATGATGGCACCACCGAACTTATGTGATTGATGATGGATACATAAGGTTGCCATAGCAACTCTTAAACTACAAAAGATAAACCCATCGTGTTTGGGCTTATTGGAAGCTTCTTAACGAGTAGTTAAAGACTATGCAAATAAAAGTACAATCGGCAATAAAAGCTTGTACCATTAATGATTTTTTGACTAACTTATTTTGAAATAATATACACTGTATATAACATTTCAGCATTAGGTACCTACAGAATTACAATGCTACCCTAGCCTACTACTGCCCTCCTTATATCCTGTCATATGAGGCGTCTCAGTTTTAAACTTTACCTTAACCTTAGTAAACTAAAACTACATCCTGTTTGCGGGTCGTTTCACGAAAATACAAATTATAATTTAACGTGCGTCTAATCATTTATATATTTTATTCCAGAATTATGGGGCTTACGAAATTTCTGCTACTGCTAATACTGGCTGCCACGGCCACATCCATGCCCGCCAATATAGTTGACATACTTAACTCCGAAATAAATAAAGCAACAGGCAAAGATAGAGATGAAGTAATAGGTTTGAACAAAGCACTCGAAGAAATGAAAGTTTTGTATACTAGCCAACACGACATTGTCAACATTATTGTACCTCTTACCAGGTATGATGAGACGGTTTGCAATAGAAAGACGCCACCATATACAACTTTCTTTGTTGAAGCGGATACAAACGAGAAAGGAGAGAGAGAATATCAAGGTCTCTTTGTGCTTAAAAATGGTACAGCTAATAAAATAGTAAATAATGGAAGAGATGCTACAGCAATAAATGATGGCAGCAAGAAGGTTTACATAGGGGCGAGTGATGGTATCTACGTATATGACGATATAGACGAAACGACAAAGAAATACGGAAATCTTACTGACAATATAATCAAAATAGAAACAGATAATAAAGCTGGAATTATATATTTTGTTACAAATGACCATCAAGTATACTCCGTTGCTGATGAAGGCACGAGGAAGGATAAACTTGAAGATCTTAAAGATGTAAGAGACATCGCTATTGATATGAGCGGCAATTTATTTTATTATGATACTAAGAACGACTTGTATGTGTATAACCAAGACGGTATTAAAAAAATCGAAGGTATACCGAGTGCAAGCGAAATTAGGCTGACAACTATGTCTACTAGGAGTAAGGAGGCAGTGGCCATTATACTAGCTATGGTAGATAATACAGTATATGTGTTAAAATCTGATGGAACATATAGAAATCACACAAAAGTGCCCAGTTCAGGAACAATATCCGCATATGCACCAGATACTGGGTTAGTTCAACTTTTCGCCGCAGAAAAAAGGATAATTGAATTCAATGGTATACGGCCATTTTGTGCTCAACTTAATTTATTGATGTTCTTATCCCTTGGAAAATAGCAAAATATCAATAAATAAAACTTAATCGGAAAAAGAACTCATTTTATTTTTGTCATTTAAAATATCTTTAAACGCATACAGACCAAAGAAAGACGCTCTTTGTCATTACAAAACTGTGTAACTGTCCCTGCCCTAGTCTGTTTCTCTACAAACCGACAAAAGACTTACCATTCATAAAATTTAAAAAAACCTTAATGAATTGGCTTGCTGAAAAATGTTTTTACAGTATTAAGGAATTTTTAGAGTATAAGTAAATAAAATAATTAGATTTAAGATATGTCCTAAAATTTTGCATGCCTGTAAGGTAGATTTTAGTGATACTTTTAATTGTACCTGTGTCACCCTACTGTACCTAAAATCGAGCATAATAAATTATTTCATTTCATTTCATTTCAAACCTCATACAGGTAAATTGATACTGATATAATAATATATGCTCTTATGCCATTGGATGTTCTACTTTAACTCATTTTTATTAAAGCTTCTAGTACATAGATACTGTCTTATATTATAATATTATGTTTGTAATAAAAACTACTACATAAGCGTTAAAGTAGACTATCCAATGGAATATGACCATATGTCAGTTTCTAACTCAAAGTAACCGTACTGTACTACCGTCAAAGTGTTTTGACGTTTCGAAAAAGTTTCTGATTTGACTATCAGTGAAATACCGTATTGCATTACAAAATAATTTATTGACCGAGCGAGCGAAGCGTCTCCGTTTCAGCTTTCGACAAAAATTCTTTCGTATGTCTGTCTGTCTATCTGTCCGGATGTCGCATTTCTCAACCGATTCTCGTGAAATTTTGTGACAAGATTCGATAATTATATAGATTTTTTTTGTCAAGTAGTTTTTGGAAATTTTGAAATTTGAAAAAAAAATATTTTTGCGAGGTCTACAGGTCACAGAACCACTAGTAGTACTTGACAGCTAGAAATGGCATCCTGCTCGCTCACGCTCGCTGCATAACACGCGCTCTTTCCTCTTAGTGCACGTGTCTATATCGGCACCTTAGAAGTGTGCGAGAGCCGAGATTAACCGAAAGTGGCCGAAGTGACAAGAGGTCGTCTCTCTCTCAATACGAGAAACATTAGGATACATCGAAGGATATAAAGAGGAAAATGTCGAAAATATATTTTACATTTCCATAAAACGCCTTTTATGAGCTTTTCTTTTAGAATTTTTCAGGGGACAATCTCTTTTCAAAGACTAGCAGTAATCTGCCATGTGACAATCCCATCGACCCTGAAGCACATTGAGAACTTTCATGAATATATTCGTAATCCGGGCACTTGAAAACGTTAAAATTTGCGATGATATCCAGGGCAACAAAAAAAAGTTTTTTTTTTTGTAGAGCTGTGATATGATTGGTAGATTCAAACGCATCCATAGCAATGTAGCATAGCATATCTCTGGTTGGAAAGGCACCCTTAGCCTCGTATATACGTCCCACTGCCGGGCACGGGCTACCTATCTTGATAAGATTGGGCAGTCGTCCCCGCGATGGGCGCGTTGGGTATTGGGGACTTATGCATGAAACAATTTACAGTTTTTTTATTCTATCCGCAAAATATAGCCTAAGAACATGTGTCAAAAAAACATTTAAAATTCGCAAGATTTAAATAGGCCTATCAGACGGGGGCACTGTTTCCAATTGCTAACCCTAGACGAAATCACGTCAAAGCTGTTAGGTGCAAAATAGTTTCGCACCTTAGATGCTAAGCAAGGTTTCTGGCAGGTTAACTCAGCCCGTCAGTGTAGTCTACACTGTGTATGGCAGGTATAATTTTTTACGTTTGCCATATGGTATTTCATGGGCCAATGAAGTCTCAACAAGAAACTTTTGTAAATGCCATAATCGCCACGCTTGGCATGCGGGTTCGCGATCGCAGTATCTCCACCGCACTACAACAGGGATGCTGCTACCCATCCTCCGGTGTTCTTGGTCGTAATTTTAGGACATACCCGGGTCCGGATGTATGCCACGTTTATTTTGAGAATCCGGTCAGAAAATGTGTTGAAAATTTCATGCTTTTGATACCTAACCTAATCTCAAGAATTGGCGTAGGGACAGGGACTAGTTTTTACGAAAGCAACTGCCATCTGACCTTTCAACCTAAGGGGGAAAATAGACCTTATTGGAAATAGGCTTGTCAAGTGAGTGGGCAATTTGACTGTTAGAAGTTCTCAAGCCGCCCGAAGGCTTCTAACCAGCTATACACTCTCAGTTATGCCTCTAATGTGGCAAAATAATATTTCACATTTAGAAAACTTTACATCGAGGTCTATGTCTGCGAATTTTTCCTAATCACTTCAAGATCTTGTAGCACTACGTTCACATCACCACCTGAACTCAATAGTTAACGTAGGTATATAAACTGGTATCTATAAATATAAAATGTATGTATCGCAAGACTATAAGAGAAGACTCGGTTCAAACTGATTAAGAGGGTTCAAACAAAACTAGATAATAATAAATATTGGGGGACAAACTTACACAAATTGACCAGATGTTCCAATTGCGGAGTGTTGGTTGCTTAACTTGTGGTTTCGTGACAGAAGATGAATGTATTATTATCTTTCATCGATAGCATGTTGTATCTTTCTGAACCGTAAGTAAAAAGGCTAAAAGGCTCGCAAGTTAAAAACATACACCTACCATTTTTGTATCAAACCATTACAATAAACCAATCACGCAGGAATATTGTTAAAAATTATAGCATTATATAATACTAGCATTTGCCCGCGGCTTCGCCCGCGTACTAAGCGTAATTTTTAGGCTGAACCGATTTAGATGCGGTTTCCAGAAAAGTAGTTGTTACATTCTGAGGGTTTCGGTATACGAAGTTTGGTGATTGTGATTCATTAAAAGGAGCATCCAAAAAGAAAATTTGGCTTCACTTTCATTCGCACTCCTTACTGTCAGTCCGTCTGTTACAACCAAGTTGCTTTTACTGGACCGATTGAATTGAAATTAGGCACAAACTATCAAGAATTCAGAGCGCTCGTGGCCCAGCGGCACCCGCCTACCGCGTGCGGTATGCGAGGTTAAGCAATGTGGGTGCAGGTCAGGTCTTGGATGGGTGACCGCTTTGAGTAGTTACTAACTGAGCGCTCTCGTGCTTTGGAAGGCACGTTAAGCCGTTGATCCCGGCTGCTGTTTACGACAGCAGTCGTTAAGCCAAGTTAGAGGCCTTCGGGCGGCTTGAGAACTACTAACAGTCAAGTTGCCCACTCACTTGACAAAGGGGGGTCGAAGTTGCACTACGTCCGTAAGGAGTACCCACCGTTACCCTACACGTGACCCCTGGGTGGTGCTCAAAGTGCAACAAAAACTGGCAACCGTACTTGTCTTCCCGAAGATCTCACGGTTCGTAAATACAAATACAAATACAAATAAATTTATTGAATAACTTTTGTACAAATGTTATAACTATAGACTAAAATTTACAGTTAGTTATGTATAAAAAGGAGCCTGAGCTAGGGATTCCCTGTGGTTCAGGCAAAAAGGTACCGATATATGTCTATTAATATTCATCTAAATATAACAAATACATTATTTCTTGGTAACTAGTACAATTACAGTATTTATTTAAAAAAAAAACTATGTAAAATTAAGAGACTAATAAAAACAGTAAAAATACAATTATATAACATCAATTTAATACAGTCAATAGCTTCTCTGTATCATCAAACGTCATTTTTAATAGGACATCTCGAAGCCTTTTCTTACAATTTGCGAAACTTAGCGGATATAGCTCTAGTTTAGCATTTAGCCTGTTATAAAGAAAAGGGCCCAAAAAAACAAAAAATCTTGAGGAGAAAGCGTGTTTTTTCTCTCCATATTGGGGGCAAACAATATCTTTACGTCGTTTGTTAGTATAATCTGTGCTGTAAGGGATTGCGGCGTGCTGTTTTAAAACTGTACTCATTATAAATAACTGCCGTACCGTAAGGACTTCACATACTTTATAAAGGTGGTCAGTGGGGTAGAGGAAAGGTAGGAAATAAGAGACTTTCAAAATCGCTCTTTGTGCTCTTTCTAGTTTGATAAGTGTTGTTTTGGCCAGACCACCCCATGAAGAAATGCAGTAATTTAATACCGACTGGCATAATGCAAAGTAAACTTGTTTGATTAGCATTGAATCCGCAAAAGAACGTAGTTTTTTGAATACATATATTAACTTACGCACTTTACTGCACAAAGCCTCGACATGATATTTAAAAGAGAGCGACTCATCAATTATAATTCCTAAGTACTTAATTTGATTAGTTATAGATATAATTGGACAAGTGCATTGTATATTTGTGTTATTATTACAATTGTGTGCATACAGGTTTTGATTATCTGGCGGTAAATTAGATTTGCGCATGAAAATTTTTATGTAATTAGTTTTATCTGGGTTAAGGGTCAGTTGGTGAAGCTGAAGCCACTGATTTACAAGGTTAAAGCCTTGTTGAGCATATTTGTAAACTTCGTCTGTCGATTTTGCAGAGAAAAGTAGGACAGTGTCATCAGCGTAGGAAATGATTCGGCCACTGTCGATTTTCAGATTACAAAGGTCATTAATATAAATTAAAAAGAGAGTTGGACCTAATATGCTTCCTTGTGGGACCCCAAAACAGGCATTTTTTAGATCAGAACTGATGACATTATCTATTTTTGTGCACTGCGTTCGGCCGTCTAGATAATCTGTGAATAATTTGAGCTGAGTGCCTCTAATTCCTAAGGTTTCAAGCTTGTGCAATAGGGTGGGAATAGAAACGGTGTCAAAAGCTTTTGCGAGGTCCAAAAAAAGGCCTATTGTTTGGTTGCTCTTATCTAGCTCCTGTACTAAGTAGCCAGTCATTTCATGAACAGCGTCGGCGGTTGATAGTTTAGGCCGAAAACCAAACTGGTTTTTCGAAAAAATATCTTGGCTGTCCAAGTACTTAACCAGCCTATGATTCATTATTTTTTCTAAGATTTTGGATATCGAAGGTAGTAGTGAAATAGGTCTATAGTTCGATATTTGGGTTTTATTTCCATATTTGTAAATTGGTACAACGATGGCTTTTTTTAGGCACTTGGGGAAAATTCCCTCAGAGAGACACTTTTGAAAAAGATATGTAAGGGGAGGAACTAGGATATGCTTGAACTGCTTTAGTATTCTATTTGAAATACCATCCCAGCCAACTGCAGAATCATCTTTTAATCCCATTATGATCCGTCCCACCTCTTGTTCATCAGTATTAAATAATACAAACGAATTTGAGGGATTGCTGTGATTTGTCGGACTGGTAATACGGGGTACCGGCGAGTGTATAGGGACTTTTTCAGCTAGATTTTTACCTATGTTAACAAAAAACTCGTTTGCGTTATTTGCGGCCATTAAAGGCGACCTGTGCGACTGTAACAGGCCTGTAGAAGGTTCACGTTGTTTTGCCGTGTAAGTAATCTTTTTAATGCTTTTCCAGAGTAATTTACTGTTTGTCCCAGCCATATCTATTTGATTTTTATCATACCCATGTTTAATTTTCTTAAGTAAGTTATTGCAAAAGTTGCGGTATCTTTTGTAAGTTAGTAGCAGTAACTCGTTGTCTGGGCTTGATTTAGCCTTCATGTGCAATTTATCCCTGTGTCTCATACAGCGTATAAGGCCGGGCGTAATCCAAGGTTTAATGTTATGATATTTACTATTTATACGTTTGTTTACAGTATTATTTAATATTGCTTGTTGGACTTTTTGAATGAGGTACGACATGCTAGAGTCTGTGTCAGCAGAATTATAAACTGGGTCAAGTTGAATGTTGCATAAATCACGTTCGAGTTTATTTAAATCTAGTTTAGGGATAATTCGTGCGCAAGTTGTATTTTGTTGTTTTTGAAATAAGATTAGTAGGGCAGCTTTGTGATCGGTCACAGAGGAGTTAGTAACAAGGGCTAGTGCTCGCAGGTTCGACTTAAACATGATATGATCTAAACAAGAGCCGCTTTGATGAGTAGGGAGCGTATGTGCGGGAAGTAAGCCATGATAGGAACATAGGTTAAGGTAGTTTGGAGCCGCGGGGTCGATGCTCTCTGGCATAATGTTGATGTTGATGTCTCCTATCAAAATAAGGTTTTGAAAAGATGAGAGATTTCTTAAAGTCTGATCTAGAGAATCAATAAAAGGATTAATATTTCTAAAAGAAGGCGGTCTATACAAAGCCAGTATGGCACAATTTGAACCAATTCTTATTAAAAGACTATTGCAGTCGGCAATGTTTGGCTCCTCCGTGTTGATTATTAAATTACTTCTTGCATATATGACGATGCCGTCGTTTTGGTTAAAATTAATCTGGGTGTTATATAAATTATAACCCGGCATTACAGGCAGGTTACCGTGCTTACGTAACCAACACTCCGTCAGAATAATAACATCACAATCGAGGCCAAGTCTGTGTTGAAATACTGTAAAGTTATCAAAATTCTTATATATACTACGTATGTTTTGAGTTAGTATAGTTAGCGGATTTCGGGAAGAGCAAATATATTGTTTGCAATTTTCAACTTCGCAGGTTTTTGACTCAGATACAGAGAAGTTATCTAGGTCAGAAAGTAAATTACTTGTCATTGTTTACAAACTAAGATTTAAGTTCTAGAAATATAAGATAGGAGGCGGCGCTCTTAGACGCCTTCATAATCAATCGAGTCAATATACCTTTTTTCGGCCAATTTTCTGGCTGGGCAGTCCGCATCGCCTGTCTCGTGTTCAGCCGGCTTCTTGTAGTGCAGACACGTGGCACATTTTGGTGACTCCGTCTTTTTAGGGCATTCCTTCATCACGTGACCTAAAATGCCGCAATGACCGCAGGTATCCACTTCCGCCTTGCACGTCTTCGCCGCATGACCGTACTGCTGACATCGGTAGCACCTCGTCACCAGGGTGAAATCTCTCACAGGACACGATGACCAGTTCAGGAAAACTCTCTCGTTTGTAATTAAGGTCTTCCTTACAAGGGCGGGGACTTCAATGATATAGTTGCAAGTTTCAGCGCCTTTTTTACCGGACTTATGGCTAAGCCTTGCAGAGGTCAGGAACTTTTCGAGGGACATAGCTGGTATTTTGTCGGCTAAGTTTTGTTGGTAGATGCAGGTAAAAACTTCCGCTTCCTGCAGGGCCGTCGGCACTCCGATCACCACGATTCTGGGCTTCCGTTTAACGGGCTCGTCAACTGTAAGCCCAGAGGCCGACAATTGCGTGGACTGTTTAAGCTTAAGAAGGTCTTGTTTGGAGTCCGTGCTGATGATTACGCCACCGTTCTTAACTTTACGTAGTCCACGCACTTGAAGTTTCCATTCGTCAGGCCTTATGATTTTCTGTACCAGGGATTTTGTTTCCTCGCTGGTTTTCTGCTTGTCGGTAGGATAAATCGCTACCGAGTTGACACTGGTGGGCTGGACGTACCTGGATGGTTGATTGGTCTTGAGCTTTTCGGCAAAAGTCGCAGGTATCGCATTAACTTTCGCGTTAAGATCTATTGTATGTTTTAACTCTAGGACACGCTGTGATAGGTCACTTTTCTCTTGCAGGGCTATAAGAGAGTTGTAGTTCATGGCAGCTTTTGCCTTGAGAGACTGGTATTCAACGACCAGCTGTGACGCGCAGTGACCTACTTTGCGGCAAAGATTGTGGACTTTCAGTTTTTGGTCCGAGTTCATTTTCCCTTCCGTAGCGATCCCGCATACCTCATTGAGATACTGCTCGATGGACTTCATCCATCCTTGAAGTTCCGGTGTAGGTATCATCTTCGGAGGGTCCGCTTCCTGTTTGGTGGGCACAGGCTGCGGCTGTGGTGGGGGCGTGGGCGGCGGGCTGCGCTGCATCATCCTGCTCCGGTTGAAAGGGCTGCACTCCGGATTATTTGTATTCGGCATTTCACTTAGTTAAATAACTCTGTATTTACATTATTATTCACTGAGTTATGCTGACTACACTACTAAATCAATTGCGCTTGTTCGATCTAGGTCACAAATACAGCAGATGAATATTATTTATTTTGTTTAAGAGACACGTCCGATCTCGCTGACGACTTAATCAATCATAAATAAATGCCATACGATTAAAAAAAAATCTAATACCTAATCTAAAGGTTGATTTAAATGGAAAAAATATAGAAACCTCTATGTCGTTTTTAAAAGCCAATCCATAGATACCCCACACGCTTATATAGTAACATTAAACTTTTTTTAACAATCCCTGGCATGCATGGAGTGCCAAATTTTACCTCAGATTCGTATTAAGAGACCTCTCGGACGCTCAGATCTCGATTTTGGACGAAATCGGGACGAAAAAAAAAACAATATGGCCGCCACTTTCACAAATTTTAGCTCGGATTCATATTAAGAGACCTCTCGGCCAATCAGATATCGATTTTGAACGAAATCGGGACGGAAATGAAGAAAATCAATATGGCCGCCACTTTTTCCAAATTTTACCTCAAATTCGTATTACGAGAGCTGTCGGACGCTCAGATATCGATTTTGAACGAAATCGGGTTAGAAATGAAGAAAATCAAATTTTACCTCGGATTCGTACTAGGGGACCTCTCGGATGCTCGGATATTGATTTTCAACGAAATCGGGTTGGATATAAATAAAATCAATATGGCTGCCACTTTTTCCAAATTTTACCTCGGATTCATATTACGAGACCTCTTGGACGCTCAGATATCGATTATGAACGAAATTGGGAAGGAAATGAAGAAAATCAATATGGCTGCGACTTTTTCAAAATTTTACCTCAGAGTCGTATTAAGAAACATCTCGGATGCTCAGATATCGATTTTTAACGAAATCGTTAAAGAAAAGAAGAAAATCAATATGGCCGCCACTTTTTCCAAATTTTACCTCGGTGTCGTATTAGGGGACCTTTTGGACGCTCAGATATCGATTTTGAACGAAATCGGGACGGAAATGAAGAAAAGCAATATGGCCGTTTTTTTTTTTCAAAATTTTACCTCGGAGTCGTATTAGGGGACCTCTCAGACGCTCAGATATCGATTTTGAACGAAATTGCAACGGAAGTGAAGAAAATTAATATGGCCGTTACTTTATTCAAAGTTTACCTCGGATTACTATTAAGAGTCCTCTCGGACGCTCAAATATCGATTTTTATCGAAATCGTATCGGACGGCACTGATTAATAAAACCACTTACTTACAATACATTGAATCAAAAAAGGTCGTCTCTTCATAGGGAATTCACGGCATTTCATGCACCTTAAGATCTTATAAGGAACCTACATGCCACATTTGGTATCTCTCGAACCAGTAGTGTGGGCTGTGCGTTGATATGTCACTCACTCAGTCAGTCAGTTTCTTCTTGCAATTTGGCAAAAACTTTTAAAAGTTTTCATTTCCGCAATATAAAATTTTAAATCAATGCCATTTCCAGAATTAACGACCCAAAAAACCATAAAAACGACACCCATATTAATATTTAGACATTCCAACCCCCTTGGAACCCAACAGAGGGGATGGTATTTCACGTCCTCCACGTAGGATTTTAAAATCATTGTTGTTTTCGTAATCAGCGACCCGATAAACCATAGAAACAATACCCATATCGATTTTCAGAATTTGTCACCACATTTCCCCCTTTTAGGGGTTGATTTCTCATAAAACCTGAAACACATGTTTACTCATTTATCGTTAGAAATACTCCTGTGAAGCTTCTAATAAAATAGTCCAACTAATGTTGATTCCCCACACACACTTCGAACCCCCATTTTACCCCCTTAGGGGATGAATTTTGAAAAATCCTTTCTTAATGCACCTCTGGACCTTATATGGAACCTATATACTAAAATTAGAATCTCTAGAACCAGCAGTTTGGGCTGTGCGATGATATGTCACTCACTCAGTCAATTATTTCTTGCAATTTGGCACAAACTTTCAAAAGTTTTCATGTCCACAACATTAAATTTCAAAATCGATGCCATTTTCGTAATGAACGTCCCAAAAAACCATAAAAACGACACCCATATTAATGTTTAGACATTTCATCCCCCTCGCACCCCAACAGGGGGGATGGTATTTCACGTCCTCCACGTGGGATTTTAAAATCATTGTTGTTTTCGTTATCAGCGACCCGATAAACCATAAAAACAATACCCATGTCGATTTTCAGAATTTGTCACCACATTTCCCCCTTTTAGGGGTTGATTTTTCAGAAAACCTGAAACACGTGTTTACTCATTTATCGTTAGAAATACTTCTGTGAAGTTTCGAATAAAATAGTCCAGCCAATCTTGTTTCCCCATACAAAGTTCGGACCATTTCACCCCCTTAGGGGTTGAATTTTGAAAAATCCTTTCTTAGTGCACCCCTAGACCTTATAAGGAACCTACGTGCCAAATTTGGAATCTCTAGGACCAGCGGTTTGGGCTGTGCGTTGATATGTCAGTCAGTCAGTCAGTCAGTCAGTTTCTTCTTTTATATATTTAGATTAAAAGAGTAGGTAAATGCCAGGCGAACGTACCTACATAGAATATATGTATTTATTAACCTAGTCTTGTTATTGTCGCTATACTGTTATTTGCAAATTTTTTATTTTTTCAATATTCATAGCTTCATAATTATAGTTTTAATTTGGACCCAATAAAATCTATATTATGATCTTATTCGCGGATTTGAACCAGGAATCTTCGAATCAGTGGTCCACTGTTATATACACTACGCTAATTGAACACCTGTCTCATAGGATGAAATTATTCTAGTTGTCTTTAGGGTACCTGCGGGGTCACGTTTCTCTGACGCTGACTGAACATCAACTTATAAACTAGACGGCAAAATCGTTGTATACCATTGAATTCCATAATACGTTTGTCAGAGGCGACGATTTGTACTACAGCGGTATCAGGCGCAAATGCTGTCAGATTACTTATGTTGGTCACCGTTTCATGATTTCGATAACCTCCATTAGATTCCAACTCATAATACCTCCCACCATCCAGCATTGCAAGCACCACAGCTTTCTTAAGAATAAATATAGTTGCCAGTTTCACTTGTCCTCCAGTTGATAAACCTTCAATTTTCTTAATCGCTTGTTGATTAAACACATACAATTCATTCTTAGTGTTGGTATAGAATATATTGCTGCTTAAGTCAATTGCGATATCCTTAACATCTTTAAGCTCTTCAACTTTATTCTTCTTTGTGCCTTCATCGGCAATGGAGAATACTTGATGGTCAATTGTTACAAAATAAATAATTCCAGCGTCATCATCTGCTTCTATTTTGATTATATTGTCAGTGAGATTCCCGTATTTCTTTGCAGTGCCGTCTATATCGTCATATATGTAGATACCATCACTAGCCCCTATGTAAACCTTCTTGCTACCATCATTTAGCGCTGTAGCATCTCGTCCATTATCCAGTATTTTAGTAGCTGTTCCGTTTTTCAGTACAAACAAACCATGATAATCTTTTTCCCCTTTGTCGTTGATATCGGCTTCAACGAAGAAAATTATAAGTGGCGGCCATTTTTTTCCATAGCAATTCCACTCGTCATACCTCGTAAGTGGTACAATGATGTTCACAATATCGTGTTGGCCAGTGTATATGGTCTTAATTTCTTCGAAGTATTCGTTGGAATCGGAACCCGGTGCTTCATATGTTTCGGGGCTTAATACGATATTGGCGGGTAAGGCTGTGATCGCGACAACCAAGAAAATCAATGGCATACATTCCCAAAGTCCCATAATGCTGGAATAAAAATAAAACAGAAATTTGTTTAATGTGAAAAGTTTAGTTAGAAACATTGGTGCGCGTATAGTTATTTACCTATTTGTTAATGGGTTCTGTAAAACCGCTAATAATTTAGATTAGACTTACAATACCCTGATAATCCCCTTTCCCCTTTGTCATTGATATCGGCGTCGAAAGTTAAAAATAAAATGAATAGGATTTTTTAGTAATCAATATATCTATGCCAATCGTAGTAGTTTTCCTTTCAATTCGCTAACTAGTCCAAGTGGTCGGAAACCAGCACAGAAAGTTAGGTAGTCACTAGCCGGCGCAATGACCCTTACAAGGAAAACGCACGTATCACTTTCGCTTCCTAACGAGGTAGATAGAAGGATATGCCTCGGTTTTCCCGGATTCCTGTTACTGGAAAGAGACAGCATATCTGGGGCTTGGATGGACCATAATAATAAAATCGACAATTCACTAATGGCATCCAAAATGGTACACCAACACCACTTTACCTTGACTAATCTAAAAATCGGGGTTACCAGATTCAGTCCGGATTTAACTAGACAAACCCCTGAGCGATTTATCTATCTATTTCATGTATATGTTATCGATGCCACAGACAGACACACAGATACACGCGTCCGGGGTTAAGTACCTAGTAATGTTTGAAAAGTAAATAACGGACGAAATAAGTAAAGATAAAGCATTTTTTTTTTCTTTAATACGTATCTAGAGCATGAATGATTCTTATCTGAATTCGGAAGATAAAAGTAAAAAGTACAATTTGAGTAGAAACCTCTAGAAATTGACCGTTAAAATTGTAATTTTCCTGTACCTATTATAGAACCATAATACAATTGTAATTTAGGCAATATTGCCTAAATATTAGATTTGAATTTACATCTGTTTCCAAAAAAAGCGTAACTAATTAAGACTTACCTAGTTTTTCTTCAATGAAAACAGGCGAACACCGACCTACTTGAAACAAACTACGATTATGGGCAAAGTATAAAGCCAATGTGGAGGAAAACTAACGTGCCTGCGCTTAAATCAGGATCTGCGCAGCTACCACGAATCGAATGGAATCGGAGTTCGTCTACTCCATCTTTGTCGCTCAAGTATAAGTGCAGTAGAGACGAAGATACCCAACCTTAGATTTTCACGGATTTAGCTCGGTTTTCGCGCGCACTGGTCGCGGTCACCCGCTCGAAGTGAAAAATCCCAATAGCGGTCCAGTGAGGTCCGTTAGAGTAGCTACATACGACTTTATGCAGCAATGCAAACGCGCGACTGCATAGCGTTACTAATTAGTCGCAGATAAACAAACTACACTTTTTAATAGACTACATTTTATTTTTATTTTATTCTGCTTCAAAGGAAAACTTACAGCTAAAATAACAAGTATGCCGCAATTAGAATACTGCCTGTTCATGAATTTAAAACTATATTCAAATAAAACTGACTCCAATTAACTACAGAAAATACCGAAATTGCCATACGCGAGCCTATCAAAATTGAGAAGTTCCCTCGATTCCTCCTGCCCTGGATACCATCATCAGACATTCACCAAATTTATATGCGACAAACTTGGGGGTACCTGCTTTGAACAAAAGAATTATCAAAATCTGCCAACGGGGTCAAGAGTTATCCTTATCGGGGAACATACATACATAAAAAAAACATGCAGACGAACTGAGAACCTCCTTCCTTCTATTAAGTCGGTTAAAAATTGTACAAAAAGTTAACAGTAAAATGTATCTAAGTATATTATTAAAGTTTTTTTAAAATTATAGATTTAACAAAGTATGCGGCTTAAAATGATAACGATAGTCGAATGTTATTATTATGATCTGATGTAACCATATATTTACTAGTGGCCCAGTGAGCTGTAGACCTCGCAAAAAAATTGTTTTTTTTCCTATTTCAAAATTTCCAAAAACTGACTGGACATAAAATCTATAATAATTATCGAAACCTGCTCACAAAATTTCACGAGAATCGGTTGAGAAATGCGACCTGCTGAGAAGAACATCCGGACAGACAGACAGACATACGAAAGAATTTTTGCCGAAAGCTGAAAAGGAGACGCTTCGCTCGCTCGGTCTTTTATTGAAATATTCATCCAACAGTTTTTCTATATAAAATAAGATACTGCTGCTGGTAAGCAAACACCGAAGCCCAGATGACGTTAAACTCAAACCTTAACTTCGGCACTACCATCGAGTCCAAAGCCGGAACAGCGGCCAAAAAGCTGAGCATCCTAAATAAGGTTAAGCGATACTTCACCCCTGGGCAGCTTCTATCTTTATATAAAGCCCAAGTCCGGTCTTGCATGGAGTATTGTAGTTACCTTTGGGATGGCTCGGCTAAGTAGCAACTTGCCGCACTCGACTCGGTGGACCGCAGAGCCAGGAGGCTCATTGGCGGCAGTACGGTAGTGGGAAATAAGCTGCAGAGCTTAGCACATCGACGCAAAGTAGCATGTCTGTGCGTCTTCTACAAATTGTACTTCGGTAAGTGTGCTCAGGAGCTCCATGAGCTCATACCGCCTTCCCCCTTCTTCCATCGGACATCCAGACGTACGGCTGGCTACCATCCTTACCTGGTCGAAATTCCTCTAGTTCGAACCAAGCGCTTTGCTTCTTCTTTTATAATGCGCACTTCTAAGGTTTGGAATTCTCTGCCGGCGTCTGTATTTCCGAGTTCATATAACCTGGACCTTTTTAAGGCACAAGTGAATAGGCATCTTCTGGGTGAGCTCGCTTCATCGTCGGCCTCATCTTTGCCCCCTGGCTAGATGCTGGCCTAGAGCAATCCCATTTTTAATAAAAAAAAAAAAAGATGAATCAAGCGCATTGCCGATTTAAGGAATTGACGAGTTGACAGCTGGAAACAAATGCAGGACACTTTCAGCACCGCGATACGTCTGGAGCTCTGGCGACCTAACCACTTAGGAAACACACCCTAAACATGTAATCAAGTAATATTGAGTGTGCCCTTTTCGCGATTCCGATATCCTCCATCAGATTCCAACTCGTAATACCTCTCACCATCTAAAATAGCAAGCACCACGGCTTTCCTAAGAATAAATATGGTTGCCAGTTTCACTTCGCCTCCACTTTGTAATCCTTCAATTTTCTTAATAATAAATTTTAGTTTCATGTTTTTTTTTTTCATATGTTTTGGCCCATAGTTCAAAAGTTAGAGGGGGGACACAATTTTTTTTCTTATGGAGTGATTATTTCTGAAAATATTCACTTTACCAAAAACTTTTTGATGTAGACCTATATTCATTTTGAAAGACATATCCAACAACACCCCACATCATAGTTGAAGAACAAAAAAATGTTCATCTCCACTTTACATATAAACTTTATTTTTTTACCACTGTCAGATTTATTGCTTTATACCTATATATCCATGCCAAATTCCAGCTTTCTAGCACTAACAATAGTTGGATATGCCTCCGCCGCATTCCCGGATTCTTTATGTTAGATGACGGACGTATGGACGAATGGCATCCAAAATCGAATACCACTAAGGGTCACTAGGCTGGTAACAGCAGCGTCAGTTTGCGACCACCTGAAAGACGAGGTTTCTTGATTAAAGATTTTTTTACAGACCCGAGCGCTCGTGTCCTAGCGGCGCCTGCGTACCGCTTGCGGTATGCGAGGTTAAGCAACTTAAGCAACGTTGGCCCAGGTCAACTGTTGAATGGGGCGCTAATCGGGTAACCTCCACGAGTGTCTGGGCTCTTCCAGTTCTTGTGGACCCTTACGGGTCTGGGGGAAGGGGAAGGGTTCTGGCCGGTGCGCCCTGGAGGCAACGGTAAGTGATTCATCTGCGGAGGGATCGCTTACCGGTGCTACCAATAACCCGGAGCCGAGGTCGCTCTGTGTGTTCCTCTGTTTTAGCGGAGGGTTCCGCATCAGGGAGTCGCAAGACACCCCAGGTGCGGCGAGAGAGACAGGCCATGCCGTATGCCTGTATAAAGAACTACGGACCCGTAACCCTGACTTCGGCAGAGGGCCGCTTTAGTTCGCAGCGGGGGCTGACACCGTCAGGCCGGGGCCGGGTGGTGGCTGCAAGGGAGAAAACCTCTATAAAAAGTTACAAGGGGACCTGAGGGAGTGAATCCGGGGTTTTTCACTCTCTCCTGGCGTGGAGATCCTTTGGTTGGCAAGTGTGTGGTGTCGCCCTGCACGCTTGCCGTCGTGAGGGGGGCGCAAGCCTCACCTGTTAGGGGACAACTTTGGCTGTTGCAGCAGGCGATGTTCGCGGTGGTGTACCTTGGCGATCCCGTGCTACCGCCACTTATGCTGCGTGATGGGTGATGGGCATACCCTGGTGGTTTTAGACGGTAGTCCGGGCGGTTCCCGGGAGTCCGTCATACCTGTCCTAGTTCCCCGGCTAGGCGGGATGCTTAAGAGGGTACAAACATTTCGTTACAACTCATCATAGTCGCGATCGCCTGCGAGCGGCCATGATTACCACCCACACTACAATGTTTACTGTGTGCGTGCGCTTCGAGTGACGCCGGTTGAACCAACACTTCTTGATCATTGTTATACTTTTACTTTATAGTGAGCTAGGAAAAAATAAAATCTGATGAGTTTTACATGTTTTATTTTATTAAAATTATGTACGCACTTATTAAGTGTCTCGTAGGTACGTATGTTACTAATTGGCATTGACCTACTGTTTCTCCCATCAACCATTCCGGGGAAAAGATATTTCTGATAAAAGAACTTTAATTTTGGCTCCATTTTCTCCTTCCAAAACCGGTCAGCTTTATTCTTACAGTATTAAACTCTTACAGTATTAAACTCTTACAGTATTAAACTCTGATTCTGTCCATACCGCAAATAGACATATTTTTTTGGCTGAAAACGAAATAAAGTTTTTGTTAATTATTTAATTTTATTCACGTTTTTCCATTACATCAAGAGTATTAAATAGTATTATAGCCGCGACTTTGCTTAAGGAGTACGAGTAAACGTGAGACTTAACGAGTTGCGCAGAGCAGAGCTGGTGTTAGCCTTTGCAAACCTGGAAGAAAATGTTATAATTTGTACAGAATAACCTAGACAAAGAGAAAAGCCTACCATTACGACCTTGTGATAAAAAAAATTATACATCACATCTTTACAAAATAAAACCGGCCAAGTGCGTACACGTAGGACCACGCACAAAGAAGGGCTCCGTACCGACACCTCCTAATATATCTACATTTAGAACCACTATACAATACATTGAATCAAAAAATGTCGTATCTTCATAGGAAACTCACGACACATACGCCCTTTTGTTTTGGCAAGACAGTTTTTCAGCAATAACTCAAAAACTATTTAACCTATCTTGTACAAACTAAAAATCGTTGAAATTCATCAAACCAATCAAATCAAACCCATCAAAAACATAAATGTGAAAATGGGAGCCAAGTTCAATATTAAGAATATGCGATGCTTGGTGGTCGTCTTCACCGACAAAAGAATTGAGATCTTAATGGGTGCCAAGTTCCTTAGATTCTCTAAAATGGTGCCAAGTCCGGCACTACATTGTTTCCAGTAAAACTAATTTACTGCGGCTTAATGCATTTTGAGCTTTAACTTGGCAGTTTTCTTAAATATCCAACAGCTTTTATGGTATTATAACATACTGCGTAGAAAAGTGCCCATTTTCACATTTATGTTTTTGATGGGATATCATTACTTTTTGTCAGTCTTCGCCAAATGGTGCTTTTTAAAAGCAATTGCACGTATTACTATACAAAATACCCGGATCGCTATAGGTGCACCTTAAATATTTGAAGAGTTCGAAGAGTTCCCTCGATTTCTCTAGGACCCTATGATCAGATTCTTACTTGATAACTATGGGACCACGCCTGAAGAATACCGTTTCAAACAAAAAAAGAATTTTCCAAATCGGTTAATAAATGACGGACTTCTGAGGTAACTAGCGTAAAAAATAATAATAATAAAACAAATAAAAAAAACTTCTTCCCACCCCATATATGTACATTTTTTTTCAATGTACATAGGCGTGTGGGGTATGAATAGACCTTCAAAAATGACATAGAGGTTTCTAAAAATTTTTTTCATTTAAGTCAACCGTTGGTGAGATATTAGCTGTCAAAGTCGTAAAAATTGTGTCCCCTACCCTCTAATTTCCATACGATGAAGTTTAAAATTATGACAAAAATCAAGATAATATACCTATATATTAGCAAATCCCTTCAACGATTTTTGGTTTGAACAAGATAGGTTTAACAGTTTTTTGAATCATTGCTGAAAAACTGTCTTGCCAAAACAAAAGGGCGTAAGTGTCGTAAGTTTCCTATGAAGATACTATCGTATGTGATTAAATGTATTAAATTGTGGTTTTAAATGTAGATTAGGAGGTGTCAGTACGGAACCCTTATTGTGCGTGGTCCGCGTGCACTTGGCCGGTTTCAACATTTCGGAACACGATTTTTTTTCTTTAAGCCCGACCGACGTTTACGTCTACGGTAAAACACACGGTCACATCGTTTTAATTCCAAAACTTTGATGGACTTTTGTCAAAGTTGGTCTTATTGACTGAGCGAGCGAAAGGAGCGAAGCGTCTCCGTTTCAGGTTTCGACAAAAATTCTTTCGTATGTCTGTGTCTGTCTGTCCGGATTTTCTCCTGTACAGGTCGCATTTCTCATCAGAAATGTTATATAGAATTTTTTTAACGAGTCAGTTTTTGGAAATTTTGAAATTTGAAAAAATATACAAAATTTTATCGTATGTATGTCCGAATGTTCTTCTCTACAGGTCACATTTCTCGGTCGAAATTTTGACATTTAGAAAAAAAAATGCGAGGTCTACAGCTCACGAAGCCACTAGTATAAGTTGGTTTGAAGCTTACCGGTGTTAAATGCTTAACAGCAGCGTGATAAGAAGCCGAGAATGATTTATTCAAAGAAAAAATTATACGTTTGTAACTTACATAACACCTAGGCAGTATAAACATAAATAATACGTATGAAAAATATTTGGTAGCATTGTGACTTACCTTTTTGCTTGTCTGGCCGCAGTATTATTGAATTTTTCCGTTTCAAATAATTTGCGTTTATTGCCCATTTCTGAAATAAGTTTCTGTGAATAATGTAATTTTTGTTAAAATATTTTATTGCTACCACTTTTTTCGACAATCGTCGACTACTTGTTGAGACGGTCCGAATAAGTTCAAACACGACGTGTTTATCTTGTGTAGTTTAGGAGTTGCCATGGCCACCTTCTGTCTACATGATCAGATCAGCTCGGTTGTACCATGATAATGTGTTGTTATCTAACTTACATAAGTATGCCAAATTTCAGCTTAATCCGATGCCGGCAAGTAGCTGAAAAAATGATTGCTAATTTTGATGGAAATTTATTTATTTATACTATACTTACTAACATAAGAACAGTACAAGTTAAATAAAAGCTTTAGTCCATTAAGGAAATATAAAATATATTAACTTACTTAGCATGTAATATTACTTACCAAGTAGGTATCAATATGTAGTGGACGCACTAAATCTCAGGCGCGTGTCGGGTACGCTCGGTCATTGACCTTTAGGCAGCGACGAGAGCGATACGTCCGTTCTTTGGGAAGGCCCGGCGCGTAATGGATCAAACGAAGTTTTCGCGCGCGGTTATATAGTGGTTTTTAAAAAATGGACTATACTCAATGGCTAATCTATGAGCGTTGAAAAACCCACAAAAAATAAAACAATTCCTGTAGTTTTATAATAAAATATATTACTTCGAAAACATCATCAAATACGTGAGAAAAAAAATGTTTAATCAAACCAAATTAGACATTCTGTACAAAAAAAATTTAATAGTAAAAACGCATATTTTATAACTATAGCGTTTGCTATGTACTAAAAGACTATATATCTTATTGAAAAAAGTAGACATTAGAACATTTTTGTAAGTTTAAAACGGAAATATCCTAGCTAAAAGATAGCTCTGACGCGTGTTTTTGGAAAACACGTCGACAAAAACCTGGTTGTTTTAAATAACCGTTTATAGAAATAGAATTATAGCATTGCTATGGTCTAGAATAAGAGTTTATCTATACAAAACAGTAGTTTACGTTAACAATGTAAGCATTTGAACAAAAATATGGCCTTTGAAAAAACCTAAAGTCTGCTAAAACACCAACTTTTCGTTCGTACCCTCTTAAATGCATTTCCCAAGGAAAAAAAAGGTCAACTGTTGGATGCCACATGGCGGCAGAGAGACAGGTGGTGAACGTCATAGAAAGTTTACGTTCATATTTAGATTCAACCTTCCTTAATTTTTTTTGTATCAATCGCTATTATCTAGAATATCTAGTTATCCTTGTGGTCTAAAAGCCATATAAACCGTTTATTTAAAACATTAAATAAAAATAATAATAAAAAAAAACTACTTTCTAGACATAAATAAACTACTTCTTACGTCGAAGGGTCGGCGCGGAAGCCTGGAACGGCCGCAGACCAAGCTCAAATGTTTAAGACTGCGCAGTGCGTTCGGTTCTCCATACAAACGTATTTATGCTCTCATTTTAAAACGCCATGCTCGAATAACATGAAGCTTTGTATACACAATGAGATCCGGCATATCTAGGTCGGAAATTAGTTTCTGTTGCTTGAAATTATAATGAAGAAAAAATACAACGATTATTAAGGTTTTCGTACAAGCCGTAAAAAACTCAAAAAACCGCTGTATTTTTTTTCTTTTACAATTTCTAACAACAGAAACTATTTTCCGACCCAGGTATGCCGGATCCCATTGTGTAAACAAAGTTTCATGTTATTCTAGCATGGCGTTTTAAAATGAGAGCATAAATACGTTTGTATGGAGAACCGAGCGTACTGCGCCCTCTTAAACACCGCAAGTACGCATTTCTCACGAAGGAGTATGAGTTTGTGGCACTTGCGGTGGAGACTTTGGGCCCTTGGTCGTCCGACACCAAAAAGTTCGTAAAAGAGGTGTCGGTACGTTTAATTTAATAGTTCAGGAACTGGAAGAGCTCAGGCGACCACAGGGCTGGTTCTTTCTTTGCCCAGCGGCTTAGTCTAAAGAGGCAATGCCGCCAGCAGCGTCTTAGGGTCCATGCCTCAAGCTTGTTAACTGGGTGGGGTTTTATATTATCCTTTATCTATAATATTATATTCAATTCATATAATTTATTTTCAGAACATGGTTATGATACATTATTACAATTTAATCAAAATTTTAGTAAAACATTGCACTTTGTTGTTAAAGCCTATAAATTCCTGCATAATTCTGAGTGTAAAAACCAACAACTCCCAAATAAAAAGTACAATTTGAGTAGAAACGTGGAGAAACTAAAGGCCGAGCCACACCGAATGCGTGCGCAGCACGTGCGCGTGTGCGTGGCGTGCGCATTCGGTGTGTCTCGGCTTTTAGACGAAATCGACCATTAAAATAGTAACGTTATAGAACGAGGTATACGTTAGTTAGAGGTAATTGTTCAACAAGAGAGCAAAGTAGATTTTTGCTGCGAGTGTTGATGTTGAGTCCCGAGCAAGCGAAAGATTCTTTAATTGTATCACGAGAGTAGCGAATGATTCAAAATTAGAATCTTGAGCGTAGCAAGGGATTCAAAGACACGAGATTCAAATATCTTTGCTTACGTGTGATACATAAAACTTTTCACCTCAGCGGCGAGAACATATATCGCAAAGGAATAGTGACAGAGAGAATGAAGTTTAAATGTTCCAAGTTTGTATTACACCCCGCAGTACGAAAAGATGACCTGCGACTAACCTACGATATGAAAACAGTTTTTTTCACGCTCGCAGCAAAACTGCATTTTACTCATTGGTTTCAAGCAGCAAAACCGCCATGTTCGAGCCGCTGAGGTGAAAAAATATTTTATTAGATTTGGATTCACTTACCCGTTTCCAAATAGCATAAGTAATTAAGAATTACCAGTTTTTCTTCAGTGAAAAAAGGTAAACACAGGCCTACTTTAAAATTAAAATAACTAAACAAAGATGGGCAAAGTTTAAAACCGATGTGCAGGAAAACCAACGTGCCTGCGCTTAAATCAGATTTCGCAGCTACCACGAATCGAATCGAGTCGAAGTTCATTTACTCCATCTTTGTCACTCAAGTATAAGTGCAATACAGACGATGATACCCAACATTCGATTTTTGTGGTTAGCTCGGTTTTGGCGAAGACCGGTCGCGTTGACTCGTTATGAGCGAAAGTGAGGTCCGTTAGGCGCTGGTCTAACCGCCGCCGAGTAAGCGATAAGCTCATACAAAAATACTCGCTTCTCGCCCGCTCGCCCACTCGTTCTTGTATTAAATTCTACTCGTTTATCGCTCGTCACCGGCGGTGGGACCAGTGCTTTAGAGTACGACATACGACTTTTTGCAGCGATAATAATAGCGTAGCCTAGAGACGCTTGCGACTCCAGAGAATAAGTGCGTTTTCAATTTAAGATCCCCCGCACGCACAACTGAACTCGATTTTCCATACAAACATAGTTTGGTTACCATTAAAACGCCATGCTAAAATAACATGAAATATTGCATTACACAATGGGATCCGGCATATCTAGGTCGGGTCGGGTAGGTAAATTAGTTTCTGTTGCTTGAAATTATAGCGAGTTTTTGAGTTTTTCAGGTGTTGCATGAAAACCTTTATAGTCGTCGTCTTGAGACACTGCGGAATATTGGACGAATGTGCCGTAGCTTCCCGAACGCTGCCCAGCCGAGTCGGATTCGACGACTAACCTCTTTCTCGAAGTTGGACCTACCTAACAGGACAGACTGTCCTGTTAGGTAGGTCTAACTTCGAGTATTAGGGTCTCCCCAAACCTATCGACGCGGAATCGGCAACAGCCGATAGAAAAAAGCTTTGTCTACGCAACAAGAGCGTAGACGCGTCGACAGCCGTCGGCCGAGCCGATCCGAGCAGAACCACACCTTTGTACCTCTCATAAAAAATGTACTCTTTGGGGCTAACCCACAACATGCCATCGTTAATTTTGTTTAAACTCCATATAAGCCTCGACTGGAATGGTACAGTTGCAGGCTTCGTATTTATGAAACACTCGTCCATTTAAAATGAATACTCGGCCTAGAATTGCTTACTTCCATGCCTCTACAATGAGATTTACTATTAGTGTAACAATGAGTCGTAATTTCAAAATTAAAGGGAGGTAGGGACGGAAGGAAGGGCTGAAGAGGCTGGAAGGGGAGGGGGTCGTATGCCAGATGTCGCAGGTTCGAATCCTGCTCGGGGCATTAAATTTTTCCCTTTAATTTGATATTTGGAATTTTCGTTAGCAGCGTTACAGCTTAATACAAAATTAATGAGTCGTAAGGTATGAATAAACGAATAAAGAAAACAATATCGTTTCATACTTTATTTATATATAATATTACCTTATTTTACAATATAATAGTGACAAAGTTATGAAATATGTCAAAACTTAAACATTTTAGAAGTTATTAATTTCATCCGCAAAATATAGCCTGTACACATTAAATCCGATTTTGATTTCCAGGAAATCATATTTATACGTAGGTATAACTGTTACAAAGGGAATATTTTCAGATTGTATAATACTTACAGTGCATAATATCCTAGTTTTTACAATTACTAAAATTACGCTTTTAAAATGTTCCTCGTATAGAAAACAAATGAAACTGTAATGACATAATAAATGAATAAACATAGTATTAACTTACGTAAAAATATATTTTATTGACACTTTCGGCACGCCAAGCTTCACATAACATGGATCTATTTAAATTAATCAAGAATTAAAATACACGACTTTGTCTAACGAAATCCTTTTTTGATAGCAATGACAGATTTCTGAATAGGTGTGAAAATGTGTTTTACAGTAATAGTTTAAACTAAATACTATGCAAGCCAAATAACATAAACAATGAATATTCAGACACCTCCATTCGCTATTTATCCATGTTAGTATTGCCAGTACTAACTCGGGAAACAGTTAAAACAAAATATGCAACACGTTATAAGTCCAAAATAAATGTTGGAAATTAGCATCACTCACCTCCTGCAGCCCAAGGGCCTTCTGATAGTACTTATTCAACTGAAGGAATTTAAACCATTTTCAACTAAAATAGAGTTGCATTTCCTATTGTTCTTTTTTTTGAGCAAAGGAAATTCGACTTTATTTCCGACACTAAAGGTGCAAATTTCAAAGACATTTTGTATTGTATGGTGGGCCTTAGGAGGCTAAGTGTGAAGTTGGCTACTGGGTAAAGCAATGCGAGACGGCACGGCATGGCGTTCTGAAAATCCTATTTGGATCGCATATTATTTGGTAGTATTAAATGCCCACTCTTAAGCAATTCTATATGTACTTGGGGGCCTAAACGATCTCGTACTTGTCGGGATGGAAGCTGATATCCTGCGAATATTCCACTGGGGTGCCGTTCTCAGCCTGGGTCACTCGCGTCGCCGCCAATAAGGCTAGAGTCGTATTAGAACTCCAAGAGACGGTTAGAGGGAAGAAATCGTTGGGTATCGCTGGGGTCACCCTGTTAAAATAAGAAATGAATATTAGGATCAAGCTTACACAAATTAAGCTAGATTATGTGATGATGCGATAAACACCCATCGACGCTGGTAGCATAGACGCGGTTACATCCGACAGCGTTGCTCTCGCATTTAAATAGGTACTTAAAAAAGAAAATCAAATGTTTTATTCTGTAAGTAGCCCACAAGGCCTCTATTGCAAGTCATACGATAAGAATCCATACATACATACATAAACTCACAGTAGTACTTTGCCATTCGACATGACATGACAGATATTAAATAATACGGTAACAGACGAACACTTCTTCGGGTCTAGTCGTATTCCGAGTTTAGCCGGTGGGAAACATAATTCACTACATACAGAGGAACCCCATGGGATGGGATTTTTTTGCTGAAAAATGTGGTGTGCCCTCCCATCTCCCCTCATGGGCCACCAATTTATATACAACGTAACTATGTTGAAAAATGTATACAAACAACTTACCCCCTTATTTATAAACGTCCATCAAACCTATTTTAGTTAAAATGCCGCTAAAATTCGTTTATTAGTTATCTATCACTTAGACATTTATATTTGTGAGAACGGGACAAACCAATTATTTGTTAACAGAGGCTTGTTAAATTTTATGAAGAAGAGGGATAGTTTGTTATACTTACGTGAACTCGAGACTGCCAGACTTGTGCTGGCCGTCGATGAGCGGTATGCTCCACACCAAATTACGTCCTTTCTGTGCGTAGCTGCCCTCCCACTGGTGGACCACTAAGGAGCTGTTGCCAGACCTGACCAAATAAAATGAATTCAATTAAAAAAAAGGCAGTCTATGCTCGTGTTTCAAATTGCTCGGTATTATAATGACACCTATTGACACGCAATTTACCGTTGTGACACGAACCTTATCATTTTGAGTTGTACCACGCCATGCTCCGTTATGCCACATATTTCTTACGCGGTAACACGGATGTTTTGAGTCCGGTTTGTTCATGTTTGCAGTGCTACCTAAATACTACTATATTTATATTTTGACGAAAGACAGCACCCTATTCTGGATTGGTTATAATTGTTATTGACGCTAAAAGACCTTCAACATATCTAATAATTTCTTCTTGTGTTCTTTTATATGTTTTTTTTTTTATGAATAGAGACTTATTTATTTTTATTTATTTATTTATTTATTAATAGTAAATTACAAACGGAAATATATTACACAGCTCCACAAAACTATTTTTTTTTTTTTTTAGTTTCTCTAAGAACACTAGAATAATTAGCATTGTGACACTTTCTCGCACCAGTGCCGCATATACGTAATGGGGACAGGAAATATTAGCATCTAAAAAATTATAAGTAATTGATTAATAATTGGAATAAGGTTGACTATTTTTAATTAATTTAATTTAATTTAAGTATTTATTGATAGTTTTTGTTTTTAATACTCCATTTTAACTATAATTTTGTGAAAATTACTAAAAAAAATGGACCCCAGTTGCCTAAAAATTTATATGTATGAATATGAATAGTGCGGAATTAAAAGTTTCGTCACTTTTCGACCTTAACAGCAATAAAATAGAGTTGAAAAGTGACTAATCTTTACATTTTGCGAATATACATTTCTGGATTACTACATTTCGTAATGTATTTATTATTTGTTCATTTGGATGGCGACTTAATACATCTCAAAGTTTTCATAAATTTATAATGCACAATTCGTAATCTTTTATTTTTTTCTCATCGAATAACATTAATTTCGTTAATCTATAAGATTTTCATGAAAGCAAATAATTACCCTTTCACTAGTTTTTACTACACTTGTGGACTATTTTCAAAATAAATATTTAATTATAATTGATGTTAATTTTTTTCGTTGTGATGTATCCCAAATTATACTCGATATTGATGCCTCCGAACCTTATCCCGGTGCCAGATATTGAGTTAGTTGTCTGTGGTAAGGTGTACTCACGGCAGAGGAATGTTGATGGTGACATCTTGAAGTGTGAGGTGCTCCTGTTCCAAATCGTACTCGATGTTGACGTCGCAGCCACCAGCAGCGCCCTCTGACGGCCAGCAGTTCACTGCACAACAAACAATATTAAATTATAGCATTCCATCCACGAAGAACGCCCGAGCGGAATGCATCCTATGGATGAATCAGATAAGTAAAACACATGGGCACCAATTTCTGCTGTGACACAGTTTAAATAACTAAATATAGATAAAGATTGGGGGACAATCTTACACAAATCGACCTAGTCCCAAAATAAGCAAAGCTTGTACTTTGGGTACTAGACGACGATATACATACTTATATAGATAAATAAATACTTAAATGCATAAAAAACATCCAAGACCCAGAAACAAATATTCGTGCTTACCACACAAATAATGCACACACCGGGATTCGAACCCGGGACCTCCGGCTTCGTAGGCAGAACCAACTAAGCCAAAGTGGTCGTCAAGATTACTGCTGAGATACGCGATATCCCCTATAACACGACATTTACAAGATTCAAATATTTATTCACAACAAGCACTACAACAAAAGTAAACAAAAACATACACAACAAAGGCTAAGTTGCGAAAAGGAACCTACTCAGCATATGCAGGCTTTTTTGTTGTGACACTGCATTTTCCGCTGTGGACACAGTAATTCTTATACATTACCTGATATTCGCGCCATTTCGTCTAGCGCTAAGGCGCAATACTTTACCGCTGTAGCAGGATGTTTCCGCTGTTACACTAATACTAGACCACATTATTTTTCATTGTGCCACGACATTTTCCAAGTTGCCTTGATTTCGGCCGATGTGACACAAATGGAATTACCTGAAATTGGCGCCATCTTGTCCGTAGCAGTAGCGAGTCGCCACTTAAGCACACCGACATCACTGTGCAGGGGGAATGGCCTCTGCGCTTGTTTCAGACCGATTATTCCGCTGGTACGGAACGCCTCTTTATCCACGTTGGGGTGGGTCTGTGGATAACAGGGTAATATACTCGTAGGTTCTTAACTGGATAACACATAAATCAAAGACATCCAAAACTTCACAAGTCGCGTAAATAAATAAATACCTTTAGCGGTTTCGCAGGCAAGGTCACTTTTAATTTAAGCTTGAAACGTACAGAGCGCAGCGTCGTTGCGGGACGGTGGCGGTTTTGCAGTAAAGCGAACGCGGTCCGGGGGACTTCGCACAAAAATACCGCGCGGTATTCGGTAGCGCGGCAGAGTTGAGGCGGCGTGTGTGACATATGAAGCAGTAATCGACAGTCGACAGTTTCGGTAAGATCACAAATGTAAAACCGCCTAAGTAACTACTTCTTACTTGTTTCGAGCTTTAACTAGACTAAGTTTCATTTCCCATTAACCGTGTCATCGTTTGGGAAATATGAGAAAAATTATTCGCCCATATGAATTGTCATTGCTTAAAATGGCAACAAGAAGCATTTCATTCTTCTTTCTTCATTACAAGCTTTACTTAACATGCAATGTTTGTATGTATCAAATTTTAAAACTGTATTTAAAGCAGATATTCTTGACCGATTTTGCTGATATTTGGCATACTTATGTAGGTTCGGTGACAATGCAATATTATGGAATCAAAAAGCTGATCTGATGAATCATGATGGAAACAGAAGGTGGCCTTGGCAACTCCTAAACTACACAAGATAAACCTGTCGTGTTTGATCTCATTGGAACCCTCTCAACGAGTAGTTGATGACTGTGGAACAAAGGTAGAGACGGCAATAAAACTCGTACCAAAAATGTTTTTGACAGATAATGATTTCTCACTACATAGAAATACATAATGTATAGAACCAGATGTAATTGTGCTCTGAAGAGCAAAAATGGCTCTGAAAAAAAAAGGGTTGTTGACAACTTGTCATTGGCATTGGCGTGTCATTTTATAGATGACATCCGGAGAAGTTGAAGCTAATGAAGATTATTGTACACAATTTACAAATATAGTACCCTGGATAGCGGGTACTTATTTGAGCTTTTTGGGGTCGAAACACTGGGGCCGTGGGGACCGAGAGCGCATATTATTTACAAAGATTTGTCTAGGCGTCTGATCGACGCAACACGTGACCAAAATGCTGGACTTTATTTTGCACAAAGATTGAGCATTGCCTTTCAACGTGGCAATGCCGCCAGCATTTTGGGGACGTTACCCACTGGCAGCAGCTTATTTGATTAGTATTTTTTATTTATTTATTTATTTTTCTTTTATAAGTATATAGGTATTAGTTTATTTTTTTAATATTTCATGCCCATACATTATGTTCTTTAAGGCCCAACGAACTCAAAGAGCCAAAAGGCTCTCTATCTCCACTCAGAGGCTCATCGAGGAAAGGAATGAGATGATTCTGCAGTCTTCAGCCGATGCGAAATTATACAGGCAGCTCAATAAACAGATCTCTAAGTCCCTTACCCGCGATCTGCGCCAATTCAATACAAATCGGATTGAAGAGGCCATCGAGCAGAATAAGGGCTCTAAAGTTTTCTCAAGAGATCTGTCTATTGGGCAGAGCCAGCTCGCCAGATTAAAAACTGAGGATGGTAGAATCGTTTCGTCCAAACCTGAGCTTCTGAGTGAGATAGAGTGCTTTTATGGACAGCTATACACGTCAACTAGCAGACCCGAAGTTGGTCTGGCGGAAGACCCTAGAGCTAGATTAACCCGGCACTATACCGAAGATATCCCGGACATCAGCCTGTACGAGATTAGAATGGCTCTTAAGCAGCTGAAGAACAACAGGGCACCCGGTGAAGACGGAATTACAGCTGAACTCCTGAAGGCGGGTGGAAAACCGGTCCTTAGGGCCCTTCAGAAGTTGTTCGACTCCGTCTTACTGGAAGGGAAAACTCCAAAGGCATGGAACAGAGGTGTGGTGGTGCTGTTCTTCAAAAAGGGTGACAACTCCTTACTGAAGAACTACCGACCCATCTCACTTCTGAGCCATGTCTATAAGCTGTTTTCAAGAGTCATTACGAACCGTCTCGCACGCAGGCTAGATGACTTCCAGCCTCCCGAACAAGCCGGTTTCCGAAGAGGCTTTAGCACCGTAGACCACATCCATACGCTCCGTCAGGTTATACAGAAGACTGAGGAGTATAACCTGCCCCTCTGTTTAGCGTTCGTGGACTACGAGAAAGCCTTCGATTCGATCGAAACCTGGGCTGTACTACAATCTCTCCAGCGGTGCCAAGTGGACTACCGGTATATCGAAGTGCTGAAAAGTTTGTACAAGAACGCCACTATGTCAGTCCGACTCCAGGACCAGAACTCAAAGCCTATTCCGTTGCAGCGGGGAGTCAGGCAAGGAGATGTTATTTCTCCTAAACTGTTCTCCGCTGCACTGGAGGATGTTTTCAAGACTCTGGACTGGAGAAGGCTAGGCATCAACATAAACGGCGACTACCTCACTCACATTCGGTTTGCTGACGATATAGTAGTCTTGGCTGAGACCATGGAGGATTTAAGTACAATGCTCAATGACCTCAGTAAAGCCTCCGAGCGAGTTGGTCTAAGGATGAACATGGACAAGACGAAGATCATGTCAAATGTCCATGTCGCACCAACTCCCTTAACAATCGGACACTTTACGCTCGAAGTTGTAGACGATTACGTATACCTAGGACAGACTGTCCAGTTAGGTAGGTCCAACTTCGAGAAAGAGGTTAATCGTCGAATCCGACTCGGCTGGGCAGCGTTCGGGAAGCTACGGCACATCTTTTCGTCCAATATTCCGCAGTGTCTCAAGACAAAAGTCTTTGACCAGTGTGTGTTGCCAGTGATGACATATGGCACTGAAACGTGGTCGCTTACTATGGGCCTCATAAGAAGGCTCAAAGTCACCCAAAGGGCAATGGAGAGAGCTACGTTGGGAGTTTCTCTGCGTGATCGCATCAGGAATGAGGCCATCCGCAGCAGAACCAAAGTGACCGATATAGCCCTCCGAATCGCTAAACTTAAGTGGCAGTGGGCGGGGCACATAGCACGTAGAACCGATGGCCGTTGGGGCGGAAAGGTTCTCGAGTGGCGACCACGTACCGGAAGGCGTAGCGTGGGCAGGCCCCCCACACGGTGGACTGATGACCTGGTGAAGGTCGCGGGTGTCCGCTGGATGCGGGTGGCGCAGGACCGGTCATTGTGGAAGTCTTTGGGGGAAGCTTATGTCCAGCAGTGGACGTCTTTCGGCTGACATGATGATACATTATGTCGGATTCCTCTGTTTATTAAAAATGGTATATTTACTAATTTGAGTACAATCGTGGCTAAGATAAAGTAGAGTGTCGGATGTTTTTTTAACGATCATTGTAGTTAGAAATTGAGTGATTTCGCTTCTACTCGATTGTGATGGGTGATGGGCAATTATTTTGATAGATTTAGTTGGGGGTCTGTGACTCTAGGCATTAAAAGAGCTCATTGAACTTGACTATAAGAGCTCGTTGAACTAGTAATTATAAGAGCTCATTGAACTAGGCATTATAAGAGCTCATTGAACTAGGCATTATAAGAGCTCATTGAACTAGGCATTATAAAGAGCTCATTGAACTAGGCATTATAAGAGCTCA
Organism: Notocelia uddmanniana; assembly: GCA_905163555.1. Lineage (NCBI taxonomy): Eukaryota > Metazoa > Arthropoda > Insecta > Lepidoptera > Tortricidae > Notocelia > Notocelia uddmanniana. The sequence goes on along the minus strand of LR991074.1, from coordinate 10,006,189 downwards.
ATTAATCATAAAATCAGACTTAGGGAGGTATTCCACTCATCCAATATCTTTGTCCAATATACATTTGATCAAAGAAATTGGATGATTTCAACAAACTTGGATGGGACCCCGACATTTGATCAAAGATTCTGATGACAGTTAAATCAATATGGCTACGGATGAAAAAAAAATCTTGGACAAAGATACTGGATGAGTGGAATGGGCCTACGTCAAAGAAATTAGATCAAAGATTGGACAAAGATATTGGACGAGTGGAATACAACCCTTAGGGACTCGGCAAATGTCGAATATAATTAAACTTATAATACCTGCAACTGGAGCGGCCTTGTGTCCTTGTTGTCAACATGCACTTGTATGCGGCCGAACTGTTCGTTGCTGATGCGTAGCGTCAGTAGACCTGGACAAAATGGAACATAACGGTATTGAAGTGTTATTGCTACAAAAGGTATCCTTGCATGAAAATACTAATAACTGTAAAGACGAAATGGTGATAAAATGAATACGTAGCGCAGTACCCGGACAGGCAGGGCAGACAGTACGTTGCGGGGACCCGGGTATGTCCTAAAACTACGGCCAAGAACACCGGAGGATGGGCAGCAGCATCCCTGGAGTGCGGTGGAGATACTGCGATCGCCAATCCGCATGCCAAGCGTGGCGATTATGGCATTTACCCCCCGTGAAATTAGGCCCAGCAGTGGACGTCCTTCGGCTGATATGGCAGTGGTGGGTGGTTGCGCAATAACATTTCTATGAAGAATGTTTTAAGTAGAGCAAAAATGAACATTCCGCAATAATACAATATGATAATGACAGGGAATAATATCGGTGTATCCCTTGCATTTCATTAAATTGTCAAAAGGGCCTTTACGTGTTGGCTATGTGGTACTCGGTTGGTACTTCGGTACCTCGGTACTTTAGCTCCGCGCAAGCCTTCCAAAGGTCCGGGACACCTTTGTCCCGTGAGCGGAAATGACATACAATAATAATAAAATCATTTATTTTCAGGCAACAAAGGCCCATAGATAAATACCTTAAAACTAACATACGTACAAAAAATATAACTGCGGTGTTTTACGCAGCTTCGTGGTGTAAAGTGTTTTATTTATTTATTTAACTTTACCATACAGTTAAAGAAAGTGCCTACACTTGGCGAACTTAATGCACTATCTACCAGTTAACCTTTGAATTAAACAGAAACAGTTACTGTTTCAACAACATACACACCAGAAAGCTCGAAGCTCTGAATGTCACCGTCGCGCCCCGCAACCAAGCTTAGCCTCTCTTCGAATCTCAAGTGGACACTGAAACAAAACAGCTACTTTGAGACGGTACACACAATAATACAATATGATTGTTTGTATGCATTGCATATGCTCCGAAACTACTGGTCCGATTTAAAAAAAATATTTCACTGTTGGGCAGCTACACTATCCCAGAGTGACATAGGCTATAATATATTTTCAAAAAAATGAGGGACTTTTACTAAAACTCCAATAAAATAACCCAAGGTGTAATAAAAATCCTAAAATATTCTTTACATCGCGTGCGCTGCGAAAACTATTGATGGTTGTTAAATACCCGTCCAAAGCCGGGATGGGCCGCTAGTACAATATAAAATAGTCGCTCTGTGAGCCGTAGACCCCGAGTCTCTACAAAAAAAATATATATATCAAAACCGCTCACAAAATTTCACGAGAATCGGTTGAAAAATGCGACCTGTGGAGGAGAAAATCTGAATATACGGACATACGAAAGCATTTTTGCCGTAACTAAAACGAAGAACTTCGTTTCACTCGGTCAATTATGTCTACAGCAGTGTGCAAAATAATAGCAGTCAATGAGAAAATGAACATTAAGGGCCTAGGTACTTGTCATGGATTTCCGCAAAGTAACGCCTGATTCTATCAACATAACATAAACTTACGCCTATATTCCCAAATGGGGTAGGCAGTAGGCAGAGCCCACGAAAATTAATTCAGTGCCACTTTTAGCAATTGCTTTATAAAAATCAATAGGTTTATAGATTAAGAAAATGTGATATTGCAGTAACAGGTTTGTAGCCCATCGCCCGCGACACACTTCAAACCTGGTTCCCATAGTCGATACCCAAGGGAAGATAGGGGGTGGTGCTATTCTAACCCGGCACCACTCTCAATTCTACATTGATTGATTCTATCAATTACTTGAAAATTAAGGGATAAACATAATTTTATATGCTATTTTTATATCTACATATAACTATCAACTGATTCGAAATTAAATGTAAATTAAATAGTAGGTTTCTTTAATAATAATAATAAATATTGGGGGACAATCTTACACAAATCGACCTAGTCCCAAACTAAGCAAAGCTTGTACTATGGGTACTTTTTTTTATACCACGTCGGTGGCAAGCAACGGTACGTATATAGATAAATACATACTCAAATACATAGAAAACATCCACGACCCAGGAACAAATATCCGTGCTAAATGCACAAATAATGCCCTGGCCAGGATTCGAACTCGGGACTTCTAGCTTCGAAGGCAGTGTTACCACTGGCACCAACTAGGCTAAACAGGCCTTGTTACTACCAACTAGGCTAAACAAGCCGTTTTAAAATTAAAAATAAACATGAAAACCGGCTAATTTACTTCTTAGCAGCAATTGTCTTAAAACTGAAAAACCCTAAAAGTATATCTTCACTGACCACGTGACCACATAACATGTGGAACTTATTTATTACTCCTTTTAGATGTTTCAACATGAAGGACTCCGTAATGAACGCTAATGTATTATGTGGATTCCACCGTGTCACACTCCACTGTGACACGAATATTATTCCTGGTTACCCTAAATTCCAGCTATTCCGTTGTGACACCATGGTGTCACGCATTGAGACATTTTTCCTTTGTGACTCGAACAGTTTCCGTTGTGACACGGACTTAGATCTAATTGTACTTACTCCTTCTGATCCGGCGCCGGCCTAGCTCCCGGTTTGACGTCCGGCGTACTGACCGGAGCTGCCACCGCATTCACGTCTCCCTCGCTACGCAGTTTGGACACGAAGGATTCCGCGTCCGTACCGCGAGAGCCGAGCTTCATGGCGGACCGGGTCGATGGACGACTGAAACAAATAAATAATAATAATAATTTGAGACGTATGAATAAGAATAAATTAATATATGGAGACTCGCAATTTTGTAGAGAAAACTCCCGTGAGTCTCACACATATTAAAATTTAATCAAACTGGTCACTCATGTCTTTAAGGTCGAAAATAGCACGTCGGTACGGTAGAATTATTATTTATTTATTTAACTCAAAAAAGAAACTTAATGGTATGGTATATTCATGAACCATTCATGTAAGAACATTACTAATCAAGAATTTGTACGCCATCAGGCAAGGTATAGTGATACGTGTTTACAGCCACTGTAAGATAAATAAATAAATATTGGGGGACAATCTTACACAAATCGACCCAGTTCCAAATTAAGTATAACTTGTGCTATGGGTACCAGGCGACGATATACATACTTATATAGATAAATAAATACTTCAATTCATAGAAAATTTCCAAGACTCAGAAACAAATGTTACGTCGTTGTATGTACTTGTTCCTATTGTTGTGTGTTTTGTTGTCGAATGTGGGTTGTGTGTGTATAGATTGACATATACTCACAAATAAAAACACTCTGAACTTGTACATTCAAGGCATAAAATATTTGTTATGTTTATGTATCATCAATGCCCTGAAGGTTCAAATTGTTAATCCCGCAAAAACACTCCATGTGTTGTATTGTAACTAACTGGCAGCTTCGTAAAATGGGACTTTGGGTGTGTTTAGATTGAACCGCGGGCGTTTATCTCTAAGGACCGAAACGTAGCCGTAGAGATAGAACGGCCGCCTCGACGTTGACGTTAAAAGCCAGTGCTATTGGCTCTCGCCGCCGCTACGTTTTTGTTACGAAATTCAAATCACTGTCAAATTTTGTTGCTCAAAAATTATAGTGACATTTCATTTCAGTTAATTCAGTTTTGCTTTGCGGCTTTTGCGTCGAGGAAGTGAAGTGGTGAAGTGTTTGCATTAACTTAGTGTATTTTTAATATATTCTAAATGCATCGCAAGCGCTGTATACCTGCTTGTAATAGCAGCAGTAAACGAAATACGTTATGTACAAAATGTCGACGGCCAGTGAGAAAGTTATGTTGTTGGCAACAACTTGTTGCAAACTATTTTGGCAGGTCCGGTTAATATCTTCGAAAATTCATATGGGTTGAAATATGAAAACTACACTTTTGGATCACTTTGTGGCAAAATACGTCTCCCCGAAGGGAATATTAAAGCCGAATGCGTGTCCGACATAGTTTACCTCCCAAAGATGCCAATGGAACGCCAGCTAACTAACACATGTGGTGAAACAGGTATGTGATGATATAGTTTATGTTTTGATTAATATATTTACTGGTGTTTACAGTAGTTTTTCATTATTGAAGTAGGGCTTAAGTTAAACACAGTATTTCGCAACGTATAACGTATTAAGTAAGTACACTATCAGAAAAATATGACTATTCTTTTTTGTTTAATTGTAAGTTTACGGCATGTAACTGTGTGTGTGTGCATTTCTATTGTGTGATTACGTTATTCGTCGCCATGAGACAGATTTATACCATATAAAAAGGACATATAATAAAACTTGTTGTTATGTTGAGGCTCTTTAATCAAGACAAACATTTCTCAGCATACCTACATGTCTTATATGACTAATATGTAGGGTACATTGCAGTATTCATTTTTGGTTCAAAATGTAAGTTTAACATGGCATTTATTACTATTGTGGAATAATCCCAAATGTTTACTTATTCTAGTAAGATCTATGGAGCTGAGAAGTCTGGGAAAATCAGAGCAGTCATGTACTAGGATGTGTCATTATGACTATTCCTATGCTATGAGTAAATCAGTGGATTGTGCTGTTGCTATCATCCCGCATAGTCAATTCAGGTAATTTCATCACTTATTTTATGTTGATATCTAATGTCTCATAAGAGTCATATTAGTTCTTGGTCTATTTTGCAGCTGGTGCTCCACTGGAATCCATGCATTTTATTTACTGATCAGGAGAGCAATGTTGTTAGGTTTACAAGACCATCAATTGAAACCAAATGTAGATACCTACAAATACTAACAACATCTGGTTTAAATGAGAAATAGACCTTTAGTATATTCACCCCTAATTGATTCAAAAGTTATTCACAAAAGCTCTGTTGGCTCCTCCTGTCAAAGACTAACGAAATAATAGTCTTCTTGTTGTTTTTCATCAAAGTCATATTCATACTATTATTTATAAATATTTCCAGTGGGTGCTTCTTGCTGATCAAGTTAGCATCTCTGTTGCAGAGCCATCAATTGAGACATCTCCTGCAAAGCCAGGTAACAACAACATAATTTATAAGTTTTATAATATCCACAACCCCTTAATGTTCGAAGCAAACATATGTTTTCAATTGGAAATTGCAAACATATGTTTTGCAATTTTTAGGGTTCCCAACCGGAAGGGTCCGAACAGAGCCCTATTGCTGTCACACACATGTTCATCTGTCCATCTGTCACTCTATCACACAGGTTTTACAACCAAACGGTTGGAGCTACAGCCTTCTAATTTTCACAGTATAAGCACCATGTTGACCCGAAGCTAACCATATTGTCAAAAATATTTTTAAGTATTGTAAGAGGGTTCCCATAAGTCAAAGTTACTAAAAAAAATTGACCTACACCATCGAGTAGGGTATTGTTGCTTATAGTTCATTAAGTAGATAAATATTAACTATTGTTTTAAAAAAAATTTAAAACAGGAATGAGTAGCCACTTAACTCAGTTTTATTTACAAAATTTTGTTCCGAAGAATTCTTAAATTTGTCATTGACCTATGAACTTGAAATGTGGTGATATTGTTTATTGTTGTTTATTTTACTAACAAATTTCAATATATTAATAAATCAGATTTTTTCTTTAAAATTCACTTCACTAAAGGATGTAAATGCCGTGAGTTTCCTATGTAAATACTACCTTTTTTTAATTGACAATATATGATAGTGATAGACCACCGTGGGATGAGCAGCAGCATCCCTGGATTGCGGTGGAGATACTGCGATCGCGAACCCGCATGCCAAGCGTGGCGATTATGGCATTTGCCCCCCATTAAATTGGGGGAGGCCTATGTCCAGCAGTGGAAGTCCTTGGGCTGATATGGTGGTGGTTGTGGGATAGTGATAGCAGTTTTAAATTAGGACTAGTAGTTGTAGGTAAGGAACCCTTAATTAAATAATAAATAAATAATAATAACAAATAAATATTAGGGGACAATTATTTACACACATCGAACTAGTCCCACAGAACCTAAGCTCAATAAAGCTTGTGTTATGGGTACTAGACGACGATATATTTATTAGATATATACTTAAATACATAGAATACATCCAATTCTCAGGAACAAATGTCTTTGCTCACCAGAAACAAATGCCCTTACCGGGATTCGAACCCGGGCAGGGCTCGGAAACCGGTATTCTGTCCATACAAAAATACCGGTATTTTTTTAGTTCTTATCGTTCTTTCGTCTACTATTTCATGTTTAATCAGGCAATCTAACAATATGAAGTAATAACCCAAATACTTTATTGAGTCCTACATAAAGAGCATAAACTAATTAAAAATATTTGGCTATTTCAGGATTTTGAGATTAACCGGTTCCGAGCCCTGAACCCGGGACCTCTAGCTTCGGAGGCAGCTTTAATTGTGCGTGCTCCGACACGAACTCGGCCTGTTTTTATTTTATTTTGTAAAGGTAGGTACAATAACATTCATATGGAACATTTCTTTAAACACACTACCTATATTCAGTTTGGCGGAAGAAATGTATATGAATACAGTAAGTTTTTATTTTAAAACATACAAATAAAAATTACTACTAGGCGAAAAATGGACAGACCCAAAGAACTTCTGATTTAATTTTAATTTATCAAAATGTGATTTAAAATGATTTAACTTTAATTTATATAATGTGTAATTTTGATTATGGTTACTTACTTATTTTATTTGATGTATCTAATGAATATACTATTCATAGCTTATAACAATTAATTTACTTTTTGAATTTTTTATTTTTTCGATTTAATAAGTATGCAATTTAATTAATTTTGGCATGTTTAACTTAGATGAATGGAAAGATAATTAACTAGGTAGAACATGTAAATAATTTGAAATGCATTGATATTATTTAATTTATTATTATTTTATTACTGTCAATTTAAATGTATTATTTTTTCATCATATGTACGAATGTTTTTGTTTGCTTGATATTGTTAAGTAAATCAATTAGTGCTAAGACTAGTAACCAAACCATGTATGCAATTTCTATTTTGGGTTAATAAATGGCTTATTATTATTATTACTATTGATACTAGCCTCACTAGGCGACGATATATTTAATAGATTAGGTTCAAGATATTTTAGTATCATAAGAATTTTACAATAAACACTATTAATATGAGATTTTTTTTATACCACGTCGGTAGCAAACAAGCTTACGGCCCGCCTGAGATACTTGATTACAAAAATAAAATCCTACTAATATTATAAACGCGAAAATTTGTAACTATGGATGGATGTTTGTTACTCTTTCACGTAAAAACTAATGAATGGATTTTAATGAAACTTTACAATAATATAGCGTATACATCAGAATAACACATAGGCTATAATTTATAAAGATATTGTGTGAATTGTCCAAATACTAATCCTGCTGAGACGAAGTCGCGAGCACCAGCTAGTAATAGATATGAAATATAAATACCTAAATACATAGAAAAAATCCAAGACTCATCATCATCATCTTATCGTTATTCCCATTATAGTTGAATCCTGAAGGATGCCCGGGGTCGTCCACCTAATCCCAGGAATTCGCGTAGGCACTAGTTTTTACGAAAGCGACTGCCATCTGAACTTCCGACCCAAGGGGGAAACTAGAACTTATTGGGATTAGGCTTGTCAAGTGAGTGGGCAACTTGACTAGTAGAAGTTCTCCAGCCGCCTCCCGAAGGCCTTTAACTTAGCTTAACGACTGCTATCATAGACAGCAGCCGAGATCACCGGCTTAACGTGCTTTCCAAAGCACGGGAGCGCTCAGTCAGTAACCACTCCAAGCGGTCACCCATCCGAGGACTGACCCCGCCCGACATTGCTTAACCTCGCACACCGTACGCGGTACGCGGGCGCCGCTAGGCCTCGATCGCTCTATCCAAGACTCCGAAACAAAGAATCATGCTCATCACAGATATATTTGCCCTAACGGGGATTGGAACCCAGGACCGTCACTTTTGTAGGCAAGGTTACTAACCACTAGGCTAAGCCACTCGTCGTTTCTTTATCACGAAACATAAACATATTGACACCTCATATCATAGAAAGAAATAGATGTGAAACTTGGTAGTCTTCTTTGCCTATTTTAAAGGGTGCGTGAAGCCAATCGCAGCGCTTGTTTGCACGATGTCGTAAACTCTGCGACACCGCCCGTGGTTTTATTTTTACACGTTGAATGTGTATGTGTGGACTCGGTGGGGGAAAAGTGGAGACATGGAGTGGGGCACTTCTCCCTTTTTTAGAGTTTCGTAGTCAACCAGGGACCCTTATAGTTTCATCATGTCCGTCTGTCTGTCCGAGGCTTTGCTCTGTGATTGTTAGTGCTAGAAAGCTACAATTTGATATGGATATATAAATAAATAAAACTGACAAAGTCGTAAATTAAACACTTAAAGTGGGGATGAAATGTTTCTTGCTTCAACCCAATGGTGTGGGGTATTGTTGGAAAGATTTTTCAAAATGAATACAGGTCTGCAACAAATAAAAAATAATAGAGTTTTTTTTTCCGACCCGGGACCCGGGTATGTCCTAAAACTACGACCAGGACCAACGGGGGATGGGCAGCAGCATCCCTGGAGTGCGGTGGAGATACTGCGATCGCCAACCCGCATGCAAAGCGTGGTAATTATGGCATATACCCCCCTGGAATTGGGGGAGGCCTATGTCCGGCTGTGGACGTCCTTTGGCTGATATGATGATGGTGGTTTTATTTTCGGAAATATTCATGAACTCTAAATTTTAAACTATGGGTCCAAAACACATGAAAAAATTAATCAAAGTAAAGCTTAATAAAGACTTTCAACGAAAACTATAGCGGACATGATCAGTAAAGCCGTTTTTGAGTTATCGTAAAAAGACTTTCCTTCTTAGTAAATGTTCTGAAATTGACACTGTGTTCTATTAATATTTTCAGCGGGTGCTCCCTCTGTGCTTCCTACGGATTAGGCTAGCGTCTCCGTTGCAAAGCCGTCAATTGAGCCAACTTGTACAAACCAGGTAACAACAACATAATTTATAATACCCACAGCACCTTAATGTTCCAAGCAAAAAGCTTCTTTATTTTTAGGGTTGCTTAGCCAAAACGGCAAAAACGGAACCCTTATAGATTCGTCATGTCTGTCCGTACGTTAGTCCGTCCGTCCGTCCATATGTCACAGCCAATTTACTCGGAGACTATGAGCACTACGCCACCAGCGGCAATCAGCTACAACGACAGGAATGGTGTGCTCACGTGCCCGCTGTGTACAGGGGTCTTTGTTAATAAGATCGGCAACGTAAGCCACATAAAACCAAACGAACGCAACCAAGTATGAAATTTAAAATTCTGAATAAAATGATGGTGGTGCATAATAAGAAATATTTTTTGCCTGTAAATTCAAAAACACAGTAGGTTTATTATTTATTAGGGAATTATCACGCTATCGCCTGACCGCATTCACTCGGTTACAGCTCCATCTGAGTGGAAAGAATAGTATGCAGTACGGCCCTTTCTTTTAACCATTAACCAACGTATTCCATGTGACGTGTTGAGAGCTAGCTTTTCAGTTTTCCGTAGACGAATCGTTTCGTCATGTCTGTCTGTTTATCTGTCTGTATGTCTGTCAGTCTGTCACAGGCATTTTAGTCAAAAACTATAAACTATAATTTTACACAAATCGACCTATTCCCAAACTAAGCAAAGCTTGTTTGTACTATGGGTAATAGACGACGATATACGTACTTATATAGATAGTAAATACATACTTTAATACATAGAAAATATCCAAGACCCGGGAAAAAATATCCGTGCTAAATGCACAAATAATGCCTTGGCCGGGATTCGAACCTGGGACCTCTAGCTTCGGAGGCAGCGTCACTACGAACTAGGCTAAACAGGCCGACCCGAGGCCGATATAAAGTGTATTGCACTTTATATCGGGGTTATTATGAAAAATATTTTTTCACTTTTAGTTACATGAGTGGAGTGCCTATGAATATTTTTTTGGTGGAGTGGACGTGTACTGCACCGATAGCCGCCACGCGCAGGCGCGGCTGCTCCACACGCTCAACGTTGAGTACATACTCTATAAATAAAGCAATTTATTTATGTAATATTGCAGTCGAAATGTTTGATTTTTAACCGACTTCAATAGAAGGAAGGAGGTTCTCAGTTCGTCTGCATGGTTGCTTGTATTTAGGGTTCCGTAGCCACAATGGCGAAAACAGAACCGTTATAGATTCGTCATGTCTGTCCGTCCGTCCGTTCGTTGAGCATGACTACCGCGAGGCAAGACTAGCGGTCACCGCGCCCCGCACGCAGAGTCGTGTGCCGCGAGCGGGGCGCGGTCACTTTGAATAGCAGGTGGTTCTAAATTTCATGTGTTGATAATTGTGTTGCTACGCAGTTTGCTAATGATCCATAACAATTCCCAGCGCACAACGCGGACGGGAGGCCGGTGAGCGCGACGCTGGCCAACTCGGCGGAGCTGGTGACGTTCCTCTACGACCTGTTCGGAAGAGTCAACGGCGCTAGCATAGCACCCACCATAAAGCGTGTCACACACTGGAGCGGCCTGCGGTGGCGGCCAGTTGTACACTAAGTCAATCCTAACAATCATTCAGACACAAGCGGCCTTGATTGTCATAGTTTACAACTGGCCGCCACCACAGGCCGCGCCTGTGTGTGACACGCTTTATAAGCACACGAGAGGAAAGAAACTGTGAACTAACTGCATTCACCGAAAGTTCCGAACATCACCAGTTCTGGACTAAGGCCATATCTATATACGTTTGGCAACTATTTGTCGCCTTTTGAGAGAAGAGTCAGATTGCTCCGACTTCGTCACAAGAACATGTTGTATGTTTGTTCCTGACAAGTACCTTCGCGGTCGCAGCCATCGCCTCCTGGCTAAGGAGGCGGCTCGCACGTTGGCGCATTGAGCAATCACCATTTGCTACTTGTTAACCTTATATGCAGCGGATTGCGATCTGTTTGCCTACAAGTGGAGCAAACTTCTACTTATCTTTAAGCAATTTAGTGAAAGTATTTTTTAGTTATTATTTGCTGTGTTGTATTGTATATGTTTCTTTAGATAGTTTTATTTTAAGTTTATCAGCACCTTGCCAGTATGCTCTAATGCTGTTAAATTATATTATTAAATAATTAAATATCCGTCATGAATTCAATTCAATTCGTTTATTGCATACATGTTGTTAAGATGCATCAGATCAAAAATATTCAATTTATCTTTTGCTTTTGGTGATATTGTTGAACAGTTTAATGAATTTATCGCAGTGCGCACAAGCTATTTGCAGAAATTGCGAAACATCTGATTGACTTAACTGTGGTGACCGAAGAGCAGGCGTTTTCCTTGCACAACGTATCAGCATTGCGATACAGCGAGGAAATACCGCCAGCATCCTCGGTACAATGCCTCACGGGCCTGTTCTAGATTTACGTTTCAATTTAATTTAGGTTATTTTGGTTAAGTATTTTTCTATACAGGGTGTTTTTTTACCGACTTCAATAGAAGGAAGAAGGTACTCAGTTCGTCTGCATGTTCGTTTGTCCTTTTATGTATATATGTTTCTTGATAACTCTTGATCACGTTGGCCGATTTTGATATTTTTTTTGTTTTAAAGCAGGTACCCCAATATTGGTCCTATATAAATTTGCTGAAGGTCTGATGATGGGATCTAGGAGGAATCGAGGGAACACCTCGAATTAGATAGGCACGCATATGCCGATTTCGGTATTTTCTGTAGGTAACCAAGCACTAGCTCACGGAAACCACAAATTGTGGCATAGCAAGTACAAAATTGAAGTCGGTTTTTTTTGGTATAAATTATATTGATTTCCGTTCCTTCAAGCATATAGCCTTGTATAGCCATAGAAATACCGTAGCATATTTAGTTTTTCAAAATTAAAGAAAAAAATATTTTTTTCGTTTTTATACAAAACAATTAATTTTCTCATTATCACCAAGGGTAAATTAAAAAATGGCCTTATGAGTTAATGTTGAGTTAAGCAAAAGTTAATGTCAAGAATGATAATTCGGAATTCCAATGACACACATCAACATTGTTTAATTGTTAAGGATCTTGTAAACTATAATAGGGGTCTTATATAACAAAAAGGAATTCTTGAATATCTTCGAAATGGTACAAATTGGGGTACTAGTGTCTTAGAGAAGATTACTATATTTCATCTCAGGATTGTGCCCTCGCAATTAACGGAATTCAATAAAAACACCCTGTATATTTTCATGGTACGTAAATTAATGTATTCCATTGTGAAAAAAATCTAACTAATATTTGGAACAACATCACCATAAAAAATTGTATGAAAAAATATCCTAAATATATTCATTTGATTTTTTGAGTTTCAAAATGATGTGAAATGTGGCCAGGCAGTATTTAATTTCGGTGTCTATTATATGTATTATGTATCTTTAACTGGTGCAATATAATTAACAAAATATTAAAGGGCACTGATGTATCTAGACTGGATATTAAAAATTAGCGGCTTATGCAAGCGTCTATAGAAAAAAAAATCCTATAGAAATGCGAGGTAATTCCTCAAAATATCCAGTGTGGCATCCCCAGCCTTTCTGGCATCCACCCATAGCACGTCTGGTCTCTTAGGAAATATCTTAGGGCTTTCTCCACATACTGTGAGATTGTGGGCTTGGAGGATGCCAAAAATTCTGGGGATGCCACAGTGGAAATTTTGAGAAATTACCTCGCATTTATATAGGTTTTTTTTTTCTATAGGCGCTGGCATAAGACGCAAATTTTTAATATCCAGTCTAGATACATCAGTGCCCTTTAGTATTTTGTTAATTATATTGCATAATCCGCCGGTGTCTAGCCACCAATGTGCCTGCTCTTGAGCCGACTAGCATGGCCAGAGACGATGGTAAGAGACCTGATGGGGTTTCCTTAGTTCCTTGGAGCTTGGGACGGATTTTAGTGTGCGATGCTACCCGTGTAGACACACTGGTACCGTCTCGCCTCCAACGGACCACAGTAAAAGCGGATGCAGTGGCGGAAAAGCGTAACAAATACAAGGGCCTCGGTAGAGAGTACAATTTTGTACCTTTTAGTGTCGAAACTTATTTAGTGAAATTGCGAAGCGTCTGGTTGACGCAACTGTAGACCGAAGAACTGGCGACTTCCTCGCTCAACGTATTAGCATTGCGATACAGCGAGGAAATGCCGCCAGCATTCTCGGCCAATGACAATGCCTCAAAAACCTGTTTATTTTTATAAAAATAATTAAAAATGTTTTATTGCCACAAGTTAAAAATCAACACAATAGCGATTATGTATATTAATTTGGTTACGTATAAGTATGTTTGTATATTATATTTTCTTTGTACATAAATAAATGTTTTTCCATTTAGTCAGGTAATTTTATTTCAACGTTATTTCAGTTTATCGGGTAATATTACTGGATAACCTGAAATAACTATTAAAAGTAGAATAATAGAATATTTATAGAAATAAGCAATTTTAAATATTCCCGCGCTTTCAGAACAGTGAAATTTAAATTTTTCTATTATTCCCGCCATTTGCGTAGCTTATTTGGGCTGATTAGATGTTGTGCCATGAACAATCCTCAACTTGAAAATTAAAAATAAACAATCGTCAGTGGCGTGGCGGCCATGCCACAGACTCATAACGTCTAAACCTCTAGTAGGGCAGATGGTCGTCTGATACGTAGTATCTTCTTAGTAGTTTGTGGATTGAACTCACGTGTCTCTAGCCGGTGTGGTGGGTATCTTCTCCGCTATAGGCTCAACACCGGCTGCAGAAGACATGGACTGGTTTCCGAATCCACCACTGCTGCCTGATGGTAAAAAAAAAACCTTTGAGCTACATCAAATTACTGTCAATTCAAAATCCTAAACACTCCAAAATTATTCTAAGTGATTAGGTTCTTACCACAAAGTACAATATATAGTGGTTCTTACTTCGAATTAGAAGAACTTCGAAAATAATGGGTTAATTATTTTCGTTCCTACTATGAAAATGTATGGAGAGAAATTCGCATCTGAATACAAGCAGTAAAAAGTCGTTAGTCCCAATGGGCTCGGAACCGGTTAATCTCAAAATCCTGAAATAGCCAAATATTTTTAATTAGTTTATGCTCTTTATGTAGGACTCAATAATGTATTTGGGTTATTACTTCATATTGTTAGATTGCCTGATTAAACATGAAATAGTAGACGAAAGAACCATAAGAACTAAAAAAATACCGGTATTTTTGTATGAACAGAATACCGGTTTCCGAGCCCTGCCCAATTCAATTGATTTCAAAAACTTCCTTAGTTCCTACAGCTGCCGAAACATTACGATAAGCCAGAAAAAAGGGAACGTTAAAAAAATCTAAACATTTTCCAAATGCACGATAGTATGGAAAACATAAAATTTTCAAAATAAAATGGTGCATATCTTGGAAACCAAAAGACTTTGTAGTAACGCATGTTGTGTCTAAAATATTTCAAATTACCTCCTCTATCATCCATGAAAGTCTTTGCACCTAGCTACCAAACACCTTGTATATATTATTTTTGTTTGGTTTAATCACCATAATGAATGAAGCGCAACTTTTGTATAATGCAAAATATAATAAAATAAAAATATTTTACAGTACATATGGTGCTACATTACCGCACGAGTGCGGTAATCAGCAGATTACGTGCATATGTCGAAACTTTAAAGAGCCATATGTACTGTAAAACGTTGTACGATACACGTGCGAACAGGTAATTCGCAACTCGTATCGATTTAAAACACTCCCTTCGGTCGTGTTTTAATTTATCACCACTCGTTGCGAATTTCCTGTTCTCTGCACTTGTATCGTAATGTACTATTACAGTACATATGGTGCTATTTTACCGCACGAGTGCGGTAATCAGCAGATTACGTGCATATATCGAAACCTTAAAGAACCATATGTACAGTAAAACGTTGTACAATACACGTGCGAATAGGTAATTCGCAACTCGTGTCGATTAAAAACACTCCCTTCGGTCGTGTTTTAATTTATCACCACTCGTTGCGAATTTCCTATTCTCTGCACTTGTATCGTAATGTACTATTATCAAGCAACAAAGAAAATTATATTGAGATAAAATTATTTTGTCATCATAAATGTGAAACTTAATCTCTCATCGGATAGCACAGGGGGCCAATTCTCGGTCCGATCGAGATGCATGTCTATCGTGACATTGTATAGAATGGTAGAGTCACTTGTATGGAATCTCGGATAGAGATCATCTCGATCGAACCCGAGAGTTGGCCCCCAGGCATAGAACAAATTCTCGGAAGTAGTGAACACTAAAAGTGTCAGATTAAAATCCATCTTGGCAAACTATTGTAACACGACAAAACCTTCGCCGTGCAGCCGCCAGCGTACTGGCCAGCAACAAAAAGAAGTACAATTTTTTCACGAGCGTCTTTTGTTTGCCTGGCCGAGATTCTCTGAAAAATGTGCTCCTCGGATTCAAAATCTATTTGATTTCACTAATACATAATTAATCCAATCACCTGTTTTAAACATTCTACAGTTATTATTTTTTATGATCAATGTACAGTTCATGTTATTCTACAGTTCGTGAAGGTTTATTCGTGTAAATATTGTATATACTTATAAATACATTGTTTCATACAAGGGATGCCTCTTATCGTTTGTTAAACCTAACCCAAGCCCCTCATTTAGCCGTCACTGGTCTAAACTATATGAGGCTCGGATAGGTTTGAACCTGTTCTAAGAAATAGGATTGTTTGCAGCCCTTTATACCTGGCAACTTTTCTTCGGACGGCTTCTTCCAACGTGCATCGCCGCTCTTGTAAACATATCCGTCTGAGCTGCACGCTGCTTTGAAGTGATCTCAAGTTTTGGAACTTATGGAATTACCGAGACCGAGCCTATCACCTCCTGCGACCTCTACCACTGGGACTACGAATTACCACTCAGGCCAATGACTTTTGTTTGCGGATAGCTCCGTACTGACTGTTCAAGTTGAACCCATTTTGTTTGTATATACTTTTATTTTGATTATATAGTATTGTATAATTACATACCCGCCGGCTAGCCGGGCTACACTATGATCTAAGCAGTGTGAATCTTTGCTGAAGTGAACTATGATTTAGATGTATCAGCGTTATCCATCTGCATAAATAATAAGAATAATAAGGAATAAAGTGATAGCAGTGATATACACACCGAAAGCCATATTACTGCGCGGCGCGCCGCCCCGCTTAGCGGCCTCCAGCCGTTCTCGCTGTAGTTCCTTGGCTCTCTCTCGCATGCGATTGGCCGCCTCTCGCTCTTGAGTCTAGATAAATAAATTAAAAATATACAGGTGTTTTTATTGATTTCCGTTCCTTCAAAAATATAGCCGTGTATAGCCATAGAAACGACGTAGCATACTTAGTTTTACGATATTATTTTTTTTCATTTTCGTACAAATTAATTATAATACCAAGGGTGAATGAAAAACGGCCTTAAGAGTTAACGTGAAATTAAGCAAAAGTCAATGTCAAGTATGACAATTCGGAATTCGAATCACACACACGTCCACCACCACCACCACCACCACCACCACCATATCAGCCAAAGAACGTCCACTGCTGGAGATAGGCCTCCCCCATATTCACGAGGGGGTATATGCCATAATCGCCACGCTTGGCATGCGGGTTGGCGATCGCAGTATCTCCACCGCACTCCAGGGATGCTGCTGCCCATCCCCCGGTGGTCTTGGTCGTAGTTTTAGGACATACCCGGGTCCACACACACGTCAACATTGTTTAATTGTTAAGGATCTTACGTGTACTGTGTAATGGTACGAATTGGGATACTAGTGTCTTAGAGAAGATTGCTTTATTTCATCTCAGGATTGAGCCCTCGCAATTAACGGAATTCAATAAAAACACCCTGTACATTCCAGAAAACCTGGTTCCATCGTTTTGTTAGTAATAATTGACAACAACACATCTATTAAAATATCAATAAGGTGTGCAAAATATCTGATAGATAATCATATTTTAGCTACTCAATTATATGAGATATCTTATTACTGTGAATAAGTACTAACCTGTCTCACTGCCTGATAGATTTTTTCTTCATGGGAGTCCATCTCAACAAACGAACGAACCTGCAAAAAGGTATTTGTTATTAAAATACATGATATAAAATCATAAATGATTTTTTATTTACATACATTTACACCATTTCTGAAAAAAAATGTCTTGCTGTATGCATGTATTCTGTGACTTTACAAATAATGATAATCCAGTTGAAATATAAATGTTTCTGAAATATGCTAAATGACAATAGTGACGCAGTTGCTATTTGAGTAAAAAATAAATCTCTTTTTTGCAATAAGATAACTGTTGTTAGCTTCTACTTATTGTAATTTTGTGCTGTACAGCTTTCTGTTTCTTTTCTGTGGTGTTTTTTGTGCTGTTCTTTTACTGAGATGTGCAATAAAGAGTATTGTATTGTAAAAAGGACTCTCACTTACTTGTGCCAAATTTACACTCTCTCTGTACCCAAGAGCCACAATCTCGTCAAAAGCGAAGAGCAGGTTGAAAGCCTGGTTCAGCACCTCCGCTTCAGTCAATTGTGTACAGTATTCGGGAACCTGTTATAAGAAACATGCTATTTAGTTATATGTAGATTTCATACATATATATATAAGTACAGTCAACCAATTTAATTTCTGGGCCACTTGATACCTTGTCGCAGTGACAATAATATGAGATTTCTAGCAGCTTTATTATTGATTTTTTGTCTCAAGGTATGAAGTGGCCGAAAAATCAAATATTCAATATCGAAATTAGAGACTTTTTTGGACCATGTTTGAATAAATCATAATATTCAGTATTCATTTTATCGAAATTCGGCTCTTGAAAATCTAGATACTTAAAGGATTGAAGAACCGATTACCGGGATTACCGATTTGTGCGATAAATATATGTACAGTTTTGACGAGGAATATCCAGCGAATGAATAAAACATAGAAGCACAACTAGCGTCGCAAAATGACACCATCAAAGTTGTGTCCACTACGGCGGGGCGTCAAAGCTGTGTCCAACGGATGTCTAGTTTGAACATGGCGGCGCAACGTAACAGTTGTATTAACTGAAATCTCAAAAATAAATAATATGCTTTTTTGTGCAGTGAAGTGGTGCGTTAATCACTCTAGAAAACATAAAAAAAAGATGGAATCACTTTTCATAAGTAAGTAAAGCCGTAAACATATTTGTTTAATTTTTTTAGTCGGAACTGATTTTGTATAGGCATGGTGTTATGCAACTTTACATCATCAAAATGTTAATAGGTGAATGAAAAGGTACAGTCGAGTTTTTTAATATGTGACCCATTGCGTAACATTTTGCTTTGAATGTCTATACCGTTTGACAGGACTGTCAACCTTAAGGGGGTTCTAAATTAAAGTCCTCGACTGTACCTAAGATACCTATAAAACGTTTGAATTTGTTGATTTGATACATGCTTTCATGCACATAACTAATTTGTGTAGTGTTCTATAAAGGTAGACGAATTCCATGATAAATAATAATAATAAATAAATATTAGGGGACATTTAATTTATTTACAACTAGACTATTGATTCTAATAAGACTATATAACTATATAAGAAAAGCAAGAAATAAATATATTTTTAACAAGAACTAAAACCGAAATAAAAATAAAAGAATAAGTGTGTAACTATAGTTACAATATATTTATTTCTTGCTTCTCTCATATAGTTATATAGTATACATACAATATATGCAATTATTATCAACTACTCAAAGTGTGGATTTAAAGAGCCCAAACTCGGTACGATTGTGTTAACTTATTACAGAGACCACTGACCACCACTTCCCATGACCACTTTCCGGTTCCATCATCAGATCAGCTCGATAATAATATTATCATAATATTGCATTGTCACTGAATTTACATATATGTCGTTAAGAGTCCGCAGTAAACTAGGTCCTCCATACCAACGTAGTTTCGCTCTCATTTTAAAACGCCATTCTAGAATAACATGAAACTTTGTATACACAATGGAATCCGGAATATCTAGGTTGGAAATTGGTTTCTGTTGGATGAAATTATAATAGAGAAAAAATACAGCGATTATTAAGGTTTTCATATAAGACGTAAAAAACTCAAAAACTCGCTGTATTTTTTTCTATTACAATTTCTAGCAACAGTTACTAATTTACGATCTAGATATGGCGGCTCCAATAGTGTATACAAAGTTTCATGTTCTTTCAGCAAGCCCACACAAACAAAAAAGACATAAGTTACGTACACGACAAGTTAAATAAAAGCTTGTAAAAAAGGAGTTAACGTACGTATGTTAAATGTTTGCGTTGTCTGAATATACCGTACAAGTTTCGATTACGAGAGGTTACTGTTCTCTATGTGTAACAGTGTTTAGCAAGCTATAAATTATGTACATGGTCGTCCAATATGCTTAGTATAAGTCTGGTACAGCTTAATTAACGACTAGTTAGATTTTCGTAAGGTTATCCTATGATTTTTAAAAATAAAATAAAGCTTAAAATCAAATTTAAATAATACGGCGGTTTTGCGTATGAAGATGACTTTTTGTTACATGCAACCATCCACCCGCTAAGCGTTGTCGTTATCGCCGCCATTTTGACACATAAAACATCAGCGCTAGGATACCAAACACAGCCAATCATTTTGAAATTTACCAATCATGTTTATTTGTTTTGGGTAATAGAAAACCGGCTGATATTTTTGGGAATTCTTATTGGTACAACCCCGCGCGTGCGTATTTAGAATAAATGCCCCGTTTTAAAGTGTACTTTTGTAGGAAGCTCGCGTTGTATGCTTTTTTCGTTCACTGGGAATATCAACTGAAAACTCGTCAATAATCGATGATTAGCGCGTGGAACACCTTAAACTCGCAGGTGAGTTACGATGTCAATCATATAATTTAGTGATATATAAGAGTAACAGTGAAAGCTGAAAATATATATCATTGTTTCTTTTTATTAACTGTGATGGGTCCTGTAACACCGGTAGCTCAGGCTTCGTTGGATAGGTTTTTATAACGTTTTTATGTTTTGTAAGTATAGTTTTTATATTTTACCTCTTATGTCATTTTATTTTAACTAGTGGCTCTGTGAACTGTAGACCTCTCAAATTTATTTTTTAATGTTTTTGAAAATTTCCAAATACTAACTCGACAAAAAAAATCTATATAATTATCGAACCTGCTCACAAAATTTCACGAGAATCGGTTGAGAAATGCGACCTGTAAAGGAGAACATCCGAACAGACATACAAAAGAATTTTTGTCAAAAGCTGAAACGGAGACGCTTCGCTCGCTCGGTCAATAACTTAGCCTAGCCCAAAGATGAATGAGATTGACAGAATTACCACTCGGCTGAACAGGCGCAGGGTTTCCAGGTCCTCAAGGATGTTGCTGGCCTTGGTCGTAATCAGCAGCATATACAGCTTATCCAGCGGCTGATACACGTACCTGCAAGTGAGATTTCTATTATTATTGTAGGTCTACATTAACCGCGGCGGCGGCGCGCGCGGCAGGTGCGTTCCACGTGGAATCAACAGGCTAAAAAAGTTGATAAAAGCCTCGTCCAAAAGATGATGAGATATATGAAGAAAAATGTCCGTGATTTCGCACGTAATACGAATGAATGTGTATAATTTCTGTAAAAACTTAAAGCTGTGTTAAAGCCATGTGTCTTAATTTACTTGAAAATGCTTTGTCTTCAATTGAGTATCATTTTTATGTGAACTATGCGAGGCTCGCGAAATAATTTTTTATTAAAATACTTCTTTGGCATGTAAATTGGCTTTATGAATAAATTGAATATGAATATGATATGAGTTTCAGCCACAGGGTAAAGCTAGGCTGGAGATAGACTGGCCATTTCATTAGTACTATTTTCTAAAATTGATATGTAAAATAAGCAGGAAAGTTATACAAAGTATACAAACAGTCAAACTGATGCATAGATGAGCATTTTAGCACCACCATGTAGTTATTCAGTAATGAAAGTTATTGTGAAATTTACATTTTAAATAAAAAAATAAAAAGAAATAATTCATAAGTTCAAAAAACTTTACAATATTCATGCTGGTGCCTCTTTTTAACCCTTTGAACACCAAGAGCCTATAAAGTGGTCATGTGACATTGTGCACACCAACAACCACTAAAAAGGACGGAGTGAAGGTGTACTTTGTTCATGAAAAAAATCAATAGAAATTGTTTCTATTGGTTTAAACATTACATCATTTTTTGACACCTTGCGTCTGAGTGGTCACTTTATTCAAATATGATGGTGTTCAAAGGGTTAAGAAAAGTTTGGATTTCTGGTCCGGTAAATTAGCTCTCACCTTCTCCTATCGGTTTATAATTAAATACATAGGACATATATTGACAAGAAATGAGAAACCCCAAATACCAAACCAAACCGACAAACCCAAACCAAATCACAAATCACTGGTTACAGGCATCATCAGTTGTTCAACTGCCTGCCTGATTCATAATTTACTATATATAAATAAATTAACTAGTAAAATTTTAACTAAATTAAAAAATTTGGTGTGTGTGTGTCTGTATGTATGTTTACATGATCATCATCATCATTTGCAGCCATAAGATTTATAGAGTAAATTTAAAATTAAATTGTATTTACTAACAAGTTTTCTATTTAGCTGTATGTTTTAGTCTTGATCCAGTTTTGTACTTTAGCTTTATCTTTACAGGTTTTATTTTATAGTTAAGAAACTATGTCAACCATGCTTCGACAGTAATCATTCCTCTGCATCAAATACCTGTACCATTACTTTTATGGGTACTTGAAAGTTACCTGACTGATTCAGTCTCCACAAAGGTGTGTTGGCGTCCACCCGTCATTAGCTTGGGGAAAGCAGCCAGCAACCCCTCTATCCGTGCCTTCGTCATTTCCACAAACTGTCGAGAAACGAGGGCTGAAACATGAACACGTATCACATCAGATTCACCACTTAAAACTCAAATAGAACCTACAAAACAAAAAGGAAATGGATTATCTTTACCTTTCCCCGATTTTGTGCACACCGTAGCTGCTATAAGCACCTGAAATAAACAAAATATGATGAAATTCAACTATAAACATACGCCGGAACTAGCTCACAAGTTTTTTACTTTTACTTGAAAGTTTCGTAAGATGTAACTGTCATATATCACTTCTAAATTGAATGCTGTTACAGGAAACTAATTTACCATTTTGTTATTGTTTAAAACAGAACAATATGCATTAAAATGAGAAAATCCTCCTGTAAAACTGTTTGACAGTCGCCAGATGACGTGTAGAAATATTTTTTAATTTTTCGTTGGAGTTTAGGTTGCCATACTTATAATAAATCTAACAAGTATTCCTTCCATATGAGGTATTTTTATACTGGTCAATAACAGTTCCAAAAAATACTTAATCGAAAAACCGGTAAACAAACAGAGTTGAGAAATGACATCTGCAGATATCAATTCAATTTATTTTATCTGTGGAACCCTGGCAGGTCAAATTTGTCAGAATAGCAGGCACATTGAAACAGCTTAAATTTTTTGTATTTTAGTAGTTTTATTATTCCATTTGCATTATTTAGCAATCATCTGCGTTGTCAGTGCTGCTTCGACAATGGAGCTACTTATTTGAAGGAGTTGCTATATTCTATGGAATACGCCTGCATACAAAAGAGGCCAACCAACAGTTGTAAGTTTTTACTTCTCTCTAGCATATTTTTGATTTGTATTAGTTTTAGAGCTCGCTCTGTAGGTCGCTTATATCCCACGTGCCTTGTAAATGAGGCTTGGACTATTATCTTAAGTAATGGTAGAGTTGTATTAGCATACAATGATTTTTCCTGTCCTCCTATTTATATTTAATAGCGTTTTGAACTGCAAATAGGATTAGTCTAACTTAACGACGCACAACGCATTACAAAAGGCAGTTTATTGTTTTTCTGTACAGTGCCTAATGTTCACACTTCAGAAGATGTTATGACTGTGATATTTATATTATTTTTAATTATTTGAGTGCCATGGATCGTGTTTGATCAACGAGAACGATACGGAGGTACCTGCTTTATGTTTCATTAAAATCTCATTGCAAAAGTAGGTTACTTTTGGCAATTTTTTAAATGAGAAAGAAACTACCCACATTTTTTAAAGAAAGTTTTTTTAATCATTAATCCTACCTGTAGGCAATTAGTCATCACAGTTGAGATGCATAGAAATGAAGAGAGACGGTTGCAACCGTAACGGCTCAGAGCGGGACAGGTCCAGGGACAAGGACAGTGACCCCCTGATTGTCTCGTCCACTGTCTCAGAGGAGCCCAAGCTAGTAAGAACCAATTTGGTGGCTAAATTACTGAATTGTATAGCTTCATTGTCAAGTATGTTAGCAAGCCTCACTCGGTACCAATGTCCTAAAAGTTTTATCATGCAATTTATTTTCTAGATTTTCTGTTTTATTTCTATTAAACACATTAATAATAAATAGATGCATAAAGAAACAGGTCAGAACTATACATGTACATGGGTTGATCAATTTATTCTGCTACTATGACAGCTGCTGCTATGCCTGCAATGGGTATAATAACAACACACATTTAACTCGAGTTCATATTTACCAAAACTTTTTATTATGGCCAATCACTTAAAACTTGGCATTCATATTATATTTGTTTTTTTTTCAACACAACAATATTATGTTAATTAATCAAGATTTCAAAAACTTCTAGTGACATAAACCTATGCTTATTGCTACTACTTGAATAAGTAAGCAATTTAATATTTGGAAAATGTGAAGAAATTTTTCTATCCACTAATCTCATCACTTGTTCCCAGTCTTACAAAAAATATAACAATAAAATTTTCCTTGGTTCTCGCCTTCATTATATTGTCATACATAATGTGTCCTAATAATTTTACTCAATAACGAAAACTTGATGAGCCCATATTACACTCCCATGTATGTATGGTTGCTAAAACCCTGATATTGGAATTGTTTAATTTGTTAATTTAGCCAACAACATGTAGATAGACTCGCTTGTAGGCCTAGCACTTCATTCAATTCATTTTCATTCCGATAACTATTTGAGTATTATATAGCTAACTTATGAACACTAAACAGTGCATAGATAAGCATACAATTTGTACCCAGCAAAGCAACAGCTTCAATATATCTTATGCTATTTTGCTACATAGTTGTGAAGCAAGACTTGTATTGGCACTGGCTTCTGCTAAAGACATGTATTCACAAAGAAACATTATCTTTTTGAAACTGTTTTTATAAACAATGTTTCAGAAACAGAATATTTCTTAGTGAATTCATGGCAATAATGTAAATATTAGATAAATGTGTGTCAAAACTTAATATTTAATTGTTGCACTTCTGAAGAAAGATGTGTTGCACAAAATAATTTTAATGCACAAGGGAAAATATGTCAACTGAATCATGGTTTCTATCACATATTAACTATTAATCTGTACTAATAAATGAAAAATGTTTCTAAAAATCTCTCCACCCTTGACTTACAACATACAAAATTGCCATTGAAAGTTTAACCAACTGATAGTAATTGTACACAGACCTGTCTGTTTGATGAGCTCTTCAGGTATGGGCGCGTCTTATCTATATATCTCTATGAATCATGTTAATTGTTCAATTGAATCAATTTTACTTTGATAGCTAGGAACCAAATGCCACTTAAAAGTGACATCGCAATTGAGTAGCCCTTTTGTCAACTAATTATTGTTTATTAAAACGTAAGATTCCTGATCGTGAATTTTAATTGACTTTTGGACAATAAAAGTACAACAATTAGACAAAATACACAATTTGTTAAAACTTCCAAGCCTTAGTTAAGATTTTAAAAACGGATAATATTTTTTTAATTTATTGTTGTGATATTTTGGCGGTTTACGGTCCATATAGACACACTATGTTATAAATTATAACATGAGGCATCTACCCTATTCATGAATTCGTCCGTTCGCGATTGGCAGTGTCACAATTGTCGCGCGGCCGAATTGTTACCTTAAATATAAAGCTATTGAAATTTGAAAGTCATATTAATGGTTTCCGGATAGTTGAATGAAAAGCCAACCAGGGTTTTCCCGGTTGTATCCTAGAGGAGCCAGGGCTTTGGCTCCTAATGCCAATATTTGGCGTAGGCACTAGTTTTACAAATTTAAAAAAGTGACACTATTTTTTAGGGTTCCGTAGATATTGCTGTATTGTGTTTAGGTCCGTCTGTCGTCTGTCACACGTATTGTTCCGAATATTTTTTGAAAATTGAACTACAAAATTTGGTGATAATGTTTATTATTATTATTTCGTATATTTTACCAACAAATATCAATGTTGATAAATCACATTTGTTTTCTAGTTGTACGGAAACCTAGGTACGCAAATCCGATTCGCACGTGGCCGGTTTTTTTATTTTTCAAGAAAAATAAAATTACATATTAAACATTCCATAAAACTCTCCAAACTGTGACGTTTGATGGCAAGATACGCTTATTTTCCTGGCTTATAACTGAACCTACCTATGTACCCTTGCCTGTTCATGCATTTAAAAAATATTTCAACTAAGTGTTATCTTCAATAAAATACCTGGTGATATTTAACTTATTTATTCCACAAACTGCACTTTACAAGAACCAGTAGCACAATTATACCAATCATTTTTCCGCCTACATAAAGTAACGGAAATCAATACAAATACTTTCAAAAATTAAATATAATTGGCTAACAAAGCAAAAATAACTTGAAGCTCTTTATGTTCACTGGTATCATCTACCGTACGTGTATTATATATGTAACAATCAATGCGTCAAATTTTAATAATAGTACAAGTCAAAGTAGAGTTCTAAATATTAACAGATAGTCACTTGTCATTCTCATAATCTCTCTATCTCCCGCAAACAACATCGCATACAAGTCATTAACTTACTGATAAAAATGCCTTTACTAGATTACTGGGGATTAAAACGGACTGATAACTAGAACCAAATATGCATGGTCTACGTGGATTTCTTTATATTATTAACTTTACTACAGGGTCATTGCGCCTGTTAAGCGAGCAGTTTCAGTTAGCGACCACCTGAAGTTACATAGTTCATTTAATTATTAATCTGTAATAATATTATAAAGCTGAAGAGTTTGTTTGAACGCGCTTCTGGTCAGGAACTACAGGTGCGAATTGAAAAATTCTTTTTGTGTTGGATAGTCCATTTATCGAGGAAGGCTATAGGCTATATAACATCACGCTGCGATCACGCGAATGATGGGGCGATGACGCGGATAATGAATATTTCTCCATTATCAATTAAATGAACCCTGTCATTTACTTGATAATAAATAGTATTTCTACGTGGAGAATTCATTAATTCGTCTTAGTGTTAGCAAACTGGCACATTAATTTAGGTGGTCGCTAACCGGCGCAATGGTAGGCATATTGCGCCGATTAGCGACCACCGTTTTTTGTTTGTGTGGTTAGCGACCACACTAACAAAAAATCCTCGTCCTAAGTAGTTGTTTAATTTTAATATCGTTTCATTGTTTATCAATATTTTATTGAATTTGCTACTGATTGGTGATTATCGATCGTGATTCATATCTAGACACGTGGCAGCTTGTCCAGCCAAGTTCACCCCAGGAACTGGCGGATAGCAGCCGTGTGTTATATTACACGAACCGTTTGGAGCCACTTTTAACCCCCCAATAACTCAAAATGTATCTAACATAAAAATATGAAATTTGGAACATGTATTAAGATCCTTTAGAACAACTAGAACCCCAAATTTCATAAATATAGGTTTAATAATTATTGAGATATTAAATTCCAAAAAACGGCATTTTTACCACTGACTGCCTGCCTGACTGACTGACTAGTAATCAAAAACCTAACCCACTTCCAGGTGACCTAGAAAGCTGAAATTTGGCATGCAGCTTGGTAATTGTTTGTGTACACCAGAAAAAATCTGAAAACAGTGATTTTTAAATTATTTTCATTATTATTATTATTTATTCTAGTTACCTCAGAACTTCGTCATTTATTAACCGATTTGGAAAATTCTTTTTTTGTTTGAAACGGTATACTTCAGGGGTAGTCCCATAGTTATCAGGTAAGAATCTGATCATGGAGAAATCAAGGGAACTCTTCAAATATTTGAGGTGCACCTATAGCGATTTGGGTATTTTGTATAGTAACTCGTGCATTCGCTCTTAAAAAGCACCATTAGGCGAAGATTGACAAAAACTAATGATATCCCATCAAAAACATAAATGTGAAAATGGGAGCCAAGTTCAATATTAAGAATATGCGATCCTTGGTTGTCTTCTTCACCGACAAAAGAATTGAGATCTAAATGGGTGCCAAGTTCCGTAGATTCTCTGAAATGGTACCAAGTCCGGCAATACATTGTTTACAGTAAAACGAATTTACTGCGGCTTAATGCATTTTGAGCATTAACTTGGCAGTTTTCTTAAATATCCAACAGCTTTTATGATATTATAATATACTGCATAGAATCTACGGAACTTGGCACCCATTTTTGATTTCAATTCTTTTGTCGGTGAAGAAGACAATCAAGCATCGCATATTCTTAATATTGAACTTGGCTCCCATTTTCACATTTATGTTTTTTATGGGATCATAGTAATCACTATTGGCATGGCGATGTGTTATGAAAAATATAAATACTTAAACAAAGTTATTTGCCATTCGTTATCAATATGTTGCGTATCTTATTTCTAAAATACGAGTAAGCATCCTATCAGTTTACCAACTCATGTAGTGGTCATAAACTGACACACTTATTTATGTGGACGCTAATCGGCGCAATGACCCTATGTGTATAACTTAATTTAAGCATGTAGTATACCTATCTATCACACAACACTATAGGTAATTTTATCGGGATCCTGTCACTTGAACTTTTGCCCTAATGATTCATTAGACCTAATGTTTCACTAGACCTAATGCATTTTTCTTCAGAACAGTGAACTTTTCGGGTTTCCATTGAATGTCATCAAATAAAAGTCAGTAGGTTAGGTTAAGTTTATTTTGCAATAATCCATAATCCTATAAAGTTTACTATTTAAGAAAAAAAATGCATTAGGTCAAATAAAACATTAGGTATAAAGCTAAAGTAGTTAGGTGTAACAAGGGAGAACTGTTCTGTTATATTCACCTTTCTTCTGTTCTAACACATTAGACATTACGAATTATTTCTAATACACATAACACAACCCTTATTGAGCTTATTATGGGACTAGTTCGATTTGTGTAAAAAATTGTCCAATAGTATTTATTTATTTCAACGAAGTACAGGAATGTATTACGGAAACTTCCTACTTAGTACAAGTATTCACGGCCTCATGAAATTAACTGTAATAAGTGGAGATCACCATACAATGGTAGTCTCAGTTTTAAAGTAGTATGTGTAGTGTTACCGTGTTGTGAGGATGTGAGCGATGGTGTTCTGTGCGGGTTGAATGGGTTAAGATGAAAAAGAAGATTTATATTACAGTGAAACCTAAGAAGGTTAGAACGGTGCGTTTTGTGTTAATGAGTTTTTTTTTTGTTTTTATGATTTCAGTTATATTACAAGTCGTAAACTTTATTTGTTTCATTCAATTTTGGATCGATTGAAATCCAACTCAGTTTTCTAAGTAACATTATTCAATTTTTGTATGGTGAGCGGCACTGGGTTTCCACCTAATCGGCAATAAGTATGTATATATAAATATAATTTTAACCGCGAAAAGCTTTATAAATAAAACGGAGTTGACTTCAATTTACTTTATTAAGTTGGAGTTCATAATTAAATTATTTCAGAGGCGATATTAAAATCAGTTATCAGTTACCTCATATCGATGGTCAATATCAGAAATAAGTTAACATTTTTTTTTTCGCTTTTTATCAGAATGAAAGTGACGAAGTGTTAACTTATATTTGACGTTGACTTTACCATTTGTACCAGTCACCACGGCAAACGACATATTATTTATGTCACGAAAAGATTGTATGTGCGTCAATTTGCCATGAAATACAAATAAATAAGCAAGTTACAAAACATGCACTCGTGGAAATTCAATTAGTATCTTGTAACAAGCGGGCTATAAACGTATCTAGGTTTAAGTTACTTTTGACAGCCAAATATTCGCTCCGTCAGGAATACTATAGATAAATACGAAAGTACCGAGTGACTGAGCCTTGCTCAGTATCATCGTAAATAAATATCTGTCAGTCCATATACGTCTTTTAAGGCCGATTTACATTGACAAAATCTACATGCCCTTTAAATTACATTACGAGGCTGCGGACTACCCGAGGCAAGCCGAGTACAATCAAACCCTGCCAATCCTGCCATGTAATGAAAATTGCATACCCGTTTTTGTAATTGAAAAATACTATATACTAACTGTAGATCTCAAAAAAAAATAAAAATTTAAAATTTCCGAAAACTGACTCGACTAAAAAATCTATATAATTATCGAACCTACTCACAAAATATCACGAGAATCGGTTGAGAAATGCGCCCTGCAGAGGAGAACATCCAGACATACGAAAGAATTTTTGTCGAAAGCTGAAACAGAGACGCTTCGCTCGGTCGATCAATAAATTGGCATTGGGTTTTTTCATAATGCCAGTTGTTTTAGAGAGGATCAAATGTTTGTATGAGATCAACTATAAATAGTGGATTTGTGACCTGGCCAAAAAATTTTTTGCTTTTAAGTTTCTAAATTTCACTAAAAGTGACTCGGCAAAAAAAAAACTAGTATATAGGTAGCTAGACGGGACGGGTTCGAATCCCGGCCAGGGCATTATTTGTGCATTTGGCACGGATATTTGTTCCTGGGTCTTGGATGTTTTCTATGTATTTATCAATATACATTACCGTCAGAAAGTTTAAGACCAAACACAAAATATCGTCGGCTGACAACCAAAAGTCACTAAGTAACAAATACCTACTTAAAGTAAAACTCGTATCTCAATATCGATGTAGTACTGAGATACGAGGTTTTGAGGAGCAGTGACAGATATTTTAGTGACTTGCTTGTCACCCGACGATATGCAAATAATCAACATTGATTGATTATTCATTCAACGTTGATTAATCTATCCGTAATACTCTCGACCAGTTTGCAAAAGTCCAATCCTTGTGAGAAATAGCCCATTTCAATATTTTCGCCTTATTTGGTTTGCGTAATAATTTATTAAAATGAAACTAAAAATTGTTTGGTCCTAAACTTTTTGACGGTAGTGTAAGTATGTATATCGTCGTCTAATACCCATAGTACAAGCTTTGCTTAGTTTCGGACTAGGTCGATTTGTGTAAGATTGTCCCCCAATATTTATTTTTATTTATTTACATAATATACAAACGCCAACATAGACTGACCCTTATTACAATGATAATAGAGTGCACGAATGATCAGTAACAGTAACTGTGTTGGCGATATCGTACTAAGCGGCTACCGTGTATCGATTTCCCATGCCATAATGATACGTTTCATATTTTTTTCATCGCCATCAAGTCTTTGTCTTCTATAATTGTTGTATCAAGGACTCACGCTACTTGTTAACTTGAGAAATTTCCAATGTCGTATTTACCTTGAAACTAAGCATGGCCTTTAAGACAAGTTCAACCTCCATTTGAGTCGATTTTAGTCTTTATGTTATGTTGGGAAGGATGAAAATAGATTAAACTGCTTGAATGTTAATGTATGGAATTATTTATGTGATTAGTTTGAAGTTTTAACAGATAAATTGAATTATTACTGTCACGAAATAGCAAATGCACCAATCTCATATATAAGGACTAAAATGTAAACATTATAATAACATAATGTTTTTTTTATATATGAAACAAACGGTCACACAATAGATATTGTTGCAGTTTCTTCACTTAATTCTAGAGCTATAGTTTTATTATCTAAGCGATGTAGCACGATAAAAACAGAGTTACATTTTTTATTCAGCCTATGATGGTATGTACAGTTAAATATGTCTGTTTTTTTTACTGAGTCATTATCGTTATAGAATGCACATGCACGCTTAATAAACATATTTTTGGAATAGTTCTACTTCGTTGGATGGAGAATAAACGTTTATATCTGAGAAGACATCGGCGCTTTTTTACCAGGGACTCTTATACAGATCTCTTTTAACAAGCTAGGGGCATCAATATGGCTATTTATTATTTTATATAAATAGGCAGCAGCATCGTGCGGTGGAGATACTGCGATCGCCAACCCGCATGCCAAGCGTGGCGATTATGGCGTATACCCCCCATGAATTTGGGGGAGGCCTGTGTCCAGCAGTGGACGTCCTTTGGCTGATATGGTGGTGGTGGATATAATAAATAGCTATTTAAAACCTTTCTAATGCTTAAACACACAATTTACTATAACACTGTCCAACAGCTGCCCCGGCGACTTCGTACGGCCCCAGACTGGAAAAATGATTTGGTTTTTCTTACATTTTACCGATATATGAATAGTTTTCTGAGATTAGAAGACAAATCCAATAATTGTAAGATCATGAAAATCGGCCCAGTCGTTCTTGAGTTATAAATGGTGTAACTGGTGATATGTACGTACTTCCTGTTACAAACATTTTCTCATTGTGAACAAAAGACTAAAGCCCAGGTTGGTACTTCAGTAAATAGCTATTATTGACCATTAATGACATAATGACTTACGCGTCATGACGAGATTACACTATTTAGTAAAAGCAAGAGACACGTGTTCCTGTCTTCATAGACAATTCTATTTAGCTACTCGTATCAAAATTATCATCCACAAACTGTTACCCTTGACTGCATCTGCGTAGAAATCGTTGTCGCTATTAATTAAAGGTCATCCATACAAACTTCCACCCCCTTTTCACCCCATTGAGGAATGATGAATACTATCCTTTAAGGGGTCTCTACGTGAAAAGGTAACAGACACAGACAGAGTTACTTTTTTATATCTCATATATAATATAACTTGGTATAGATGTGCTTGGCAGATACCTACTATAATTACATTTGTCATTAGAGACTTTCTTTGTACCTACTTATTTAATTTCTGTATGATCCGTAAGCGTAATGTGATTATATATAGGTATTCCTAATAATTTCTGGCTGTGCATAGAGGAGGAGATTTGGTGCCGACCTGCCGACACTATAATGTATGGTAGCGAAAGTTGGGTGTGGCAGAAAAAACATCAAAGTTGAGTAAATGTAGTGGAAATGAGAGCGTTGAGAAGTATGTCTGGCGTCACTTTGAGAAATAGAGTGAGAAACAGCGCCTTAAGATTGAGGTGTGGAGTGAATGAAGATATAGTGACGAAAATTGAGAAAGATTTGGACATGTAGAGAGGATGGATGAAAGAAGATTTGACAAAACGAGTGTATGGATGGAAAATTTGGAAGGGGAAGACTTGGGCAATCGTACTTCGACCAAATCGGAGACGATCTACAGAAAGGCCTGGTCAAGAGTACTCTAAATCGGCGCGCACGCATGAAGAATGTTGTATGTCAGGGTCATAGAAATAGAAATCCGTGAACTCTGCCTACCCCTCTGGGAAACAGGCGTGGTTATGTCTATGTATGTATGTATATTCATAATATGGTACTCTCAGCATTCACTTTCCTAACTCGACTCTGCAACTGTAGTAGCTCGATCTAATTGGCCATATTTGACCCGTGAGTCACTATTTATCTTAATAGACTGGCTGCCAGTGCGGATTAAATCATACAAACACTGAAATATGCGATCGTCTAACATTACTGGAAGTTGCGTTCAATTGAATTTAAGCTTTCATGAGACATGTTTAATATTAAAAAAGAACATATACGGTTATTAATAAGTGAGTTTGATTTTATATTATTTATTTTAATATTGAAGTTGGGTTGCGTTGTAAAATTTTGTATTTTGTTATGATTACATAAAAGCATAAGTGAAACTTTAGGATATCATCCCTGACGCAAAAAGAAAACAACTAAATATTACTTTGGCTGCATTTTTGCAACCAACAATACTCTGTGCTCTTTACGTACATTTACACTTCCGACTCAAAACATTCATTTGTGGCCTAATTAACTATTTAAATTCACCATTACTTTTTTGCAGAAACGAAGGCCGTATTACTTTACAAGCTAAAGGGGAAACTAGACCTTATTGTGATTTGTGATTAGGTACTAATCACCTAATCTGATAGGCATCTATATAAGAACTATATACAGATGTAATGAATAATGCTTTCCCATCGGCTAAACTTGAAATTGTAAAACTGTACAACACGTAGTCTCAGTGTTTCTGGTTTTGATGCCATTTTAGACAAATATAAAAGTATGAAAAAAAACAAATGAAGTCTACGATTCTCAAAAGAGGTAGCAACAACTTCTTGAACAACTTTTTTTTTCTGGGTTGACCGTATTAATTTTATTGTTGCTCAAATGTATTCTCATTTTTTTGTTATCACCCGTTATCAGGAAAAATTACTAAGTATAAAAATGTCTAAATACGATTGGATATTGAAAAATGACTAAGTGTTATAGAGTCGAGGAATAAAAATGTCGAAATAGAATTTAGTCGAAGTATTGAAATGACTAATTTCACTCAGCGGGCGTATGTTGGTTGCTATTTTGTCACTTATCGTCGTGGATAAGGCGTTCGTCATGTTCTGACAAGTATGCGAGTGCGAGAGTGACGGGTGTCTTATCCACGACGATAAGTGATAAAATACCTAACTAGACCTGGGGCCGTTGTAGATCACTTATAGTAGGACTTTTTTTAGAATAACAAATCTGGATATTTTTACTTTCGGACCATTGTCAGTTCGTCTTTTCTGCTTCTCGACATTTTTATACCCTGTCATTTTTTAATATCGACTTTTTTTATTTCTTGACAACAAAATTCATTTCGACATTTTTATACTTCGTCATTTTTCCTTACAGACAATAGTTATATAATGGCATCTGTAAGTGTAGTGTACTTGTTGTCTACTGTGGTATTATGAATTTTACAGTACATATGGTGCTACATTACCGCACGAGTGCGGTAATCAGCAGATTACGTGCGTATGTCGAAACTTTAAAGAGCCATATGTACTGTAATACGTTGTACGATACACGTGCGAACAGGTAATTCGCAACTCGTGTCGATTTAAAACACTCCCTTCGGTCGTGTTTTAATTTATCACCACTCGTTGCGAATTTCCTGTTCTCTGCACTTGTATCGTAATGTACTATAATAGCATACCTATTAAATTCATTCACACTGTGCTTGACCCAAAAGCAGTTATTCTTCCATATTAGAGCTATTAAGTTAAACTGCTTTGGAACAATAACTCGATATTTCCGTAACTTTGCTATTACAATGGTCATTGTTGTTATGGGCAATGAACTCTTCTGTATGGCGATATACATATAGACAAATACCAAACATGTTTTACAACATTTATTATAATATGAGTAATATTAGGTACAGTCGTGGAATGAAAAGGTTTGGCTGTTTTGCACCCGAAAGCATTGAAATGAAGTCTAAAACTCGCAACATTTTCATTCCTCGACTATTATAGTTAAATTTATTTATTTGTAAGTACGAATTTGAACGGGACTATCGTTATTTCGCAATCATCATAGTTCAGCCCGACTGGGCAAGCGTGTTATCTGTTCATTGCACGGTCGAGGCGCGCAACGCACTGAAATTAATTCGGATCCCACGCAATGTATTCTATATATTCTATGTATTTATTCATATTTTATTAGTCACTTTATTACATAATAAGTAGAATATGTAATTTAACTACCACATAAGACTTTGGTGTTAATACTGTAAACTTATGTGTGAAATAAAGCAAATTGAATTGAATTGAATGTATGTATTTACCACTATACTTGACTGGTCGGTTTCACTGGTTGGCACATGGGGGATGCATCTCTGGAACTCCCTCCAGAAATTGACGTTGATGTTTGGTGAGCGCGTTCGGAAACACATAATATTTTTGGTTTTTATCAAATCGATTATTATCAGACTATAAAATCGCGATAATTATCAAGATAACTAACATTAATAATTATCCTTTCGAGTCCTGGTCATTTGTGCCGGCAATGTGTGCGTAAAACTGATTTAAAATGGAGCGAAGGTCTTAAGAGATGATATACTCTTTAGCTAATATATTTACTGTGCCCCAGTGAACGTGTGCAAAAGTTCTAGAACATTCCACTAACTAAATTCCTTTTCAGTTGTGCGGACTGTGCCCCATGTTCCCGTCCTGCATGTCGCTCCTCTCGCGGCGCGGGGAGCAGCAATCCCCGCGCCCAGGGCAAACGGCAGTCGTCCTCAATGTCTACGATATGTATTGGACCAATTGGTGAGTTGTTAACCCAGCTGGTCACCGCTCGGGCCTGTTGGGGTCCGGGGAAGGTCGCTTTCAGCGAGATCGGGCGCCGTCCGTAACTA
This sequence comes from Notocelia uddmanniana, assembly GCA_905163555.1. NCBI lineage: Eukaryota > Metazoa > Arthropoda > Insecta > Lepidoptera > Tortricidae > Notocelia > Notocelia uddmanniana. The sequence continues at coordinate 9,970,282 of LR991074.1, read as the reverse complement.
CGGACGTGTAGTTTGGTCGAGCTAAGCTCGTCAGGTCCGGTGGTGGGATCATCCGCTTCGTCCGTCGGCGAGGCCAAGCCCTGCCGGGTGAGCCCCCGTTAGGGGAGGCCCAGCGAGCGACACTCGAGCCGACGGCACTGCAGGTACTTCCGTTCTTGTATCCGTGGGTTAGCCGTCCTAATGTTCAGGTCGGCTAGTCATGTCCCGTTTCCCGACATGCAGATGTCGCTCCTCTCGCGGCACGGGGAGCAGCAATCCCCGCGCCCGGGGCAAACGACAGTCGTCCTCAATGTCTACGACATGTATTGGACCAATTGGTGAGTTCTTAATGCCACTGTATACTATTGTTACGCCTGCCACACACTCGTCAAGTGGCATGGGAATTAGCGAGGAAAGAAGGCAGAGACGTAGTGTGGCAACGTTACTCGTCATGCCCACCACTCCCAGTTTTTATGACTGTCCAAGTAACTTTATTGTCCAAGCAAGAAGATTCAAAACCTAATGGCAAAAAAAACCGACTTCAAAGTTGCAATGCAGCAACGAACGTAAGTGCATTGCAATTTGATTACAGATTCTACCATAGATTGCACCCTTACTGAAAGCCGTTAAGGAGTTCCATTGATCATCAGATTCGACTACGACAATTACTTGACCATAACGAAGTTACGGTAGGTGACTCCAATATCCGGATGGCTTATAAAAGATTCAGCCGAGTATCGTTAATTTGCTCCTAAGAATTGAAGAGTTCCGTTATTTTGTCATGGATCCCATAATCAGAACCTAACCAAACTCATCAAACTACCCTTGAAGTATATCCTTTCCAATAAAAAAAGAATCATCGAAATCGTTTGGCGTGATATTGAGTTATTCGTCCATTTGTACATACTTAGTGCAAATTTAAGACTAATGTGGTTTTCTCATGGATGTCATTGTCAGAACTGGACCAAATTGAAATGGAACCACACGAGAAGAGAAGCACTAGCTTTCAAATAAAAAAAGAATCATTAAAATCGGTTCACCCAGTCGAAAGTTCTGTGGTAACAAAAAAAGCAGTCGTATTAAAAGCTCCTCCTTTTTTGAAGTCGGACAGTTTAAATAATTTGAACAATACTCGTATGTCGCATTGCGACACTTTGTCACTAAGTTCCGTACAGGGACGCCCGGCCGGAAACAGGCGGGCTGTCGATCACTCTTTGGGATCATTCAGCCCAATTCCCCGGAGTTGGAGCTTTGGGTTACTGTCCCGGCGACGCTCCCACAGCATCTTCCATTCTTCTCGTTTTCCTGCAGAACAGAAGGACATCCTTAAAGTTGACATCCCTCAATTCGCTCTCCGCTAGTGTATCTCTGCCGAATATATCAAACCGCATTGCTGCGTACATGATACACTCCGCTAGTATATGCTGGCTAGTTTCTTCCTCCCCACAATGTGGGCAGGAAGCATCATTGCTTATACCTATTATATTTAAGTGTCTATTCAGAGTATTGTGCCCGGTGATGATTCCGGTCAGCAATCTCAGATTACTCTTACCCAGTTTCAGCAGATACCTGGTTCTTCTGTGGTCGATACCTCTTAACATCATCTTTGCCTGCCTACATCCAGTTGCCACACTCCATTCACTCTCCGCCTCTTTACATGGGTACATAGTTTACTTATGTGCGTGAGCATATGCTTAAATATTGTGCATCTTTTATTTTTGGTCTGAATATCTACTGTCCTCTTTTAGGCTAATTTCAGTCTGTTACAAAGTGTCCTTCTTTAACGGAGTATAAACCCTCAGGTACACGGCGGGCGCGGGTGTGGGCGTGTTTCACAGCGGCGTACAGGTGCACGGGTCGGAGTGGGCGTACGGCGGCCACCCCTACGCGTTCACTGGCGTTTTCGAAATCTCGCCGCGAGACGAACGGGAGCTGGGCGAGCAGTTTCGCTTCCGGTGAGAATCAAGTAATCGTGACAAGCTCCTTTTTGATTTCGAGCGCCCGAGGGTCAATAGCTATGCTCGGAACTTCTGTTAGGCTGCGTTTCCACCAGACATGTGCGAGGATGCGTAGCGAGGGCTGTGTTTGTTAAGAACCAATAGGAACACTTCGTTGACCTTTCCTCGCTTAGCGCAGCGCGCATGAAGTGATTCTATTGGTTCTTAAAAATATATCCCTCGCTACGCATCCTCGCACATGTCTGGTGGAAACGCAGCCTTAGGGATCGTATTCGGAACGAAGTTATGGGAGCGTTCAAGTATTACGTAACGCAATTTTTGGAGATTTTTGACCCCCCACCCCTCCCTTGTAACGTGCCGTAACGTTTTTCGGTACCCCCCCTCCCCCCTAGTAAAACGTTACGTAACCACCAAGTGACCATTTTTACCTAGAGTAGTCATTCCATTTGAAATTTTGAAAAAAATAATGTTTAATAAAATGCGTGAGAGAATCTCTCTAGGCAACCTTTCTGAAGGGTTAAAAAAAAACAATGTTACGTAACGCCTAGTTCAAAATACCCCCTCCCGCCTCTGTAACGCATCGTAACGTTTTACAAGACTCCCCCCTCCCCCCAAATTCGTTACGTAATACTTGAACGCTCCCTATACAGAGAATCAAGGTCACCGACATAACTCGGCGAATTAGGGAGGAAGTGGCTGTGGGCAGGTCACTTATGTCACAGAACCGATAGCCGTTGGGGCAGACTGGTTCTTGATTGGAGACCGCGTGTTGGCAAACGTAGTATAGGACGCCCTGTACTATACTGTTTTTCACGTAAGAAGAGTCCGGTGACAGCTGTCAACCCAGTACAATTTATGTCATTATACGTCAAAAATGACATAATTTGTACTGGGTTGACAGCTGTCACCGGACTCTTCTTACGTGAAAAACAGTATAGGTGGGGCGATGACATTCGTAAGGCAGGGATTTGAAGAAAAGAGCTGAAGACCGAGCTCAATGGCGTGCCATAGGAGCGGCCTATGTCCAGCAGTGGACTGACAGGTTGATTATGATGATGATAGTCGAAAATCGCCCCTCTGGTTCTGCTTCCGAGAAGTCATCATCATCAGCCGAAGCACGTCCACAGCTGGACATAGGGCTCCCCCGAAAAACGCCAATACGAACGGAAATGTGCTGCTCAAACTTAGTCGTTTACCCTGTCTTCACTCAACCATGTGGTTCGTGGACGGTTTCTATAAGAAAGCTGCTTTCAACACAGCCCGTAACACGGGAATACATAGCGTATAACACAGCAGAATATAGTCCGAAACAGGGAGCGACGTACGAAGGTCGCAAAACAGAGACGTGTCCTGTTATCTTTTGGTTACCGGAACAGTATAACAACAAGAAATTGTTGAAGTTGGCCCTTTTACAGACATTTATAAAGACACCTCTAATTGATTCTATTTATTTTCAGGCAAAGCGTAAACATAGGATATACAAATTTCAGCGAAGAAGAAGTGAGACGACTAGTGGCGGAGTTAGGCAAACAATTTCGAGGTGACAGGTACGTTTCAAGCAGAGCCCTAACCCAATAATATTTACAAATGTGCAAGTCAATCAACATTGTTGATATTCAAACAGCGAATGAAAAAAACATAGAAGCACAACTGGCGTCGCAAAATGACACCATCAAAGCTGTGTCCACTAAGGCGGGGCGTCAAAGTTGTGTCCAACGGATGTCTAGTTTGAACATGGCGGCGCAACGTAACAGTTGTATTAACTTACATCTCAAAAATAAATAATATGCTTTTTTGTGCAGTCAAGTGGTGCTTTAATCACTCTAGAAAACATTAAAAAAAAAGATGGTATCACTTTTCATATGTAAGTAAAGCCGTAAACATATTTGTTTATTTTTTTTAGTCGGAACTGATTTTGTATTGGGATGGTGTTATGCAACTTTACATCATCAAAATTTTAATAGGTGAATGAAAAGGTACAGTCGAGTTTTTTAATTTGTGACCCATTGCGTAACATTTTGCTCTGAATGTCTATACCGTTTGACAGGAGTGTCAACCTTAAGGAGGGTCTAAATCAGGGGTTCCCAAAGTGGTCCAGGTGGACCCCCAGGGGTCCACGAACGATGTGACAGGGGTCTACGCTGGAGTGGCAAAAAAATAGGGGTTCACAGTTTGTACGTGGGGGTCCACGAAAATTTATCTGGTTTCGATGGTAAATAACGAAACAGATAATGATTTTTGTATTATTTTTATAGCCTGGACGACTGATAAATATATAATAAAAATATTGCGTTCCTCCGTGATAAATATTTCGGTGAATCAAACTACCTATACTATAATACTATATTATTAAAATTACAACTTTCGGCTCCAAAACTTGTCGACTGCAAGTCTGCAACATATCGCGAACGAGCTGTTGGACAAACGAACAAGTCTAGGCTTGCAAAGCACCGTCGCGTCGCTATCGCCGGCGCCGACCAAAACGCTTGTTCGGACGTGCAAAGGGACGAAATACCTATGACTTACGGTAATGTGCTGTGCTTGTATGCACTTGTTTGATTCTTCACCAATAAATACGAATGCTAAGAACAAACGTTACTCATTTGTTTCCGGATTTCGACTACAAAAGTAAAGTGAATTGCTGTTCCTGGTTGCCAGAATCGTGTCGGAAAAGTAAGGTATCTCTTTTTGTAGTTAATATATTTGTCTTCTTTGTGTATGATAGACATGTATGAAATATGAAATAATGAACATTACGATTATTACCTACCTACTTCCATAAAACAACAGACAGCCGAAAAAAGTTTATTAATATTCTTTTTTTGATTCATAGCGAAAAATTATAAATTCTGTTCTATAAAATAGCCATATCCTGTTAAGTAAGACTAAGAAGAAGTTAAGTAAGAATGTTAAGATCACAAAAACTTCTTTATACTTACAGGTAGCTAATTTGAAACATGGCGGAGCCAAAGAAGAAAATTAAGTGTCGACAGTACAGTGTGGAATATTTAAAATTTGGCTTTCTTCCATCAAACGCGGACAAGCGATTGCCCATGTGCCTTTTATGCAATAAAGTTTTGAGCAATGACTCTATGAAACCATCGAAGCTCGAAGATCATCTAAAAAGGTGCCACCCTGATAAAACAGGTAAAGATTTGAAATATTTTCAATCATTGAAAGAAAAATATGAAAAGAGACCCACCCTGCAAGGTATGTTCGCTTCAACATCTGAAAGTAACGATGATGGCTTGCGGGCATCTTACAACATCTCATTACTCATAGCGAAATCTGGAAAACCCCACACCATTGGTGAACAGTTAATTTTACCCGCTGTTGAAGAAGTTTTAAAAACTGTTCTGCACAAACCTCCATTTGACATACTCAAAAAAATTCCTTTGAGTAACAACACTGTACAAAGACGTATTGACGAAATGAGCTCTGATATTGAAAGTTTCTTGTGTAATTATCTGCAAACAACTCATTTTTCTATTCAACTGGACGAGTCAACTTTACCTGATAATGAGGCATTATTATTAGCATTTGTGCGATTTGTTATGGACGAAGAAATTCATGAAGAGCTATTATTCGCCAAAACTTTGAAGACTGACACTAAAGGTGAATCGATATTTAACATCCTGAGCGATTTTTTAAAAGAAAAATCAATTCCGTTCACCAACGTTACATCGGCGGCAACAGATGGAGCTCCTGCAATGGTCGGGAAATATCGTGGGTTCATAAGCCATCTAAAAAAATGATACCAGATTTAATTGCAATTCACTGTGTCATCCACCGACAACACTTAGTAGCAAAAAATTTGAGTGCTAGACTGCACCAATCGCTCCAATTTGTGATTAACGCGGTTAATAAAATAAAAAGCAATGCTTTGAATACGCGTTTATTTGCCCAATTGTGCGATGAAAATGATGAAGACTTCCGACGATTGCTCTTACACACTGAAGTACGCTGGTTGTCGAAAGGTGCATGTTTAACAAGATTTTACTCACTTTTTGAGTCTGTCTTGGAGTTTCTGGATAGTAAAGCTCCAGATTTAAAAGAAAACCTGATCAAGTTCAAAGCAGATATCGCGTATTTGACAGATTTGTTCAAAAAGTTAAATGATATTAACTTACAACTGCAAGGGGACAACCTCAATTTAATTAAAACAAAGAGTGTGATTTCCGCTTTTCTTAGAAAATTGAAGTTAATGAAGCAAAACATTAGTCGACGCGAATTTTCCCAATTCTCAAGCTTGTCACAGGTAGAATGCGAGGATGATGATATTCAGACATATGTTCAACATTTGATTGCCCTGCATGATGATTTCAAAACCAGATTTGAAGACATTCTCGCGATGGAAATACCACCATGGATTATAAATCCATTTGATGAAATGGAAGTGGAGAACGTGATATTGCAAGAGGAGCTACTTGAGCGTAGCACTAATGAGGAGCTGAAGGTGAAATATAAAAAAGGGTATCAAACTTTTTGGCTGCAAGCAGAAATACCCGAAAAATATCCTGTACTGTGGAAAATTGCGAGAAAGCTTTTGATATCATTTCCCTCGTCATATCTTGTGGAAAAAAGTTTCAGCACCGTTACAAACCTTTTAACGAAAAATAGGAACAGACTAAATATCACAGAACGAGGAGATTTGCGATTATTCCTGACAAAACTGAACCCAAATATTGACAATTTGTTGTCAATTCATCAAGCTCATCCCTCCCATTAATTTTGAGTGTCATTGTACTTAGAAGTTACGTAACAATGTTTAATTTTAATTATTTTACGACTGTTATTATCATCATAAATATTATAAAGTACTCGAATAAACACAACACAAGCAAAATATACTATATTTAATTTTATTTCACCACTCCGAGATTTAGATTTGATTGATTTTATTTTATTTGATGCTGGAATAGATAGGTTGTGAGTAGATGTCAAAAAAGTAAAGTATTTATTATTGACAGCATATTAACCAATCATTTTTCACTTTTTTTTCTAAACCTGTAAAGAACATTTATGTCACACCTGGCTAAAAGTGGATTTTTTCGCCCGATACATGTGCGGAAATAGCCGCTTTTTCGCCAAATGTTGACATAAAATGATGTATACAACACGGGAGATAATAAAGAAAGCCTTGATCGCACATTTGCGTCCTTCGCTTGCAGCTCGGGCCGTAAATATCTGCGATCTCGGCCTTTCTTTATATTATCTCCCTAGGTGTACATATAATATACTATACTATTTCATAGTTATATCGTCACCAGAGTTAGGTAATAGTCACATTTTTGTAATTTTTTGGGAATATGGTGTAGGCTGTAGAGTAGGGGGTCCACCAGAACCAGCAAATTTTTTAAAGTGGTCTATGAGAAAAAAAAGTTTGGGAACCCCTGGTCTAAATTAAAGTCCTCGACTGTACCTAAGATACCTATAAAACATTTGAATTTGTTGAGATACATGCTTTCATGCACATAACTAATTTGTGTAGTGTTCGAAAAAGGTAGACTAATTCCATAATAAATATTAATAATAAATAAATATTAGGGGACATTTACTTTATTTACAACTAGACTATTGATTCTAATAAGACTATATTTGACAAGAACTAAAACCGAAATAAAAATAAAAGAATAAGTGTGTAACTATAGTTACAATATATTTATTTCTTGCTTCTCTCATATAGTATACATACAATATATGCAATTATTATCAACTACTCAAAGAGTGGATTTAAAGAGCCCAAACTCGGTACGATTGTGTTAACTTATTACCGAGTTCCCATGACCACTTTCCGGTTCCATGATCAGATCAGCTCGATAATAATATTATCATAATATTGCATTGTCACAGAATTTACATATATGTCGTTAAGATTCCGCAGTAAACTCGGTCCTCCATACCAACGTAGTTTCGCTCTCATTTTAAAACGCCATTCTAGAATAACATGAAACTTTGTATACACAATGGAATCCGGAATATCTAGGACGGGAATTGGTTTCTGTTGCTTGAAATTATAATAGAGAAAAAATACAGCGATTATTAAGGTTTTCATATAAGACGTAAAAAACTCAAAAACTCGCTGTATTTTTTTCTATTTCATTTTCTAGCAACAATAACTAATTTACGATCTAGATATAGCGGCTCCCATAGTGTATACAAAGTTTCATGTTCTTTCAGCAAGCCCACACAAACAAAAAAGACATAAGTTACGTACACGACAAGTTAAATAAAAGCTTGTAAAAAAGGAGTTAACGTACGTATGTTAAATGTTTGCGTTGCTTGAATATACCGTACAAGTTTCGATTACGAGAGGTTCTCTATGTGTAACAGTGTTTAGCAAGCTATAAATTATGTACATGGTCGTCCAATATGCTTAGTATAAGTCTGGTACAGCTTAATTAAGGACTAGTTAGATTTTCGTAAGGTTATCCTATTATTTTTAAAATAAAATAAAGCTTAAAATCAAATTTAAATAATACGGGGGTTTTGCGTATCAAGATGACTTTTTGTTGCATGCAACCATCCACCCGCTAAGCGTTGTCGTTATCGCCGCCATTTTGACACATAAAACATCAGCGCTAGGATACCAAACACAGCCAGTCATTTTGAAATTTACCAATCATGTTTATTTGTTTTGGGTAATAGAAAACCGGCTGATATTTTTGGCAATTCTTATTGGTACAACCCCGCGCGTGCGTATTTAGAATAAATGCCCCGTTTTAAAGTGTACTTTTGTAGGAAGCTCGCGTTCTATGCTTTTTTCGTTCACTGTATTCAAACAAAATAGAATACCACGTAGTAACTTAAAATTTTACGGTTTAATTGAAAGTTTTGTGGTATTAATGCTGCCATACTTTTGTCAACAGCAATTACTTCATTGGATATGTAATTTAATTTAAATGTTTGCTTTATTTTATTACAATGAGGGTAGTTTTTAATTAAAGGTAAAATTTCCCAGGTCATCGCTCATTATGCTCTTATCGAAAGTGCGGCAGGGGGTCTACTCCGAAATTCGAAATCCGAACTTCGTATGGTACCGTCCCTTTCATTCATATAGTGCAGGGGCCGCCTTTCATTCATATAGTGTATGACAGGATAGTGAAGGGACGGCACCATACGAAGTTCGGATTTTGAATTTCGGTTTAAACCCCCAGGTATATAGCCCAGATAGATATCTTAATGCATTCTATATTGAAAACATTGGTTCATACTGTCTTCTCGAAGATCTCACGGTTCAAAAAATAAAATGCCATACAATAAATAAATAAACATTGTTTTGCAAAACTAATGACTGATAGACCACGCGCCAGGCATTCGTGTTTTGTGTTTAATTATTACATTAAATATATTCGTATTTACATTACAAAGTAAGTAATTCATAATTAACGTTTAAATTTTGAACGCTGTTATCTTGATAATGTTTTGCTGGATAAGTAATAGGGAGACAATGACAATAGTACAGCCATAGAAACATTTAAAGTTAATATCTAAATAGAATAAGTAAACTAAACCATACATCTCAGTGAGGACTGTTGAGGAGCTAAATGCATGTGTGCTATGCGGTTTATTAATATTAAGTATATTCTGGACATCTCTGTTTGTTCTGCTAATAAATAAAATAAAATAAACTTGAAATGCTCGTAGATTTTTCCAAGAATTTATACAATATATTTTTGTTTTCCTTAGGGAAGAATATTTGATTTATTCATGCAAGATAGCTCAAGAGGAAACACTACGGGCGAGATAATTGAAAAATAGGTGTATTTATAAAATCTATTGACGTCGCCCAACCTCGAGCCTCCCCCCATAGAGTGCGATAGGGACAACTGTAGCTCGGGCCGAAATTACATATGAAATGTAGACAAAATCAACGTTTCGTAGTCTTCTGTTTCCTTTTTCAAAACTGCACCGATTTTATTACTTTTTTCAATAAAAATTAGAAAAAGGCTTTTGCTGTTTTCCTATGTTTTCCTTTTTTTATACAGGGTGTTGGCCTGCAAAAATAGGAGCAAAAAAATTAAAGGCTGCTTCCTTAGAGCATCTGCATTAACCTCTTGTGTCCAAAAAAAATATATTTTCACTTGGGAGAAATGTTGATCTAAAGTTAAGACCTCCAAGTAATGGATCTTGGCACCACGAGATTATAGCGCAGAGAGAGAGGTAGCACCTAGTTATAACTCATAATCGTTTTTGCATTTTTGGTTTAAAAGGATATACGAGGGGCGTTCAATAAATTCTCGGTATTAGAATGAAAACAAAAGAATATTATAGGTGTTTTATTTTTATTTTTCAATATACTCCTCTCCTATGTTTATGCACTTATAAGACCTGTCAAATAGTTTTTATACCCCTCATAAAAATATTTTTTGTCTTTGGTGTCAAAATGCTCCTACACTACTGTCTTCAATGCTTCATCGTTAGAAAATTAATTTCCACGTAGATTCTTTTTGACATTGGGAAACAAATATAAGTCACTCGGGGTCAAGTCTCGACTATACGGTGGGTATGTAATAGTTTCGAGTCCAGATTCAATAGCAGCAGCCTTGGCAATATGAGCACTATGCACAGGGGCGTTGTCGTGTAGAAGCAGAACACTGGCTGATTTTCCCCGTCTGTTATGTTTGATTGCTTCCCTTATTTGGCATATAATATTAGCGTAGCGCTCTCCTTTAATACTTACACCCTTTTCTTTATAATCGATCAGCAACATTCCATCACTATCCCAGAATATTGTGACCATGACCTTGCTAGCTGAAGGCACGACCTTGAACTTCTTGGGGTGAGGAGTTCCTTTAATGTGCCACTGCATGGACTCTTGTTTGCTCTCAGGGTCATAATGATGAACCCACGTTTCATCTCTACTAACAAAATTTTGCAGTATCTTATCAGGAATTTCACCGCACACCTCGAGAAATTCGGAACAACGAGCAACACGCGTATTCTTCTGAAGCGGTGTCAGGATTCGCGGTACCCATATCGCACTGACTTTTGACATATTAAGATGGTCATGACTTATATCGTGTCTAGTACAATAGAATGGTTAGTTCTTTGAGCTATTGCTTTCACCTTTACTCAACCATCTTCAGATATAATTTTCTCCACTTTTTTTAAATTTTCTTATGAAGAAGCTTCGACGGGCCGACCAGCTCTATGGTCGTCTTCGATACTCTCTGCCCCATGCTTAAATTGACTTGACCACTTCTGAATTGTTGATAAAGAAGGAGCAGACTCACGGTAAACATAATCCATTTCTTTTTTATAGCTTATTGATTTTTTACGTGTTTTGTCAAGAATTTTATTACCGCTTGGTGCTTTAATTTAACCAACATTGAAATTACGCTCATAGTGATCACGTTTGTTCGGTACTTACAAAAAAACAAAAGAACATCGCCGTTATAATTTAACTTTTTTTAATATTAATGAATGACTTTTACCGGCCAGTATTAAAAAGTTTACCAAAGAGGTTTAAAAGATGTTAATACCGAGAATTTATTGAACGCCCTTCGTATATATATATATATATATATATATATATATATATATACGAAGGGCGTTCAATAAATTCTCGGTATATATATATATATATATATATATATATATATACGAAGGGCGTTCAATAAATTCTCGGTATTAACATCTTTTAAACCTCTTTGGTAAACTTTTTAATACTGGCCGGTAAAAGTCATTCATTAATATTAAAAAAAGTTAAATTATAACGGCGATGTTCTTTTGTTTTTTTGTAAGTATTACATATCACTTTTTAGTGTTTTTTTTAAATAAATTGTTATTAATTTAGCTCCAGTAGAGTAAAAAAAGTACATGTAGGCTACCTTTCGAAAAAAAATCCATAAAATACTTTTTTTCTTTCAATTTTAACCATTTAGAGATAATTGCTGGGGAGTTCAATAGTGTACCGTTGTAATTTTTTGTTCCTATTACAGATTACAGGCCACAGCCTGTATAATCTCTTCAAATTTGTTTGCTGGCTGTCTGAACACCGCGGAAAGTTTGGCCATTTTTTTTTGTCTTTGAACGTTTATATCGCTTTTATTAAACAATAGTTTAAAAAACATAGGGACATAGCAATAGTGGCCATAGATTTTAAGGAAAAAAAATATTGCTCTAGTGGCGTTATCCAGGCAGGAAACAGGGGACTACGTTTGTATGGAGAAACGGCCCTAGTGTTTCTTCTAACTGTTTAATGGTCACAGTTCAAGATTATTTATTAGTTTCCCTTCTTTTTTTTTAAGAAGTTTTAACAACATTGTAAATATTTCATTGTCTTTTCTTTCAGATACCACCTTATGAACAACAATTGCAATCACTTCACATCAGCGTTTTGTTTGGTAAATATATCCCATATACCACATGATATGCCGGCGTAATAATTCGTAGTTATATCAACTTTTACCACATTTTTAGGGTGCCGTAGTCAACTAGGAACCCTTTTTGTTTCGCCATGTCCGTCTGTCTGTCCGAAGCTTTGCTCTGTGATTGTTAGTGCTAGAAAGCTGCAATTTGGTATGGATATATAAATCAATAAATCTGACAGTGGTAAAATAAAATCTAAAAAGGTTTTTTGTAAGGGTACCTCCCTTACACGTAAAGTGCGGATGGTTTTTTTTTGTTTAACCGTATGATGTGGGGTGTTGTTGGATAGGTCTTTCAAAATAAATAGAGGTCTTCATCAAACACTGATAAAGTGAATATTTGCGGAAATTTTCACTAATATTTGAAATGTACGGAAGTTTTCTATATAAGATCGAGTTCAGATATTTGTGAGCACCATGTCCTCTCCGATATATCTAAAGCTTGAAACGCACAGAGCGCGGTGCAGCGTCGTTGCGAGGCGGAGGCGGTTTTACGGTAAAGCGAACGTGGCCCGGGGGACGTCGCACCAAAAAATCGCGCGGGATAGCGGAGCGGAGGCGGCGTGTGTGACATATAATGTAGTAATCGACACTATCGACAGTTTCGGAAAGATCAAAAATGCAAAACCGCCTCCGCCCCGCACCGCGCCGCGCCCTCTCTGTGCGTTTCAAGCTTAATGGCGACTGTACAGTTAGCCAAAAAGAAGTGGTTTACCGATTTTCGACTCTATTTTTTGTGTTTTAATGTTCAAAATTGGCAGACTACTTTCTTCGCTTACTACCTAGTTGGTTACTAAGTTATGTTACTGTAATAATCCTTATCTACATAAAATATACTAACGAAAGTTAAATAAATTATATATTAAAATGAAGTACACACAATCAGGATTTACATTTGTCAATTTCATTCAAAATGGCCTCCTTGGGCCTGAACACAGGCCTTCAGACGACGAGGCCAGTCATCAATAGCGGCACGCACGGTTGTCATATCTAATTCCGTCACTGTCTTGACTATGGCCCGCTTGAGTGAGTCAAGATTTGTGTGGGGTTTAGCACAGGCTTTCTCCTCAATAACCTGCCATATAGCATAATCTAGGGGGTTGAGGTCCGGGCTGGAGGAGGGCCAGTCTTCGTGGGCAATGAAGTCAATTTTGTTGCTTCGAAACCAGGCTTGAGTTGTTTTTGCCTTATGTGCAGGGGCTGAGTCTTGTTGAAAGACCCTGGGCTGGTTTTGAAATAGAGAGTGGCTTAAAGGCTTCACTATTGGTTCCAGAACGGTTTCCTGGTAAACTTTAGCCCCAGTTTTGACACCTTTTTCTCAGAAATGGACCTGTGTTAACCCTGAGTATGACACACCTAACCAAATCATGACATAAGAGGGATGATGGCCTCGTTGCACTCTCGGAACAGCTACAGTCGCTTCTTGACTGTTTTTTGCATACACTCTGTCATTCTGGCGGTTACAACATTCTTCAATGGTAAAATTTTTTTCGTCTGTAAATAATATATTTCGGTGGCCATTTTGTGCGTACCGCTTCAGTAGCACGCGACTTCTATTCAGCCTCATAGTCTTCAATCGTCCATTAAGCAAATGACCTTTCCGTCTACGATAAGCGTGTAGTCTAAGGTCTTGATTGATAACTTTTTTAAGGGAGCTTCTCTTCACAGACATCTGAATTGCCAACAACTTTTGCTTCCGAACGGGGTTTCTTGCGATTCTCGCCTTCACTGCCTTTATTAGAGCTGGGGTCCGAACGGTGCGTGGTCTTCCAGACCTCTTGCGGTCGTCAAAGCTCAGGGTACTATTGTACCTATTAATGGTACGATAAACGAATTGTTTGTTGATTTTCAGATTTTGAAGCAACTTCAAAATCACGTTTGGCGGATGCCCGCATTTGTGCAACGCAATTACAGCGACACGATTTTCTTTTAGACCCCAATCCATTATAAATATGACGAGATAAGTGTTGTGTGTGCTATAAAATTATAACTGACAACCCGCCATTATATGTCATTTTTATTTTTTCGGTAGCATTTGTTTTAACGCAAGAAAAGAGTTTGCAAATCGAGTAACAGAACTTAGTAACCAACTAGGTATACAATAGAATGTTATTTTTGTTTTATTTTGGATGGGTGAAAGGTAATAGTACATTACGATACAAGTGCAGAGAACAGGAAATTCGCAACGAGTGGTGATAAATTAAAACACGACCGAAGGGAGTGTTTTAAATCGACACGAGTTGCGAATTACCTGTTCGCACGTGTATCGTACAACGTTTTACAGTACATATGGTTCTTTAAAGTTTCGACATATGCACGTAATCTGTAGCACGATATGTACTGTAAAATAATATTTGATTTCAGGCGTTATGCGACAAACCGATCCCGGCGTGGGTAAACCGGCTCGCATACGTGAGCTCGTGCGTCCCTTTCCTGCAACGGTGTCTGCCAAAGTACGTCTCGTTTTTACAATTTTCATTATACTTGGTTTGATTCGTAGTATCAACAAATTAACTCATCATCATATCAGCCGAAGGACGTCCACTGCTGGACAAAGGCCTCGCCCAAGAGTGCCACAATGACCGGTCTCCCGCGACCTTTAAATAATGATATCAAATATTGTACTAAAAATAAGTGTCCTCTTTGGACGAGCGGTTTAGCCCTCATATTTGTTTCTGAGTCTTGTATGTCTATGTATTTAAGTATTTATCCATACCATGTCAGCTCAAGGACATCCACTGCTGGACAAAGGCCTCACCCAATTTCATGGGGGGTAAATACCGTAATCGCCACGCTTGGCATGCGGGTTGGCGACAGCAGTATCTCCACTGCACTCCAGGGATGCTGCTGCCCATCCCACGGTGGTCTTTTTTTATTGTATTTATATATGTTTGTAAATTGTATCGTCATCTAGTACCCATAACACTAGCCTTATTGAGTTACTATGTAACAGTGTCGTCGCTTAATAGTATATTTTTTTTACTGTGTCAACATATATTTGTTTTTTACCGACTTCAATAGAAGGAAGGAGGTACTCAGTTCGTCTGCATGTTTGTTCTTTTTTTATGTAGGTATGTTCCCCGATAACTTTTGTCCACATTGGCAATTTTGATAATTCTTTTTTTGTTTCAAAGCAGGTACCCCGTCATTGGTCCCATATAAATTTGGTGAAGGTCTGATGATGGGATCTAGGAGGAATCGAGGGAACTCCTCGAATTTGATAGGCACGCATATGCCGATTTCGGTATTTTCTGTAGGTAACCAAGCATTGGCTCATGGAAACCACAAATTGTGGCATAGCAAGTACAAAATTGGAGTCGGTTTTTTTTGGGTATAAATTATTTTCCGGAATTTTCAACGCCATTGTATTATTTTAGGGAGTGGCTGACGCCGACCGCGCTCCAGCAGTCCCTCGCCGCGCACTCGCGCTCCTCATCGCCGCACACGCCGCAATAGCACGTATGTAACACACACACTCACACACACACATACATACACACACACACACGACACGTCATCATCAGCCTATGTCCACTAGCCGCCTAAAAAGAATTTTACTATTTAAACCGTCTATTTCAATTTACAACAGATTACTTACCTGATATATTTAAGGACAAAACTTTAAATGTAAATACATTTTTGCACAAATCACAGATCCCTGAATGGCTTGTGCAAAAATGTTATTATAGTGTCACGGAATTTCTTAATGGTATGTTAACAAATTATAATTAAACTATCAATATTTATTAAAAAAATTAATGTAATTTTTTAAACTAATGTAATTTAATTTTCTGATAATCATGTATTTTGTTTTTTTTTTACATAAGCATCACATTTATATTCTCTTTTTATTATTGCTATTCTATTACAGATATATATTTTTGACATGTGATGATGATGCTCTGATGAATAAATTCAATAATTTTGTTTGTACACCTGAAAAGGTAGAGTCTTGGTGAAACTCTGGTGTAGTTTGTATATTATACGTGCAATGTAACCCAATTCTCCCAAACAATAAATACTATTGACTTTTTGACTTTTGATTTAAAAAACATAAATTGAGGTTGATTGAGGTTGTGACGTGTTTGAATATATAATACACTAGCTGTTGCCCGCGACTTCGTCCTCGTCTTCGCTCCTATTGGTCGCAGCGTGATGTTATATAGCCTAAAGCCTTCCTAGATAAATGGACTATCCAGCACAAAAAGAATTTTTCAATTCGAACCAGTAGTTCCTGAAATGAGCGCGTTCAAACAAACAAACAAACAAACTCATCAGCTTTAGAATATTATAAAGTATAAATTCGTTTTGTTTGTGTTACACATTTTAAATATGTAATGTCTATTCGAACACTGTACCAATTGTGTCTACCAATACCGATTTTTGAATTGCCTTTTCAGATGCCGTCAACGAGCCGTGACGACCTGAGGCCGTTACTACGGCCCGTGTCTGTGGACTGGACTCGACTACGGTACCCCTCTCAAGTTAAATTTTAAATAAATAAAATAAATAATTCACTGTCGCAAAAAGAAATAAAATACAAATACACAGAGGAGGAACACAACTAAATTAGAACAAAATCGGTGCGACAATAGATTTGGGCTTAGCGTTTGCTGCGAGCCTAGTACAGAGCTGATTTTCAGCCCGCACCTACTTCACAGCTCAAAAAAAGAAAGTGTGGATGTTTTAAGTGTACTTGTGTATCGTTCAACCCATGAAGAAACCGACTCCTTCCATGCAAAAATATTGGACACGTAATTTATGTCAAACTAAAAATGACAAAGATAAAGCACGTTCAAAATGCGAAGTGGGGGATCGTGACGTCACGCCGTGCTAAGAAGTGTGGCACGAAGCTTTAAAGGGATATAACGTCATCATTTTTTTGTTTTATTAAAAATTAAAAAATACCTGTTAACGTTTTTTTGATATTGTAACTGACAGACAATTTTTTTGGATACAAGCCTATTGGGCGTAGACTTTCAGTTTATTTAAAACTAAACTAAAAAACACATTTATAACACTACATTGTGAATCTTTAACAATCATCCTCATCCTCAACTTTATTTTACTTTTATTTATGTTATTATGTAAGCTCATATAAGTGAACTGTATTGTTCTTTTGAGTAATAAAGCATCTTTAAACCTAAACCTAGATGAGGGGAAAGGATCCGACCCAAAGTAAATCACCATTAAAATTGAAGTTAATGACTTAATTATGGGTTAGCCACTAACTGTCAATCGAGCGAGCCGTCAATATGTGATAACCATGTATGGTCAACAGCAAAAGTAGATGATCATTTTAGTACCTTGTCACTTCCACTACTTCAACGCATACCAACTGTCGCAGTATTGTTACGTTAGTGCGACAAAGTACTAAAACAAGAGAAATTAAGAGTTTTTTTTATAAAACCAGACTGGTTTTGGAGTTCATCATTTACACACACGCTATTAATACGAATCTAACGACAACTATGAAGCTAAAATCCATTTAGCATGGCGCCAAAAATCCGCCATTTTGTTTTTTTTATTTTTATATACCCAGTGTCACTCCTTCTGGCGCAGTCGGGTAATGATCATCTACATTTGCTGTTGACTGTACGAAACCATGTATGTGGTGTGTGATACTACGTATAAGTAGAGGACCATCTGTGGCCGAAAACGCGAGACCGAAAGAGACACGCTTTGTCTTAGTGTCCCTTTCTAATATGGGTAATAACCATATAATTATCTCGTAAGTGTTTCAAACGCGCCATCCATCATAATAGAAATTGCAAGTTATTGTACGGTCGACCAATTTGATTTCAGGGCCACTTCGTACCTTGTCACAGTGAAAATCAATACGAAAGCTGCAAGAGATCTCATATTATTATCACTGTGACAAGGTACGAAGTGGCCCTGAAAGCGAATTGGTTGACTGTACGTAACGAGTGAGGCATTTCGTGGATTGAACGTGAACATCTATATTAGACTTCATCGTTGCATATTAGGAGCATTACAGATTACAGTACGATTACTTTGAGTTTGACACTGACATATGGCCATATGACCCGGGTATGTCCTAAAACTACGACCAAGACCACCGGGGGATGGGCAGCAGCATCCCTGAAGTGCGGGGGAGATACTGCGATCGCCAACCCGCATGACAAGCGTGGCGATTATGGCATATACCCCCCCCCCCCCCTTGAATTTGTGGGAGGCCTATGTCCAACAGTGGACGTCCTTTGGCTGATATGGTGGTGGTGGTATATGGTCATATTCCATTGGATAGTCTACTCGAACGCTCATTTAATAGAGTTCCTATTACAAGCATACGATTTCAAGACATTGTCTGTGTAATAGAAACTCTATTACATTAGTCTTAAAGTAGAATATCCAATGGAATAAGAGCCTATGTCAGTGTCATACTTATAGTAATTTACCTGTACGTAGTTTTGTTTAATCTGAAATTATAGCGTAAATTATTGTTCAAACTGTCATATTTATTCACAACCAACGGAAATTGTAACGCAAATTGCTCGTGAATATGATAAATTCATGCACAGTTGACGTTTCCGTGTCACAACGGATCTATTCCAATGTGCGACAACTAATAACATTAGTTCATAATCTATGTAATGATTAAAACATGACGCATTATGGCGAATGAACAAAATACGCGGTATTTAACAATAGCAGCTCTTTAAATGGGGAAAATAATTGTTTGCGAAATTGTTTTTCGTGGTTGTGACAGCTACATATAAGTACAGTACGATTACTGAAACTTTGCCACTGACAGGTGATGTTAATCCAATTGATATTCTGGCTTTACATCAATATATTAAAGTATTTATTACACACATACCGTCTAAAATTTGTATGTTTGTAATAAATACTTCAATATATTGATGTAAAGCCAGAGTGTCAATTGGATATTTCTCGTAATCTATGTGTCAGTCAGTGGTAAGCTTAAAGTAATTTATCTACATCCATATCATAACTTCCTACAATATGTTTATAAACGATAAGCAAATGATTTTTATTAACTAAGAAATCTGTATCTGTGGTTGCATCTTAATGTTTACATTAAAGTATCGATAAGAGATACTTTAATTACATTCAAATTTCGAACATTTAATTCATAGAAAACTATTTATATTTGGAGCGTTTAGCGATTGTTTTCTAACGGAGCCTGGGGTTTGCTATGGAGCCTCACCCCAATCGATACTTTAATCAAAACAATCTTCAAATTTCGAACATCCTCTTAAACAAAAGAATCATATTTGGAGCGTATCCTGTTTGTAATTCCATGCCTACAAATGACATATTGTAGAAAACTTGTGATATTCATTAAGTTACGTATGCGACGATACATAATTAGGCATTAAAACACTCGTGTGATCGAATTGTGAAACTCGCTTTCGGTTCGTTTCATAAACTAACACTCTTATTTTGATGCCTTTCATTATGTAAAAGTCACATAAACTACTACTACCTGTACATAACATTTAGATGGTTAATGCAACGTGTGTGAAATAAAGCTAATGGTAAGAATCAGTGTATAAACTAGATGAATTAATCAATTTAATCACTATACCACGTGCTAGGAGTCTTGGCAATAGCGGTCGCTGTAGCAACTTTCATCCGGATGTCATAGTTCGTTAACCAATGCCAGATCTTTAAATTTTGCTATTTTGGTTGGTCTTTATTGTTCACTACATTATTTTCTAATGAAATGTTATTTAAGGATTAAGGTACATTTACGAGGGTAAAACTGAAAGTTTCGGGAATAGAAGAAAATATGCAGTATAAGTGAGTTTATTTATTTTTATTGTTTTTCAAAATATTCTCCTTTGTATTTCATGCACTTATGCATGCGTTCAAACCAGTCCATAAAGCACTTTTTGAACTCTGAAGTTGGGGTCGACAAAATGGCTATTTTATAGGCCTCCACTGCTTCTTCTGGCGTCTGAAACCGCTGACCACGCAGTTTGTCCTTGATTCTGGGGAATGTAAAAAAGTCGTTGGGACTTAAGTCAGGGCTATATGGAGGGTGGTCCAATATTTCGACTTTTTCACCGTCCAGGTACTCAGTTGTTGTCCGAGCGGTGTGTGGGCTGGCGTTGTCGTGGTGAAGGATGATGCGACGACTAGGGTTTGTTTTTCGGAGTTCAGCAAAGACGTTCGGCAAACAAATAGTGGTGTACCAATCAGCATTGACTGTTCTACGATCCTCAAGAGCCACAGTAGCTACGTGACCAGATTTAGAGATAAACGTAGCCACCATCTTCTTAGCCGTACTGCGAGAACGAACAACTTTTGTGGGTTTGAGCTCGTCTTCGAAGACCCATACTCGGGATTGGTTTTTAGTTTCAGGCTCATAAGCGTATATCCACGACTCGTCACCTGATACTATGCTAAAAACAGCATTTGAGCGTCCCTTGTTAAATCTTTTCAAAGTTTTGCGGCACCAATTGACACGGACTATTTTCTGCTCGTCAGACAATAGGTGAGGTATCCAACGGGAAAATAACTTTTTCACGCCTAATTCTTCTTTTAAAATAATTTGTATTTGACTCATTCCAATACCCAGGTGCTCTTGAATTTTCCGATATGTCACATGTCGGTCTTCATTTATCAGACGACGCACAACATCGACGTTTTCTTGCGTAACTGCCGATTTTGGTCGACCTTCACGCACTTCGTCGGTGAGGGATACACGGCCACGTTGAAATTCTGAATACCACCTGTATATTGTAGTCTTTGAAGGAGCTTCAATATTAAAAGCAGCAACCATCCGCTCTTCACATTGTTTTTGTGTTAGTCCACTTTTAAAGTCATAATAAATCATAGCTCTGAAATTTTCACGGCACAATTCCATTTTAAGCAGTGACTCGACGACTTCAATAAACAATTGAAACCGAACCATACTTTTTTTTTTCTAAGTGGCCAGTGTGTTGAGATAAGGAAACTTCAGAGATTATAAAAAGGTATAATACATGTTAAAAATAAATTAATAAGTATTCGATTCCCGCCACTTTCAGTGCAAGCCTCGTATAGCGGTGTCCATGGTAACGATATGACTGAATGAAATAAAAACCAATATATACTTGGATAAACGACATAATAACGTTATTTTACCGATATTTTAATGTTTAATTTCTACATATCGGCACAGAGCGCCAACAGCGCGTGGCGCGTAATTCAAAACGATATTAAAATGTTATTTAATAAAGTTATGATTTTGATTCTGTTACGATTATGGCGATAGGTGGGGTTTCGTTCGAAAGGGAAAATAACGACATATTAAACACTTGTGATATCGTTACGCAATTGCTTTTATTCATAACCTGGCCAAAGCTCGTTATAATTCGATAGTCAGGCTGGGTTGCACCAAACAGTCAGTAAACGTAAGCGGTATTCGTTAAAATCTGATTGTATGAAATGTTTGATAAGTTTCTATGGGATGACAGCTGCCGGCGCCATATTTAACGTTGATCGGTCGTCGGTACAACCCACCCTTAATTAATTTAAAAAATACGTCAAAAGGGCGCTATCATTATCAAATTACGACACCTGGACGAAAGTCTCGACAGAGCTCGTTGTTACTACGTCTCCTGGCACATAATACCAAGGTAATCTTTATTATTTGTAAATTCGACTGCAATAGCCAATAGGTGCCTTTTCGCAAAACTGACATAGATAGCATTTGTTCAAGTAAGGCGCAATATAACGTTTACAATAGTCGTGTTCTGATATCTGAACACATTACTCGATCACGTAATAACGACGGCGGCTGTAGCACATAACATAATGGAAATAATGTAATAAAATAACGTTGTTGCTTTAAAATATTTATAGAAATTGTAAAATAACCCATTTTAATACATTTCATCCAATTACAGAGAGAGATAGATTTGTGATTCATAATTAATTTTTTCATATGAATTATTTGTTCCAATAAAATTTATAATAGAATCTTAGTAGCGAAGTTCCCATTTTCCATTAACCCAAAGCCACTTAATATCGTATTCACACCCAAAAAAATATTATCCAAATTACCTATAAATAACTATAGTTAAAAGTTTAATAGTTAATAATAATATACAGGTCGATTCACAAGAGCTGGCGCGGAAAGTTTATTTGAAACTGTAATCAATTTCGTAGACATTCCGCGCCAGCTCTTGTGAATAGACCTATACGTAGTTTTAGAGGTCCGTCCGTACAGCATTCTTATTAGACATATTTGGGCTGGATTACAGAATAGTTATTGAATAAAAATATAATTAACTGAGGGGTTTCAAATAATCTCGTCGAAACAATATGGCCAAAGAGAAAAAACCAATTGTATCAATTCTGGTAACCCCTATTTATTGTTGTTACAAATAAGTGATCCTGATTTCCAAAGTGAATTTAGGCCCTGTTTGTATACAAGATATCGTTCACACTGTTTCTTGGTGTGAAAATAAGGCCAGTCGGAAGTGCGCCTTCAATTAAATATATCGAAATCACTGAAAATCTGCGTCATGGCTTCCGTTAGAGACCTTCGGGCGGCGGCTTGAGATCGTCTCTAACAGTCAAGTTGCCCACTCACTTGACGAGGGGGGTCCAAGTTGCACCTCGTCCGTAGGGAGTACCCACCGTTACCCTACACGTGACCCCTGGGTGGTACTAAAAGTGCAACAAAACTGGCAACCGTACTGTCTTCTCGAAGTCCTCACGGTTCGAAAAATAAATGCCATACGATTACTATTATTATGGCTTCCGTGACAACATTCTGGGCGAGTGTCCTATGTAGCATTTAAGTAAGATGTTGTTCTTTTTTTATTTCTGCTAAATTAACTAACTTCGTCTTAAATCGGCAGATGGGTCAAGACCAAATTTTTGAATCATCGTTAAGACTATTCTTCTACAATTTAATTAATTCCGTTGTGACACGTTTATTTTCATACACCTTCGTATCACAAAGGAATCAACTAAATTGTAGACAAATTAAATCTTATAACATAACAAATGGTCCAAATATTGGTCCTGGCCCAGATATCACACAATACACAACTAACGACATCTTACTAAAACGAGTGTATTGCACGGATGTAGTATGTTGCATTTTGATGTATTTTACGACAGGCGCACTTGCCCGACTGAGTTTACTTGTATTGACTTTCAATTGTAAGATTTTCATAAAAGTGCCATCAGATATCGTGAAAAAAATCTAGTTAATATATTTATATAATAATTTAAATTTAACATTATTGTGCGAATATTGTATTCCCCCTTTATGAAAATTTGAGGTGACGTTTGATAATGTAAAGATTGTAAAGTATTGTTATATATAAGATTATCGAGTGCTCCAAAGCGTATTATAAAATCGTGGTTTATTCCTATATTTTTCTGTTTTGCAAAGTGGCTTCTATATTTTGCCCGACTGCGATAGGAGGGTTATTGATGAATTTCGATACGTGGCTTCTAGTTTATGAATTTAATGTAAGTTTTACGATATTGTACCATATACTGATATGTTGCTATTTCCGCGACTTTTATTTAACCTTTTCACCGCCACAGTAGATTCAGTACGTTGTGTCTCACACGCCAAAGTCTGTAACAAGACTGAAAATGAACCTTACTTGGTAGAACGCACTTTGCCTTTACATCGACTTGATATGAAGTCAATAGCATGTGGGCCACTAAATATAGGTACTTCACTTTATAAAGCCAATGGCGGTGAAAAGGTTAGTTAATAAAATCGATCTTGAAAAATTAGTATAGTGGCTTTATTTTGAATAACATTTTTAGTTGTAACTGAATTATAAAACTTAATAAGTCAATCAGAACTTGGGTTTTTGAATCAAATAAAAGCAGCCGTCTATGATTGGTTATACCTATGAAATAAGATAAGGGTTTTAAAAGTTCAAACTCCACATAAAATGTAACTATTTAAGTGGTCGCTTGTGGTATGGCTTGACAAGTTATACGAAATGTGTATAATAGGACATTACTATAGAGGCCGGGAAACGAAGGGTTGCAGGCCACCAAGTAGATATCGACGGATAGGGATACGCGGCCTGCAGTCCAATATTTCTCGCTGAGATTTGTATAGTGCTTTTCTCAAACATATGCAATGAAATAAAAAAAAACACCACTCAAAAAACAAATTTAACAGACGCCATGAGTGAAATTAAGATTTAAAAAAAAATACTTCCTGGCCTAGGCCTTCAATTTTGTATGAATATCCTGTACAATTCTCCCGAGTTGCTCTGCCTGCGACGTGATACTTTAAAGCCTGTTATAAGGCACGTAATGACGAAATTTCATTGCATGTTTGAGAAATAGTACATTACTACAGAGGCCGGGACGTAAGGGGTTGCCGGCCGAAGATATATATAGACGGCCGAGCGAGCGAGGTCGGATAGGTCTGAGGCTGGCAACCCCATATTTCCCGCCGAGGTATGTATAGTGCTTTTCTCAAACATGCAATGAAATAAACAACAAAAAAATCAAAGTTTTATTTTTAGTGGCAGAATGTCATGGTGCCTGTGCCACAATTTATGTGGAATGGAAATTAAAAAAGAGGACTTTGCCGGCCTAGGCCTGCAAGATTTGTATGAAATTCCATTAACGACCTCTTGTCCTAGCCGCACCTGAAACGTCATACTTCGCAGCCTGTTATAAGGAACATAACATCAATATTTCATTGCATGTTTGAGAAAATACTTTTATGCACTAAACCCTAACGCCTTATTTATACTCTATTTGGGTAGGTATTTAACTAAATGTAAACAAACCCACAGAATAAGTAATAGTACATACAGAAATTTCACTTACTAACAAAAACGGCGTTAAGGCATAAGATACGTACCTACTCTCTGCATCTCTGTCTATCGCATAACTTGTATTCATTCACGCGCGGCACGTGTAGCGTTAGGGTTGTCACTCTAAGAATACAATTAATAAGTACATATTACTTCACATGTAGGTATGTCAGTGCAGTGGCGTGCACTTCATAAAGACAAAAAGACACTGCCTACCCTGCTGTAATTCCCATATCTATCCTTTTAAATTCATATTTCATAGTAGTATAGGTACATAATCCATTAACCAAAATCAATTATTCAAATAAACAA
Source organism: Notocelia uddmanniana (assembly GCA_905163555.1). Taxonomy (NCBI): domain Eukaryota; kingdom Metazoa; phylum Arthropoda; class Insecta; order Lepidoptera; family Tortricidae; genus Notocelia; species Notocelia uddmanniana. The sequence goes on along the minus strand of LR991074.1, from coordinate 9,944,872 downwards.
AATAGCTCCATCTATCGGTAAATCGTTGTCACTATCGTACCGCGACGACAGAGTACACTGGCGACGATGCGATGTGCGAACGATGACGCGGCACTAGCGCTGCTACGTGCCTTTCACGGCGAAGACAGAAAACATTCGGCTCTAAAGCGTTATTGTGTGCGTGCGTTAGAGCGCTGTAGTTACGCCTATACAGTGTTGTGTGTTTTCCTATAAAAACATGCACACATTGATATAAGTAACGCACACAAACAGAGGCATAAGCCACTGTCTAAATCCTTACGCGCGTAGACGACGACGGCCGATCTCATATTAGTTGGGCAGGTTTGGGTTTGTTTACATTTTAATTTTTTATGCATCCGCCATTGTTTCGATGTGATAACGTGTGCCGGTGAATTAGTGTTTTAAAGTGAATTATTCAAAACATTATGGATGATTTAAGCTTGATTTTTTTTTGTCTACCCTGTCTCAAATCTCTGTGCACGCCACTGTGTCAGTGTCATTATGAATAACACCAATAATAAAACTGATCTCGTGAACGGAAATACCATTTAACTCTTGTAACTTTAATTTGTAAGTGAGTCACACAAAAAGTAAGTTAATAAAGTATACCTACGGTTCTATTAAGATACTCTTTTTAGGGATTCGTACCCCCTTTTATAGAAGATTATTTTGAACACTATGGCCATTGAGTATAGCCCAAAAAGTTTACGTTATCACCGGAAGACTCCTTACACAAAACGACGTAAGTGCCGTAGTTTTCTAATGAGGATACTTTCTTTTATATTAGAAAGGTACAAATTATTTTGTAATGTCCTACATTTACTTACGTAAGAAGGTACAAGAGAGGCAACAAATAATTCATTCACAATTTAGTCGTGGGTTTATAAACCACAGAATAAATAGGAGTAAATATGATTACCTTTTACAATAACAAAGTTTATATACAATTAGTGACTTGTTTATATTTGATTCTCTGTAAAGACATCCACATTATAAATAGGAGTTATTTACGCGCGGTTCTTCGTATTCAAGTCTGCGGCGGAGGCGGATCGCGACACGACACACGTGCTCGCGCGGCGCCGGCCCTCGCCTAACTGTTCACCCCGTGGTTTGCAAGCGGTGGGTTTAAAACGCGACGCGCTCCGCCCATTGCAAGCCCCTTGACAAACCAACCATGTGATTTCACGTCAATCAGCCAATCAAACAGCATTTCATATCACGCAGCCAATGGCGTAATACCAGTGTTATGCGATTGGCTAATGGTTGCCACGTGGTTTTGTTTGTTTAAATTTAGTTGAGTACTTACCTATCTAAAAAAAGTATAGTTGTCTTTCAAATGATGACTGGTGTGGCATGTTATGGCAAATTCTATTATTATTAGTAACTAATGTATCTATTTTGCTTATATTCTGTTTCTAAATACGAAATATTCTTGATTTTAAAGTGGTTTTTTATCGATTATCTGTACATTCTCTTAAATCATGACAATAATAACAATTTTAGCATTTTGCGGTACCTCGTAGATATTAGTTTTAGGCAGGTTTATTTTAATTCATTATTATTCTTAAAGTACATTTATGCTTTATTTCTCTCGTCACTGATTTTTTTAAAATTTAATTGATCTTAAAATACTAATTTAAAATATGTCTTAGCTTACCGGTATATTTTAAATAATTCGTGATGGGTAAAGACTATGTATATTAACGAAGACCTCTGTATTTTCATTTCTTATTATTTTACTCCTACTTACTTCTGTCCAATATAATTTAGCTAAAGCAGCCCGGCTAGTATGATAGCTTATACCGTCACGTTTTATGTGACGTTTCAGTACATTTTGGCCATATAACGTGACGGTATAAGCTATCATACTAGCCGGGCAGGTATACTTACATTATTTTGTGTAGATTATTTGGTTTTTAAATTTACAACACAATCTTCCATAGCAGAAAATATACTAACATAATGTTAAGTGAATTAGATGATACATTTGAAGGTGTGCTTGCTTACTTTAATTCGAGTGTAAAATTAGGGGTTTTTGTATCCACCTGTACCACCCCTTTGTTCCCACTGTAACAGCTACCAATTTCTTTCCCATCTGAAACCACTAGAAACTACCAGAAAACATCACAGCCGGGAATTTGTTTCCAATAGTAGTTGCCACCAATTCACTTTAATGGTAATTACTGCGAAAAGTGTCCCAGGTATGTACCAGTGGTAACGAATTGGTGGTAAAGGGAGGGATAACCCCCTTCGAGTGTGAAATGTGTAAATTCGAGTGTGAAAATGTACATCCATAAGTGCTAACTATTTACATTATTGACTTCAAGTTTTTAAAGTAGTAAAGTTCTGGTTTTTGCATTTATATCTACAATTATGATTATGAGTGTGCGGGGCGTATAGCCATATTCGCATTTTCTCATGTACGTGAAACATCTTTGTACAATGTTTTTCTAGTTAAGGAATTATGTAGTATATTGAAGTTTTCGATTTCATGTTGACGTAGGGTGCGATTAAAAAATCTATTTTTATTAAAAATAATGTAACTATTACTTAACTTGTGAGTTGTAACGAAATATTTTAGAGTAATAATAATCTGTTACGTGTACATTCTAAGGGAGAAGTCGATAGGTCGAGTCGCTCACTCAACATTTGATGTTTTTCACAGTATTGTCATAAAGAAAAAAAAATATTGGCAATAGTACAATTTTTCAATAAATAAACAATGTAAAAAAGCTATGTAACGTGTTTTGTCAACCTTCTTCCCAATAATATAAATTTGCGAATAGATTAAACGAATAAATGATAGTAAGTGTATGCATTCTTGTTTTATAAGCGATTACGAAACGGCGAAAAATATATTTTTAGCAAAGTACGACAATGAAATTACGATAACAACTAAACGCAAATAGCGCTATATCACAGTATACATAGGGATCTGTTCTGTTACACGCTTGATATTATCACAATACTGGTGTGTCAATATTATAGCGGTTTTCAAAACTGTTTGAATTTTGCGTCAATATTCATTAAACAGCACGTGATACGGATCGTGATATGAGTGTATCGCGTGATAACTAATATAATGTTTTACTATGTTATACAACTTAGGTGATTATATGAACACTATCTAAACTGGCCATTTCTATAGTCATCAATAGCTTAACATAATAATTTAAAGATCGATGTCGATGAACCATCATTTTTTTTATACGTCGGTGGCAAACAAGCGTACGGCCCGCATGATGGTAAGCGGTCACCGCAGCCTATTTAACGTTTGTCTCCCTCTAGTGTTCATTGCCTTTTTTGAAGGGTGCGTGAAGCCAATCGCAGCGCTTGTTTGCATGATGTCGTAAACTCGGCGGCACCTGCCGAGCTTTTGTTTTTACATGGTTCAATGTGTGTATGTGTGTGGCCTTAGCGGGGAAAACTGGAGACATTGGTTGACTTTTTATTGATAAAAAAGGGCTTGTCGCCAGGCGAACATACCGCTCCGTAAGGCCCAAAAAAAGAAAATATTACATCAAAGAAAAACTTAAACTCTAGATCTTAAAGCTACCTCTGTTAATGTGTACAAAATCTCGGCTTCATCCGATATAGGAACAGACAGATTTAGGAATCCCGTGTCTGATTCCTCTCGAACCAGGCAGCTCTCAAAGGCTCGGTCCGAACACACTCCATCAGTACATGTATTACGTCTTCAACAGATCCACACTCGGTGCAATTTGGGGAGGGGACTTTTCCCATCAAAAACGCAAACTTGTTTGATGGAATGTGACCGGAACGTAACCCGAGTGCAGTTAACGGGTAATTTAGTTCTATTATATGATGCCTGGTCGATCCAAGGATAATACGAAACTTGAGGCTGAATAGCTCACCTTTCTCCCTAGAACGCAAATCAAAATACACTTGCCATCCTACTAAACAATGTTTTTTTACCATTTTAACGTAATCAGTGTGCAAGGGTAAAACTGACAAAGGAACCCCGTCCACGACAGCCTGTCGGGCTAGGGCATCAACATCTTCATTTCCTTTTAAATGGACATGGCCGGGAATCCATTGAAATTTTATACGCTTATTAAAAGATTGAAGTTTTAAGATTGACTCCAATATGCGATATGCTACCGGTGAACCCCTAACATGTGAGGTAGAACGAACTAGGTGTTGCAAAGCGCTTTTGGAGTCACGTATGACAAAGCTTCTTCTATGGCAATTAATTCTATGGGCATAATAGATATATCAGAGTCAATTTTAAGCTTAGTAAAACAATTAGCATATGGATCAAAGAAGGCTGCACCTCCCTGTAGTTTATCTTTCACATTGGTTTTCGTTGAAATGAAGCAGTAGGGCACTTCTCCTTTTAATGTTCTGAAATCTGAACAGTTTGGATAGTTTTAAAACGACACCAATTTCCGAAGTCACGAACCTTAAGTGATTTGTTTACATGAAGTGTACTGGTATAGTGCGGAGAAGTGGTAATTTTCGCACAGTTTGGCTGCTTAGAAAACGCACTTTTCGATCACATTATAAAGTACTATTAATTACTGTGGTTATGCTTTATGGCAAAGTAAATAAGGAAGCGTGTCATAGTGAAAACAAATCCTTGGGTACATTATAAATGTTAAATAAAACCATAGAATCCCTTATTAAAATATTTATTATAATAAAATCATTTACATTAGTATGATGACATCAACTAAGCCCACAGTTCTTACAACTAATCGTTTGTACACCAAAACTCAAAGCTTGCGAGCACACACACAAATACACTCATCCATCCGCTGTTACTCACCGTAGCTAGTCAAACTTACAATTACTTAATTATACATTGCAAATTTATGATTAAAAACAAACTTGTGGTCAAATGGTGCAAAACACGATATTTTAACCTTTTCAATACCTTTAAGTTAAAACTTTAAATCAGGCAATTATACCATGGTCTAAAAACGTGTCATTATTATCAAGTAGTTTCTTACTAATACATAAGTCAGCCCTTTATAAGGTTCGCAAGTGAGCTTCGATGATTGAAGTAATCGTTTTTTTTTTCTTGTTTTGACTGAATATTAAAATGTGACGAGTACTATTTCTAAATTAAATCCTTAGGAGTAGTTGCCTAATGTATAAATGTTTTATTTCACGAAAGAGTTTGGAAATTAGGCTAAAATGTACTTAAATGTACCTATAGAAAAATTAAAACAGGCAATTGAATACATTTTTAACACAAGGGAAAAAGTGCAACAAATACAATTTAAACAAATATAATCGCATTGGATAACCCTGAAGACCCTTTCGAAGTTTAGACTTTAACTTCATAACAATAAGGGCCAAGCTCTACCGTAAAATAGAACATCATACATGTAATTTTATTTATGGTAAGATCTCAAGTAAGACAAACATATTCGTTCTAAGCTCACGTATCGCATACGACTATAAAAATATTTCTATTGTTTTTCGAACTGTTCCTATCTCGACTAATATTCGTTTAATCCTATCAGTAATGGGATGAGGTGAGGTAGAATGAACAGTGGGGAAATCCCCCCAAAACATCCAAAAACCAGACCAGCCGATCAAAAGATCATCTTACCCCACCTACCTAGCCCTATGAGTTATCGAAACATACTTTTTTATTTAGTGTAATTTCAACGTTATCGAGTGCATCAAACAAGTGTTAATTCAAACGACCCACCCGCTATAAAAAAAATTTAGTGAATCAACCATACCACTTTTCTACAATTCATGTTGACAGTTCATACAATTACTAAACATAATAAGAATATTTTCTAACGTGCTAAGCCCCAACTACATCGATCACTAATCGATGTTCCACTAAGGCTGGGTTGCACCAAACCGTCTGTAATCGTAAGCTGTGTTCGTTAAGATTTGAATGTATGGAAAGTTTGACAAGTTTCCATGGGATGACAGCAGCCGGCGCCATATTTAACGTTGATCAGTCTGTGATCGTAAGTCGGTGCAACCCAGCCTAAATAAGGGAAAGTAACTGTATGCATATGTACGTACAAATAACCCATATGTGACCGTCTATTTAGTGTTAATCAACAAAAAAATATATTAATACACGACATTTTCGTCATTTAAAACTACTCAATCCAGCTCAATTTTAATGACCAAAACTAAAACAAAAGTACTTTTTACCATTAATGGTGCCGATTTAGTCAGTAGTACAAAATTCGTGCAAAGTGCCAACAGGCACTCTGGTGTATAGACCAAAACTAACAATATACCCTAATGTTGATGTGAAAGTTCATGTATTCTTTACTTGACCTATTTGGTAAACAAACTAAGTTATTGAGGAATAACGGTAAGTAAAATAGGTACTTAATTTTTTTTACTATTCAAACTTTAGTCTTTGTATTCCATTTATGATGTGAATGCATGAAGTTAAAGGTAGAGTTAAAAGCGACCTGAGGCCATAGTGTAAACCTACCCCACATAGCCGGCGGGCGGTACGGTCGTTTGACACCATCGCTGCGTAATAAAATGTCATTTACCAAATAAGTCGAGCAAGAATCTGCTGCAGTTTCCGCGTCGCTCATAGCACAGCAGCGTTCCCCACACTAGACGGTAGCTAAGAGATTGAGGGCGACGTTGGAAGTGCGAGCGCGGCGAGGCGCTCTACACCGGGCGGCATTAACGCCGCTCGGTGCGTCACTTCTTGTCCACCGCATTGCCCGCCGCCGCGTTAGCGCCGTAATTCTGTAGTATGCAAGATATGACAATTATATATGCATGTCTAGCTGTCAACACGACGAATCCTCAAGTCAATAAAGATCGGCAACGCGCTGGAGGCTATGGTGTCTGGTACCACCAGGCAGGCCATTAGCATGTTTGCCACCGTCGTTGTATAAGTTAAAGGTTAGCTGGAAGAGATCCCTCGCCTTTGTACTTCTACTTATCATTTTGTCGTGTTTTTTTTTAATAAAACAATACATACGGTCGCGCTCTTTGCGACCCATTTCGCAAACTTTGTCAACCTGGTGGGGCCACACGAGCGTAATCTTGTAAGTTATGAGCTGCGTAATTTCGGTCGTCGCCATACTTGTGACTATCACCAAAATTTTCGGTACATGTCACAAGTACGGAGCCGACCGAAATTACGCCGCTCACAACTCACAAGATTACGCTCGTGTGGCCTCACCCTAAGGGTGTCACAAATTAAAGTCCTCGACTGACCTAACCTCATCATGAAAGTTTCTGTTAAAATTTTCATCTCTGGTATTGTCCTGTACTTTTTTGCAGTACCTACTCGCCGAGAGCGTTCCAACGAGCCCGAACACGACGATTTTATCTTGTGTAGTTTGTAGCCTTTTTGAATTCCATACCCTTTACAATTTGAATCCTCTCGCTTAGACAGCTATTACCGCAGTGCGTTGCGAGTCTCGACCGTGCAAAGAACAGATAAAACGCTTTCCACGCCGCAAATCGCGGTAAGTGGCGGCCAGGCTGTTAATTTTTTTATACGACGACGGTGTCAAATATGCTTTTACGGCCTGCCTGACGATAAGCAGACACCGTAGTCTATGGACACTTGCGACTCCAGAGGAATCACAAATGCGTTGCCAGCCCTTTATTTACTTGGGGATGCGCTGTGTTGAGAGTGAAATAATAATAATTAATGTAATTTTACAACATAATGTACATACCTGGTAGTACTGCGCCCAAGCTTGAGGGTCTTGCGCTCCCGTCTGACCAGCCTGCTGTCCGCTTTGTTGGTACTGCAAACAAAATCATTATAACATTATATTGACCCGGGTATGTCCTAAAACTACGACCAACACCACTGGGGGATAGGCAGCAGCATCCCTGGAGTGCGGTGGGGATACTGCGATCGCCCACGCACATGCCAAGCGTGGCGATTATGGCATTTAACCCCCATGAATTTGGGGGAGGCCTATGCCCAGCAGTGGACGTCCTTCGGCTGATAGTAGTAGTAGTATATATTGACACAAAACTAAATAAGTTTCAAACAAAAATGTTGTTTTTGGTTATAGCTTTCTTGCCCCACTGTACTTTCTCTTTCCATAGTCATCAACTACATGTTAAGAGTTCCAATGAAACGACGACACAAACGCAACGGGTTTGTCTTGTGTAGTTTAGGAGTTGCCATGGCACCTTGTCTCCATCGTCAGATCAACTCTGGTACATACCATAATATTGCATGGCCACCAAATTTACACAAGTATGCCAAATTTCAGCTGAATCGGTTGTGGATAACTGGTCTAAAATTCTGTAAGAACATTTGTCTCACACATACGTACATACTAAAAGGGAAAGTTAAATAAAAGCTTGTAAAAGACTGTACTTGTTCCGAGAAGCCAGCCTTTTTTTCTAATACCACTTCGGTGGCAAAGAAGCGTACGGCCCGCCTGATGGTAAGCGGTCACCGCAGCCTATGGACGCCTGCAACTCCCGGGGCGTTACATGCGCCTTGCCGACCCTTTAAAAATTTATACACTCCTTTCTTGAAGAATCCCATACTGTAGTTCCCAAAAACCCTGCCTAGCCGTTCTGCCTTGTTAGGTCGTCACCCAAAGTGAGGCCTGTTTAAACCCCAATTTTAGTGCCATTGCCACTTTTGGGTCTAATCTTTTTAGTTTTGCTATATGCAGCTTAACCAGCTTCCTAATGCAGATAAATTGTTCTTAACTCATTAAGAGACTGCAAATACACAAACAACAAAAAATATGTTCCAAATTAAAGGGGAAAACAAGGGAAAAATTAAAAAAAAAACTATTTAATTTAGTATGGGATGGCGCATCGTTACTGACGATTTCTCAATGTAATTTGAGACGTTGGTGCCGTTCGTAGAAGCCTAAGTCTTCTACGGTAGATGTCGCTGTACGCCTCCCTAAGGAGGGAACTATTGAAGGATTTCGTGGACGAGTTTGGTTGTTCCGATAGCTCAGAGGCTAGAGCGATTGGCCGCGTATGCCAGATGTCGCAGGTTCGAATCCTGCTCGGAGCATTAAATTTTTCAATTTATTTCCTTTAATTTGAAATTTTCGTTAGCAGCGTTACTGCTTTAGTACAAAATTATAAAATATGTTATTCATTCATTCATTCAAATAGATACCACGGGTCAACCTTGCTACCACTGGCGCTAAGTGGCCTGATGACATTGTACTTGTCCCCGACCCTAGTCTGGTGGGACAGTTTTAGACCCTTGACTCCCTAAATGCTATTTACAGCTATTACTGCTTCCAATAATCCCACCCAGGTTCACTAGGGTTAAAAGATATTCTGATGGGACATTTTAAGATCCTTGACTCCTATCTGGTGTCACTACTATTATTGGTTCCAAGTTCCGATAAGCCCATCCAGTTTCACCTGGCATAAAATATATTCTGCTGCGACATTTAAGACCCTTGACTCCTACCTGCTGTCTCAGTCACAGCTATTATTGGTTCCAATAATCCCACCCAGTTTCACCAGGCTAAGTGATAGCCTGCTGGGAATGAAGTCTCTCACTCACCCCAGCCCAGCCCTGCTGTTGCTGCTGCCACTGCTGCCACTGGTACCACTGCTGCCACTGCTGCTGCGTGGCCTGCTGGCCCTGCGCTTGGCCCTGCGCGTTTTGGCCGCCCTGTTGGCCCTTGGCCCCGGCGGCGCCCGCCTGCTGCCCTTGTTGCTGTTGGTTCCAGTTTTGCCAATTTTGCCAGTTACCCCACGCAGCTGTAAGAAAATCAATTTATTTGTAACCCGAAAGGACACCTTTATTAAGATGTTTATTTAGTTCGTCGACACATATTTTCTCTCTCATCGGCTTATATTCACTGTTACCATAACAGAAGTGAACAGAAAAGTATTTGTTCATACCTAGCTGAAGATCCGAACGCGACTCTCCACTACCTATACTCGACGCGTAATTTCTCGGACACGTGGCTAGCTAGACGGGATGACATTTTGGAGAAATTGATAGTGGTCAGCATTGATGTACTATTATAGAACTAGATTCACAATCAGCCCACAAAAATGGCCCCCGTGAAAGTACCGCCCGCACGACTCGGGCGGTACATTCCTGTTTAGTCGTGTTTGGACCGCAGACACTGACAGTTGTCCAACAATGACGAAATGTGCTGTGAAAAACTGCTTTAATAGATACAAAATATCGTGGAAAAGGATAGAATATATTTCTTTAGGTTAGTTAATTTGATAACGTTACAATATTTATGTAAAGTCCTGGTAATTTCATGGTTTTGTATAAATAATTTTATTAGTTCAAATAAAGGTTATCAAGAACAAAAATTTAAGGAGTCGCTATTAGGTTAAATTTTTTTAAAATGAAATTTTTAAGAAATAAATTTATGTTTCAAATCAAGATTTTCACAACATCCTCAGCGACGTTCAGAATGGACCGCTATTATAGCGCAAAATAGACGTGATGCACTCTATAAACCAAGCCACACGAGTGTTGTGTATTCGGCCCATTTCCCTAATTCCGACATATACAGGACCAATAGGCTTAAATCGACTAACTGCAACTGCTAAACCTGTCTTGAACGTAAGTCCGTTCGTTCCCGACTCAAACAAATTATGCCGAGGAAAACATATTCATATACTTACATGAAATGATGTAATAAAAATCAATTTAACGTTAATATGTTTAATTAATTTATCTTTCAAGTTCATAGTCGGTATCTTAGTTTTATAGATGTCAGAGATAGATGACGGTGACTTGCAAGGCAAAAGTTGTAAAAGTACAAATGCTGCTCCAATGGCAGCAGTCAGTACTTTTGAAATAACTATAGACTTGCTAAAGAGTTTCATGAAAGTAAACATCTTTATCTCTAACACAGAAAAATAACAGTAACCATCACAGAATGGTGCGCGAATGTGTGTTAATATTGAAGTGGAATGTTTTATATATATATATATATATACATATATATATATATATATATATAATATATATATATATGTTATATTTTATTTGTTTAAAAATATAATTAATATAAAAATAATTTAAATAACCAAAGCGATTCCATTACTTTCTCGGTTCACTCTTGACGTTTATAAAGAAAACATTGGTAGCCAGTATACGATAGTGCCATTTTACTAAAAAGTTTTAACCATGTTGTTTGTTATGTTTGCAAAATTGACACTTGACGCTAATGCCTGTAAGTTCTTTTTTGTACGCAGTTTTTATCTTAACTCGGACTATAAAGAAGCGTTATTGTCAGCTATTGGAATGTTACTGTCAGTGTATCTTGCGCCACATTTTTAGTTATTTATGTTCGGCATTGTGTGTCTATTTCTATATCTTAAGTCAATGGTGGTCAGTAACGCGGAAGGGAAGAGAGGCAGAGTGCCTACCCCGTGGATAGACGAAAAAGGCAGCAGTAGGAACTAGCGGCCAGGCTTGCTTACGAATGGCTCAGAGCAGGAGTGCCTGGAGGAAGGTGGTACAAGGTGTCAAGCGGTAGGTGTCCACAAAGGTTAGACCGTATTAAGGATATAACTAAGAAGAAGAGTACTAATGTCTTTTTTCACTTCTTGTCCTAGCCAATGTCTTGCAGAAAAGGAATTTAATTACCTTGGTTCTGCGGGTTCCAATTATTCCAGTTGCCCCAGCCAGAGTTGGGCCACTGATTCCAGCCCTGCGCCTGGTTTCCTCCGGGTTGTTGTCCTTGCTGCCCGTCCTGAAACCAAACAACACGTTATATTTGCCATATGATAAATAATTAAATAAATAAATAGTAAGATGAGAGTGAAAGATGCACCTTAGCCATCGCCTTGCCCGGTGGGCCGCGCTGCATGTTGCCGCCGGGCGGGCCGCCATGGCGCCCGCCCGCGGGCCCGTGGCCGGCGCCGGGGCCGCCGTGACCGCCGGGCCCACCGTGACCGCCGTGGCCGCCGGGCCCGTGCCCGCCGCGCCCGCCCGCCTGCCCGCCGCGCTGCCAAGACCCGGACCCGCCGCCGCCACCTAAACACAGTACGTTATTAACTGTTTTCTATACACAATATGGATACTGTTTTATTCTAGTATATGTAACCTACAATTTATGTAATATCTTTCAACGAGCAATTCTTGTATGTATATTTATTTATATAGGATTAGGGAATCTCGGAAACGGCTCTAAACGATTTGGATGAAATTTACAATTTAGGGGGTGTACGAATGCGAAACATCGAGATCGGACATAGATACGTCTCATCTTCGGGAAAACTCAGGTTCTCAAAACACAAACACACGAAAGATGGCGAGCAATGCAGGGTACTTAAACATTAATATATTGCTACGTCAGAGTAAACACGTGTTTCATTGAGAAATCGTAACCATAGTAAATCTCATCAGCCAGACAGCTATCACCGAGGTATATAAAGTCATGGACTTTGAAAATTTGTACACTGACTTTTTTCCTCAGGATTTTGAAATTTAAGCTTATCCCTACTCAGAACCGAAGGCCCTGTTTATTCTAATACAATTCAAAATTAGGGTTATTTCTCGGAGTCAGCATAATACTTTCCATTCCTTTATTCATTTTTCTTCCAGGCGCAGTGTAAGTAGGCCTCCCACAAGGTGGACTGATGACCAGGTAAAGGTCGCGGGAGTCCGCTGGATGCGGGTGGCGCAGAATCGGTCATTGTAGCACCTACCTCCAAGTTGGCCCCATATAATTTTAGTGATCCGTAATCAGATCCATGAGGAATCGAAGGAATTCCTCAAATATTATAGGCTTCTCTATGGCGATTTCGGTGTTTTAACAGTAGGAATATGAATGAAGTCGGTTTTTATTTGTTATTTTTTATAGTTGTCAACCATCAGCCGAAGGACGTCCACTGCTGGACATAGGCCTCCCCCAATTTCACGGGGGCTATATGGCATAATCGCCACGCTTGGCATGCGAGTTGGCGATGACAGTATCTCCACCGTACTCCGACTCCGTAAAAATCATGTCGAAGATTTACTTAATGTCCACGCCGATCTTCATAGGGGAAACGTAATCCGCAAGACTCCGATGGCTCGGGCACCGTAGTCTGAATGGGTGACGGTACTGACGGTCGTGCAGTCTTGAGAGCGTACTCGGACCGTCCGATGGTCAGAGACCTGTGGGGCGTCCGAGCTACCGAAATGCAGAGGCACCTTACGGAACTCCAGGCCGTCGTCGACTGGACGGAAAACACGGACAGGGAAGCCTGGCGGTCTTTGATGTTTACTTCGCGTCGCTGTAAGTAAGATAATCCACTAACCTTGAGGACCTTGGGGTCCTGGCGGTCCGCCCGGCCCCTTATCTTGGGGTCTGCTGCCGCGGTCGTTCTGGCGGTTGAAGCGAGAGTCCTGTCGCGGCCCGCGTTCCTGCCTGCCCATGGGGCCGCCCGGACCTCCTGGGCCTCCGGGACCTCCCGGGCCTACTGGGCCTCCCGGACCTCCCGGGCCTCCGGGACCTCCCCGACCTCCGCGGAAGCCGTCGCGATCGCGGTTGAACGGTGGTGCGCCGTTGTCACTGAGAGGAATATTCAACTTGTTAAAACGCATTCCCAAGTCATTAAATGGTCGGCGCAACGCACTTGTGATTCCCCTGGAGTCGCAAGTGTCCATAGGCTACGGTGTCTGCTTACCATCAGGCAGGCCGTAAGCTTGTTTGCCACCGTTGTAGTATTAAAAAAAAAACATCAATTCGATAACAATATCCATCTATTCTATCCGATATACAATTTCACGCCTATAAATGCAGTTAGAAAGAGAAAAATGTTATAAGGGTAGAGGCAGACAACAGCAGGCTTAAACGCAAAGGACAGATCTCTTCCACACAACTACAAAATAATTGTATGGTACGATAAATTGAAATCACGAGCGATATTGAACCAAGTTTAAGGAGAAACTTTGCCTCCTTGTGCGTGTTCTATCGCTTGTATAATGGGTTGTGTTCCGAAGAACTATTCGATATGATGCCCACGGCCGCTTTCTATCATCGCACTGCTCGCCGTCGGCAGAGCATTCATCCTCACACCTTAGAACCTAAATGGTCGCGTACGGTACGGTTTCAGAGGAACTTCCTCTCTCGGACGCTCCGGTTGTGGAATGGGCTCCCTGCCGAGGTTTTCCCGAGGAACTACAGTATGGGATTCTTCAAGAAAAGAGTATACATTTTTAAAGGGTCGGCAACGCGCATGTGACACCCCTGGAGTTGCAGGCGTCCATAGGCTGCAATGACCGCTTACCATCAGGCGGGCCGTACGCTTGTTTGCCACCGACGTGGTATATAAAAAAAAAAAAAAAAAAAAAATCAAAAAACAAATTGAAGTAACGCAAGCTGACAAATTCGAAAATCAACATACATTTTTATACACACCTGGTTATTACTTTCTGCAAGCCCAGGGAAATAAAAATACTGTAGGGTACTGTAGTGTGTGTGTACTTAATGTTAGGTCGTGACCCACCAAGTTCTCGATACGAGCAAATGTTTGTTTGTCTCCCAAAAGATTTTTACCGTTATTGATTTCATTATTAACATTCCGTTTTATGGCAGTCATACAAAGAAGCTTAGATGCTAGGTAGGTTGCAAACCTGTCAACTTAGGGAACCATGGCACACGCAAGCATGATCATTGATTACGTTTATGTTAAATATAAAAGTATTCATTATTTTCAGAGTTTACGTCTTTGTCTATGAAAGACGTTTACGTTTGTCATAAATGCGATCGTGCCAGCTAAACCGGAGGTGTTGGTGATAAGAGAGAAATTTGATAATTATTCTTGAGCGATTGTGTTAGACAAATAATAAATAAATATTAGACGACAATTTTTACCCAATTCGAACTAGTCCCAAGTTGAGCTTGTGTTATGGGTACTAGAATATGATTTATTTAATATATAGAAAACAAGTATCTGGAACAAATGTTTTTGCTGACCACAGAAACAAATTCCCTTACCGGTATCCGAACCTCGTAGACGGTGTCACTAGCAACTAGGCTAAACAGGCCGATGAAGATGATTGTTGACTACGTAACAAACATTTTGACGTGGTATACTAGATCGGTATCCGCAGCGTGTCCACTTCTCTCGCTGCCGCTCTTCGCTGTCACTGACCGTCCTACCAGTCTGTGGAGCCATTACCAGCGAGCACCAGGCCGGCTCCACCCCGCCACGTCCCGCCACTCACCGTCCGCCCCACGGCCTGTCGAACCGTCCCTGCGGCGGGCCGGGCCTGTCGCGTGGCCCCCAGCGCCCGCCGCCGCCGCCACCGCCGCCACCACCGCTACCACCACCGCCGCCGCCGCCGCCGCCTCCGCGGCCGCCGGAGCCCCAGCGGCTGCCGCCGCCTCCGCCGCCGCCGCCGCCGCCACCGCCACCCCAGCGGTCCTCTGTTCAACATTACATTCACTGTTTACTCTACAATAGGCTAGTTCCAAAAAAATAATTATAAAGGATTCATTCGAACCAATTTTAAAAAGCTTATTTGCGTTTTTAGTATAAAAAGCCTATTATTCAGTAGGGGAATACTTATCCGATTTAGATTTGTAATTTTTGCTGTATAATATAGATAATATTGATTAATAAACTGCATGCCCCATCTTGACTAGAAATATTTGTATGCCTAACAGCTAGTCATGGTGATACTTGTTTGTTAACTATAAGACCTATTATAAACCTATGATTACAAATAAATATCTGATTCTGATTCTATTATAGAGTACAACATGCCATCGTGCCAGTAAATTTACTTGAGGACACTCATCTATTACGCTTAGCAAGGTCGCGGTATAAGGGATGCCCTGTAGTTACTACTGAAACCGTTTTCTTTAATATCCTGAAGAATTTTCTACTTCTACAATTGATTGGTGAGAGGAAAGTCCCAAACTTACCCCGTTCGCGACTGAAGCCCTTCCTGCGGTCATCCCTGCCGCCGTGGCGGCGGTCGTTGGAGCGCGGCCGCTTGTTGGGCGGCGCGTCGTGATTGGCAGAGCGGTCCCGCTTCTCGCGCTCCTTCGAGACTCCCGCCGCCTTCGCTTCTTTGTGGAACCCTTCCAGAATCTTCTTGGCCTCCTCTTCCTTCAGCTCCGGATAGATGACCTCGTCGATCCACGAGCATTTCTCGGGAAGCGAGAAGTTGGCTACAAAGAAAGAATGTGGTCAGTACGTCGCAAGCGCGGTATCGGCGCAGAGGGTCGGGCGTAGAGCAGAGTTACCTTTCATATCCACGACGGCCCCGTCGGGAACTTCCTTGCCGTGGGCTTGCTCGCGCTTGGCGCTGCGCTCGGCGAACGTTTCGTTATCGGGAACCACGACGACGACCACTCGACGATAGCCGTCGAACTCTCGGAGCTTTCGTCGTTGCGCCGACGGGTATACGTTCGTCTGTTATCGCGATATCGAAACCGCGTACCGTTTATTGATGGCCGCCGATGATGTGGAGCAAAACATTTCTCATTATAGTATTATCGCCTTAGGCACACCTAGAACAAGCTCAATAGAGATCCGCGTTGCGTTTACGGCCTTTTAGGCAAATCGTTAACACCGCTCCCGACTCACCACCTAGCAATAACAAGGGAGCAGTGTACACGCTTAATGCTTACGTCTAACTTAGATTAGGACGTACCTGCACAGGCGAGGAGTTAGTTGCCGTCGCTACAAGTATAATAACTCTAAGTCGCAAATCACAATCATAATCTGGTATTACTTATAAAGGGTATCGTAGTTAGATCTCGATTGTTCCTGATATAGGTTGCTGCCGAAAAATAATATTATTCACGTTAAATTTTGTTTGTTTTCTCACCTGATCCAGGATGTAATTTCGCCTGCGTCCGTGGGCGAATTCCAACAACTTAAGCACGCATTTAGCGCCCTTGGAGAGCATGGCGTCCCAGCGTCCCTCGCACGTGGTTCGGAAGGGTTTGCAGTCCACCTGCACACAATGTTTGTATAGGGAGGGTTCGCGGCCGGCGCTCCGAGCTAAACCTATCTTAGAACTATAGATATAGAGTATAATTTGCTTTGATACCAGGGACATCCGTTGAGTCGATACGATCCTCTTCTGCCGGAGAACCACTGGTATCAATATTTTCTGCGGCGTTCGTTGCTAAAGGCATATGCCTAGTCTCTAAATATAAAGACCTCTAGAGGTCGAGTTTTTTTTTATGATATTTGTTTTAAATGTTGAGCTTTTTGCACCCTGTTGAAAATACAGACGAACATTAGTATCAGTGTGAACATTTTCTTCACTCGGTATATCGAGTCAAACCTTAAGCTGGAAGGGAAATTACCATTAGTTTTTGTGTAAGTGTAAATAAACATAAATTGTGTTTTGATAACTACGATGATTTGGGACTGTGATAACTGATAACTAACAGTTAAAATAAATCCAAATTCGGTGTGCTGTTTATCGTAGAGAACATTTTGTTACCTGTCAGATGTTTAACAATAACTATGTATTTAAAGAATTATACTTACCACTTTAGAAGACATTTTACATGGGATCGCATTACATCACGTGTTGCGTATTATACACAAGGTGCATACTAAACTTCTTTTTTATAGACTCACCTTAAGTACGTAAACGTGGGGTTTAAACGTGGACGTGACATTAACACCGAGGTAAATGGCTAATTTCTTTTGGTTTGTTTCTTTCGATTTTATGGGAGTTTTACCATCCTACATATGTCTCACTGCTTAGTACCTCCAAGGAACGGGATTTAACCAGTTTGTATATATATATATATTAAGCTTGTACTGACGTTGACTATGTGTTACAATAATCTTTCATAAGCGTCGTGAATATACTTACCACTTACTGCAATACCCACAACCTTGGTACCAGTGAGACACGGGGCGAACACATCCAATGATAGAAGTTTCACGTTACATGAGAATAACAAATCTACACACATCAAATTGTGTGTAAAACGTGCAGTGTTGTCTTACTCTTCAAAATGATGCTAGATGGCGCTTTTACATGTCGCTTCCTGGCAAGCATTGTAAATCCATCACATTGCATTGTAGCGTCGCTTCATTAGAACTATTTCCACCGGCTGGTATATTTTAGGCATTCCTCCATCTATACCCTAATCTTCAACTCATGAAGAAGATTTGTTTATTTGACGCCACGCCACTGTCACATTGCAACCAACTAATTTGTATCGTTGTTACCATCTTATTTTATCGTTCGACCAGATTTACCTGAGGCGTATTATGCAGTTCGCGTAAAACTAACCATTCCAAGAAGTTACAATTTGGCGGGTAACTGCTAAGTTTTAGCTTCGTTAAACAAAATGCAACCACCAGCTAAGTTTCCGTCGATTTCCCGTCAATCTTCCGCACAAAGAGGAGGTAGCTCGTGAGCGTCCGGCGGCTGTGACCAGTCTGTACGTTATGTACAGAGTAATATAAATACTAGTATTTATTGTGACCAAGTTTCTGTCTCTGTTCCTTGCTCTACACGAGCTGAGACACAACACAGGCGATAGTTATGTCCCATGCATACGTCCCATTAAAGAGCGAAATAATAATTGGTCGTATCATCTTCCGATCAACGATTTGATCCGACAAATGAACTGGAAGTCAACCCAACCTTAAAAATAACTTAAAACCTTAAGTCCATTTTGAAAAATGGGTAATGCAAGGCAAGGTTTTCTGAGCTTTCAGTGTCTGGCAGAAGAGACAAACGGATATTTTGACAATCCAACTTACCAAGATTGTTCTTTCTGTTGACCACAGTGCTAGTAATAAAAGAACATGTGCAATAAGTGCAGTAACAAAGATGCGTTTCTACAATAAACTGCACGTGTCTAACAAGACAACAACTAAGACATTGAATAATGGATCAGAGAGCGCATCCAGTACAACAAATCCTTTAGCCTAAAGTACGTCCGCCGAGTACAATTCATTTCGTACATTGATCTATCAATGTCTATCGCTTACTAACAATTATAATGCCATTACTTAGGCGGCGGCAGTATAGTTGCGC
Organism: Notocelia uddmanniana; assembly: GCA_905163555.1. Classification (NCBI taxonomy): domain Eukaryota; kingdom Metazoa; phylum Arthropoda; class Insecta; order Lepidoptera; family Tortricidae; genus Notocelia; species Notocelia uddmanniana. Next base: position 9,925,953 of record LR991074.1, on the reverse strand, counting down.
GCGACTGGCAAACATGTGACGGGTCAATGTACTCTTCGTGATCAGCGACCGCACTTAATCACTAGTCACCAAATCATCCCGTTGAGTATGTGTAGTTATTGTGTACGTGTGCGTGTTTGTGTTGTGAGTACATACCTGCATGCGATCGAAGAGAGCGGTGGTTGAGAGCACGTTGTACCGTTTCTCGGGGTGAGCGGCGATGTGAGAGTTGACCCAGTGAGTCTTGCCCGAGCCGGGCATGCCCACCATCAGGATCACCTGTACAGAGACAGAAGTAAGCCAAAACTTCGACATTTATTTTTCAAATACGCAGCAGCTCCGAGGTGACCGGTGCCCTTAAGTGCAGGACACAAATACGCAATGCTCGTAGAATGGACGATCGATGGGGCCGAAGTTTGGAAATGCCGTGCATGCACCGGAAAACGCATAGTCGGCAAACCTGCCACTACAGGTGGGTCGGAGATCTGGGTTGCGAGAGTATGCTTAATGTAGTGACAGTGAGGACGGCAAGGGACCGAGTATTGTGCTGATCAGGAGGCCAGCAGTAGACGTATTTTGGGCTGATATGATGATTATTCTTTGGTTAAACCTCCAAAAGAAGTCCAGCATTAAGTAATTAGCGCTTCGGAGTTCCAAGCGTCAATATTCCTCTAAAAGTCTACAGTTTCCGCTGATTTCAACATTGCTGAATAAAAAAAGAAGCGTCGCTATTTCTACAAAAACTTGAGAAGTTTTCAGAACATGTGTGTAAGCAAGCAGCAAAGCAATTTTTGCTAGGTTTCCCACGTAACAGAAATAAATAAAAAATCGTAGTTTGTTGCCATAGTATACCTCTCAATACTATGTCGCTCTTTGAAACTATTGTACCCTTTACGTCCTGCTCTTGAAAGCCGGTTCGTGTCTCTTGTAATTCCGCTTGCGATCTCACGCGCCACTGAGCACGCGAGAGTAAATACGAAACTTTAATCTACCGGCATCGCTTATCACATTCCAATGTTCAAATGCAATTGTAACAACATTGCAGTAGTCTCGTTGACACTTGTAACCTAGGGAAGAAATTCAAATGTGATTTGCACTTACAACTCAATTTCACGACTTTCCGATAGTATCGTTGGACAAACATTTATAGACAAAGCCGAATTGTTTTAGTAGTCTTGAGAACTCCGTATCGCTTCGCTAGTTCGTTCAATTAGTATATCGTTCTTCCTACATTGCGAATCGCGTTCAATTTTGGGTCTTAAGACTACTCTCTACTCTTAGCCCTTAGGCCAGCTAGGCAAAATGACCCGTCTTTTTTGACATTTTTATCCCGAACGAAATTGTTTGGACTATCTAGCGATACCGAGGGTTCAACTATGTAAGGCCTTTGCTAGTTTATGCCAAATTAGGGTTTACCATTGAGGACACTATTAGGTGAACATTTACTAACGAATATATAACCGGCACGTTCTACCGCGGCAGCTGCGCGCGCGGCAGCTGGAATGTTCGAGTAATGTACACCCGGCTTTACAACATAGTATACGGGTCATCAGTTACCTTTTCAACGCTCTGTCAAATACAAAAGCTGGCACTCACATGTCAAACAAGAAGTTGACCCTAAAGAAATGCATGTAGGTTGATATCGCACTGCACGCCGTGACCAATATATCCATCATTGGCGTCAAACCGATGGTGCTGATACAAGAGTCGTTGGCCTCCAAAAGGTGTCTTCGTTTGTACAACATAATGAAATTTTCCGTCGAAAACTAGAAAGTCCGCCTTCGCCGTTCCATCACCGGCCGGCCAGACGTGGTGAGCGGTTACATCTTTACGTTATCAGTCTACTATTTATTGGCACGAAGCAATTGGCTTCTTGTTTCCTAATGCGAACAGCTAAGGACTGGTATTTGCTGCCGTCGACCGTTTCCTGATACATACAATCTGGGTATCTTCAAGTCAAGAGTGAATAGGCTATATTACTGAACCAGTGAGCAACATCTTAGGCCTCGTCGTCGCTTTCCATCAGGTGAGACTAGGGCCAATCGCTGGTCAGTCAATCATATAAAACAAGTAATTTTTAACAAAAAAACTCAGACTCCAAACTTTTCCATATTCACACTTGGACCTTCCTGCTGTATAATTTGAGTTCCCTCGATTTTTCCAAGATCCCGTCATCAGATCCACACTTGGTGACAATGGGACCAACTAGAAAACATACCCTTTCAAACGAAAAATAATTTTTGAAATTGGTCCACTAGTCTCAGAGTAATCGGTGAACATACATAAAAAAAACCGACGAATTGAGAACCTCCTCATTTTTTAAAAGTCTGTTAAAAGTAAGTGTTACTGACCTCGCAATCGGCGAGCGAAGCGGGGCGGCGCGGGCCGTCCACGAGGTCGGCGTGCGCCATGAACGCGTAGCCCGGCACCAGGCACGCCTCCGGCCCGTCCAACTCCTGCTCCACCGTGAACCTGCGCCGGAACATGCCTTGTACAGCCTGCCCTATACGCCCAGGATAATCCGTCCACAGCTGATGGCTGCTACATACCAGTCCAAGTATTCTTTATTCAAATAGGCCCAGCAACAAACACTTTCGAAACGTCAGTTAAAACATCTTAAAAAGGTATTGATGTCTTTTCCGCTCACCGGAGAATGGTGTCCTGGGCCTTTGGGAAGCGTGTGCGGAGCTGCAGTCTCAAACGACTAGTCAGCATCAAAAGTAGCTACGCACATGAAAGTGTCAAAGGCTCTTTTATTCCCTTGTGATAAAGAAGTTTGAACTTTTCAAAAGCGTAGCTACTTTTGATACTGAATGTACCACATAGCCGACACGTAGATGCCCTCTTGACAGTTTAATGAAATGCACATTGAATTGCGTAGCTATGTCAAAATTAAGCAATTAATTAGTTTAGTTCACAATAAGATCGTCAAAACTTAACAAGTATATTGAAATTTACATTTTATTCTAAAAACTTTCTACTTTTATAAAAAAAAAATCTAAGAATATTATCCCTAAAACTAACTAGGCACGGCACGCCAAGGGCGCAAGATTAAAAAGGAGCGCGTGCGTTTGAAAAATAGTTAAACCTGCTAGAGGGGCGCCGATGAGGTGCTTGCCTTAAATCCACCTCTGTTGTATATTCTATTTTAGGTTTCATAAAAATGCCATGGTTTTTAAAACATTATATTTTCATTTCATTTATTTATTGCAACCAATTTTCGTAATTTTTATCTAGCTTGGTAATTGTTGCGTCAAATGGATGATAAGACAGCTAGCTATGAGCTGTCTATCGCTATCACTAATCGCTATCAGAAAGGAAGATAAAATAATAATAAATATTGGGGGCCAATCTTACACAAATCGACCTAGTACCAAACTAAGTAAAGCTTGTATTGTAGTATGGGTACTAGATGAAAGAGGAACAGAAAAGAGCGAAAAATCAACAGCAAATGCATAAATGCTCTTTCTAGGTTACATACATACATATACTCACGCTAGTATCCCATTGGGGTAGGCACAGAGAATACCAAAACCTACGGTCCTTACATACTTCTTTCGCTTCAAAAACATCCAAACATCTCTTCAAACATGCTCGTAGGTTGCGGGTCTTTCGAGGTTAGAATAGTGTAATTCCGCTTGCGACCCCACACACTACACAGCGCGCGGGAGTAAATACAGAATATTAATCTACCTGCGTCGTCGTTCATGTTCTAATCGAATAAAACATGAGGCGAATTTGCAGGCATTCCCTAAATTGGACATAATGGCACTTATTAGTTACCGTTATTAGTTCTAATAGCGACCATAGTCACACTGTGAAAAATACATGTCTACCTATTACTGTTCAAAAGATTCAGCAATGAGACAGGCAGAAGGAAAATAACGAAACATTTTGTTTTTTTATGACGTCAACTGACATCCGTTCAAAAACTATAAAGTACCACTTCCAGAACCCTTTATGCTTTGGCATTATTAGTTAGCTCATCTTTATCTTATGACCCTGGCATCAGGGGCACGGCGTACCACTTCGCGACCTGGCTGTTAAAAGGCTAATAAACCCGGTATTTACTCACCTCTATCTACCGATCTCTATTTAAAATAGAGTGAGAAACATACCTCGTAACGAATTTGATCCGCTTGTCGAGAGTAAGTCCCTTCAGTACTTGCTCTTCCGTCACCTCGGGGATTTCGCCCTCTGTAGACAAAAAACAAGTTAGCAACCTTCATGATCAATACAGGTTATATTACAGTAAATAATTTGATTCTAATTTCATGTAGAAATTACCGTATTTCAATAACTATTGACACAGAAGTCACACAAAATGAAAAATAAAAAAACGGCCGTGTGTCGGAGCTGTTAGACTACGCACGACAAACACAGAGTTCCGTACCTAGTACTATGTTTTATTCATATGAAACTTACAGCACTTACATTCTATTGTTTTGGACAGGAACTTTTGCAGTGACAACTCTAAATCTTTGAAATTCTAAATTTTATGCACATACGCCATTGTCTTTTCGTAAAATGCCTGTGACAGACACAAGACTGACACGGCGTAACTTTTTGTTCGTTTATCATTTTGTTGTGTTTTTACATACATAGGTACGTAATTAGACAAGAGTTCCGTTTTTGCCATTTTCGCTGCGAAACCTAAATAGCGAAGTACAAATGAATGAATGAGTATATATTTCTTTGAGTTCCTCAAAAAGTTTGAAATACAACATTTGAAATACAGATTTTTGTGCGTTGTGACTGTCACAATTCGGCCTTGTGACGACATTTAGACGATGGTAGGCTTCCTTTACATATTCTTGAATATCTTGGAAAGTAGTAGATATAAAAATATCCAAAAAATAATAGCGTTTCTTGTTAACAAATTAACGAAATGAGTTAATATTTCATACTACTTGGAAATCTGAAACACCATTGGCATTTACCCCCCATGAAATTGGGGGAGGCCTAAGTCCAGCTGTGACATCCTTCGGCTGATATGGCAGCGGTGGTGGTGGAAATTTGCATTACCGCGTCTGGTATGAGACAGGTTAATTTTTACCTGGCGCCGGTTCATCCTTGACGTCCTCTGTAGCCTCGGGCTGCTTCTCGGGCTCCTTGGCCGGCTCGCCGTCGGCTTCCATCGGCTCCTGCTTCACTTCCGCCACCTCTTCCGATTTATCACCGTTCTCCTTTTAATATACGAAAACCAAATGTTTTTGAGAGATCACAGCGAAACGTCATCTTATTTGGACCGTAAATGGGGACTATTTAGAAGAGCCCAATGGTACAAAATATGCAATGCAGGTTTTGTAGTGTTTTATATTTATAGGGTCGCTAGGCTGGCAGCCAGTCAGTTTGCAGCCACCTGGAGAACGAAGTTTTTTCAACAAAAGATAATAACATTTTTACAGAGTCACAGTGATGAGTATTTTATTTCGTATTAAATGGGAATCCATTAAAAAACGATTCATTCAAATGACCGCAAACCGACACTAAATTAGCTGGTCGCTAACTGACCTATCGACCCTACTAGGTATATAAAATGTGAATCTATCCATGATTGTGAACCACTTTTACTATGGGACCAACTTTACCCGCACCAAAAATAAATCAACCGAAAGTCAAAACCAAAATGCATGTGCTGTTTTTTGTCGGCACAATCAAAGTCCTAAAAAAATCGAAAATTTTAATAAAAAAAAGACTTCAACAGTTATTTTTGGTGCGGGTAAAGTTGGTCCCATAGTAAAAGTAGTTCAAAATCATGGATAGAATCACATTTTTGTATCACCACTAAAGTTACACCTTAATTTTTGTATCCGACTCAAGGAGTGAAGCATAGCGAAGGGTATAAAAGTAAAAAAATTAAAAGTAAAACTGGTTTATTCTTCAAATTAGGCATATTACATGCACCTATGAACGTCAATAAATTACCACCCACCCAATATTATTTAAGTAGTCCATTATGTAGGTTTCTATTTTATTCATGCTTGTAATTCCGCTTGCGATCTCTCGTGCCACAGAGCATGCTAGAGTAAATACGAAATGTCAGTCTACCTGCATTGCTAATCACATTCCAATTTTGAAACGTAAAAGTTAGAGCTTCGCAGGACAAGTACATCGATCTACAACTGGTTTTTAACCTGTGGCTCGCGTAGCCTCTTGAAAGGGTTTTCAAGCCCTGGGCAAAACGAACAATTTATGTTTTATTATAGAGGCGTGACCACTTCGAAGGATATAGAGTAAGAATATTGAATTCAAATCGCGAGAACACAATTCCGGACAAAAAACTAAAGTAATGTTACGGAAACTCTGTTACCTTCTTGTAATACTTGTATTTATAAAGGTATTATAATATGTATAGCAAACTTACCTTAGGCTCATCCTGTTTATCCTCTTTCTCTTTTTCCTTCTCCTTGTCCGCCATCTCTTTGTCCGCCGTCTCTTTGTCCGTCGTCTCTTTGTCCGCCGTCTCTTTGTCCGCCGTCTCTTTGTCCGCCGTCTCTTTGTCCGTGTTCTCTTGCTCCGTCGGTTTCTCGCTCACTTGCTCTCCCTTCTCTTTTTTCTCCCGTTCTTCTTTCTCCTTCCTTTCGCGTTCTTGTCTATCTCGCTCCTGTATTATTGGATTATTCTTATTTAAAAATATAAGATACTCATACTCTTAAATGAGTACTAATAAAAACAATACATGAATCTCAACCTAGACAAACAGGCGGTCTTATCGGTAGAGAGTCTTCGCGTTATTCTGTTGTCCTTTTCTCACTAACAGAAATATCAATATGAAAGATAAAGACAAACGCGTTGTAATAGTTTAAATAGGTTTGTTGAAAGTTAATGAATAAGGTCAAAAATATGTCTAAAGTTTAGAATGTTTAGGTAGATGGAACTATTTTTATACGTCTAAAGTTAGGTACCATAGGGCTTAAGAAATTTAATCCTTAAAGTAGGATTTTTGTGTTCTTAACACTGTCAGTGATGAAGGAATTTGAATTATTCGTTTCAGTCATATTGTAATTTTTATCAAACACAAGGTTAAATTATTAGGAGGCATTGGCCACCCGTAAAAAAGTAGTCGGATTAACTATTTAACCTTAATGAAGGCAAAGGCGATTTTAGCGATCACATACGTGACAATAGAAGCACTCGTGGCCCAGCGGCGCCCGCGTACCGCGTGCGGTATGTGAGGTTAAGCAATGTCGGGCGAGGTCAGTCCTTGGATGGGTGACCGCTTTGAGTGGTTACTAACTGAGCGCCCCCTTGCTTTGGAAGGCAAGTTAAGCCGTTGATCCCGGTTGCTGTCTATCCTCGTGGCACCCAAAGATTTTTTGGGTCCTCTTTAACTATGACCCGACTGTCCTTCTTATAGTACATAATAGTTATAGTCATATCCGCCCAAGATTTTGAGTTGAAATTTGTATGTGTTAGAGTTACCGGTTTGAAGTGAAACTTTCAGGGTATATGTTGTGTCATTGTCTATGCCCAATTATGACAGCTGAAAAATAAGGGGATTGTCTTGTCAGCTTGACTATGTCTTCACTTAAAATATACAATTCATAAACATTACGTTATGTTTATTTGATTTAATACGAATACATAAAATTGGCGACGATGGCGGAAGAAATTGAACGCCTTACACGTCTTCGCGCATCGATACGCGGCCAACTCACAAAACTGCAGCAATATTTACTTCAAATACAAGATGCTTCGGACTTAGAAATAAGTCAAAGGCTTACATGCCTTGACAACTACGAGAAAAAATTTGACAACATTCAAACTGAAATTGAATCATTAACGGAAAACCTTGAAAAAGAAATAAACGAGCGTTATACAACCGATGAAGTTATCCTACTATTGAAACTAAAATTACAGGGCTTACGCCCGCCGGTACCCGCTGCCGACGCACCTTCGACGTACGTTTCAGCTTCCCTACACACACGGAGCTACGAAGGGACGCGTGAATGCACTTCTGTTTCCACCCACCAACCTAAGATAAACTTTCAACCATTTCAAGAAAGTGAAAAGTTCACATATTTTGTAAAACGATTAGAAACATATTTCAAACTAAGCCACTGTGAAGATTCAAGGACGCGGACGCTCTTGCTCCTTAGCTCCATTCCTCCAGAGCTACATCAGAAAGCTTACGACCTATGCGCACCCGACGATCCCTGCGAATTAGACTTCAATGACGTTGTCAAAACATTGAAGGAATACGTAGAACCAAAACCAAGCATTTGGGCATGCCAACATAAATTTATTACAAAAATACAAGACACGCACGAGACAGTCATCGCGTATACTTCAGAACTGAAACGTTTGTGTCAAGACTGCAAGTTCTCATGTAGTCACTGTAACAGGTCAATCAGTGACAACTTCTTAACGCTTCAATTTATTAGAGGCCTACGTGACAATGACATACGAACGAATCTGCTTCAAGAAACCAAGGTAACTAGTTTCTCTGACGTCGTGAAAAAGGCGACGACGCTCGAACTAGCAAAATCAGACAGCAGCTACATGTCACCCGCACATTGTTCTAGTCAAGAACAACACAAGGTTCAAACTGAATTCAATAAATATAAAGCTAATAACAGACCGCTTTCGATCAAAGACCTTAAAGGAAAATGCTTTCGCTGTGGAAGCCACGAACATCAGGCTAATAAATGTCGAAGCATTCATGACACCTGCAACAAATGCAAAAGAAAAGGCCACTTGGCGCGTGTATGCCTACAACGTACCCAAGTGAACAAACAAATCAAACCACAGCACGGGGAGGAGCAATACTCGGATAACTCATCTGATACTATCGATGAGAGCACCCCCTGGGATATGAACTTAATACGATCCCGTAATACAGACAAGTATATGATACACGTATTCATCAACAACAAAGGTACACGTATGGAGATCGACACCGGAGCGGCCCTCTCGTCGATGTCCCATAAAGAATTCCAGAAGTTGAACACAGGATGCAAAATATACAAAACGAACGTTACTATGAGAACATACACGGGAGAGATATTCGCACCCCTCGGCGTAACATATGTCACCTGCAAATATAAAACTCAAACATTCGATGGAAAATTATACATTATTAAGCAAGACGTGGACGCTATTTTTGGAAGAGCATGGATTCGATCAGTTAACTTGGACCTGGCTAACATAAACCAAATTAGTTCGCAAGTACATCCAGACCTCGGAAACCTTTTGACAGAATTTGCTGATGTATTTGATGGCACTCTGGGATGCATACCAAACTACAAGGGTAGTTTCTCCTTATGCGATAATGCAACACCCATTTTCGTGAAACCGAGACGTATTCCTTACGCTCTTAAGGACAAAGTCGACTATGAAATAGAGCGATTATGCAAACAAGGAGTCATTACAAAGGTGGATAATTCAGAATGGGGAACTCCAGTCGTACCAATTGTCAAACCCAACGGCAGCATACGCTTATGTGCGGACTACAAGGTCACCTTGAACAAGGTCATCAGAGATGAACAGTACCCCATACCCATTATAGAAGACATCTTAGTAGAAATGAATGGAGGGCAGTTGTTTTGTACATTAGACCTCAGCCAGGCTTACTTACATATGATGATGAGCGATGAATGTGCTATGATGCAGACTCTTAGTACGCACAAAGGGACATTTAAAGTCAATAGACTCATGTTCGGGGTCAAAGTAGCCCCTAACTTATGGCAAAAGTTTATGGACCAACTGCTTCAAGGGATCGAAGGCGTTAAATGCTTCTTCGACGATATCATTATCCAAGGAACCTCAGAAAAACAGCTCTTGTCTAGGTTACGTCAAGTCTTACATAAGCTCCAACAAAATAATCTGAAACTTAATAAAGAAAAATGCTGTTTTATGAAAGAGAACATTGAGTATTTGGGACACATCATCGACAAAAATGGTTTACATAAAAACAAGAATAAAGTCAAGGCCATTACGGATACGCCACCACCCACTAATGTAAATGAATTAAGAACATTTCTAGGTATGGCCAACTATTACAACAAGTTCATTCCAAGCTTGGCTTCAATTTCGAGTCCTTTGAACAACTTGCTTAGGAGAGGCGTACATTACAAATGGACTCAGAAATGTGACGCAAGTTTCAGGAAAATTAAAGAAGAAATTCTTAGTGACCGAGTTCTGACTCACTTCGACCCACAAAAACCCCTAGTGTTGGCTACAGACGCGTCACCAACTGGACTCGGGGCAATATTATCGCATCGTCTGCCGGACGGATCCGACAGACCAATAGCTTTCGCATCCCGTTCATTAACAAAAAGTGAACAAAAATACAGCCAGATAGACAAGGAAGCGACGTCACTGTTCTGGGGTTTAAAAAAGTTTTTCCACTACTGTTACGGAAGAAAATTCATACTGGTGACGGACCACAAACCATTAACCACAATCTTCCACCCACACAAGACCTTGCCAGCTATGAGCACAATGAGACTTTTCCATTATGCACATTTCCTCTCCGGTTTCAACTACACCATAGAATACCGAACTTCAATCGACAATAGCAACGCAGATTATTTGTCAAGATTTCCTGTAGATACCGTGCCTCTAAATATAATTGATGTGCATACAGCATTTCAATTGAATCAAATGAACACAATCGCTATCGACCGTACAATAATAGCAGAAGAAACTCAAAAAGATACCGAGTACAATAATCTACTACAAGCATTAAGGACAGGCAGCACGGTGCGTCGATACGGTTATAATGATAATGAACTTACCATCCAGAACGGATGCTTACTAAAGGGGACACGAGTCATGATTCCCGAAACGCTGAGAAGACGGGTATTAGATGAATTGCATTCAGGACACATTGGAATAGTTAAAATGAAATTACTAGCACGAGGCTACGTCTATTGGAAAAATATAGACAAGAACATAGAAGATTTAGTAAAGGGATGTCGTGAATGTCGGCTACACCAGAATGAACCCGCTCACGTCACTCTACACCACTGGGAGCCGCCGACAGGCCCGTGGCAGAGACTCCACATCGATTTCGCGGGACCGCTAAAAGGACAGTCACTGTTCATAATCGTGGATGCTTACACCAAATGGGTCGAAATTATCCCAACCACAACAACAACTAGCAATTGGTGTATCAGAAAATTACAGGAGCTATTTGTAACGTTCGGTTTCCCAATAACACTGGTATCTGACAATGGGAGGCAGTTTGTATCGGCGGAATTCGAATCTTATCTAAATAAAAGTGGTGTGATACACAAAACCTCGGCGCCGTACCATCCAGCTACTAACGGGCAAGCGGAGAGATATGTCCAGACTGTAAAGAAAGCCCTAAAGCGCATGGATACTGAACCAGGAAACCTGCAGGAAAAACTCCTGGCGATTAAGGAGCGTTTGCTGAGAACGCCGAGTGCCAGCACCGGCCAAACCCCATATGAACTAATGTTTAATCGAACGATAAGAAACGCCTTACATGTTCAGTTCAGAGCGAGAGCGGTGGAGGCGAGGGCAGAAATACCCCCTGAGAGGAGAGAGAGTTCCACAGTACGCAAGTTTAACGTCGGTCAGCGAGTCCAGGTACGGGACTATAGTAACGGAAGGAATAAATTGGAGTTTGGGACGGTCACAAAGATTTTGGGCAGATTACATTACACAATCAAGATGGATTCAGGAGAGATTTGGAAGAGACACGTAGATCAGATGTTGAGTACCGTAATTCCAGGAGTAGATAGAGCAAGTAGCCTATCGTAAAGATTTACGACGGAGGTGTTGTGTCATTGTCTATGCCCAATTATGACAGCTGAAAAATAAGGGGATTGTCTTGTCAGCTTGACTATGTCTTCACTTAAAATATACAATTCATAAACATTACGTTATGTTTATTTGATTTAATACGAATACATAAAAGTATAATAATGATTATATTAGCATGTGTTTTTGATTTCAATTATTTGTCTACCTTTTGTTCTTTACAAAGGCCTTTGGGCCATAATTACGAGATTAAAAGGAATTATTAAGTGATGTAACATACTAGACACGAAAACTTAGTAGTGTAAAGAGTATTAAATTTTAGTGAAAGATAAGTCTCATTTTTAGGGTTCCGTAGTCAACTAGGAACTCTTATAGTTTCGCCATGTCCGTCTGTCTGTTTGTCTGTCTGTCAGAGGCAATGCTCTGTGGCCGTTAGTGCTAAAAAGCTGCAATTTGGTATGGATATATAATTCAATAAAACTGACAAAGCCATAAAATAAATATAAAAAAAGAAAAAAATAAGCGTACCTCCCCTACACATAAAGTGGGGATGAAAATTTGTTTTAGCTTCAACTCTATGTTGTTGGGTGTTGTTGGATAGGTGTTTCAAAATGAATAGAAGTCATCATCAAACATTTTTTGATAAAGTGAATATTTTCGGAAATATTGATACGAAAAGAAGAAAATATCCCTCTAACTTTTGAACCAAAAAATCCAAAAAATATGAAATAAATTATGAAAGTAAAACTTAATAAAGACTTTCAACAAAACCTATAGCAGACATGATCAGTAAGCCGTTTTTGTGTTATCATAAAAAGTCTTCCCTTAGTAGAACACGTATGAAACGCTGCGAAAGTATTTCCTTTTGCTTGTTATTGGTTTTTTTAGAGTAATTTCATTGGTTAACTACGGAACCCTACACTGAGCATGGTCCGACATGCTCTTGGCCGATTTTTTATATTAGTAATATTTCATAAACCAGCACAATAAAGCCACAAACTAAAAACATTCAGATATTTTAAGTACTAGCTTGGACCCAAGCGACTTTACAAAGTACATATTATTTCAACCCAAGATTTCGCAGAATTTCAGTTCTAAAAATGCGAACTAATTATCGCCACTTAAGAATTACCTATTCATTAGCAACTTTTAGCATAAAAACATACTCGACAGTCACGGACTATAATAAAAAAATGCGATTTACTTTTCACGTGTTCGTGAGCCAGCTATACCGCCGTCCATTTTTCAAAAAATTACATCTGCCAACTGTGATAGCCAATGGTAGCATACCGGAAACTGTTCCCTAATATTTCGTTCAGAAATCGAATTAAATTATTTCTTTAACCCACGAAATTTCAAAAATCTATACCGATTTTATTAATATGGCCTTCTGAAAGGCGCATGGGCAGTAATTGAAAGTTAGTTGAAAAAAGTTCTGGGCTGGAGTCACCATGTTTATTTTGGGTTATCAAAAGGCGCGTGGGCGCCACGAGGCTATGATAGCAGTCGTTAAGCCAAGTTAGAGGCCTCCGGGCGGCTTGAGAACTTCTAACAGTTAAGTTGCCCACTCACTTGACAAGCCTAATCCCAACAAGGTCTAATATCCCCCTCGGGTTGGAAGGTCAGATGGCAGTCGCTTCCGTAAAAACTAGTGCCTACGCAAATTCTTGGGATTAGGTAGCGGACCCCAGGCATCCTTCAGGATGCAACTGTACTGGGAATAACGCCAGGAGGATGATGATACGTGACAATAGAATTTCAATCTTAGTTCTGTGTTTTGAGGTTCAAATTAGATTAAATTTAACGTAGAACTGACTCATCATCAAAAGGTAACTATTCTGTTCATAGTGAAGCCTTCTAGAACGGTGGTGGTATTCTTAAAGGTTAAATAATGGGAACAAACCTCTCTCCTCTGCCTCTGCCGCTCCTCCCGCTCTTTCCTCTGCTTGTCCCGCCACTCTTTCTGCTTCTTGGCGGCCTCTTCCTTCTGCCGCTGAATCTCCTCCTCGCGAATTCTCTTTTCTTCTAGAACTTGCTCGACCGGGATTTCCAAGCGTTTACGGACGATCTTAGTCTTTGTGAGCATGTTGTATCTGGTGATGTGAAATTAACTTGTTATAGTAGGAGTAAATAAATAAATATTAGGGGACAATTTTTACACAAATCGAACTTGGGTTATGAGTACTAGACGAAGATATATATATATATATATATATTTAATAGATAAATACATAGAAAACATCCAAGTCTCGGTAACAAATATTTTGCTCACCACAGAAACAAATTCCCTTACCGGGATTCGAACCCGCAACCTCTAGCTTCGTAGGTAGTGACATTACCAACTAGGCTAAACTGGCAGACAGACGAGTATTTCGAAACTTTTTGTCATGTTTAAAATTTAGATCACACAAATTACACAAATTGATGTCAAATCTAAAGAAGAGACTGTTTTTTTCTTCGAGCTATAAAGAAAATAAATACGGCGTCCCTCAAGGAAGTATTCTGGGCCCTCTACTATTTATTATCTATATTAATGACCTCCCAAAAGCGGTAAAATACCCTATGGTCTTATTCGTTGATGACAGCACAATGGTTTTCACCAATACACAACCAGGAACACTACAAGCTGAAATAAAGACCACCCTTAAATCAACCATTGAATGGCTTGATAGAAATAACCTCAGAGTCAACTTAGCTAAGACAAATATAACGTATTTTAAACAGAGGTGTAAAATTCAACAGAATCCTGTGGTGAAATATAAAGATTCCATTATTTCAGAGACCGACAATACTAGATTCTTAGGGTTAGATTTAGATTAAAAAATTTATCATGGAAACTGCAGATCGAAAATGTCTGCAATAGATTGAGCCACTTTTCATATGCATTGTATATGTTACGCAAAATAGTATGCATATGTATCTTCGACACTCGGGTATGGAATAATTTTCTGGGGCAACTCTTCCAATCGTGAATGGGTGTTCCGTGAACAAAAAAAGTGTATACGAGCCATATGTGGGTTGCGCCCAACTGAAACCTGTAAACCTCATTTTATAAACCTACAAATTCTTACATTTCCTTGCCTATATATCTTAGAAATTGCATTATTCGTAAAATTGAATCCTGAACAATATCAATATTTCTCAAGTTTCGTAGCCAATTGGTAGCTGCCCCATCAAAAACGAGGCACTACACGAAAAATGTACTAGGTATGGCCCCAAAAATTTTCAACAAACTACCAAATGCCATTCGAGATAAAGATAGCATTACGGACATTGATGTACTATTATAGAACTAGATTCACAATCAGCTCAAAAAAATGGCCCCCGTGAAAGTACCGCCCGCACGACTCGGGCGGTACTTTCCTGTTTAGTCGTGTTTGGATCGCAGACAGTGACAGTTGTCCAACAATGACGAAATCTGCTGTGAAAAACTGCTTTAATAGCTACAAAAAAAACCAAGCCACACGAGTGTTGTGTGTTCGGCATATTACCCTATTTCCGACATATACAGGACCAATAAAGGCTTAAATCGACTAACTGCAACTGCTAAACCTGTCTTGAACGTAAGTCCGTTCGTTCCCGACTCAAACTACATTATTCAAATTCTGTTTTAACATATAATTTTAGCGTGAAAAATCATGCAGAGGAAAACATTTTCATTATAGTTACATGAATTGATGTAATAAAAATCAATTTAACGTTAATATATTTAAATAATATATCTTTCAGGTTCATAGTCGGTATATTTGTTTTATAGATGTCGGAGATAGATGACGATGACTTGCAAAGCAAAAGTTGTAAAACTACAAATACTGCTCCAATGGCAGAAGTCAGTACTTTTGAAATAACTACCTATAGTCTTGCTCAAGAGTTTTATGGAGGTAAACATCTTAATCTCTAACACAGAAAAAGAACAATCACGGAATGTGTGTGAATGTTGTAATGGAATGTTTTATTCATATATTTTTTTGTTCAAAAATATTATTAATATAAAAATAATTTCAATAACCAAAGCGACTCCATTAGGTACTTTCACTGGTCACTTTTGACATTTATAAAGTAAACATTGGTAGCCAGTATACGACAGTGGCATTTTACTAAAAAGTTTTTACCATGTTGGTTCTTATGTTTGCAAATTTGACACTTGACGCTAATGTCTGTAAGTTCTTTTTTGTATGAAGTTTTTATCTTGACTTGGACTATAAAAAAGCGTTATTATCGGCTACTGGAATGTAACTGTCAGTGTCATCTTGCGCCACATTTTTAGTTATTTATGTTCGGCATTGTGTGTCTATTTCTATATCTTATGTCAATGATTACGGAATTTAAAAAAACTTTGAATAATTTTTTAATACAAAAGGTTTATTATTCGGTAAATGAATATATAACTGACTATAATGTAATGTAATGATATTTAATAGGTAAGCATGTTTATATAACTCATGTAGTGCAATTGTTAGACTAAGAAACCCTTTGTACGCCGTAGGGTAGAACATAGCTGAACATTATCAATGTATTTTCAACATCCTGTATACCTATGATTCACAAATAAAATATTTTGATTTGATTTTATTTGAATAGACCAAGGTCTTTTTAACAGAAAATCAATAAAAACCGATCAATTAGTGATATTATGTACTACTTTAGATGGAGTTTGGTATTAACTTTGGTAATAACATTCGTAATACCAAGCTGCGTACACATTTAAGCGGCTCGAACCGAGGCATGGTCACCCTGACCGATGAGATGCTCGCCAGCAAAACATTTGCACATAAACACGCTTAGCTGCCCAATGCTCGACTGTACCGTCAATTCAAACTTTTGTCACACTACTTATATCAACTTGCCTCTCCCTGGGACATCGGCTGGCGAAATTTTTCACCTATAACACTTGTTCACGTTACTTTGCAGTGATAGCTATGGTGTTGTACATACGTGGATGGTGTTATCAAAGACTATTTTATGATAACAGGCAGATTACAAAAAAAAAATGTAAGGTCCAGTACTGTATTTTTAAATTGTTATTTTACCAGCACTGTTTGTATCTAAGTAAATTGTTATCATAATTTGCAATCCTTTTTCAGCCACTTGCTGCTGAAATTTGGCATACATATGTAAGTTCGGTGACAATACAATATTATGGTAGAGTCAGCCTCATAAGTAGTACACTTCAGAACTGTCGCTTTCACCCGTTAGACGTATGACAGTTTAAACATGAAGTTAAAGCGACAAGGTACAAAGGTGTTCAGCCCCTTGTGAGGGCGACCGTACCACCAAGCTGATCTGATGATGGAGACAGAAGGTGGCCATAGCAACTCCTAAACTATACAGGATAAACACATAGCGTTTGGGCTCATTCGAACCGTCTCAGCGGGTATTTGATAGGTGTGGAAAAAAAGTATGGTCGGCAATAGAAGCTTGTACAGTCGGGTCCATAAATATGTACATTTTTGGTCTTTATTTCAATAGTACGCAAGGCAGTGTTCAAACCAAACTGAATGTCAGCCGCCGAATGTGAGCAGCCTCATACCATAGTGAGTGAGCCCTAGTGTAAATGTGAAAATAAACGGTATTGAATGTCAGCGTCTGCGCATAGCTTAGCGTATTGTAGGTTAGATGTGAACGAAAAAGTGAATATGTATGGAAATACAATAAACTGCGTAACGTTCGTTCACCTTCGGCGGCTGACAGTCAGTTTGGTTTGAACACGCTTTAATAGTGTACCTGTCGAGGCCGAAGTTGACGCGGTAGCAGGTGTTCTTGGTGAGCACGTGCGGGAAGAGCGCGCGCGCGCCCAGCGCCGAGCGCTCGAACTCGTGCGCCGCGCCCAGCTCCGCGCCGTTCAGCGTGTACGACACCTTGCACGGGCTGGACTGCAGGTCCTGAACAACCGAGTACATACGTTACAACTAGCAGAGGCGGCGTAAGACCACGCCCTCGCGCTGCAAAGGGCCTCGCGCCTCACAGCTGAAATTTCATATACCCTTCTAATTGCACCATCAGAGGGCCAAGCGAAATGTATCTTGCCCGCATTCAAGTTTAGGTCTTGCGCCGCCACTGACAACGGACGATGCATATCAAACGGCCGGAGCCGGCGCGCACGCCAGAGTCAAAGGAATTCGAACCGATACAGAAACTAGAGTTCGTATCTAAACTGTTTCAATGGGGAATGTCTGAAAATTTTAAAAGTCCTTGATTATTTTTCTAATGGTAGGAATAACCCACGCCATGAACAGAAAAAAGTTTCAGATTTTTCGATTGCGCCATATATTTTATAAAAATACAAACATTTATATCACCTCGCGTCTGCCCCGTATCGGACTACTAAGACATTTCTAAGTCCGTCGAATATTTAAAAAAAAACGCCTGCTTGGATCTGTGGTACGCAATGACATTGACAGTTCAAGTCATACGGCCAACCTATGATGAACTGTCAATGTCTTTGCGTACCACAGATCCAAGCAGGTGTTTTTTTTTTAAATATTCTACGGACTTAGAAATGTCTTAGTCGTCCGATACGGGGCAGACGCGAGGTGATATAAATGTTTGTATTTTTATAAAATATATGGCGCAACCGAAAAATCTGAAACTTTTTTCTGTTAATGGCGACGGTTATTCCTCCCATTAGAAAAATAATCAAGGACTTAAAAATTTCAGACATTCCCCATTCCTTTGACTCATAGTAAGATGCACGCCGCGCCGACTCCAGCCGTTTAAGATGAATCGTACATTACGTGTGCCCATTCAAATATTATCCCTCTAATGGTCATCAGCACCAGTCTTTCAGATTCAGAATCAGAAAACTATTTATTGCCACAAAAAAGAACCTTAAATGACAGAAATCATGAGTAGCCTTTGACGTCAGCCCAGAATCAACTTAGAACCTTCAAGAATAATTTCCTCCTTCATGTGATATCACTGTTTGTTAATTCGACAAGAGCCTGAACTCCATAAAAAAAGGTGCAAATGGCGAATATAAAAAAATACAGACTTTTTGGGCTTATTCAATTCAGAATCCCAAAAGCTATCAATTCTAAAAGAAAAAGTTTCCCTAAATTTACATATTATTGATTGTTATATACTGCTGGTTATACATAAATGCATACAAAGTACTAAAATTGTTCTGAGGACAGTATAGACAAAGTATACATTTTGTAAATTCCTTAAGTTCTGGGAAATTCATTTCCATATTTTTAATCTATTAAAACCTATAGGATAACATTGTTTTCTACAGGGGAAGTACAGTCTGCCAAAGAATTTGTTACTTACCAAATAGACCCCGATGACGTCTTTCTCCGTGAATGTTTTGCCGTACTCTTTGAACTCTCCGTTGTTGACGGCTCGTCCCGTGTTTTCGTAGCCGAAACTGAATTCACCTTCGCCTATAATGAGAAAGTGCGATATTTACCACAAACTTCATGTTCTTATATGGATTGATAACTAGTGAAATACCAGCATGAAACCTTAATCTTTCTTGATATTGGATCATATTTAGAACACTACTCAACTTTAACCTTGAGTAGTAAATATAGACCTTAGTACCTTGAGTAGCCCTTGCAAACTTTATGTTGAAAGCATGTTAGGTATATATTTTTAAGACCTTATGTGTGTAGTGTACACAAATAGCCAAGTATAAGCCAAAGCCAAAGCCAAGTAATAGTCGTGTCTACACCAGCCTAAATAGGGATCTTCAATCTTTTTTGAAATTAAGAGACACAATTTTTATTATGAAGCGCACAAC
Source organism: Notocelia uddmanniana (assembly GCA_905163555.1). NCBI lineage: Eukaryota > Metazoa > Arthropoda > Insecta > Lepidoptera > Tortricidae > Notocelia > Notocelia uddmanniana. The sequence continues at coordinate 9,906,500 of LR991074.1, read as the reverse complement.
ACGTGTTACTAAATGATTTTACAATAACTACTACTGTCCCAAGTGGAACGTCTATTGAAGACGAACACGGAATTTTGAAATCGTTTCGGATGATTAGCCGATCTCAGCTCTAGATCGAAACTAATGGAAAATTGTTATCTGCAATATATACTTACCAAGATGCAGGGTGGAGTCATCAGTAGACCATCCAACTCGGAGTCCGTTGGCGATGACCTCTTTCTCCCCAGTGGTCTCAGTCGTGGTTACTATGTCACCCACTCGAACCTGAAAAATATTACACCCTGCATTTTCGATTCAGATTTCTTCCTAATAAGGAACTAGTTTCTTTGTGTTCACAAACATTGTGTGGGTCGGCCGCTGGGCAGATGGCGAGACGACCTATGTAGGAGGACAGGAGGCGAGTGGATGCGTCAAGAGCACCAGGTTTGTGGCGAGCTGCGGGAAAGGCCTATGTTCAGTAGTAGACTGCTGCATTGTGCTGATTATGATCAAGGAACTGGTTATACCCAGTAGGGTCGCTATGGTGGGGTTATCATACCCAGTTTCAGGACAAACGCGTCAGCAACACCCTTATAGTAGCGACACGGCGCACAAGCAATAGTAGTGCCAGAGTTCATGGAATCCAAAATCATTACGCCGAATGGCTTACGTCCACTGAGTGAGTCTCGGGTGCCAACTGTTACATTAACCAGTGAATATGTGGTTCGCGAACGATGTATTATTGGTCGCTGAGCCACCGGAGTCAGTAAAGTGGGAGCACTCTTGATGAAATAAGCGTCCTTATCTTAAATGCTTATCTATTTAGGCTGTTTCCTGTGGGAATTGACAAGTATCTTGACATTTGCTCTCCATTACTACATCTTGTACAAGACTATTGCAGCCTGATAAGAGTTATAAGATATGTAAGTTTTAATGTATTTCTCGGATTAATAATTATGAAATATTATTTCAATCATAACTCTAGATAGGCAAATTTTAAGCCTAATTATTTTTTTCATTTTATATTCTACTGCATAAAAGAGAAGGCTAATTTTAATTAAAGTATTAAATTATTCACTGTTTGTTGGAATTATAAATACTTTAGCGGGTGGATTCACGCACTTTTGTTTTTTCGATTTATTATGTAACTTTTTTTTTTAATAGCTTGTTGCCCGTTTTTGTTCTGTCGATGTGACAGATAATTATTGCTGAAATTATGTAATAAATGACTTTTATTTTCATTATTTTATTAGATATGAGCAATAGAAAAAAATCGACACTGCGGGGAATGACGAACTGATGTGGGGAATGATGAATGTATTGAAGGTAATGACTAACTGTTGGAGGGAATGACTATTGAAGTCGTTGATTGAATCGATTGCCAACCCGCATGCCAAGAGTGGCGATTATGGCATTTACCCCCTATGAAGACGACAAAAAAGCCACGGCCCCGAGGTTCCGGTGGCCCCCGGTGCCCTGGTTTTGGTAGCGGCCAGGGTACTAGCGGGACCAGGGGTACTTAAAATCTCCGGCGAAGATCCGGTTACCACTACCGACGACTCCTGGCCCTGGCAACTAAGAACACGCGTACACTGCGGACCGACGAAAAATAGCGGAACTAGAGGAAGGACTGAGCAAGTTGCGTCGTGATGTCGTGGGGTTATCTGAAGTCCGAAGAGAGGGAGAGGACACGATAATCCTAAAGTCAAGCAACTTCTTCTATTTCCGGCAGGGCGACCAACAGTCCCATAGAGGTATCGGGTTCATCGTCCACAAATTCCTCGTAAGCAACTTGGTTCACCAACCACGAGAGCGTGTCGGCTAGGGTGGCGTACCTTATACTCAATTTGGAGTTGGGAGTAAGAACCATCGGGGCTAATTACTGGCTGGTTTCTTGGAGAAGAGGAGGGACTCTACATGATGAACTCCTATTTCAAGAAACGTGAGCACAGGAAGTGGACCTGGATGAGTCCGGTGTAACTGAAAACGAGATCGACTTTATCATGTCGACGAAGAGGCATATATTCAATGATGTATCTGTGATTAACACGGTTAAAACCGGAAGTGATCACCGTCTGGTAAGAGGCATATTGAATATATGTGTCAAGCTAGAGCGCTCTTGACTGATTAAGTCTACTCTCCGACCAGCAGCAGCCCAAATCCAAAACTCCGAGAGCTATCAGCTGGAACTCCAAAAACCGTTTCGTTTGCCTAGGCGGCGATGTGGACGATTTCAACGACAGGTTTCTGGAAGCGGTTCACAGCACTGGGTCTAAGTTCTTCAAGGCCCAACGGATCAAGAACACCAAAAGGCTCTTTAACTCCACTCGGAGGCTCATCGAGGAACTAAAAGCCCCGAAATTGATCTGGCGGAAGACCCTAGAGTAGGACTATTAATAATAATCGTATGGCATTATTTTCGAACTATGAGATCTTCGAGAAACCAGTACGGTTGCAAGTTTTGTTGTTCTTTTAGCACCACCCAGAGGTCACGTGTAGGCTGACGGTGGATACTCGAATCCCTACGGACATGGTGCAACTTCGACCCTTCTTGTCAAGTGAGTGGGCAACTTGACTGTTACAAGTTCTCAAGCCGCACAAAGGTATCTAACTTGGCTCAACGACTGCTGACGAAGACAGCAGCCGGTATCAACGGCTTAACGTGCCTTCCAAAGCACGGGAGCGCCCAGTTAGTAATCACTCAAAGCCACCCAGCCAAGAACTGACCCGGCCCCACATTGCTTAACCTCGCGGACCGAACGCAGTACGCGGGCGCCGCTGGGCCACGAGCGCTCCGACGCTCTCGTCGGACTAGACTAACCCGACACCATACCGAAGATATCCCGGACATCAGCCTGTACGAAATTAAAATGGCTCTTCAACAGCTCAAGAACAACAAGGCACCCAATGAAGACGGAATTACAGCCGAACTCCTGAAGGCGGGTGGAAAACCGGTCCTTACGGCCCTTCAGAAGTTGTTCGACTCCGTCTTACTGGAAGGGAGAACGCCAAAGGTAGAGGTATGGTGGTGCTGTTCTTCAAAAAGGGTGACAACGCCCTACTGAAGAACTACCGACCCATCTCACTCTTGAGCCTTGTCTGTAAGCTGTTTTCGAGAGTCATTACGAACCGTCTCGCACGCAGGCTAGATGACTTCCTGCCTCCCGAACAAGCCGGTTTCCGAAGAGGCTTTAATACCGTAGACCACATCCATACGCTTTGTCAGGTTATATAGAAGACTGAGGAGTATAACCTGCCCTTCTGTTTAGCGTTCGTGGATTCCGAGAAGGCCTTCGATTCGGTCGAAACCTGGGCTGGGTTACAATCTTTTCAGCGGTGCCAAGTGGACTATCACTATATTGAAGTACTGAAGTGTTTGTACGAGAACGCCACTATGTCAGTCCGACTTCAAGACCAGAACTCGAAGCCTTTTCTGTTGCAGCGGGGAGTAAGGCAAGGAGATGTTATTTCTCCTAAACTTTTCTCCGCTGCACTGGACGATGTTTTCAAGATTGTACTGGAGTAGGCTAGGCATCAACATAAACGGCGAGTACGTCACTCACCTTCGGTGTGCTGACGATATAGTAGTCTTAGCTGGGACCATGGAGGATTGAAGTACGATGCTCAATGACCTCAGTAAAGCCTTCGAGAGAGTTGGTCTAAGAATGAACATGGACAAAACGAAGATCATGTCGAATGCCCATGTCGCACCAACTCCCGTTATAATCGGGCACTTAACACTCGAAGTTGTAGACGATTATATATATCTAGGACAGACTGTCCAGTTAGGTAAGTCCAACTGCGAGAAAGAGGTTGCGACTTGGCTGGGCAGCGTTCGGGAAGCTACGGCATATCTTTTCGTCCAATATTCCGCAGTGTCTCAAGACGAAAGTCTTTGACCAGTGTGTGTTGCCAATCTCATAAGAAGGCTCTAAGTCACCTAAAGAGGAGAGTGCTATGCTAGAAGTATCTATGCGCGATCGCATCAGAAATGAGGCCATCCGTAGTAAAACCGGACTGACTGACATAGCCCTCCGAATCGCTAAACGTGGAAATGGGCGGGGAACATTGGACGTAGAATCGATGGCCGTTGCGGCGAAGAGTTTCTCGAGTGGCGACCACGTACTGGAAGGCGCAGCGTGGGTAGCCCCCCCACAAGGTGGACTAGTAAAGGCCGCAGGAGTCCACTGGATGCGGGTGGCGCAGGATCGGTCATTGTGGCACTCATTGGGAGAGGTCTCTATGTCAAACAGTGGACGTCTTTCGGTTGATATGATGATGATGATGGACCTTTAATCTTGGTTATTTTAACTTATAAAGACATTTTCATCATTCCCTTCATCAAGTAGTCAATCCCTTCTCACTCTCAAAGAGGGGTATGATGATACGGGGAATGATGAAATCAAAAACGATACGCAATTTCTCGGAAACGGTTCACTTTTTATTTGTATGTTATACGTGTTATAAAACAGTACTACAAACAGGAAACATTACATTATATGAAACGTGAAAAAAATAGTGCTTGCTTAGTAAATAAAAAAAACGTGGAATGACGCTAAAATTGGACACAATGATTTTCCCTTCAAACTTTGTTTTTTTCTGGCCTTCAGTCAAATGGTATGCGCGTGCGTTCTGGCTTACGTTAAATTACGAACTGAGAGGGTGTGGGGAGGCGTGTTTACGCAGCGGTGTTATTAACAGACTAAGAAAAAACGTCGCTTAGCGTCATCAACCGAGGAATGATGGTCAACTGTGTAATAAATGGTATAGTGTACCGCTTTCAGCGGTTCTTTACTAACGTACCCATCGAGACCACGAAGTCTTTGAAGTCATCACCAAATGTCGCTGAATCCTTATTGAAAGAAAATGTTACGGAATGTACAGAAATCTTTAGCTTCACTTACATAACCCCCCATATTCTAATTAAAGCATTTAGATCATTAAACTTAAAGAAGACTGAAGATCTCTGGGGCCTTTCAGTGAAAGTATTACATTCCGTTGTAGAATCAATCGCACCTTTCTTAGCTGATATTTTCAATAAATGTATTGATACTGGAGTTTTTCCTAACCTAATGAAGCACAGTAAAATTATCCCGTTGTTTAAATCAGGAACCAAAACTGACCCTACCAACTTCAGACCAATCTCAATACTACCGGCATTAAGCAAAGTTTTTGAGAAACTTATTCTTAATCAGCTTGTGTCCCACTTTAATCGCAATAACCTGCTCAATAGCAATCAGTTCGGATTCACTAGAGGTCGTTCTACCACTGATGCCGGTGTGGTACTAATTAAACATATTTTTGATGCCTGGGAAGAGGCTCAAGATGCTATTGGGGTGTTTTGTGATCTGTCAAAGGCATTTGATTGCGTTAATCACGAGAATTTAATTAGAAAGTTAAGTCACTATGGGATCAAAAACGGTGCTCTTGACCTTGTTACATCGTATCTGTCGGAGAGAACACAACGGGTAGTGATCAACGGGACTCAATCAGCAGGGACAACGGTTGCTCTTGGAGTTCCTCAAGGATCAATTCTGGGACCATTTCTGTTTCTTGTTTATATCAATGATTTACCAAACCTTGTGAAAGATAAACATGATATAGTGCTATTCGCAGATGATACGTCGCTCATCTTCAAAGTGGGCCGCAAAGAGAAAAACTTTGACGGTATTAATGAGACACTAAGTACTGTTGTGAACTGGTTTACAGCAAATAATCTACTCTTAAATTCCAAGAAAACAAAGTGCATCAAATTCACTCTGCCTAATGTCAAGGAGGCAAACAATTCCAAGATCAAATTGAAGTCTGATGAGCTGGAATTTGAAGAGAGAACAGTGTTTTTAGGAGTCACCTTAGATTCAAAACTGCAATGGCACGCGCATATTGCCACTCTGGCTGGCAAACTTAGTTCTGCGGCCTATGCAGTAAGACGTATTAGACAGTTGACTAACGTTGAGACGGCCAGGCTGGTGTATTATAGTTACTTTCATAGTGGTATGTCCTATGGAATCCTTTTGTGGGGAAAAGCGGCAGACATCCAGACCATCTTCGTGCTACAGAAACGAGCTGTACGCTCCATTTACGAACTAAAGGCCAGGGAATCCCTCAGGGAAAAATTTAAGGAGGCAAATATTCTTACTGTAGCATCTCAATATATTCTTGAAAATATTATGTATGTTCGGAAAAATCTTCATGAGTTCAAACTTAACAGTGATATCCACGACTACAACACTAGAAGTAAACACAAGATTGCAGTGAAAGCCAGTCGTCTCCGGAAGGTTAGCACGTCGTTCGTGGGGAACTGTATACGATTTTATAATAAAATACCCACCGAAATAGTTAATCTGCCACTGAGTAAATTTAAGTCTCATATTAAACGTTATTTGCTAAGCCAGGCCTATTATGCTGTCAACGATTTCTTAAATGATAAAAATGCTTTTAAGCCAGTTTTAGTATAATCTTGTTAGTTAAAATATATATACCTATGCTTCACTTAGCCTATTTCCTTGTACAGCTCTTTCGTTGCGTTTTATGAAACATGATGCTGTTTCTTGCCGAACAGTTGTTTTAATCTTTTATATCTATATTAATAATTTCGTGCAGGGGTACGGTAGACCCGAACGAGACCTGTCTCAAATTGAAGAACGTATAAAAATAACGATTTTTGAGTTGAACATATGTATCCGCAAAATTCGGATTGTCGCGTATTTTGCATTTAAAAGTGTTAATTTTATGACGAAGGATCGGCCATATTAAATTCGTTGGTTGACAGCGTCGGGTTGGGTACGTTCGGAAATTGTTAACTATGTTTGCGTCCGGTGTGTTGGCCAGGTTGCTGGGCTGCGTTCTGTGGATTCGGCTAGCCGCGTCTGCAGCGTTCAAGCGTTCTATACACCTATCAGCCTAGCTCTAGCACGATAACTTATACTGTCACGTTATATGGGCGAAATGTATATAAACGTCACATAAAACGTAACGGTATAATCTATCGTACTAGCTAGGCTGATTGTCACAACAACCGCCTTCAAAGCGAATGTATGGGGCCTGTTACATGGTTATTATTATCACGTGATACATTCATATCACGATAAGTATCACGTGAATATTGAAGCAGAATCCATACAAATTTGAAATCTGCGATAATATTGACACCCCAGTATTGTAATAATATTAATCGTGTAAAGGACACCACTTGAATGTTTGCTGAGTCTGTCCGCCATCTTAAAGCTGCGTCTCTATTTTGTTGTGACAAACTACTAGGTGACTTATGGCTTTTAAACGTCTAGCAAAATTCTATCCCTATCTCGCTCTATCTTATAACTTAGTGGTACTGGGGGTCTACTCCGAAATTCGAAATCCGAACTTCGTATGGTGCCGTCCCTTTCACTCATATAGTCTATGACTGGAGAGTGAAAGGGACGGCACCATACTAAGTTAGGATTTTGAATTTCGGAGTTGACCCCCTGCTCATGCCGTTCGCCGCGCTCGGACGTTAGAGGCGCTACCGCGAACCGAAAACGAAGTATCTGCCTCTCTCCCGCACATGTATATTCGAACGACAGAGAGGAAGATAGTTCATTTTTGGTTCGCGGTAGGCCCTCAGGCGTCAACTTTAAAACGAATAGGGTATTTTACTATAAGAGAAATAAAATTCAAAATGTAATAAAAACAGCCAAGTGCGTCGGAGTCGCGCACTGAGGGTTCCGTACAACTAAAAAACAAATGTGATTTATCAATATATTGATATTTTTGGTAAAATATACTTCATAATAAACATTATCACTTAATTTCAAGTTCATAGGTCGATGGGAAGCTTAAAAAATTATATGTGTGACAGACAACACATGGAATGTTCTTTGACTTTCTTCGACCGTCCGCCACGCTCGGACTAAGGTGCTACCAACCGAAAACTAAATATATATGCCTCTCTGTCGCACTTGCATATTCGAGCGCGGAGAGGGAAATACTTCGTTTTCAGATCGCGGTAGGCCCTCTGGTCTGACGGCTCCTATTCCTGGATGGTGCGCGTATCGGAATGTGAAATACCTTTGGCAAAACGGAACAAGTTGTTAAATAGCTTCCATTAATTGTAGAAAATATTACCAACTGTTACTATTATCACGCGAAACACTGAATATTGAAGCAACATCCATAGAGGCCTGTTACATGGTTATTATTATCACGCAATATACTCATATCACGATCTGTATCACGTGCAATGAATATTGAAGAAAAATCCATACGATTTTGAAAACCACGATAATATTGACACACCAGTATAGTGATAATATTAAGCGTGTATCAGAATCCATACAATTTTAAAAATCGCGATAATATTGACACATAATATTGAGTGTAAAGGGCCCCACTTAATAGAATTTGGCGGAGAATAGAGAGCTGCTACCGCGTAACGTAAACGAACGAACATCGTGTATTTCCCTCTGTGTCGCTCGATTTTGCAAGTTCGACAGAGACGGTGATACACGAACTTCATTTGTTTTCGTTCGCGTTAGCAGCTCTGACTTTGCACCAAAAATACTGACTGACACATCAATATTTAATAATTACAAATCTGAACTGAATTTTAATGAACGATTAGTATTTTAGCTATACAAATCAGTACTGATTACGGTGTCAAATTTTTTATGTGCCTTTAAATACTACCCCTAAAAAAATGCTTAGGATTAACTTGCAAAGATACTAGCCTTTGCCCGTGAGGTCGTCAACGTAATCTTTTACTCCGTATTCCATATGTTAATCCAGACTACAGACTACATTTCTATACGAAGTTTCATCATAATCCGTTGTTGTAATGTTTTTATTTTATACATTTTTGTACACAATTTCTTTCGTCGTTTGCATAACTGTCACGAATAAATGTTTACTTTATTTCTTTCTTATTCTTATTTATTTCACCCGAGCGAAGCCGGGCTTTCATCTAGTTATTTATTAATGTCCGGCAGCCTGAATATGTCATGCTCGCTTAAAAGGCTTTGCTTACGGTGGCGTCGTTGATCGGGTCGCCACCTTCCCTAACAAATGGTCGAGGGAGGCGATGGCTGAGATACGCGTCATACTCGTGATCGGGTGCTGTTTGTGGAGTCCGGTCTGTTCATGCTTGCAAGGGCATACCTTAATACTAGTGTTATTTTATTGGAGATTGACGAGAGACATCATCCTGTTTTGGATTAATTTTATTGTTATTGACGCTTAGAGACCTTATACATCTCTGAGAATATTAAATTACTTAAGTGCTATTTTCATTTACTACTTATTTTAATTTAGACGCTTAGAGACCATGTACTTCTCTAAGGACTTAAGAATAATGGACGCTCAGAGACCATATACATCTCCGACATATTAAATTTATTCTATATACTTTTGTGTATTCGGACAGAGACCGTATATATAGGTCACTAATTTTTTTTTTTTATATTATGTATTATAAGTTAATTTTAATTGAATATTGTGAGTTTGTTAATCACTATAGTTTTAAAATCATTATTATTATTGTCTACTTTTTTTTAGTTCTGCAATTCTGTTTTGAAAACATTATAATTATCATTGTCAATTTATTTAATTGTATAATTCATGTGTTGACTTGTAAAAGTGCCCTTGTGGCCTATTTGCAGAATAAAATTTTTGATTTTGATTTTGCTGCTGCCCAAATAGTTGTTTTAAATTAATGAAGTTTCTGCACTGGCCTCACCTGGATATAACCATGTCTCTAAAAGAAACAAAAACGGGATACACGTATACTTAATTCATGAGTACATCAATCAATCAATCAATCAAATTGTTTATTTGCTGGAATACAGTAGGTACAAACAGGTGTTATACATTAAATTTTAAAATACAGTTCCATGTATTCAGCCTGCAAGCAGGCATGCAAACATTTCAGAGTGCTACGTTACGTCAACATTAACAAATAAGCAAACAATACAATAACAGAATATTAGAAATTACAAAATTAGTCGGTAATAATTATAAAATAAATGTCAATATAACGGAGTAAAAATTTAATTTTCTACGTCAACTTTGGTCTAAATAACTTTTTACGCTATAGAAACACTTGTCCAGAAGCCAAGTGGACAATTTGTGTTTAAAACTATTACCTCGTAGTGATTTTATTTCGTCAGGTAAGATATTAAATAGTTTTATACACATGTTGAACACATTTCTACCGTACATCGCCTTACGAGCACGAGGTTTATGCAACAGATTCATAACCCTTGGTCTGGTTTGCCTGTGCATGATTTCAGAACGTTTTCTGAAGTATGACCGGTTGTTGCAGACAAAAATACACACATCTTTTATATATAAACAGGGTAATGGGAGTATGTTTAGCTTTTTAAATAAGGGTACGCAGCTATCATCTATCCACGCATTGCAAATGGCCCTGACACACTTTTTCTGAATTATGAAAACTCTATCCACATCTACAGAATTACCCCACAGTATTAGCCCGTACCGGAGAACAGATGATACATAGCCGTGGTAAGCTGTTAGTGCGGCCTCTATTGACACAGTGTTTCTCAGCCTCCGGAGAGCAAACACAAACCGATTGAGCTTTTTGCAAACCTGTTCTATGTGTTCTTTCCAATTGAGATGCTTATCTATCGTGACACCAAGAAATTTAATAGATTTTACCTCGTCAACAACTTCATCATTCTATTTTAATGTCATTGGTAAGCTATTCGAGTTATAAGACGTAAATTCCATATACTTTGTTTTTTTAATATTAATACTTAGGTTATTCGTATTCATCCAGTTTATTATGTCTGTCAAAGAATTTTCTATATTTCGATTAAAGGTTATTCTATTAAAACCTTGTATCACTAATGTAGTGTCATCTGCGAATAAAATGGTCTTTTGAACAGTTGCGTTGGGCAAATCATTGATGTAGAGAAGGAAAAGAAGCGGCCCTACGATGCTTCCTTGTGGGACACCAGTATGATTGTCTTTATATTTAGATCTGTAAGTTTTCTTCGTAATATTGTTGCTTTTTTCTGTAAATCTACTAATTTCCGTACATTGAACCCTGTCTTGTAAATAACACTTGACCCAATCAAAAGCTCTGCCCCTGATACCATAGCACTCAAATTTGTGCAAAAGCTTCGAGTGATTAACACAGTCGAAAGCCTTTGACATATCTAGGAAAACCGATGCAACTGGGATGTCACTATTAATACTCTCTGTGATGTATTTTATAAGTTCGAAACAAGCCTGAGTCGTTGACCTATTTTCACGAAAACCATATTGTTCTTGACACAGTATATTGTATTTCGATAAAAAGTCATTCATTCGAGTATAGAACGCTTTCTCAAAAATCTTTGACATGATAGGTATCAGTGTAATAGGCCTGTAGTTGCTTGGATCCAGCTTGTTTCCTTTTTTAAATAAAGGTTTAACAATACATGACTTTAATTCTTTTGGAAAAATGCCTTCAATAAATGATAAATTTATAACGTGTGTCAATGGAATACTAATATACATCACCAAAGTCGAAAGGCTGAATTTGAACCATGGCGGGGAATGATGAAAGATGCGTTTTATCGGCATTTTCTCATGGTTATTTAAATAGTATTACTTTATATACGTGGGTTCTATTTAGGTCCATGAACAAGTAATGTCGTGTCAAAAAACTATTTAAAAATATTTATGTTAGAATTTTTTATAGGCAAGAACAACGATTGTTGTGATTTCCGTGAATTCACGCTAGCCATAATTCTTAAACAGTTTTTTTCATTTTACCCTGAGGTTGATTTAATGAAGAATTTACTTACTTTGAGAATGCTTTATGGAAATTAAGTCCTCCATTTGTAATATACGGTTTTCTTTTGTGCAATTAAGATTAGATAAATAATTAGATTTAAAAAAGTTCCTAATAGTGACACAGACCTCATAGCAGACACGTCCATCGGCGACGCCGTGCGTGCCGCGCGCGCCGGCCCACGCGTGGGCGAACGCGCCCTCAGACAACGGCACCACCGACACTAGATCAGGCACTTCCAGGTACTGATTAAGGTCGCTGTCATCTGCAAACAAACATGTCAATATACATCTTACTTTAATGCTCCTTTAGAGTCCGCAGGACGCACAGTTCTCCATACAAACGTAGTTTCGCTCTTATTTTAAAACACCATGGTGGAATAACATGAAACGTTGTATACACAATGGGATCCTCCATATCTAGGTCGGAAATTAGTTGCCGCCGACGTGGTATACAAGTCCCTCGAAGTATGCGATAAAATGTTTGTTTAAAGTTTAACTTAAAAAGCAGTAAAAGTGTACTTACACCAAGACAAAGTCAATTTGTTGTCGTTGATATCTGGTTCGACAAGTTTAGCTTCATTGGAATCCGATTTCTTTTTGTGTCCATGGTGAGGCTCCTGAAAAGAATAAGGCTAATTAGAAAAGACTATGGATATTTATAAGAACTCAATATTTTATAAGATGTCAATATTTCTAATCTCCCGGGTTAGAATAGCACCACCCCCTTTCTTCCCTTGGGTGTCGTAAGAGTCGACTATGGGAACCAGGTTGAAGTGTGTTGTGGGAGATGAATTTTTTTTAAATATTATATTAGTGCTTAATTTAATTTTTGATGATGTAGTCAAGTTACTACATTATCAATCGATCTTTGCCAAATACTGTCAACAATATTTTAATTTCCGAAACGTGTGGAAATTGGGTAAGTGTCTACTGAGTTACAGTCCGTGGATTTGTATAATAAATAGTGAAATGTCTACTGAGTTACCATATTTTTATTAGATTTAATGTTGATTAATAGATTATAATGTGGTTTATAAAATAAGGTAATGATATTATTACAATGTAAACATAATTTCACTAAATTTTATTTATTTTATATAATCCAAATAGTGGGCAACTGACAAAATTGTGTTGGTAAAAAGTTGATTGACCCATCAATAGTAATGGAGGCGCATACCTGAATGCCGCCACCTTGGTTCTAGTTACGTGCCAAAATACGCGCTTAGCTTCAAGTGAGATTTAGGGTGGGTTGCAACAACTTACAGATACAGAACGATCAACATTAAATATGGCGCCTGCAGCTGTTATCCTATAGAAACTTGATAAACTTTCTTTACATTCAGATTTTAATGAACACGGCTTACGATAACGATTACAGACGTTTTGTTGCTACCGCCACTTAGTTGTAAATTGATGAAATATGATATACTCGTGTCTGAATATGAAATTACCTCGACAGGTGGTGTCAGGACCTCGTTGGTGACCTCGACAGCCTTGTAGAAGTTGCTCCAGCGAGCCTTCTTCTCTTGCTTGCGTTTCAGACGGTTCAGTTTCACGGGGTCCTGTCAACCGATCAGTGAAACTTTGAGCCTTATTTCATTTCGGGTAAAGCTATTGCAGAATGTAAATTCTTTGTATTTTTCACTACTCCTTTTTTGTTTAGGCATATTCAGAAGTTACGTCTTGTATTCTTTTAAAATATATTTAATAAGATAAGATACATATCAAATTTACTATGGGTGTTTTAAGTACACTGCTATTTGCTGTGCTAATGTTGAAAACTATCATGATCTATTTATATAAAGATAAGTTATATGAGTTCTCTGATGACCCTTTTGACATTTTTAACATATGGTTAAATTGTAGTAAAGGTCATTTTGAAGTAAGTTCACAAAATAAGTTAATTAGTAAGGATGTAGCTCATATTGACACAAGTGTTGGTTATGCTAATGATATTTTTTCGAGTTTAATTCTTCATTGTGGTTAAACGCATATTTCTCAACTTGGTGGAAGTAAATTTGAAACTGTTTCTCATTCATGCTTTAGTTGAGAGTAGGATGACCACCAGTATCCAAATACTCCAAAATGAATATATTTTTGTTCTCTATACCACAAGCTATAATAAATAAACCATGTTTTATTCAATGATGATATAAATCTTATTATTGTACTTATTGACGATCTCTTCGTGAATCCATTTTATTTATTAAATGTATAAGACTACCTATGAATTTCTCTAAAGGAAATAAACACATCTAATCTGAGTGTATTAGCTTGATGCCCACCAAACACAGTCTCTATCGGATTGTACCTATATTATGAGGTAACAAACCTTGCTAAGCTCCTCCAAGCGCTTGGCATCTTCTTCCGCCTGCTTCTTCTCTCTCTCTATACGTTCCTTCTCCTTCTGCTGCAGGCGTTCGTTCAGCTGTTCCCACTCTTCTTCTTCTGTGAGCTCTCGCTGCCTCTCTTGCTCGTCCTAACAATAAATAAGGTCAAGGTAAAAACTTAAGGGTTACAGGGGGTTATCTTTTATACGTAACATCCTCAAACTACAACAAATAGAGAGGAATGGAGGATTTTAGGGGAGGCCAATACCACAGATGAAATACAAGTTATTTCGTAACAGATACTGCACTTACTTAGAAAGGGGTCGTGTCGGCGCGGTGATTATGCCAGTCTCGCTCTAACGTTAAGAAGACCGGCGTGACGTCATTCGACGCTGCGGTAGGGATGCCTGCGCCTTCGCGGCGACGTAAACATTAGTGTTTATCACGGCTTTGCTCGCGTGTTAGTATTTTAGTTATTGAAAAAATAAACAACAGTGTGTAAATCGACCACACCACAGATGTCAGTGATGAACTTAATTTAGTTTAAATATGTACGTTTTTTTTTGTACAGGTGGCATTCGCTTCCGTAAAAACTAATGCCTACACCAATTCTTGGGATTAGGTAGTGGACCCCAGGCATCGTGCAGGATGCAACTGTACTGGCAATAACGCTAGGAGGATGATTGATGATGTACAATTTTTTTTTATCTAAAGGTCGAGAATAAAGGCTGTTTTATTTATCTATCTTTTATAAAGATGCTCTTTCTATACCCTTATTAATTATTATAACTAGTCCCGTTGTTGAGAAGTCAACGAAATGTTTTGTCGATCTAAATCTGTGTCGTGTCTCGCGAATGCACATATATTGTGACTCGGATTATGGAAATTATAATGTTAGATCTTAATATTGCGTTATTTATTTGATTATAGTACATTACGATACAAGGGTTGTAAAACAAAGAAAGGCCGATATCGCAGATGTTTGAGGCCCGAGCCGCCGGCGAGGGTCATAAATATGCGAGAGAGGGCTTTCTGTTTTACGACCCGTGTTTTGTAGACAATTTTACGTCACCACTTGGCTAAAAAGTGGGTTTTTCCGGACGCGCAGCGTGCGGAAAAACGCGTTTTTTGGCAAGGTGTGGTGTAAATATATTTATAAAAATTTAATACATCCCGTGTGGTGCTGGGTTAGAATAGCACCTTCCTCTTTCTTTCCTTGGGTGTCGTAAGAGTCGACTATAGAAACCAGGTTGAAGTGTGTTGTGGGCGATGGGCTAGCAACCTGGCACTGCAATATCACATTTTCACCATCTAAAACCCTACAATTGCTAAAAGTGGCACTGACATGACGGAATATAGGCGTGAGTTTATGTGTGTACATTTAATACATACCGCATCTGCATCTTTGTCACCATCAACATCCTTCTTATCTTCCTGGTCTTGTTTATCGCCATCTTCGTCCATCTTCTCATCTCCCTTCTGTTCTACTTCAGCAGGTTTCTCCTTTCCATCTTCTTGCACCTCCATTGGTTCTATTCAACAGAAATACGTATAATAATATATTTACTGATACAAAATTCTATTTTAAGGTAATAATACTAATAATCAACAGTATTTTCAATCACGCGAAAAATACAATTCTTCTTTTCTTACCTTCTTCCTTCACAACTTCCGGTGGTGGCGACTGGCTCCTAAAATCAAATTAGATACATTTAAAAACATTATTTTAAAATACATTACGGCAACAAAGTCACTTAATAGTAGCTATTAGCATGCTACAAGAAAGTAGCAATGTAACTTTGCTTGACTGAAAAAAAATTGCACTTGGTTTTTCATGAGAATGGTCTAAAAATATTCACACCTGCTGTTCAGAAAATAGTTACCCTCAAACTGGCAAAGATGTACTTTGCTTCCCTAACTTAACGCCAACTACTTTTTCTGAATAGCAGTATGTGCCACTCACATAGATAACCCCCTCTAGATGGAGATTATAGGGCGACGTGCGGTCACCTCACCTATGTACCACTAGTACATGTAAGCAGAAACGCCTCGCGCTCTCAGTCAGACTCGTCCAGGTTCGCGATCTATACGTACGTCAGGTAAACGAGCATTGAAAATCGATTTTATCCATTAGAAATGGTGTTTTGCTGTGTAAAATTATGTGGGAAAAGCTCTCGAACAGCAAACTACAAGAATGACGGAATAACATTTCAAAGATAAGTTAAATTAATTACAAAAGGCATATTTTATTCTGCCAGGCGGAGTTCATTTTACATTAGCCAGTAAGAAGTACAGAAGTATTCTTGTCCCTTTCCAACCAATTCAAATGTCAATATACTCTCCCTTCTGACGAAAGTACATGCTCGGGCTAGTGATGTGCCTGTGACGCTTTCGACATTACCGTATAAGTCTCGATTTCAATTAATTATGTATTCGTCCGCGTTTTGTTGCGCTGTTTTATTAATATTGAAATTCTATTGGAAAAGGTCATTAGTTATTTTACATTAAATTGTCAGTGTTGCCAGTGTTCTTTTAATTAAAGTAGTAATGTAGTAAATTAGTGTCTCTTTCTATTTTATTTATACGCTATAGGTACGATACGGGTACATATCAGTGTAGTTGAATGGAATATTTAGTTTGGAAGTAGTTAATGTGTAGTTTTATTTTATTATAAAGTTTATTAACCGGTTGTATCATATTTATTGCTATGTAATATCGAGTATGTATATCTAATGAAATAACAAATTAGTAACAGTATTACCACTAAGTAGGACATAGATTTCCCTAGCATTTAGGACTGGTATCACGAGGTGGACCCTATGCTGGACTTCGAAGAAGTATAAAGGATCTCGGAATCGATTAGAGAAGGAGCCATTGCAATTGGGTTTTTTTTCGAATCGTTTTGGTGAGCAATTAGGACTGGTATCACGAGGTGAACCCTATGCTGGATTTCGAAGAAGTATAAGGGATCTCGGAAGTGGTTAGAGGTGGAGCCATTGCAATTGAGTTTTTTCGAATCGTCTTGGTGAGCAGTTAGGACTAGTGTCACGAGGTGGACCCTATGCTGGACCTCGAAGAAGTATAAGGGATCTCGGAATCGGTTGGAGAAGGAGACATTGCAATTTGCTTTTTCGTTTCGTCTTGGTGAGCAATTAGAACTAGTGTCACGAGGTGGACCCTATGCTGGACCTCGAAGAAGTATAAGGGATCTCGGAATCGGTTGGAGAAGGAGCCATTACAATTGGGTTTTTCGAATCGTCTTGGTGAGCAAACTTTTTGAAAACATTTTAGCCAATCCCAAGGCAGTGCGTTTGCGTGGGTAAATTCCTCAACCGCCATTGGCCAACAATTTACGCGCGACGCCGGCGACCGCCATTTTGTCTGGCTGCGCGAAGCACGAGAGCACTAGTTCAACTGTCATTGCATATTCTACCTTGACCTTACGTATAATGCAACAAGGTCTTTATTGAATTGGTCGTACATTCGATTTCATTCGATACTTGTCTGCACTCGTCGGCGTGAACGAAGATTGCCGATGTAACTTATATTTGTGGTTCTACTGTATTTGTTTATATAGATAAACAAATTTATTTATGTAGAAAAACTTCCAAGACTCAGGATCAAATATTCGTGTTAGTTCATCTCACAAATAAATGCTCTGGCCGGGATGCGAGCCCGGGACCTCGGCCTTCGTAGGCAGGGCCACTACCAACTAAGCCAAAGTGGTCGTCAAAATATTCCGCAATTTTTACATTCACCAGTGCTGTAACCGTGTAAGTCGATTCACAAGAGCTGGCGCGGAATGTCTATGAAATTAATGACAGTTTCATACATTTTCCGCGCCAGCTCTTGTGAATTGACCTATACTACATTACACTTATGTGCTGCCTAAAAATATTATTCTAGATACTAAGTTAATAGATGAGCATATACGCTATTTAAAATTGTTACCCTAAAATAAATGGCATTACCGGTAAAAGCCGGTAATAAACAACGCGTCCCATCCCTACGCCGCGCGCGCCATGTTGAACCCAAGCGCGCGCTCTATGAAACAGCCAATGGCAGGGACGTTACCGACCTCCCCGCGACCCGCACATACCGCTAACCTTGGTGACTTTCGATTCGAACTAAATCGTTCATAGGGGCCATCTAGAGGGGGTTATCTATGGCCACTCAGTAGCAAAATTATTTCCGCCTTGGGCGTAAACAGTTATATCCCTTTTCATGCTCAAGATTCTACTATAGAATCTTTCGCTTCACTTAGGATTTAATACACCACCCTCGTCGTATATTTTTTCTGCCTTGAGCTTGAGACACAATCTACCATTTACACTGCTATTTCCTTCTAACCATACCTAACTGGGTTTTGAGGGACGAATACAGAAATTCGAGGCAATCTCGGGCCTGCTACGCATTTCAGGAGGCGCGTACGTATTTGAGCAAACAGGCTAGCCGTGCGTGTCTCAACCTGAGACTGCCTCATATGCGTACGCATCTTAAGAGTGAACAACAACTCACTTCTCATCATCAATGCTGTACATCTCGGAGTCCTGGATCAGCGGCTTTACTTCTGGCTCCGGTTTGGCCTGGGGCTCAGGCTCGGGAGCAGGCACAGGCTGCGGTGGCTCAGATTCAGGCTCAGGCTCTGCTGCCTTAGGTTCCTCTTCGATTGGCTCGGGAGTGTCTACTCGAGTTACCTGTTCATTTATTTACTAAGGATTACCAACAGATAATAAATACATCCACCACCACCACCACATCAGCCGAAGGACGTCCACTGCTGGACATAGGCCTCCCGCAATTTCATGGGGGGTAAATGCCATAATCGCCAACCCGCATAAATACATCATCAACATGCTATTATAGGTTACCAGAACTTACTCCACTGCATTCATTGCTTACCTGTGACATGCAGTTAACTTTATACATACAAAGGAAGACTAAAATTTGGATTTGCAAGGACTGCTTACAGTCACATATTATGAGAATTTTAATTATATATTTCCCTATATGTACAATCAAGGAAATTTATAAAACTATATTTTTCGTTCTTGTCACCATGTCAATGATTCCAAAAAGGAATGCGTTTCGATTTCCTTTACCTACACTATAATAATGGCGCTTCCCAGTATTTGGTATAATAATAGGCTTTTGTTTAGTGTTACTTCTGTTAACTAATTATACAGGTTGATCAATCCAAACGGGTCAGAGTGGAGAAGTCAAAAACTATGAGAGATAGCGAAATCTGATCTTAGGAACGATGGCGTCGATTTTAGTGACAAGTAAAACTGCATTCATAGATTTAAAAAAGAACTTATCGTACTCAGTTCAGGAATCGATCCCGTCTTATTGAAAAAATAAAACTTACAGTATTTCTATTTAATTATGCATTTTATTAATTTTAGATATGTTTCATATTAACATTTGCTGCTTATGATCTACACAATTGATATGGAAATAGTTTTTCTTTTCTTTTTAAACTAGTGGGTTTGATTCCTGAAACAAGTTTTTTTTAAATCTATAAATGTAGTTTTTCTTGTCACTAAAAACGACGCCATGGTTCCTAAGAACGGATTTCTCTATCTGTTATAGTTTCTGATTTCTCCCTACCTATTTGGATTGATCACCTGGTATAATAATAATCGTTTATTTCTAACCACAGTCCATATCTAAAAACATTACAATACGTGAATAAACGATCCACAGTTTTATACATGAATGCATGTCAAATTGCGCAATTCTCTGGGTACCTGTTTGGAAAGTAGGTTTTTACAATCTTATGAAGACCAAATAAAACCTTATTTCATTTGAACTATTTGTCAGACATATTACAGGTACCTCAATAATAATATAGTTATAGGTTTCTTAGAATGAAGTATTTTAAAGTTTGTAAATGGTGTCTGATATGTTATTGTATGTGGGTAAGCTTTATGTTTTACGCCTATTCCTGACTTGACACTAACCTAAATAAAAAATCACTAGATACAGGCATCATCAGTTGTTCAACTGCCTGCCTGATTAAAATAAATAATAAATAAATATTAAAAATAATTAATTTCTATAAATACTTTTAATTTTATTTAAAGTTATAATTATACTTAAATACAGTAATGGGTTGAGTGCCTTGAACATCAATGCAATACAATGATGCCAATAATCAAAATAAAATACACCAATATTTCTGATTGGTGAAATTTTTGCATAAATTTAATGTGGCAAATGGTGGCAAAATGTTAAGATAAGCTCACCTTAGCCGGGGTAGAAGCCACTCTGGTTGATGAAGACCGTCTCCTGGTTCTAGCGGCTGGACCAGCACGTTTTGGAGTTGCAGGTTCGTCAGCATCCTCCGTTGATGTATCTAATATTGTGGTGTCAGCAATTGCTGAAAAATAAAAATATTATCCATACTTATACAGTTAGTAGCATAAGTGAGTCAATATTCGCATGTTAGTAGGATTCGATTTAATAGATGTCAAACTATATAAAAATATAAATGTTTTATATACAATATTAATCCTAGAAATGAGCAACAAAACTGCTGTACAAATGTATTACTTACGATTTATAGTTATTTACCTACTGAAACCTAA
The DNA here is from genome assembly GCA_905163555.1 of Notocelia uddmanniana. Lineage (NCBI taxonomy): Eukaryota > Metazoa > Arthropoda > Insecta > Lepidoptera > Tortricidae > Notocelia > Notocelia uddmanniana. Next base: position 9,885,826 of record LR991074.1, on the reverse strand, counting down.
AAACTGGAAATTTTAACCTAATTTATTTTCCTAATAATTTGTTTTTTTTAAGACAACCCAAAAAACTGAAACCACCTAAAATAGGCAATTTCAGTCAGAGTGATTCGGAAAGTATGTTGATGAGATATATTTTAGGTGGTAATTATTGGCTACAAAGAGTTCGGTGCGAAAGTGAGTCAATGTAAATAAGTATGGAAACTGAATGGTGGACACCTTATTCAACTGAGTCTAACCCTACAATAACTACAAAAGCACGTGTCTGATTCAGGCGGTTGCGTGCTCATTTTAAGGAAGCTAGAATTAACTGTTATAGACAATTAAATAATTTGGGGTCGACATACAAAAAAAAAACTTTTCGTTAAACAAAAACATATAATTGACACGTTTCTTGAGGACTAAACTTTTTTTTTCTCCTCTTATGTCATTGCTCAAAGGTGTTACAGTTTTGTTATTGATTCTTGCTGAACACAGCTGACTGAATTAATGTTAATTTATTGGCAATTTCCTAAGATACAGCCGATAAATCAGACAAACTTCCATAGAAAATGGTCGGTGCAAATTTGATTCAATGCTAATGTCACCCTTGAGACAAAATGCAATATCTTGATCTAAAATTACATAACGGCAGATTATCCCTACAATGCATGCTAACGAATAATGTTTCAATGGAAACATTATTCTTAACCCTTTTTGTTTTAATTGACGATACTTATCAAAGTAGTGGACATTGGTTCAGTTGTGCTACTAACTGTATACATCCAACAAAGTGGTCCTATTCTTACAAATCTTGAAGAAAAACCTATGTGCCCAGGGCCGCAGTAATTTTTGTAATGTTCAATATTGTTCAGAAACGAAACGGAGAAGTTCAGAGAGGGATAGATGTTACATCATAAATGTTTGGATATTACAAATTTTACCACCACCATCTCCACACCATTAAGGCTCATCATCGCATAAGTCATAAGATAACATCACAACACTTTACTATACAATTATTTTTAAACTAAGAATTCAACAGCTTTTTAACAAAATTGAATAAATGTCTGCACACCATAATGTATGGTTTTCACTTCTAATCTTATTGATAACAGAAGCCTATTTCATGCTACTAATCAATTAGTTCAAAAATGGTTACAGTGGTTTATCAAAATACAAATACTGCTGATAGGCTTACCTTGGATGTTTTCTATGTATTTAAGTATGTATTTATCTATATAAGTATGTATATCGTCGTCTAGTACCCATAGTACAAGCTTTGCTTAGTTTGGGACTAGGTCGATTTGTGTAAGATTGTCCCCCAATATTTATTTATTATTATTACCAGCATATAAATAAAGTTGAAATGTGGTGAATGTTTTATTTGTTGCCTACACATATTACATACATATACATTAAATGAAATATCCATATTAACCTTAGGCATTTCAAATATTCAAATTTCTAAATAGGTAATAGCAATAATAATTTGAAATACGGAGTTGATTTTCCAATTCTTTTTTGACTACAAAAGTATTCCGAAATAAGATTAAGAAAAATGTTCTGTTCAGTTTTAACAAAATGAGTTTTTTTCAAAAAAATGCATTTTCAATACAAACTTTAATTGCCAACTGTACCTTTTATCAATGTCATTAATGACTTGTTGAGACAGTTCCAATGAGCCCAAACACCATTGGTTATTTTGTGTAGTTTAGGTGTTAACATGGAAGGATTGTCTATTAATTACGCAAAGACAAAAGAAATGCGTCAAAACACTACAGACTCAACTTCAATGCTCATCAAGGGGAAACAAATTGAGTGAGTGGGAAAATTCTGCTATCTAGGTAGCATCGTGGGCGACAGTGGAGGCACGGAAGCCGATATCGAAGCACGGATAAATAAAGCCAGAGCTGCATTCAGCCAGTTAAAACCCATGTGGGACTCTTCCACATTAACAAGAAGAACTAAAGTTAGGATTTTCAACTCAAATTGAAAGGCCGTGTTGTTGTATGGGTCGTTCGTCGTCGTTCGAAAAGACTTAAACAAAACTCAAGGTGAAAAAACCAAACTCCAGGTGTTTGTTAATAAATGTCTACGGCAAATTCTTCACATCTTTTGGCCAAAATGGATCACAAACACGGAGCTGTGGAGACTTACAAAACAGACACCCATACAAAAAGAAATAAAGGTACGGAAATGGAATTGGATTGGTCATATCCTTCGAAAACCGGACTCCCACTTGTCCAAGAAAGCCCTGACTTGGCAGATACCCGGAAAGCGGAAAAAAGGTCGCCCCAAAGCAACTTGGCGGCGTTCTGTGGATCAAGAGTTGGACTCGCTCGGGATGAAGTGGGAGGAAGTAACCCAAACTGCCCAAGACCTAAACGAATGGAGGGAGTTGATTCAAGCCCTACACCCCAGCAGAGGGTAATGGGACGAAGAAGAAGAAGGTGTTAACATGCCCACTTAATATCTCTATCACTAGATCAGCGAGACAATACCATAATATTGCATTGTCACCCAACTTACATAAGTATATCAAATTTTAGCTCAATCGCTTGACAATAACTGGTATCTGATTCAGTTTCAAAATTTGACCCACAGAAATACTAACAAGGCAAGTTAAATAAAAGCTTGTTATGAACACAGATTGAACTTACTTTATCAATTATCTAATCATACACCATACTGGCACTTGAGTAACACAAGAATAATTAGATTAGAATGTGCAAATTAATGATATGGTAACAAAACCATGAACCAATTTAGATAATGAAGTGCCTTAAAGAATAGTCTGCTTTTGAGTGGTGTTGTAGGATAAGTTACAGTAATGTACTGCCGGTGGATATCGCTATTGACATTACGGAGTATGTTGTAATGGGTACGTTGATAAACACGATTGGTAGTTCAGACCGAATTACAGCCCTGACGTCATCCGTTACAAAACTACTGATGCTCGTTTGGCGTTGAAAATAAACTTGACGCTAGCACGTGTTGTTACCTACTAGAAAGTATTGGTTCATTGAAGATTTATAAGCTGCTATCTAATTATTCATACATTATGTAAACAGTAAAACGTGAGGTATACTTATTTACCTTTCCCGCTTTTAGCTTCGAGCGCCTTTTTCAACCTTTCGACTAAAGCCGGCTTATTGCCTTTAGTATCCAAGCCCAACGCGCCGAGCTCGGATCGGAGATCCACAACCTTCATCTTCGCGGGATCCATTGTTGCTTTTTATCTAAAACTAGCACTTATCACAATATGTTCTCTTCCCTTTTTTCACAGTTTAACTATAAATATACATTCCTAGATCTGAATCAATTTTTGCAGAATGAGAAGAAGCGCCAAGCTATCCGACTAAAACCAATATGGCGGCTTGATGGCGGCGGCAGAAAAAAAAACGAAACGCGGGGACCGCGCGTATTAATTCGGTCGCGTTCAGATATTTAGAATGCTCAGAGACAATGTAAAATAAAAAATATTGTTTGGTTTTTCAATTTTCACATACCATAATTATGCAATATTTAACTAATAGCTCTGATTGTTGAGTTAATTAAACAAAGGGCGGAGTAATTTGCTTGAATAAATTTTAACTTTTTAGTTTTATTATTTATTTCTACTAGCAATACAAAGTATTACGATTGCATAGACAATGCAAACTGACCATAGACTAGCAGAGTTGTCGAAATTAGCGCGCATTTTTGCGGGCTTGTTGCTTAGATACAAAATTGACATTTATCATGTTTTAATTATTTACTTTCGTATTTATTTCTGATATTACATACAGGAACCCTGAATCTCAACACAATATTTCAAAATGGCAAAGAAAGATGAACCTAAAAGTTAGTTATCATCTAATACGAGGATTCTCTTACCTGCAATATTTCGAAAATTGAACACTTGTTAACTTTGTAACTATTACAGTTCAAGCTAATAATGACTTAGAGAAGAAAATTATGGAGGAATTTGAAGTATTCGATCATTCTGGAAAGCAAGTTGTAGACGTGCGTGAAATAGGTACAATACTTCGGTCTCTGGGTTCGTACTGTTTACTCTCTTTTCTTCGTAGTTAGCAATATTCTATTCTCTTACGCGTGGAATATTATATGATAGGTAAGGTATAGCTATAGCCGCAGCTTTAGCGCTGTTTTCTATGTCTCATTATATATCTCCTGTCTCTGTAGAGGTAGAGTTTGGGTTAGGAGTCCATATAACAAGATTTCTTTTTAGGTTGTTGCCCAACGGAAGCGGAAATACAAGAAGTGATTCTGGCCACAGAGAACAAGGAGGCCACCGGAAACGTACCACTTAGCAACTTCCTTCCGTACATGTGCAAGGTCTTGATGGAACACAGGTAAAAAGCAATGGAAGGACTTTAAAATATGCAACACCGAGTTTAGCGTTCATATTTTTTTTATAAATAGTACTCACTATTAGAAAGCTTTCCACAAAATTTCAAGTTGCGGTGACGTACGGTTTAAGAGAAAAAAAATTGGAAAGTTGAAAGTTTCTATACTAAAATCGGTAATTAATACGACGCCATGACAGTCGGACTCCGCCTTAGCTCCGGCGCTGCGGGACGAGCACCCCTTCCGCCCTCGCGTAACAAAGCACGGTCATCCATGCTCGGCTCCGCAGCTTCGCCTTGCTGGTCGCCTCCGGCGACCAGGCTCAACCACTCCACCTCGCACGATTCCCGCGCTTTGTCACGGCGGGCGAGGGCTGCTCTCCCTTCGCGCCTCCGAATTTTTATATACACTCTAGGGGTAGGGCAGACAAGACCACGTGGATAGTGGGGTGCTATGATTCGGTTTTTGATACACCTACGCCCCAGTGACGTGAGTGACGAAACTCATCTGGTTGTCATGGCGTGGTATTATTTACCGATTTTAGTATGGGAACTGCTCAATTTTTTTTTACGTTTCCGCAACTTGAAATTTTGTGGAGAGCTTTGTAATCATGGGTATTGTTTATAAAAAAAATATGAACGCTAACCTCGGTGTTGCATATTCTAAAGTTGAGCCAAAGCAATCATCAGATATAAACAAAATGTTCTCTGTGATCGTCAGCCATAGCTTCCATTTCATATACACAGAAATATTCATAATCAACGCCGATTTATGGGCTGTGCGCGGAATCTAGCAAAACCCCAGACAACATAGCTTTTGCGGTGGTGAAGTAAGTACCTTGGATTTATTAGGGAATGTACTTACATACACCAGTGTCGTTTTCAGTTTAAAAACGTAGGCACACACCTACCTATTAACCTATATAAAAGTCTCAACTATAAGATAGAAAGAGAGCAATCATTAAATTTAAAGACGATTGTTTTGAGTTTGACAAATTGGTAGATGTGTAGGCCGCTAAAAGGGTGTCCAAAGTGTCCATTCATGCACTGGCCAAAGAGTATTGTAATATTAGAGGATTTGGGCTTCGGCTAAGTAGAGTATAAAGCCTGTCACAAACTGGCGCCGCCTAGGCCGCGCGGTCAATAGTAAACTTGTCATTGGCAGTCAAATTTACTATTGACCGCGGCCGCAGGCCGCTCCAGTGTGTGACACGCTTTATGGTGCAACCAACACTTCGGGTACCTATTGGTACAAATATTCGTGTCGCATCTCTTTCTCTTAATCGCCAACTATGTTAAGGTCCCTTTTCCCTGAGACCGACACATATTTAAGTCTTTAATCACACCACTTCCCTGTTATAGATTCTATCCCGCGAGCGCCGAGATGCTGCTAGCGGCTTTCAAATACTTCGACGAGGAGGGTCGCGGCTACCTCACGAAGGAGAGGTTCACAAAGCTCATGTTGGAAGAGGGAGAGCCATTCACTCAGGTCCATTACTATTTTAAGTCGTTAGTAGCAAGATGGTAACTGGTTATTGCTGCCTAAGGCCTATATACACTTTGTATAGGTAGTGTAGTGTATGAGTTCATAGAATTAGGCAAAGGCGTGGTGAGGGCACGGCGCCATTTAGTTTTTTTTCATACAAAATGCATGAAAGCGACGCGGCTTAAATTATATTTAAGCGGAGTGGCGCAGGACTCGACTGAACTCGATTCTCCATTTTTTTTTTTTTTTTTTTACGCGTTGCCGACCCTGTGATAAAATTTGAGGATTTACTCCAGGTTACAGAAGTCAAGCAGAGGTTGTTCCCCAAATGCTCAAATAATATGAGTGAGATGAGATTCCGCTACGCTATATTTCTCTTGAAATGTAGATAATTTCGTAGTTTAGCTTTTTTCACCGCTAAGGTACAGTACAGTTCACGCCCCGCATTTTGGGAAAACAATAACTAAAAGGTATTTTAACGGATTCACTGCCAGAGCCAGTCCTACGCCAGATGCCGCACTTTTCTGTATACCTCAAAAGTCAAACGCACATGTAAGTTTATATTAACCAACTATACCTAGTGCCTCAAACGCACATGAGTTCGTACCTCATACTAATTAATAGGCAAGACATAATAAGTAGAATATTGCTAAATTAATGGAACTCGCAATGTTTCGAATTCGAAGAAAAAAAATGTTTTAGATCGCATACCGTTTTTCACACACAATTCATGAGTCCCCCCCCCCCCCTCACCTCAACTCGACACACACTCACTATCACTATAATCCACACAATGTGATGTGAATTATTATTATTCTTTTTTGTGTTAGGTACCACTAAAGTTAGCTTTATTTTTGTGGACATCTGTCATTGGCTATTGTTTTAGTTGTATACTTTTTTATTTTTTATATCGTATATGACTGCTGTTGATGACCCAAATAAAATAAATAATCTGTGCATATGCTCTGAAGGCATTGGGCGAAGCTTGCTAAATGTATGAACTCATAAAGAGAGAGGTAAAATCAATAAAGGAAACTTACATCACCGTGGATCATCTAAGGGATGTTAAGTGTGAGATAGATAATATGAAATATGCATCTTTGGTATATAACGGCCCGAATGATTTAAATGTTAACAAAAAACGAGGCGGGTTGAAAGCCTCTTTGTTCGTGTCGTATGTCCATAAGGATGTTTCTGAATCGGATGCAAAAGAGTTTATCTTGTCCAAAACTCAAGATACAATAACACTCCGTAAAATTAATATGAAAGAGAAAAAATCATATAGTTGCTTTAAGCTGGTGGTACCGAGGCATAAAATAGGCTTATACTTAGAGGAGGAATTTTGGCCAGAAGGCGTTTATTGTCGACGTTTTAAGCCTTATAGAAAGAATGAGCCCAAAGGCGAATAGAAATAAAAGTTTCGGTGTAAATATGGCAAACGTAAATCTCGTCACATATAATTGCAAGAACATTAAACGCTCCGTGGAAGGCGTTAAACAGCTATGCAATTTTGCCGATCTTATTGCTATTCAGGAGACATGGTTAACCCCTTGTGATTTGCCGTATCTGGCGACTATACATGAGGGTTTCGGGAGCACAGGAACGTCGGCGGTGGACACCAGTGCAGGCATTCTAAGAGGCAGACCGTTCGGCGGGGTCGCTATATTGTGGCGCAAATCCGTTTTCCAGTGCGTCTCTGTGATACCATGTTCAAATCCGCGCATAGCGGTAGTGCGTATTACAATAGATAACCGGTCGTTGTTAGTTTTCAGCGTGTATATGCCTACGGACTGTGCTGAGAACGTTATGGAACTAACGGACTGCTTAAGTACGGTACACGCTATAATTGAGGAAAGTGATGTCGAATCAGTCTTTATATTAGGTGACTTCAATGCGCACCCTAATTCTAGATTTTACAGTGAGTTAATGCAGTTTTCAGTAGAACAAAATTGGTTGTGTATTGATGTCGAGAAAGTAGGTATTTCGTCAAATACGTTTACATTTATAAGTGAAGCCCACGGATGTAAACGGTGGTTAGACCACTGTGTAGTGACGACAGCCGCGCAAAACTGTGTTATTGACACGTACGTCAAATACGATGTATATTGGTCTGACCACTTCCCACTTGTTGTAAAGTGCAATTTCAATTTAAATATTCAAAAAACAGCTTTGAAATTCACTGGTCCGGGCAAGGTTCGATGGGGAGAACGGAATGCGGAACAGATAAGTAATTATGAGAAAATATGCAACGACGGGCTAAAATATGTAGATTTTCCTGCTGAGTTTGTGCAATGTTGTGGCCACTATTGTAATGACAGTACGCATCGGGATATAATAGACAAATTATACTCTAGAATTCTGAAAATATTGTGTCAGGCTGCGAGTCGCACTCACGGGATAACAAAGACGGGTCGCAAGAAGCCTGTAATCGGATGGAACAGGCATGTGAGCGAGGCTCACGCGAGTGCCAGGTTGCATTTGCAGAATTGGGTGTGTCATGGTAAGCCGTGTAGCGGGCCAGTATTTAATAGAATGGTGGAGTCACGGAAAATATTTAAGGGCAGGTTAAGATGGTGTCAAAACCACCAAGAACAAATAAAAATGGATACGTTAGCGACCCACCACTCTAAATCTGATTTTAGGAATTTTTGGAAGTGTACAAACAAATTTAATACAAAGCCTGGCACTCCGGTGGGTATTGGGGGTGTTTCCAATTCGATAGAAATAGCAAATATATTTCAGGATAATTTTAGAGTTAAGTCATCATTGGGACCGCCGAGCAGGATGCTCGATACAGAGGCCAGCGTGGGGAGTATAAAAACCGTAATCCTCGCTAAGGATGTCAAGTTAGCGATTACCAAAATGTCAAAGGGCAAATCACCAGGTCACGATGGCCTCTCTATCGAGCACCTGCGGTATGCCGGCACTCACTTGCCTCGTGTACTGGCTATGTTATATAATATATGTTTAAGCCACTCGTATCTGCCTCCTGACGCGATGAAGACCCTTGTGGTGCCTATCGTCAAGAGTAAAACAGGAGATGTGTCAGATATATCTAATTATAGACCCATCTCCCTGGCCACGATAGTAGCGAAAGTACTTGATAGTGTGCTCAACTCCTATTTAAGAAGGCACATTAAGCTCCACGACGCTCAGTTTGGGTTCGTTCCCGGCCTGTCTGCGGAAACTGCCATACTTAGTCTGAAGCACACTGTCAAGTATTATACTGACAGAGATACGCCGATTTACGCTTGTTTTATGGATCTTTCGAAAGCGTTCGATACAGTGTCATACGATATCCTCTGGCGTAAATTGAGCGATGTAGGGCTACCGCCCGAGTTGATCTCCCTGTTTAGGTACTGGTACTTAAATCAGGAAAATCGTGTTAAATGGGCAGGCGAGTTGTCGGAACCATGCAGGCTGGAGTGTGGGGTGAGGCAGGGGGGTTTGAGCTCGCCTTTACTCTTCAGCTTGTATGTAAATGCACTGATTGAGGAGCTCAGTGGTATGCATGTGGGCTGTTTTGTTGATGGGGTCTGTCTCAATAACCTTAGCTATGCAGATGATATGGTGTTGCTGGCTCCCTCGGTTAGTGCATTGCGTCAGCTGATTTCTGTCTGTGAAGCGTACGCGGCATCGCATGGGCTGACTTACAATGTAAGTAAGACAAAGTACATGGTCTTTAAGGCGGGAACCAAATGTCCTATATTTTTTCCTCCCATTGTTCTTAACGGACTTCCCATTACGAGAGTAAACGATTTTAAATATTTAGGTCATTATCTCACTGAAGACCTTAAAGACGATGTAGACATGGAGAGGGAGCGAAGGGCATTGTCAGTTCGAGCGAATATGCTGGCTCGCAGATTTTCTCGGTGTACAGATGCGGTTAAAATCACGCTTTTTAAGGCTTACTGCACATCAATGTACACCTCTAGTCTGTGGGTCAGTTACACTCGGAGAGCTTACAATGCCCTTCGCATTCAGTACAATAATGCGTTTAGGGTGCTGTTGAGACTGCCACGTTTCTGCAGCGCGTCAGCCATGTTTGCCGAGGCGCGCACAGATGGTTTTGACGCCGTCTGGCGCAAGAAAACTGCCTCGCTAATGGTCAGGGTGCGCGGCAGTAACAACAGCATTCTAAATATGATAGCAAATAAGTTAGATTGTCCTCTGATGTGGAATCTCAGTCAGAGGACCAAATCTCCTTTTTCAATTGTATACTAACATAGGCTAAGCATAACTAACACCGATTGGATCTAAGTTGTCCTTGTTAAATAAATAAATAAATAAATAAAATAAACGGTGTTTTAAATCACTGGATGAAAGTAACGAACACATATATGCGTTGCCTGCTCTGAATGCGTTAACACTTATGATATTATTCCTTGTTCTTCTGACAGGAGGAGTTTGAGGAAATGATGCAGATAGCACTGGATCCGGTAACCGATACCATTACCTACGAATACTATATCAACCAGCTTATGGTAAGGACGATTTATCTTACAACTTTCACCCAATTTTGTAATCTCTTAAGGCGCTTTTGGATGAATCCAGTGGCTAGCGCCAATAGGCCCGCCAGTGCTTGTAGCCCGAGAGCTATACGGTTTCATTGTATGAAAAAACAACAATATATCGGTATCAGCAAATTTTGTGCATCAAAAATTAGGTTAAGTAATTATACTAAGTATTCTTTAATAATACACCTACATTTATTAACGCGACGGTAGAAAATATTAAAAACAAATCTATAAAAAATCCGTAAAAATCTAGCGAAAACACTATAAGAATTATTTTCTTTACGATATACTACTTCTATTTATGTTCTTTGTAATATATGAAAATCAACTTATTTTTGTTACGGTAACTTAATAATACAATCAATTATTAATATCGTAAACCATAAAAATGCATTACGCTAATGGCATATAAGGTATCATTACAGTTAGGGTTTTTATATGCCTTTATTATATTTCTTGACACTTTTTATACTGAATCAACCCAAAATACCTAAAGCTGTAATAACTTTTGGAATTAATGTGGCAGCCAAATGCACTCTGTAGACTATTCATGAAGGTCAAATTGACTACTACTACTACCTATTAGATATTTTTTTTCTCATTTCCCGTTGCATATATTGTTCGATTCTGGTCGTAAGTATAAAAATAGACATAAACATAGAAGTACTCATCATAAAAATACTGATACCCTGTTTGCTGCAAAAATTCACCAGTTTTCGGGCACATCATTTTTTTTCCAACTTCCGGTCTTCAGATTCGGATATTTTAAAAATATAGGTTCTTAAAATCACATAATAGGACCGTATAACAAAAATTGGCCAGTTATTGAATTATTTCCAAAAAAACCGTATCTTTCTCGGGCTATTGACTGGCGGTGTACCGTTTACCTCTATATGGACGGATTCAGTTAGCTGGGCTGGCACGAAATTAATTTATATGATGCCCACAACATAAAGCGCCTTGACATTAAATAAAAAATCGGCCAAGAGCATGTCTGTCGGGCCATGCTTAGTGTAGGATTACGTAGTTTCCCAATGAAATTAATTAAAAAAAAATTATAAGCAAAAGAATACCTTCGCAGCGTTTCATACGTCATCATTTACTAAGGGAAGACTTTTTACAACCCAAAAACAGCTTAACTGATCATGTCTAATGTATGTGTGTCTATGTCTATCATATGCTAAGTATTTATAAGCTTTATGATTTTTTTCATATTTTTTGGACCCATAGTTCAAAAGTTAGTGGGGAGACATGTTTTTTTTTTGAGTGATTATTTCCGAAAATGTCCTCCACTCCACACCAGTTGAAGAAAAAAAAATTCATACCCAGTTTACGTGTAGGAGAATCTTAAAACATTTTTTTTAGATTTTATTTTATCACTTTAAAGATTGATTGCTTTATATATCCATGCTAAATTGCAGCTTTCTAGCATTAACAATCACAGAGCAAAGCCTCGGACAGACAGATGGACATGGCGAAAATATAAGCATCCATCGGTAAACTCTTGGACAACTCCACATTTCGCCTTTCCATCGCTCTTCGCCTGGGAGTAACCTGCGTTGCCCCACATCGCTGTCGCTGTGGCGATCAAGTCGACCAACTCGGCCACCATGATCTATCTTCTCTCTGCAGAAGCGCGGGACGTGCACTTCGACATGCCAGCCTCAACGATGTCATCCGTCGGGCCCTAGCCAGCGCTGGAGCGCCTGCTATCCTAGAACCATCCGGCCTTGCTCGTGACGATGGCAAGAGGCCCGACGGCATGACCCTCGTGCCATGGAAGATGGGGCGGCCATTGGTATGGGACGCAACATGTGCCGACACCCTAGCGCCTTACCATCTCCGTGGCACTTCTGTGAAGGCTGGCTTTGCAGCTAATTCGGCCGAACATCTCAGCGGCGCAAATATGCAAACATAAGTGGCTGCATATTTGAGCCGTTTGGGGTCGAGACAATGGGACCCTGGGGGGAAAGTGCCCACAGGGTCTTCAAGGAGTGCTCGAAGCGTCTCACTGACGCTACACGTGACCAGAGGGCTGGTTCGTACCTTGCACAGAGGATAAGCATTGCCATCCAACGTGGCAATGCTGCCAGCCTTCTGGGTACGTTGCCCAGCGACGGCGAACTGGGGCAAATATTCTACTTGTAGTTTATTTTATTTTAGTATAGGTTGTTTAGTTTTAGTTATATGTTCTGTTTATTTTTTGTATTATTTCCTCCATTGTTGTTTTTAAAATATTATCTAGGTATTTTTAGTCGCAATAAAGATATATATATATAGTTTAGGGCAGTAACTCAAATAGAGTCGGACCTTTAGACCTTTTTGGACCTGCGCTTCGTTAGAGCGATAGGGTTGCACCTCTCAATTTATGTAAATTTGAATAAGATTATTATATTTACTAAAACATTGATTTGTATTCTACTCCGTAGATACTCAAATGAAATTTGGCGGGTAATTTATTAGGTATACTAATAGTGTTTGTATTGTGTGTAGGGGACGTAATCTCCGAAACTACTTAAAATAGGCTATATTTTTAACCCCCGACGCAACGATAAAGAGGGGTGTTAGAAGATTAACGTGAGTATCTGTGTATTTGTCTGTCGCATCGTAGCTTCCTAACGGTTGAACAGAAAACGAAACCGGTTTTTAAATATATTTCGTCAAAATTGGTTAAGCCGTTTTTGAGATATTTACTTTGAAATGAAAATGTCGGGGGTTTTTAAAGTTTTATAAGTTGCTTGTACCCCGCGGCTTTTGTATTATCAGACAAAAATACTTCTAAGGTCACAATTTACGCTTAAAGCGCCAAACCGATTGAGGAAAAAATTCCCATGTAGATAGTTTGGGACGATCCCGGAAATGATCCTTTAAGGAAGAGAAAAGAAGGGTGGAATTTTGTACGGGAGAGCGATAATCAAGCAAACGCCTGAAATAATGAAATAGCAATTGTCCTCTATATGGCGATTAAACGAGTTCCACGCGGGCGAAGTCGCGGGAAAAAACTAGTAATTCATAAAACATAAACCACACAATATCATATTATGCCTCATTTTATTTCAAATATGTAATCGCATTTTCAACAAATCATTTCTTCACGTTATGTGACGTCAAATCAAAATAGTGGCCAGCATTCTACGCGATACGTGCGCGGCACACGTGATCGAACCCCCCCCCCCCGAGACCTCCTTAAGTTTACTGTAATGACGTGTGTCTGTGTGGGTCGGACGTTTGTGTGGATTAGTTTTACTGTTATAGGCTATATATCTACTGTGATATAAGGGTTTCTAGTTTACTACGGAAACCTAAAATGTATACTTACGATTACACAAAATGTACTAAACATACTACATTGCTTAATTAAACACTAATAGAGACGAAATACGTTACGTTTTTAATAAAGTATTTTATAATATCACCCTCTGAAGTCGGTGCCAAAACGACTTTATTGTTGGGGACATATTGTTGATCAGATAATTTTGAACCTTTGGGAAAGTATATATATTTGTGAGCTCGATTGTGCACATATTTATGATTTTGTTTTGATAGGGTGTGTTATGATATAATGAAAGGCTATAAATATATATGTAAGATCATCATTTATTTCCAATGAAACTTAGAGTCAAAGTAAAGTATCGCTCGTCTATTCCTTCATGGACTTATGAACAAAAATGTAATTTAACACGTTCCCTGTCCGAAGGCCCCCAATGTGGGGACATGAAGCTTTTTTTCAGGAGTCCGTGTCCCCACTGTGGGTCCACGGGTTGTTCACGGCTACGAACTACAACTGTCACCTGGACTTGTGACATTGAAGGATAATTTTGTATGGGGACAGGGAACGTGTTAAGATACATCATTAATAGAATACCACCAACCATAATCTAATTCTGAAATCAGTTAATCAAAAATTAATTCACATTCGCAATATGAAATAACTTGCTTATTGCTAACTAGTATTTATGTATTAGTCAAAATGTACCTGGTATATTTCTAGTTTCTACCAGCCATACCTACTAGCTACTGTCCCATGACAAAAAAAATTGACCACATTTCTTCTTTACCATCCAGTGGACAATCTATTACAATATGAAATAATTTAACTAGTATTTATTAGTCAAAATGCACCTGGTATGTATCTAGTTTCTACCAGTCATACCTACAGTGCCATGTCAAAAAAACTGACCCGGTTTATTTTTTACAATCCTGCGGACAATCTTATTATTAAAACAATTAAACGATAATTAATAGGCCAGTGATCAGGCATGCTGATTTAGTTTGGTACAAGGCGGCTAGAGCGCCGAGTTCTAATAGAGCTAGGAGTTGCAGGTGCCTTTCCCTTCACTGGAGTACCCAGTTTCTTTGCCTCTTCACTCTTTAATGGGGCAACTTCATCATCCTCAATAGTAACAACATTATTGGCATTCGCTTCGACAACTTCACATTCATCATTATCTCCGTTAGCAGCAGTGTTGTTATCTTCAACCTTGGCTTCTCCACTATTATCATTCGCAGCCTCAGAATTTTCGGCACCGTCTGTAGCTTCTGCGGTGTCATTGGCGGCATTTTCATTACCATTGGCATCCGACTTTTCTTCTTGCGGATCTTGCTCATCAGACCCATCCAAAGTCAAATCAATATCTGTAACCTGGCTATCATTGACTTTGGACTCTTCATCAGCCTTCCTAATAGAAGAGAGAAGATCGTTGATCTGATCATCAAGTTGTGGGGTGAGGACTTGGTCGATATCGTTGTCTTTTTGGTCGTCAATCTCAATTGTGGTCGTCTTTGTGACGTTTCCGACAATGCTGATAGTTGCGTTGCCTGGAATGAATGTTTTAGTATATATTTCTTTGGTATTTTAATAATTTACATGGATAGAGAAATCACAGACACGTGGCAGTAGAAATCGGCGTTATCAATAATAATTACAAGTTTGAAACCTTTACGATATTTACCTACTGTCGTCTGGTTAGCAGCCAATATCTTATCGTAATTCTCCTTGGTATCGAACCCAATGAACAGAAGATTGTAGTTCTTCTTGTGCCTTTTGATGGTCTTGGGCTGGAACTGGTTCAGGAATTCCTGCATGATCTTACGCTTGGGCATTGCAGGGATAGCGAGCACCTGTAATTTTAGAAAACTGTGATCCATTCGGTTGTCTGAACACTGAACTGTCTTATTATTACGAAATTATTTATCTCCCCTGCAAACCTTTAATGATGGGCAAAGTGGAAAGCCACATTGGAAACGGATCTGAATCAATAGATAATGTATTTATGTTTTAGAAGTACCTTGGCAAAATAGGGCAGGTTGCGTGGCAACTCCGGATCATCCTTGCCCTGATCATTGTTCTTGAATCCCGCCTTTGAAATATTCCTAGCCTGTGCCTTGTTGTTCGCGTTGATGATTATAGCTGCCTTCGTGTTACGGTACATGTGATCCAAATCGAAGATCTTCAATATCATCTGTGGTAGATATCAATGTTAGGGTGTTACTGCCGTTCGATTCGTCGATGGATGTAGAAAACTAATCGATAACTTTGAATCACACCAGCCAATCAAAACTTAGCTCAGGTGTATCGTTTAGTATAGACAGAAAAGACAACAGAAAAAAAAGTATATTCAGGCTTCATTCAGCGCAGTATTCATTCAAATTCAGGCTTCATTCAAATGGCTAACTACACTGCTTAATGGTAAATTAAATACAATGGATAGCTCATATGACGGATTTAAATAGATTTACTTACATGTCTATAATTTGGCAGCAAGGCTGGCAGTCTGCGCTGCACGTAAAAAGACAGCCACTTGTCATAGTCCTTTACCTTTGACTGGAATTCAGCTGGTATCTCTGCAGCAACCTTTGCTATCTCTTCATCAGACTTTACCATTTCACCATCAGCGTTTGCTGTATCTTCGTCAACCTTTACCGGTTCTTCAACAGTCTTTACTGTATCATCAGTAGCTTTTACAGACTCTTCATCAACATGTACTACGTCTTCGGCAGCTGTTACGGTCTCTTTAGCAGCTTTTAATGTTTCTTCAGTATCTTTTACTGTCTCCTCAGCAGATTTCGCTGTCTGTTTAGCGGCAATTACATCTTCAGGTGTTTTCTTAAGGTCAGGCAAATTTTCCAAAATCTGAGTGATTGATACTGCCTCGTTTTCTTCATGTACCATTCTTTCAAGCTGAAATAATTAATATTCTGTAGACACCTGCATTTTCAACCACCATAGAGTTTAAGTTATTTATATGAAAGTTGCATGCTTAGGAACTTACTTTTTCCAACATTTCACCAAATCGTGTTTGCAGTAACTTGTGCATGTTTTTCTTAAAGAACAGTTCTGGGTCACCTGAAATTTGTATATATCATGTAGTGATTGCAAAACGTTAGAATCTACATTTGAACTTGATTAATGTAAAGTTTTAAATTGGGAGTCAAAATCGGCGATGATCATATAATTAAGACGATTAATGTGGACTTACCCACCTACAATTCATTATTAATTATGTACTTATACTTACTGGTTACCTATGTACATAGACATTTAGAGAGTTGGTGCAAGTAAGTTAAATATGGCTGAATGATTTCTAAAATTCATTTTAAGGGTTCGTAAAATGTAATGACATTCAAATTAAAGAAGACCAGTAATTTCACTTCAGTAGACACTAGTTCATTGTTTAACTTTGAACAATAGTGCCTTCGTTGTCTATGGTATAAATAGACATCGAAAAACCCCCAAAGGTTGTTGAGGAAAATTGAAAGATATCTAGTGAAGAGAGCTAATGGGTCGTCACTCCGGAAGAGATCGAACCAGGCTATCAGCACATGAGCACAAGCTTTGACTGGCGGCCAAGGATTAGCTTCGATTACCACACACAAGGCTTGTTGCACCCGCTAGAATAGAAACAGCATGCACGCTTTTCCATGGGTGTACCTCAAAAGATCACTATATCAATCAGCCCTCAACTAACGAATGGGAAGTGACTGAAGGGCACTGAGAGCGAAACTTCTAATCTAGTTTAACCGAACGTAATCGAAGTATCAATCAAAAGTTGACAACTTTTGAAAGAGGAGAATAACAAAAATATCGCTACCTTCTTCAAGCAATTTGATCGCAAGTTCGCTCTTTTGGACGTTCTTCTGCTGTTCGACCACAGCGAGCTCCACAATTTCTTTGTCAGTCTCCACGGGGAACATTTGGCGGTACTCCGCCAGAATGTCGGTGGCAGTGCCAATGACCTTGCCTGTCATCGCAGAGTGCACGCGCTCCCGAATGCCTTGCTTCATGAGACGCGCCAGCGGCATTATGTTGAACAGACTACAATATTCGGGCTTGGTACCGTAAGTGGCCTTGATCTCTTTGACGACCAAACCAAGAGCTAACTCTAACCGGCCGTTCGTTTTATTGTCAAGCTGCTTATCAGGCCTGTAAGTAACACCCTTTTTCTTTTCCGCACTTTTCGGTGTTGCATTAGGAGTATTAGGTGTAGGTTTCTTGGGAGATGCATTTTTTTTTGCGATGAAGTTTGGCCTGTTGGGGCCAGCCTTGTTTTGCTTGAAATTCGGATGGTGAGTGAGAGGCTTGGGACCTTGATTCGGCTTCATGAGCGGTTGCGGCCCACGGCGGCCTTGCGGTCCGAAGTTCATGAGGGGCTTGGGCATGGGCGTGCTCAGAAGAGGCTTAGGCTGATTATTAGGCCTGGGTTTTTGGAAATTTTTCGAGTTTTGGAAAGGTTGTGATTTATTTTGGAAATTTTGGCGATTGGGCGGGCCTTGCCTGGGGCGTTTATTGCCACCCATTGGGTTAGGACCGGAAGCGTTCGGCCAATCGGCCTGCGCTCGGCGCTTAACTCCGAAAGAGCGGTCGTCGCGAGGGGCCTCATTATACAAATGAGAAAAGTTCAAATGTTGAGGTTCATTGAACCGATCGTTAAACGACTGAGACGGCTGGTTGTATGCCTGAAAAGTGACATTTGGTAAAGTTATAACACACTGTTTAGTACTGAAAACATTGTAAAATAGTTTACAGCACATTCTGACAGACACTATGTCAGTGTCAAATAACACACTTGAATTAATTTTGATTTCATTAAATAATAATAAATCATTTGAAACTCTTCAGAGTAGCAGGTAATGTTACACCTGCTACAAAACCTAACTGGTTCTAATAACTTCACAGACTCACGTCAAACTATATGCCTCCTCAGTTGTGCTTGTGCATAACACAATATCTGTATCATACCAATAGACTGGGTGTTAATGTATCTATAGAGCATAGGCTCTAAAGATAGATCAACACCCATGGCCATAGTTCTATAGCTTTAATAGTAGATGTAACACTTGATATCTGCATGACATCATAGAATCACATAACCTCTCAATGTTTGCTTACATGATAGCTACTGGATAAGTAAAAGAATTATTTGATCTTCCAAAATGGCAGTTTCAATAGATTGCAGGTTTAAATATCATACAAATTTCTGTCACTTGTATCACACAACACCATAAATGAATATGGTATTGGTAAATGAAGGTGGTAATTTGCAGTTTATAATTTGCAATGAAACTATTACTCACATAGCCATGGCTAAGTATGCATGTATTTCCTCAGGCAAATAACAGTTACTAGTAATGTTCATTGTATTATTATTATACCATAGTCTTACTTTTGTAAACAACTATTCAAGAAGAGAAGAAAGAGAAATAGTTTGTTACATACTTTATGGTTACTTAAGAATGTTTTATCCCAAGTATTTGCCGTCTAATCCAAGGCAACTGTAGACCTATGGTATCTTTACTATCTTAGAGCTAGCTACTACTAAATATTTTGTAGATTGTTGATTTGCAGAAAACACCCTGTAAAACTAACTAAATACCTTCACTGGCCAAAAATGTCTTTCTGCTTGCATGTTGGTGGTGATCACTCCATGACAACAGTGAAAGAGAATACATACCATATTGCCAGCAGCAGCATTGTTATAAAGCATATCACTCTGCTGGCGCTGGATCAGCTGCCTCTTGCGCTTTAACAGCTCAAGTTCCAATTCTAAATCCTAGGTACAAAGCATAAGAACAAATTAGATGTATTATAATAACTTTATTTCTGCAGTATAGCAACCTTAATAGGTTGCTATACTGCAGAAATAAAGTTATATAAAAAGTTATGGTTGCTAATGCAACCATTTGTTCACTTCTATCTGATAACTTTGAACAACCTTTTTATATAAGGAAGACAATAAGACCACTAGTATGTGATAATACTTTTAACACAATCATGGTATCTAGATGGCAGTTGCATAGCTATGGGTTGGCAAAGCAGGTAAAACACTATGGGCCCCCACGCTGACCATGAGACCTGGAAACATGAAAATCCTAAGAAACCCATCCAATGATTTTCACATGGGCCTCCTAGTATAGTTAAAGGCTTGTTGACCCAGCGTGCGCGACGCTAGCGGGCTCACTGCGCAACTTTTTGCATAGTACATGATAATTTTCTACATTTTCTGGTCAAACCTGATTATTTTAGGCTGAATATATTTGCATGGCTAATTTTATTAACATGAAAACTTTGTTTTAAACTGCCCTTCATCAACAATCGCTAAACAATGAAGTAGGTGAAGCTAGTACGTAGCCGGAGCCGGGCCGGTATGATAGTAGGCAGCCATTAAAACAAAGAAAATAATATTACTCCAACCAATGGACGTAATAGTTGATAGATAATCTCTGAGCAAATCAAATACGCAATAACAATCCTACAGCAGCGTATTTTATTTTCCACATGTACAATGCTAGGCTACGTAGAAATAACAGTAAATCGATACGTACTTGTAAATGGTCCGTCATCAACGGGCCGCCTCTAGCGGGCATTGGGTTGGTATTGCGATGCATATTTCCACGAAAATTCATCTTCTGGTCCTAAATGAACTCTTAATTAAATACTATTTCAGTTTAATCACGCTAGCAAGTTAAATTTACACTAATTTACAACGATTCCGTTCCCTCCCCGTAGGAAAAGATAGATAAAACAAACAGGTAACGTCAAGTGAAGCGAGTCGAACGAACGAATGAAAGAAAGAAAAGAATCAAAGAAATCAATGAAAGATGCCGGAAAAAAAGTTATACGGGACCATAGACAAAATAGCTTTAGATGCGTTCATACAAAAATGGATAAGAATTAATTTATTAAGACGTATCCAGAAGGTCCTGCATAGCAATAGCAATACAAGCTAGTGATTCATAGAAATTGGATTACTCTCTGAGTACCAGAGACACCAGAGTATACGTCAAATAATAATAACGCTACCCAGCGAGATGGTCATATAATAAATTGAATAAGAGCGACAGAGAGATATATCAATTGTTGTCCTTGTCATAGTTCCGCTTTTCTTTATTTGCCTCAATGTCATCTAAACGTCAAATAGTTTGAGCCAATCAAACGATTACCCGCCGAAATTAAAGAGGCTGCTTATGGTAACCCGCCAGACGTTTTTAAGATACGTTCTCAATTTAGCTGCACAAGAGCTTTTCTATCCCCCTTGGTGAAGCTCGTATAGGGTCTCTATAGAAATCCTTACTCTGAGGGATTACTGCATGTAGTGATTAGAATGGGGCCCTTTACACGATTACAATACAATACTCTTTATTGCACACCTCAATTAAAGGACACAGTACAGTACGTAATAACAATAAGTAGAGGCAAACAAAAGGCGGTCTTATCGCTAAATAGCGATCTCTACCAGACAACCTTTGGGTAGCGGAAATCAAAGCAAATAATTACAATTCGCAGTAGGTGGTGCAGAAATAATTTATGAAACCTACTAATAATTACAACAATTTTATACTATATTTATAATAATATACATATATAATATTTAGCCACAAAGTCTAAAGGAGCTGAGCCTGAAGTGTCATGGGTCATGGGAGTGCCAAATAATAATCCTTAAGCTAAGTTTTTGAAGACAGCAAGAGATTTAGCACGCCTTAAATCAGGAGACAAATAATTCCAAAGCCAAATAGCTTGGAAAGTGAAGGAAGAAGTATAAAATTTAGACGAGGAGGACGGAAAAGTAAGAAGCAAATTTCGCGAGGACGATTATTATCATCCTGACAAAAAAACTGAGAAATCTAATCTGATCTCTCTTATTCTTTCAAATAGTTTTGCCCCTCGCGGACAATCGATCATCTATTTGGCCTGTTTAACCTAGTTGGTAGAGACACTATTTGTAGCTAGAGAGCTAGAGGTCCCGGGTTCGATTCCCGGCCATCAGGGGCGTATTTACCCTAGGGCCAAGGGGGCCATGGCCCGGGGCGGCAAAGCCGTACATAGACTATACCTATTGCTGGTTTTCACTTTAATATGGGGCGGCAAAGCTTTAAATACGCCTCAGCCGGCCATGGCATTCATTTGTGCATTTAGCACGGATATTTGTTCCTGGGTCTTGGATGTTTCCCCCAATTTTTTTTAATGGAATCTAGAAGGACTCGAGGGAACTCCTCGAATTTGATAGTCACTCATATGCCGATTTTGGTATTTTCTGTAGTTAACCTCCGGCTCCTGAAATCACAAACTTGGTGAAGCGGAACTGGTGCTGATGACCACAGTTGTCATATGGAACTCCTCAATGATGTAGACACTTCACAGATTCCGATGAAATTTCGTTGACGTAGCAACTAGTGCTCGTCAAAATACACATTTTTAAGTAGAACTGACTTATGATGAGGAGCTGAAGCTCGGTATCGGTTCCCTGTAGAATCGATGGAACTCCTCAAATATTGTACTCACTGCTCTCTTGGCTCGATACGATACCGCTCACATTCCCATACATTATTTATCGTTATTGGATCAGACCCCGTGACGTTATGTCGTGCAATGTGTACACTCTGGCTATGTGTGAAGTAGGTGGTGGGGGTAAGCTAGGCGATCGTAGCGCACACCATGGCAGAAATGTGTACCTACTTACCGGGGACCACTGATTTTTATTGGTTTCTTAACGGTTTCCTACGATTCGTTTCGTTTGTATGTATTTATTTATTCTCTTATTTATTTCAGTAAAATTTCCAATACGGGGTCTTTCTCGTTTACTAAAGTAAATAAAATATTCATGTGTCATTATTTTACATCTCTGAGTTTTGACATTGTCTCGGGTCCTTTGAAGTTTGTCGTTTCAGACGTGCACATAGCCAATAAGCTACCAAAGCTCAGGTTTACTACACGATTTCCCTTCGGCCGCCTACGAAACCAACGCTAAGTAACCAGTTACATGTGAAGAATTGTTTTTCTTGCCACAAAACTAGTTACCTACAATGAAGTTTTTTTCTACGAACGAACGTTTCCTACGAAGTTTTGACGGGGCCCCGCTATGGAGGCTCGTATTTCTGGGTAGTTTGAATATGTTCGATTCTGGCGCTTCGCCGGCCGCTGCCGCGGCACGCTCGCTTCGCTCGCTCGGCTCGCGCGTTCTAGGGTCGCGGTCTTACTGACACTGTACCTAACCTACTTGTTGTGTGGAATTATCTTCTGGATACGTGGCATTGGTTTCGTAGAAAGAAAAAAATCTTTGCACGTAACTAGTTTCGTAGCAAGAAAAAAAAAACTTCACACGTAACTGGTTACGTAGCGTTGGTTTCGACGGCCGAAGGGCATGATTTATTATTACGTTTATTCCAACTATACTCGTACCGGACCTTGTCACAGTTAAAATCAATTCGAACGCTGCTAGAGATCTCATTATTATTGTCACTGTGACAAGATACGAAGCAGCTCAGAAATCAGATTGGTTGACGAACCTGCTGAGAAATTACTACGATGGCAGATCGTTTTTCGTAATATAATCCATCCTTCCCTATCCTATCCTGCAGGTAGCTCCAAAAGTAACCTATGACATAGCCGACGCGCAATTGGCAGAGCTAAAGAAATTGGAAGCCGCCGCTCCAAGGAAGAAACGCGCTTCGGAGTTCCTTCGCGGGACATAATTTGCATGGTTTTTCTTTATTGCTCCCTATCCCATCATTCCTGTATTGTATCAAAACAAAATATTTCTGATGCCTCGGCACATAAAAACAGTCACTAAAATAGCGACTCTCCCATCTGGAGAGATAAATATTTAAAAATGTCCTCTGTATCTAATCGAGTAAATGGACTCTAAGGTAACTATTTAGGAATTCAAATACAGTTGGACAGGGAACGTATTAAATTATTCCGAGCTTCCTGAAAGTGCTTAGTCTGGTGGAAATAGATTTTATGTGGTCTGAAATAAATTATTTTTATTTTTTATGTACGCTGGTTCCTACAGTCGTAATCCAATATTTTGGAGCGAACAAGGTGCATAAAAATCTGAACACGACTCTTTTGTCAAGGCGTTAGCACGTTCCCATATTTTAGTGCATTATGAACTTATGAAGACTAGGTAATTGTTTTAGACTCTAAAATAAAAGAAAAAATATCCCAAATAATCTATTTATTTATTTACAGGTCGATGAAGAAATTTCCGATACAACAGAAACACCCAAATAAATCATGAATAACTCAACGTAAACAATAATACTCAAGGAATAAATAAATTGCTGCGAAATTTCATTTATTATTTGTCTTATGGCGAAACATATTCACTTATTTAAATTGTGACTACCTAACGTGAAAGCAATATCTCACTGACGAGTTTAGACCAAGCGAAAAAGCACGCACGAGCTCAAAACCTTTCTTCGTGATAACTGATAATTCATCTGTAGCTACAAGAATGTTCGTTTCATTTAGTCTAAACCGATCATACTATTTTGACATTTACTTCTCGTCCTCAGATCCGCTACATTCATCTAGAACTATACCGCCAGACATTAATGCCAGAATGTCCTGATCAGTCATTTCCTCATCATCGTCTTCCGCACCCATTTCATCGACTACCATCATTTCGTCAATAACATCTACGTCTAATTCTTTAATCTTATCAACTACATCATTCTTAACCACTTCCTTTTTATTTTCCACCATTTTAGGAGGGACTTTTTTAAGGTCCGTCGGAACTTTTACATCATTTGTCTTAACCACCTCAGTTTTCTTTTGCACCTTTTGAGGAGTCACTTTATTAAGTTCTGTCGGAACTTCTTTTACATCACTTTTCTTAATTGCTGCACTTTTATTTTCAACCTTTTTAGGAGTTACTGTTTTCACTACTGTCGAAGTTTCTTTGGTGTCTTTAATTTCTTTTAGTTTTTCTTGTGCAGTTACCTTAGGCACTGTTTTTACTGGCTCCTTGGCATTAGTTACATTTGTTACAGTTTTATTATTAGTAGCATTTCCTTGCATTTTTCCGCTTTTTTCAGTTCCTGAAGTAACTTTCTTTACTACTTCCTTTGTGACAGTTTTAACTTCAGCGTTTTTAGTAGCATTTCCTTGCATTTTTTCGCTTTTTCCAGTTTCTGAATTAACTTTCTTTACTACGTCCTTAGTAACAGTTTTAATTTCAGCGTTTACAGTTATCTCCTCTGTGTCAGTATCAGCTTGTTTTTGTGCACTAGTATCAGAAGCTGGTGCTTGTGTCTTAGTTTTAGCAATTTTGTCAGCATATATGCTCTTGACAGATGGCGGGCATAACAGGTATTTGTAGCATGGGGTTATCGTTACAGTAGCGCTTCCTGTAAAAAAAGAATATAATAAAACACACAATAAACCTAATTAGCAAATTAGTAAAACGTGAACATTGTATTACATTGTATTCAAATATATAATAGTTGTTTGGCTTAAGAAGCAACAGAATACATTTTTGGAGTGTATCCATTTATTTGTTTATGTTAAAAACCTCTCCTAGAGTGTCATACAATCCCTTCGGTGCTTCAAATTCCTTTATATGATTGATTGTGTAGCATTATTATTTTGTGTAGTTTACCGACGCTTGATGAAGCCGGCAAATCAAATGCACCGTTAAATTGACTACCACTTTGGTCTAGTTGGTAGTGATCCAGTCTATGAAATCGGTGGTCCCCCAGGTTCAAATCCCGGTAACGACATTTTTTTAAATTAGTGTGATGAGCACGAATCATCGAAATATAATAAGTATAGAAGAGTAACGTTAAACAAAACTGACGTCGAAATATGGTCCATTTTTCACGATTTTGAAACTAAAACGTCTTTCGATTTTGAAACCAAAATTTAATCAGTACATCAGTACTAAGATAAAAGTCAATTTATTTTCATTCTAATTATTAATCCATGACAAAACGGAGGAAGTGCCCTCCAGGCAAGTTTAGATTTCTTCGAAACGATTTGACCAGTATTATTGCTTGTCCGTCAGTGAGAAAAGGCGAGGGTCAGTAAGGTCGCCAGAGCTCCCGGGGATACGCTGTGATGAGAGCGAGCATTGTTGTGAGCGAGTTTGCATTATGTCTAGCTGTTGATACACCGAATCTCCAAGTTAATAAAGGGTCGGCAAAGCGCTTGTGATTATTTTGGAGTCGAAAGCGTTCGTAGGCGACGGTGTCTGCTTACCATCAGGCAGGTCGTAAGCTTGTTTGCCACCGTCGTTATATAAAAAAAGGCGAGCATACTGTGGTTTTAGGCCAAATTACAATGTAATCGTCGACAGTATTCAATTTTATGTATCGCCTCATCTCTTCTTTTTTCTTGTCCGAGAAAATTTGTGCATATCTTAAGATGTTATTAACTAATATCGAAAGCGCGCTTATCTGTTACGCTTTTATTTATAGTCTAATATACTCTTTCCGAAACATGTATTGCATAGCGTCATCCATCACACAAATGTATGGGATTGTTGTAAATTGAATATTTAAATAATGAAAAGAAATATCTTCCAGTTTGCCATTCATGTGGCTTATGCACCAATTAATAGTGCTCGTCAACACTTATAAAATAATATCTGATGCCGGCAACCATTAAAATTTAATTATTTTCATTTGACACAATGTCAACCGTTCAACTCTACGTCGGATAGTTGACTGAGTTGCGATCGGGCACTGAAACATCACTGGAAACGTAAGCTCCGCCTTTGGCACTAGATTTTGTGGCACCGGTTTCGAGCGACGGTTATGCTTTCGTACTTATTATTATTATATTTCGATGGCACGAATATTGGTTCCTTAGAGCTGGGACAGAGCTGCGTTGCGTTGCGTTTATGAATAGAATCAGGATGACATCGTGGGAACCTATTCATAAACGCAACGCAACAGCAGCAGTATGGCCCGGCACGTAATCTTGGATGTTTTCTATGTGGTAAAGTAAATATGCATCTAGTTAAGTATGTCTATCGTCGTCTAGTACCCAAAGTACATGCATTGCTTAGTATGGGAAGGTCGATTTATGTAAGATTGTCCCCTAATATTTAATTATTTATTAATTATCCTGGCGTTGAAACTCTCCGCATTTGACTTCGTCGAAGCGCGCAGCGAAAGTGTCTTGCAGACCCATGCGCTTTGAAGCTGTTATCCTGTATTGTCGGATGAGCGAGAGGCAAGTATTCCCTAAATAATTAAACTCACCACATTTGACTTCGTTTTACACAGAACCGGTCGAAGTCGTCTATTCGGTCGAAGCGCGCAGTGACAGTGTCTCAAAGACCTATGCGCTTTGATGCTGTTATCTTATATTGTCGGATAAACGAGAGGCAAGTATTCACTAAAGAACTAAACTCACCACATTTGACTTCGTCGTGGACACAGAACCGGTCGAAGTCTGCCATTCGGTCGAAGCGCGCAGCGAAAGTATCTCGAAGACTGTCGCCTATGCGCTTGAAGGCAGTTATATTGTATTCTCGGATGAACGCTTGCAAGCGTCCCGCTTCAGGTTTGCCGGAGAAATGTAGCTGCGGAGGATAAAGCGATATTAGACGCGTAGAAAATATATAGGAACTTGTATTTGACTAAATTGAAGGTAGTGTAGTCAGCAGCAGACGTTGTTAAGCATTCGAAGAGGTCAAAAATGATCCACACCCATGGATTAAAGAGCTTATGTAGATCATTATTAACACTTCACATGCGTGGCTACTCCCTCTGTGTATGTTTTGAAACGAATAGAATGGAATAGAGAAACGAATAGTACCTTAACATACAGCGGATTGTTGACGTTTAATAATCTGGCTGTAACGCTTAGCCCCATCGCCTGAAAATATAATAATTACGAATATGTATTGTATATTAATATAGCCCTGCTAACATCTTAGGTTTTATGGGAATTTTTACGTGACGTTTTCAACTATTTTGGCCGTATAACGTGACCATAAAACCTCTACAATACTAAAAACTGATCATTCACTCACAAAGGCGTTTATGCGTATTATCTGACCACGCGCATTATTAAACCAGCGTGAATAACGCCATGTTGATTCTAATGTCGTGACAGCGACTGTACTCGTCTGTAAGCAGATCGAATACGAGGGCTGTTCCGAAAGTTTTTAGCTGCTCTCACTCTATTCATGCGATATATGTTTTAATGATACCATTATGCGGGTAATTTCGATACATATGTTATGGTGTGTGTGTATGTGGATGTTATGTGTTGGGGTGAAACTGTTCATGAAAGTCGCTTGGGTTTTTTTTTATTGTGTTTTAAGTACGACGTGTCAACAGCCCTATCGAATATGCGATGAACGGGTCACAATACCAATTTTGTATTGCGGGCCAATATTAATTAATACGTCACCACAACTAAACGGAATTTTATACACCGCAAACTATGAATCTTCCCTGTCTCTACCCACGTAATCTGTTTCGATTGCATGAAAATCAGCAACAATGAGCAGGTGTGTCGAATATTAGTCTAGGTCGCGAGACTAGGGACTGGTCTTCATCACAAAAAAAAACTTATTTTAAATAAAATCATTTAGTGATTTTACATTAAAATCAGGAAAACTAAGTTAGGAAGTCATCCCGGGCATTTTCCACCACAGTTGTTAGGGATTTCGATACCAAAACTATTTTTAGGTATCAAAAATAGTACTATTTTCGCAAATTTTTAAAAGCCCATACAAAAAGCCTTATGGTAAAAACAATGTTGTGAGAAAAATACTTGCTGCTTACTAACGATTTTATCCCAGCTCATTACTATTGAAATTTGAAATTACCCACATAATGGTATAAATAAAAAATAAATCGCATGAATAGAGTGAGAGCAGCTAAAAACTTTCGGAACAGCCCTCGTATGAGTACCTAATGCCATACTTACATTCTGCAAGTCGTCGCCAGCTGCGTTTCTGAACTTGTTGGCGACCAACCGCTCCGCGTCAGTGGGAGGGGCATCCGGCAGCTCTTGCCACACCTGTCAATACGTTAAACATTGAGATGAGATGAGAAAATGTTACTAAAAACCGGCCAAGTGTGTGTCGGGCCACAAGGGTGCCGATCCAACTACTACTACTACTACTCCATATTGAAAACTACTGTATTATGAATAAAAAAAATTGCCAAATGCGCATTGGGCCCCGTCCAATGTAGAGTTCCGTAGTTGCCCACCCGTTAACCCTTTATCAGGCCAGATTTTCAAAATGACAATTGAATGTCAGTCTTACTCAAACATATTTATGTACTAGAGGTATTTAGTAGATTGGTTGACATGAGAAGAGGCATTCCCTTAGCCTCATAAATGGGTTTATTTATTCGAACTCAAAGGTTAATTACACTACATTTATATTAACCTAATACTGTATTTCGCACAACTAGCAACTTTATATAAGTAATCAATGGACATTTCACGTAATTTTGCTTTTGTCTGCGTGATATATTTACCCATGCCAAGATACAGCTTTCTAGTAGTAACTACTGTCCTGTGTCTCACTGGCGTAACCAAAGCATTCGATTGCGTACAGTGAAACACGATGTTTGAAGTTAGTAGTATCAATGAAACAGCGCAAGTTCAAAACAACAACTGATTTATTCAATCACGTGCGGGTACATTGCTAACCTTAAGTCTACCCACAACAAAGTTCTAATTGAAATGGGCGTCCCTTCACACCTGACCTTCCTAATACAAAATATGTAAGCGTGGTACTTCCTTCGCGACAAATAGGCACCGTTCTGGACCCAGGAACTTTAATTGCTTGTTCCTTGAGGCTTGGGGCCAGAATATGTTTTACATACATGCGTCGGTGGCAAAAGCGTCGATGAGTTGGGTAGGCCTCGTAGTACGGCCGCATATATAAAAAGCGCCGGCCGCTTATACCGCCACGGCAATAAACGATTTGTTCCGGCGTTTGCCTTCCACCGTGTCTGTGCCTGCTATTCTCGAACCCACAGGTTGGGCAAGAGACGACGGGAAGCGACCTGATGGTGCCACATTAGTGCCGTGGAGGTTGGGTAGAGCCTTGATGTGGGACGCAACGTGCGTGTATACGTTTGCTCAGTCCCACATCCAGGTGACTCGCTCTCAAGCCGGCGCCGCAGCTGACCAGGCCCAGGAGTTATTTATTTATTTAAACTTTATTGCACAAATAAATTGGTACAAATGGCGGACTTAATGCCTCAAGGCATTCTCTACCAGTCAACCAAGGAGCCAAACAGAAAATAGCGAAGGAGGATAGGAGGAGTTGAAGCGACGCAAATACTCGTCTTTAATTAGACTACGAGTTTGCGGCACTTGTGGTGGAAACATTGGGCCCCTGGTCAGCTGATATGAAATCATTTATAAAGGCAATGTCTAAACGTCTCGTCGACGCTTCAAGGGACCATAGGGCTGGCGCTTACCTCTCCCAACGTACTTCTTTAGCAATACAGAGGTAACGCCGCCAGCGTTATGGGCTCCATGCCGCAGACGTAACTGCTGGACGGGGTCTTCTTTTTATGACCGGGCAAGTCCTGTTAGTTTAGTTTTTGATTATTTTTAAAATTTATAGTTTGTTTCTTTTTTCGTGTATTTTTTTTATAATTAAACTAATTTGACGTTGTTGTTATTCATTAATTATGCGTGTGTGTGTTAGCAGCGAATAATGTAATAATATATTGAGAGTTAAATTATTAGTTTCATTTGACGTGATAGTCGACTTCAAATTTAGGTTTAAGATTGAGGTTTACGAAAGAAATTAAACTCTGTAATTTAATTTATGGGCTTAACCTTAACCTCTTCTCAATAAGTGCGTAAATTCTTTTACACCACACCTTGCCAAATAGCGCGTTTTAACGTGTAATTGGTGACGTGAAATTGTGTACAAAACACGGCTCGTAAAACATAAAGCCCTCTCTCGCATATTTATGACCCTCGCCTGCGGCTCGGGCCTCAAACATCTGCGATATAGGCCTTTATTTGATTTACAACCCTGGTATCGTAATGTACTATTTTTATGTTTGTAGCATAAAAGAAAAGTTTAAGGCACTTATTACCTAATCCAGTCGCCAATCGAAATGGGGAATAAATAATGTCAACAATTATCGCTGACTGCCAATTAAGCTATGACGTCATCATTTTATTTATTATATTTATTTATTTTCATAGTAGGATTTTACAATCTCTTTATGACGTCAATAATAATAAACAATTTACATACATTAAATTGCATTGTGTACATATTCGTTACTAAATTACTAAATATTAAAACATACAAATTTCCACGGGTCGCGTTCATAATGTTTCTATTATCTTAAATTTAAATTTATATAGAGGCAATGATTGAATGTCTAATGGATGTCGTATTATAATAACGTACACATTGACCAATAAACGAATTACTTATTTTATGGAGTCTGCTGTAATTGACCACAAGTTCATTTTTATTTCTAGTATGTACGTCACATTTTCTCTTAAAAAGATTTTTGTTTTTCTGTACGTACATTAGATTTTCAAAAATGTATTGAGACGCAAAAGTCAGGATACCAAATTTTAAAAATTTGTCATTCTTTTGGTTGGAATAAAAATCTGGGCCAGGGTAGTGCCCCCGACAAGTCGAGCAAAACAAAGAGGCACGGCCTTACCTTACCATCCTTTTCTCGAAGCCATTCATATTTTTTTTAAACCTATCGAATGGGGTGGGGTATCAAATGCTCCATAAGCTGTTTCCAAAAATATACCTCTGCCACGACACGCGACAGTTCAGCCAGTGGTTTCGTAAAAAAATAAATAAACATTTTCATAATGAGCTCTTCCTGACAGAAAACTGTAGAATGATTCTTCAACTAGTCATTCGGCGTATTTTTACGCCGCATGGCTCATTATATCCGCATGTCAGGTCAGAAAATATAAATGGTTACAATTTTTTTTATGTACGGTAGAAGAAATCTTGCTCTTTACAATTTGTGATAAAATCTTATATTACCAATGTTTTATAACGTTATATTTACAATACTTTATAACAGCAATGTGGGAACACCATTAGGTTATCATTATCATATAACGAACAATCGCCGAGATTTCCAAGCCCAGAACAGTCGGATTTGAAGAGATTTTTAGGGACGGTAATTTTTTACCGAAGCTATTTATGCGCACGCAGCGTGATATCAGGCTAGTTTAAATCAATACTTACATGAGTCGAGGACGAATGACAACTCCCCCATCGTATGGACACTCGAGGCCGAGAAAGCTTTCACTAAGTGTAAACAAAATTTCATACTGGTGGATACGATAACTGTTGCCAATCCATTACAAAGAGTAAAAAAATATATAGAAACCGGAACCAAAATCGGAGTTTACCTGAATCAGATTTTTATCAGAAGCAAAGAAGATATATACTAAAGTAAAAAGAAGCGACACCGAGGCATGTGTGCTGTAAACCAGTTTCGCGGCTATGTGTGCGTGACCGGACGTGAACGGGGTGCGCGAGGGGCGCGCGGTGTGTGGATAGCTAGCCGCGGCAAGATGAATCGCAGGGGTGCCACTCGCTTCAACATTCGCTCGCGTGACGTGCGCTCACAAAACAGAGATCGATCGGCCGGTAGCGGGCGTGTACGAGTAGTTTTACTTGAAATTCGTTAGAAGTTATCATTTGTAATTCAATGTAATTAACTATGGCTGGAGCTTTTATTGCTGTGTCTACGGTTGTGACAGTAATATCAAAAGCCACAAAGGAAAAAGCTACTTTAGGCTACCTACCGATCCAGATAAGTGAGTTATAACATTTTATATGTTGTGTCCTTCCCTACATTTAGAATTACAATACAATACAATAAAATACTCTTTATTGCACACCTCAATTAAAGGACACAGTACAGTACGTAATAACAATAAGTAGAGGCAAACAAAATGCGGTCTTATCGCTAAAGAGCGATCTCTACCAGACAACCTTTGGGTAGCGGAAATCAAAGCAAATAATTACAATTCACAGTAGGTGGTGCCGAAATAATTTATGAAACCTACTAATAATTACAACAATTTTATACTATATTTATAATACTATACATAAAAAAAAAATTATACATTATATATATAGTTATTTTATATATATAGTTAGCCACAAAGTCTAAAGGAGCTGAGCCTGAAGTGTCATGGGTTATGGGAGTGACAAATAATAATCCATAAGCTCTTTTAATAATTAAGACTTCACCTAAAATCTAAAGACTAAAATTCGAAAGACTTGATATGGGTAGGTTGTTGGTATGAGTATGGATGCATTTTGACTTGCAATACATTAAGAAGTACCTACATCTTCGGAATAAATTAAAAAATATATAATTAATGAAATGGCGAAATAGATGAAATGTCAATAGAGTCTTTCAAATTATACTTAACGCGGGTGTCGCGCTCGCAGTGAATAACTTCATATCATAACACATATTTTCTATGGATTGAGGTTTTAAAAAAATATTTTATATTATTGTTATAATTTTAGCATACAATTATATTCATGTGAAGCTTAGATTTACACAAGAAAAGTAAGTTTCCATATTATGAGAAGTTTTGTAGGTACCTATTTTACAAGCTTTTAGTAAGTTTTCTCCTGACCCAGTGCATCTGTCTGTCTGTCTGTAATCAAAACTTACAGATTAAATTTGACTAGCTTCCCGGTGTTTGATTGATGAATATTATGATCATTGAATAAATATTATTTCCTCTTGCCAAGGCAGCTACATTGCCAACCCTATGCAACAGACGTGCCGTTACAAGGTCACCGGCGCTCGACTCACACCGATAGGCCGTGTCGCCCCCTGTCAGAAGGCAGAAAATAGAGATTTTGGAGGGATTTATATGTAATGGACCCGGGTATGTCCTAAAACTACGACCAAGACCACCGGGGGATGGGCAGCAGCATTCCTGAAGTACGGCGGAGATTTTACTCTCCATGAAATTAAGGGAGGCCTATGTCCAATAGTGGACGTCCTTCTGTTGATATGGTGGTGGTGGTTATACGAATGTAATAACTGCGTGAAAAGTAAAACTTGTATTATAGAGCACATGCGCTACCGCACATAGTCCAGTTTCTTTCACCTCCGGCATGACGTCCGATTGAAATTTAACGAACGCTGAGACGAACTAAAAAGGAATAAAAAAATAACGAACCCGAAATCATAAGTTCTGATTTACCGGAATCGGAATCGAAACTCCGTAACATCCCTATCCCTTCTTTTCGTACGGCGGCTGGCGATTGAACAAGATAATTAATGATTGATATGCCCTGCCCGCGCCACGCGTCTCCCCACGCTGGTCCCACGCTAAACGAAACTCTAAGATTACATACATACATATACTTACATCCGTATCCCATTGGGGTAGGCAGAGACCAGAGAATGCTAAAAACTACGGTCCTTACATACTTCTTTCGCTTCAAACACATCCATACATCTCCTCATACATGCTCGTCGGATGTTGGATTCTAAGATTCCATTGATAAAAATTTATGAAATATGCTTTTTTATGTTATTGTGATAGTTATAGTCGTAAATACTGACGTAAATTATAAACTTAAATTTCGTTTCCTGGCGTTTACAAGACAAGGTGTTATAAGAACATAAAAATTAAAAATTAATATCAGTATTCTGTATTTATTTGCCACAACATGGTAGATATACTTAAGTAATTTCGTCGGGTAACAAGCAAAAGTCACTAAAATATCTGTCACTGCTCCTCAAAACCTCGTATTTCAGCACTACATCGATATTGAGATACAAGTTTTACTTTAAGTAGGTATTTACTTAGTGAGTTTTGGTTGTCAGTCGACGATTTTATAACAATACAATGGAACTACATGGTTGGTCACAAGGACATGCAAATATTCTTATT
Source organism: Notocelia uddmanniana (assembly GCA_905163555.1). NCBI lineage: Eukaryota > Metazoa > Arthropoda > Insecta > Lepidoptera > Tortricidae > Notocelia > Notocelia uddmanniana. Next base: position 9,851,359 of record LR991074.1, on the reverse strand, counting down.
ATATACGTAAAAACATGTGCATCACATGCACACCTATACTACCTACCTACCTACCTACCTATACTACCTATACTACTTTATAAACCTACCTACCTATACTAGTACTGGCTTACCTATACTACTTTATAAAAATCAATGTCATTGAAATATTCTTGAATGGAATAATAGGCGCTTTCTAGTATTAAGATCTTAGCTGGTAGTTTATTATATATTCGGGTTTCCACTCTGATAGAAATGCGGTATTTGAAGACATAATTATTTTTTCCCCTGATGCCGCTAGCCATTAAGGCTTGTAACGAAAAATAGCTGTAAATTTTAAACGGCTGTCATTTTGATTCCAAACTTGACATCTTTGTCTTTCTTGCTTTAGGAACTCTCATTATTACCTAATCGGTTCTTATACAAATTACCCGGATAGTATGACCGTATACGCTGGTACGATGAACAAAGAGTAAATGCCAACAAATGGTCGTTTCGAAATGGCTTCAAAATCAGCGACAAGTCTGTCCGCATGGTCTGACGGCATTAAACTTCTTAAAATCTCTTTAGATTTATTATAAAAAGAAACTGCCTATTTAAATGGGATTAACGCATTTTTATCCGAATGCGCCAGGAGTTGTGTTTTTCGAGACTATGGCACGCTCTGCGGCCTGAACGGCTCCATGGATTTTAGCTTGAGACGTGTCGTTAAATTCGTATTTACTGTGAGAGTACCACTATCAAAATAAAAAATGGCGGATTTTTGGCGCTAAATTCAAATGTTTGGCACGCTCTGAAGTCTGAACGGCTCGATGGATTTTAGCTAAGGTGTCGTTAGATTCGTATTAATTATGTCTGTTTAAATAATGGTAGTTTATAGACGTTTGGGTGTGAATCGTACATGAAAAGCACACGAAGTAGTGGCGACGACCAGCTTTAATTTAATCTAAATGGACCTTCTTATTGTTTTCGTACTAAAAATATATCTAGTTACGAGTTAGTTTCGTGTACGTCCGATTTTTCAATTTTTAACTGACTTCCAAAAAAGGAGGAGGTCCTCAATTCGTCGCATTTTTTTAAATTTATGTTCATCGATTACTCGGGGACTATTGGACCGATTTAGAAAAATATTTTTTTGTTTGAAAGAGTATGTTTTCCAGTTGGTCCCATTGTCATCAAGTCTGGATCTGATGACGGGATCTTGGAGAAATCGAGGGAAATTCTCAAATTATATAGTAGGCGAGCCCGAGTAAGAGTGGGAAAGTATGGGGTCGGTTATTTTTCTTAAAAATTCCCTTGTGAATTTACAGTTTTTTTTCGGTACACCCCTAAGATCTAGTAAAGTGGTTCATGTCATATTTGACATATATTGAAATATCGTGCAATGTATAGGCAAGGTAAGAGAGAGTATACCAGTCCTAGAGTCAATATTTTATGTTCTATGAATACAAGAAAACGGAGAGTTCAGTTCGGAGGTCATCAAAGATCATTGGGAGCTAGGAGCCCCTCAAGGCGACTTAAAGCTAGGTGTCTGTTAAATATCAGTCTTCCCATCATTCCCATGGATAGACAAGACATAAAATGCGTATATACATCGGTTACCACTTCGTCATTACCGTAAAAGTTAAATTTTTATGTCTGATATTATTTTGACCCGATACAGTTCATAAAGAGAAATACCTAAATATTTACCTATTCATAACTTCAAAATGACACAAGCTAATGTGGAAGATTGGGAAAATGGTCCGTAACGTAAACCATAGCCAAAAAACTAAACATCTTTAGTATTTTCAAAACCTTATAATCTATTGCTGCAGATCTATGATGAGGTCTCCTGATAGAGAACAGACTCTCCTTGAGACTAGGGATCGGCTCCACGGCACAGCATCGAATTGTGATCTGAAGATTGACAAGAACTGCACCAGTTAACCTGAATACAATCCCGAGCGAAATGTTTTCGTAGGCACTTAAAGCAATGACCACCCTTCTTGGCCCAGTTTCTACGGAGTGAGGGGGTCAGCTGTCGGAACTCGATGCACCTGTACAAGGTGTGGGTGCGTGCATCACAGTAGTCACATCGAGTCGGAATCTTCGGATCGGTTGATGACTGGGTCATCACTCTTTCCACGGCTGGCCTCCGTGAAGTTGGTAGATCCCGATGTTTTCGCATCGATGCTGACTGCGTGGGCCTAACTCTGTACTTCTCTGGGTCGCTGTCATAGCGCTCATCCAAGTGCTCAGGGTTTCGCATCGACCGCTTCTGCAAAACCAAGTACAGTAATATATACTGCAATACTTTTAGCGTACTAAGCTTTCAAGGTATGACTCGAGGAAGAAGAAAAAGTAACCTTATGGCCTCAAACCAATTTATTGCGGTGGAATATAATATAGTCCACACCAGGGCTTAGCAGTAAATCTTAAGTTACGCACACACACAACACACCACATTGAAATAACATACGCTCGAAATCTCTACTAATAACTACAATAAACAAATGCCTTAGCTAGGCGGTAGAACAATATGGGTCTGAGTGGGTTGTACTGGCTGACCGGCCGGTAACTGTCGCCTCAACTATCTTATTGTGTTCTTAAATATCGAATAAAATTTTGCATATTTATTAATCAAAGAAAGAAAGGTACAACCGACCTCGGATCGGCAAGGGAACCGGAAGCTACTTGAAGCTAAGGGTGTCACTCGGTGATCACCGAAAAATCGGCGTGGAACTTCGAAGCGACTCCCAGCTTAAACCTTAATGCCATTCCACGTAAATTACAGACTCGCAATATTATCTTGCAAAAACTGTCAGGAAAAGCCTGTTCTGCGCACTATGGATTCCGTGCCCAACGTTCCACAGCGGACATGATCTATACGCTTCGAAAACTACAAGACAAGTGTAGAAAGCAGAAAACGCCCCTGAATGTTGCGTTTGTCGACCTGAATAAGGCCTTAGACTTGGCAGAATAGCTTCGGAATAGCAAATTTGGATCAGAGATCGTCCCGGGGGGAATTGTACTGCCGAGGCGAACCTGGTCAACTTGAACAGACTACGCACCCTTCACGGTCACTGTGCCGTATACAAACATCGTTCCGGCTAGTTGGACTTCCCTGAATGTCACTGTGGTGCCGAAGAACACAGTATTCCTATCCAACGTATCTGGCAAGTGTATACGTCTACGCGTTATACCAGTGGGCCTCAAGAAACCTGATCAATTTAAACGACGAAGCTGTCAAGTGGATTAATTCTCTGAGTTATATTTATGATCGTCTGCATCATTGATTGTCCCCCAATTTCTTTCATATCTTCTTCTTTCTTGTGTGTTACCTCAGAACTCCTTCATTTAAAGCATCTACTTCGAGGTTCGTCCCGTTGGTACCAGAATCTAGTGTTGATGATAAGATCCATGACGAATTAAGGAAACTCTTCAAAAATTCAAGGGGAAACATATAGCGATTTTAGTACTTTCGGTAACAAACCAAGCATTTACGTTCAGAAAGTAGCATTTGGTGGACCTGATGAATTAAAACCACGGATGGTCATACAAAACTGACCGACTGTAACTGACCTGATTTGTTGTTGACCTGTTAGTATCAAACTGACCTGATGATTGAAGTAATAAAACTCCGTAATAAAACAGTGTAGGTTAGCCATGTTTGGGCTCATTGGCATTGTCGTGGGATACACTCTGGCAATGATTCACTTAAAAGAGTAAAAAATTAATAGAAAAAACCGCCTTCAAAAAAAGCAAAAAATAAACTGAGATTGCCAATCCAATCACGAGATAAAAAATAAGACGAAATATGTTTCTAATAAATAGATTTTGAAGTCGGTGCCAAACAATTTAAATACCAGCATTAACACAGATGACGCACGTGCAGTATACATACTCATACTCATTTATTTGCAATGATTTAACACATAACACGTCAAAATAATACATTTCATCATACTAGGTATTTACATTAACATAAGTACTTAAAGGTCTTACCCATTAAATATATCAGTGTCATAACTATAGGACTTCAAGCGCCTAGGCAAATTCGAAAAACGTTTGGCAGCGTGTATCAGAATGATAGGCAACGTAAGAAATACCCACTAATATAAATAATTAACGGTTGTATCCCCGATACAATCAGCTGCCTTTATACATTCCTTGGCGTGAACGAAGTGCAGTGGTACGTAGAAACAGTTCTTACAAATAACTGAAACTAAACACTAAAATACAAAATGTTCATCGAAATCGCATTTCCGGTTCAGTTTGGTCCGGCAGTCATGGTGTATTCACAGTTCATTTGATTCCAATGTGGCGTGCATATGATAGGCAGACAATTTTTATTACAGATAATAATAATATATGACAAATAATAATAAATCACGTCTCTGCAATGCACAGTCTGGTGAAGTTTAGTTAGGTAGTGCTTGGAATGGCTGCTCCGTCGTCAAACCCCAACAGTTTCGCTGCAGGTTTGAATTTGTGGCGTGTGCCTGGTATGCACATACTGGTGGCTCGAATTATGGCAGTGCATATCCTTGTTCTATGCCAACCCAGTATCGTACTCAGTGATTTGTTCCAACGGTGAAATGGTGAGGTGCGTCCACATGATTATATAAAATATGAAATGACCTTTTTCACATTTTACCTATTTTCACTATGACCGTGAAAATTGCTGTTTCCGCGCACTGAATTTAGGCTATTGAATAAAACGAACTGTTCCATGAACATTCTTGTAGTTTCTCGCGCAGCGTATATGAACTTTGAGCTTAGATCGACGCGCTGCGCGTCTGGTCTCAAATATCGTGCTGAAAGTTCGCTGCCATCATGGACTCCACCAGAATTTTCGCTCATAGGCGACTCAACTATCGCGTATATACTTGCTGTGCGATGACTGCAGCCGCCATGGGCCGCTCGATGGCCCGACCCGCCGTCCTGCCGGGTTGGGCCACCATCCACCAGCCGCGCGACCAGCTGACTCAGTAATTGAAAGGATTCACCAAGCCCGTGGTATGTTGTTTATAGTTTGATTATTGAATTAAATACAATGATACATGAACACATGTATCTCGCGTTCTGCACGTTACAACAAATACAATCACTGTTTTAATCTGAGATATACAGGTTTTATGAATTGAGGAGCACCGAGTACTCTTTACGCTATTTTTTCTCATATAATGTATGTATAGAAAAACTTTGCGTCCTTGTGCGTGTTCTATCACTTGTATAATGGGTTGTCCTCTGAAGAACTGTTCCTCATGATGCCCACGGCCGCTTTCTACCATCGCACTGTTCGCCGTCGGCAGGGCATTCATCCTCACATCTTAGAACCTAAATGGTCGCGTACGATACGGTTTCAGAGGTACTTCCTCCCTCGGACGCTCCGGTTGTGGAATGAGCTCCCTGCCGAGGTTTTCCCGAAGGAATACATCATGGGATTTTTCAAGAAAGGACAGTATAAATTTTAAAAGGGTCACCAACGCGCATTTGACACTCCTGGTGTTGCAGGTGTCCATAGGCAGCGGTGACTGCTTACCATCAGGCGGGCCGTACGCTTGTTTGCCACTGCGGTGGTATTAAAAATATATATATACCTCTACGCGAGAGAAATCAGATTACGTTTTTAAAATCAATTACAATCGATCTAATGAGGGTTTCCATTTCCAACTAGCTGATGTTGGCGTTGGCACTATTACATACCGAGCGACTACATTTTGAATTTGCTTCAACGGCTCTGCCACAACCATGTGTTAATTAATTATTTTAATATAAATTATTTTTAATATATAAAACATATATATTAAAAATAGTTTATATTAACTTATTTTAATTTAAGTTAATATATAAAAATATATATATATTAAAAATAATTTATATTAACTAAAATAATTAATTAACATGGTTGTGGCAGATATAATAATAAATATATAAAAAACCGCCTTCATAAAAACTAAATAGCAAAAAATAAACTAAGTTCCCCAATCCAATCATGAGATGAAGTTTATACCTACGATTTCATTCCACAAAATGTATTAAACATACTACAATCCTTAATTAAATACTAATTTAATAAAGACGAAATATCCTTTTATCACAATTCACAGAAATGTATGTTCTTATTTTTTTGTGTGATTGGCTCAGCACTTACCAGGTACCCAGTCATCGGGGAATGACTGGGTACCTGGACCGCAGGTTTTCTCCACGAGAAAAAAAACCTGGCAAAGTGCGAGTCGAACTCGCGCACCGAGGGTTCCGTAAAAAATATTTTTATTATATGATGTAACTAAAAAATTTTCATTTTTTTCGCAATTTTTCCTTTATTTGATTCTGAGTTCACGGGAAGTACCCTGTAGGTTTTGATTCCCTTGCGAGTATCGAAAATTTGCGGCATAAACGGCTGTATCTTTTGATTGCGTTGGTTTAGAAGTTTGATTTTTTCACAGCTTCAAGGTACAGTAGACCTGAGTATTTGATATAAATTCCACCTTGAAACCGCGTTACTGAGAAAAAGGGTCTTGACAGACAGACAGACAGACAGACGGACGGACGGACAACAAAGTGATCCTATAAGGATTCCATTTTTTCCTTTCGAAGTACGGAACCCTAAAAAAGGTATTTAAGAGCTCAATGACTAGAAAAAGTTACCTCGGTCATGATCCGCTGCAGTTCTTCGTCAAGTATGCTCGACAATGTCGGGCTTAGCTCGTACTGACCATCTTCATTAGGTTTCACGTATGGTTTTGAATCTTCAGGTGCTGCGAACAATTATATATATTTTCTCAAAAAGGGCCGTAAAAGTGGACGTTACTAGCTACTTATTGAGAGACTAAGTATAGTCTGTCAATAAAATAGGCTCTCCCCTAGCGACTACAATGTTACACATAAATTCCATTATCGGATTCCAAACTTTTTAAAAAGAAAACACTGCCATACAAAATATGGCACAGCTTGTAATCAGTCAATTCAAGTCGTTTTTTTCGGTTAGAAACGTGACGTTTTTGTATGTGTCTGAAGTAATTTACGGTTTTCGAAGGAAGAATACACTTGCGATTCTGTTTAAAGATATAAATAACGGGAGAGCATGAATATTGTGACGTTTCAGGGTTATGTTTATAAAAAAAAAATTGAACAATCAGTGCATACACAGTCCTACCATTTAATCACACTGGTGGAAGTATGCAGCCCCGCACAGTGTAACATGATAGTACAGTCAGGCTTATCCGCTATCATTCTCAGAATGGTATTGGGACTGTCCCGCACCCGCGTTTATGAAAACTTAATACCAATTTAGTCCTTTTCCCCGATTAAAAAAAAACACTATAGCCTAATGTCAATTCTCCTGTCTTCGTATCAAATTAAAAGGACTTCCAATAATATAATAAAAAGATGACAAGGACTACAAATGATGTTTCTGTCTCTGTCGCAAATTTAATAAATGACCATTTTGCTCGGTAGTGGTGTTTGACGTCTTCTCTGGGGTTCTCTGAGGTCGTGTACGAAACTGGAGGTCCCGGGACTGTGGTTTTCGTATTTTTGGTACTTATAAATATTTCGCTTTTATAGGAAATTAGAAAAGAGTTTCCCAAACTATGAGCGAATATTGAGTGGACCCTGCCTGTAGAACAACACACCAACTGACGGAGCCAAGGCCGGTTGACGCCGTACGGATTGATAAAAAATTGTACTTTATTCATATTGTTAACGGTTACATTTCCTAGAGGTGGGTTCCAAGTGGGCATGTCCAGCAGTGGACGTCCTACGGCTGATATGATGGTGGTGGTGGGTCCCGAGTTTGTAAACTTGTTTTAGATGGGTCGTAGCCTAGACAACTTTGGGACCACTGAATTTAGATTATTCTTTACCAATTTCACGCCCTTTCTCTTTCGGATTCTTTGCCACAGGTTTAGTAGTCGTATCATCAACTGGCTTCGCCGCTGGCTTTTCAGGAGGAGGTTTCCGACTTGCTGCCGTCTTTCTTTGAGGCAAAGGCTCTAGAAAAGAAATATTAGTAAGTTTCGTCAGTTGAAAACCAATCCTCACTAAGGGTGGATTAGGCTAACTTCAAACTTCTTTATTTGCATAGAGTAATTATACAAAGAGATGACAAAATGATATTGAACATTATTCTGCTATAAGTATTACAAAACAATAATACTAGCATGCAATTAAGTAATTATGGCAACGACACATTTGTAAACATTTTCATAAGCGGAATCTCACGCTTAGCAGAGTTATAATATCCAACCGGAGTCGGACTCGCGCACGAAGGGTTCCGTACTATTATCTATACAACGTTAGACACTTTATTATAACCTACTTTAATTTAATTTAAACAATTTTTTTTATCAGTAATAAGTACGCTAAATAATATCAAGTAGAATTTTGGTCAAGTGCGAGTCGGATTTTAGTTTTCCCATACATTTTGAGACCCAGCGCCTGATGAGCACATCGAGCCACTATTTAAAAGTTTTTTGTATGGGAGCTCCCTTAAATATTTATTTTATTTTGTTTTTAGTATTTTTTGTTATGCGGCAATATCAACTGTGAAAATTTCAACTGTCTAACTATCACGGTTAATGAGATACAGCCTGGTGACAGACGGACAGACAGCGGAGTCTTAGTAATAGGGTCCCGTTTTACCCTTTTAGTACAAAACCCTAAAAATGATCACCCGGGGCGGGAGATGAACCCGTGTACCGCGCATATCCCTCGTGGCAACGAATCTTTCAATCAGTTCACTATTCTAATTGAGCCTTAGGGAGGCTTGTAGCGACATCTACCGCGAATTTGCTACAACTTCTGAAAGGGCATTAAGGTCTTAAATTACATTGAGAATTGTTAGTAACATATGAATGCTACCCACTTTTTTTTTCTCAAACAATGAAATATTGATGTTTTACGTTGTTATTGTTATACGTTTTAGGTGCGGCTAGGACAAGAGGTTGTTAATGGAATTTCATACAAATCTTGCAGGCTTAGGCCGGCAAAGTACTCTTCTTTAATTTCCATTCCACATAAATTTGTGGCACAGGCATCATGACATTCTGCCACTATGCGTATTAAAAATAAAACTTTGATTTTTATGTTGTTTATTTCATTGCATGTTTGAGAAAAGCACCATACATACATACCTCGGCGGGAAATATGGGGTTGCCCTTTCGTCCCGGCCTCTGTAGTAATGTACTATTATAAGCGGAATCGTCCGCTTGGCAAAGTTATAATTTCCAAGCATCCATTCTTACTAGCGGTTTTAAATATAATTAGAGATGTTGGTGCCGTTTCAGAAGTTGTTGCAAATCCTAATCGAGTTGTTTATAGTAACATGGCCACATAAAATATATTTGTTACTTGAAACTATTATTATCAAGCCAAATGACAAACCTAAGGTTATATCATTGTTGTTATTTAAACTTTATTTCACAAAATAAATTAGTTCAAATGGCGGACTTAGGCTGGGTTGCACCAAACCGTCTGTAATCGTAAGCTGTGTTCGTTAAAATTTCAATGTTTGCAAAGTTTGACAAGTTTCTGTAGGATGACAGCTGCCAGTGCCATATTAAACGTTGATCAGTCTGTGATCGTAAGTCGGTGCAACCCAGCCTTAATGTCTCAAGGTATCCTCTATCAGTCGAGGTGCAAGACACAAACTTGACTTGTTCTATGACGTATAAAACCCGTGTATTTCCATCAATGTTCAGTATTAAACAAAGTTTCGTCATATCATTACAAGCACCAAGGCATCAACGGCATCAACGCCCCACAGTTCATGATGGCGACTGTACAAAAGGTAAATTATGACATTAATGACGTAAGCCTTTTTACTTACTTTCCACGACCCCTGCGTACAATTGTGGTTTTTTCTCAATGACTTTCACAGGTTTTGGAGCGGTTTTTGACTCTAGAAAGTAATAAAATAATATGTAATTGTAAGATTGTCAAAATGTATTAAAACAGGTGGTTCCACCAACTATTTTTTGTTGCTCGTTGTCATTAGTCATTACATTACCATGGTTTCGCATCCTGAGTCCTTTAAAACCGAGATTTTATAGGGTTTAAATCTACCAACATAAGTTTTAGCGATTATTATAAACTCATTCTGATGTGTTATGTGGGTCATCTCTTGAGCATACTGAAAGGACTTCTAATAATAAAATAATAACAATAATAATGGAATCTGGACATATTATAACTTTTTTTCAAATTAACTCTGTTACTGTTGTCTCCTTGCTGACGTCACAGAATAACAACAAAGAAAAGTTCATTTACCCAGGTACAATACACTTTTAGAATAAACGAGTATATCATTGTAAACCGTACATAGATATAGTCATATACATATATTTTTAAGTACATTTTGAATGCTTTTCTCCTACTTATTTTATTAAGAGTTCGCAGGACGCTCAGTTCTCCATACAAACGTAGTTTCGCTCTCATTTCAAAACGGCATGCTGGAGTAACATGAAAATTGGTATACACAATGGGATCTGGCATATCTAGGTCGAAAATTAGTTTCTGTTGCTTGAAATTATAATGGAGAAAAAATACAGTGATTATTAAGGTTTTTATACAAGACGTAAAAAACTCAAAAACTCAATGTATTTTTTTTTTATTACATATTCTAGCAACAGAAACTCATTTCCGACCTAGATATATACAAAGTTTCATGTTATTTCAGGACGGCGTTTTAAAATGGGAACAAAAATACGTTTGTACGAGTTCAGGCGAGCGTGCGGGGGACCCGTAAGTTCATAATTACACACACACACACCGTGTGCACCTTGAGATTTTTTTTTCTCAATATAATCAAACCTTACAAAATTTCACAAGAATCGTAGAGAAAAGCCGGAAATCCGGACATACGAAAGCATTTTTCCCGAATCTGACCTTCGTTTCATTCGGTTAATACGTTTAGCGGCAGAGCCCTGCTCATCCTATAGCACAGGTTTTTATCTAATTCGGAAGTAAAGTTCTAGTACTAAGGCAAATTCGTAAAAGATGATATTTTGGAAAAAAATACACACATTTCAAAAATTCTTTACTAGTATACTTATAGAATGGGTCTTCGGGATGGCCTTAGGCTATATTTTTTCTTGGCTTCGCCAGCATTAATTGTAACCGGTTATTGATCATTTAACCTACAAGACGCGTTAGAACATAATTATATACGTAAGTAATGAAAAAAAAAATACTAGATAAAACCAAACTTCAGTATTAATCGAACTTACCAATCACTTTATGAACCGGTTTCTGCACTTTTCTTACTTCTTGGTACACTTCAGTTCTTGGTCTCTTTGCAGGACTCCGCAGGGGTTCTGCGGAGCACAACCCAATTTATACCATTCTTAACTTTTTGTATTGTGAATGTGCTACATTTGGTTATCGCTGCCTAGCTAACACGATAGCGTATATCGTCACGTTTTATGTCCGAAATATACAGGGTCGGCCCTGTAACGAGCAAAAAATTAAACGGTCGACTATTTAGTGGGCCAGCAATTACTTCCAAGTGGTTTCAGCTGAAAAAAAAATTGTTGAATTTTTTTTTCTTCAAAGATAGCTTACGTGTATTTTTTTTACTTTTCTGAAGTGACATTAATGTAAATTTATTTTAAAAAGTCAATAAAATTGAAAACAAATACCAAATATATCCTTGAAAACAAATAATGCAAAAACAATTATGGCTCATAACTTGATAATACCTCAAACACTGCATTGACTGATGTGCTCTAACCTCGTCGTGTCAAGATCCATTACTCGGAGGTCATAACTTTAGATAAAAATTACTCTGAAGCGAATTTTTTTGAAAAAAAGAAAAAGTACTCCAGGTGTTACTGCAGATGCTCTAAGGAAGCTCTTTTAAAATATTTGCTCCAGTTACACGGCACACCTTGTATATAAACGTGACGGTATATGCTATTGAGCTAGGCAGGTGTAGTTAAAGGGTATAGCCACGTAAGCATGGCGAAACTGCCCTTGGAGGGAAAATGGTTTTCTTTTTACTAGCATATTTGGACGTAGTTATGGGAAAAGGATCCAATCCACAAGAGATCACCAATGAAAGGCCGTGCCAGGATAAGCTAAGTGATTCTGCCCCCCTTGAGTTTGGGCTTGTTATTTTTATAGATTGTGTGGATCTACATTACTCATCATTGTGCCAAATTTGAGCACCCTAAACGTTATAGTTTTTGTTTAAAAAAAAAAAAAACGAAATTTAATTTTTCTTTGATATTTTTTTTATGCAACCTATTTTAACGAGCTTGGCATATATTGTACATTTTATAAAGATGATTAAATGACCCTAACTATATTTTCTTTATGTCATAGAAAAAAAAAATAAAAAAATCCAATTAAACTTTTCAGATTTTTTTTTCTTCTACTTTCACGTTAGAGACCGCTCCAATTTTTTCACTGGTAATACACCCACTAACGTCCTATAATATGTATTTTTTTCAAAATTTTGGCTGAGGGAGAACATAGAGATATCTTTACATGAAATGCTTTACATACATTTCCTTAAACCGCTATAATTCAAATCGGAATGATTACAACCTCTTTAGAGAAACGTACATGTTGCATATTAAATACTGGCCACTTACATTTCAACTTTTAAAAAGATTAAAAAACGTGCGTTAGGAAAATTATCATTCAAATTATTATTATTCAAACGAAAACATCTTACATAAACATTACTTGCATACTTCATCTGACGTAATATACTAGGTGGCCCATTCAAATCGGTCAGTATGGGAAAGTCTGAAACTATAAGACATACGAAGATTTGTTCTTAGGAACCATGTCACCGATTTTGATAAAAAGAAAAACTGCATTCATACATTTGAAAAAAACACTGTACCCAGCTAGGGAATCGAACCCGGTTGTTTTGAAAAAATAAACTTACACTATTTCTATTCAGATATCGTTTGTGTAGGTCTTAAGCAGTAAATGTCTCTAAGAAACATAATGTCTAAAATGAATAAAATGCATTTTTTTCACATACTTTAATTTATCATAGTAGGTGTTCAAAGTGACCACCGTTACAATATTCAACAAGTTCAGGCATGTAAAATTGTCTCTATGGTTGTTTGTACCTCTCTACTTGTAAAATCGGTGACATGGTTCCTAAGAACAAATCTTCGTATGTCTTATAGTTTTAGACTTTCCCATACTGACCGATTTGAATGGGCCACCCTGTATATGCAGTTTTTATAAGATAATCAAAGAAAAATTAAATTTCGTTTTTTTTTTTTAAACAAAAACTATAACGTTTAGGGTGCTCAAATTTGGCACAATGATGAGTAATGTAGAGCCACACAATCTATAAAAATTACAAGCCCAAACTCAAGGGGGGCAGAATCACTTAGCTTATCCTGGCACGGCCTTTAACTTTTGTTTTAAGCAGAAGGTTCAAATTTCAAATTTTACATCGCGTGGGTTGGATCCTTTTCCCATAACTACGTCCATTTGTCTTACTGTATGCTGTAATCTCACCAAATACTAATACTAAAACCATTTGGTTGACCAATCTATACAGGATGTAACAAAAATGCCGTGGATCCGTTTAAGGCGTTAATTGGTATCGCATTCTGACTAGAAGTTAGATTTTTCGGGTTTTGTATGTTGAATTGGCAAATTTTGAAGAAGGTCCCCAAAATTTGATTGAAAAAATTTTGTTACCCAGTTTCTAGTCAGGATGCGATATCAATGAACGCCTTAAACGTATCCACGTCATTTTTGTTACAAACTGAATAATCAGAAACACACTCCGGCATTCAAAAAGCACACAAGAAATTACATCACTCAAACTCAGGTATAAACTGTCACTCCGGGCGACATGTTTCGAACTCTTCGAGAGTTCTTCCTTAGGATGAGTGCATCAGCGGCTGCGACGCATTTTACACAAATCGAACTAGTCCCACAGTAAGCTCAATAAGGCTTGTGTTATGGGTACTAGACGAAGATATATTTAATAGATATATACTTAAATACATATAAAACATCCAAGTCTCAGGAACAAATAAAAGTCTCTGCTCACCACAGAAACAAATGCCCTTACCGGGAATCGAACCCGGGACCTCTAGCTTCGGAGGCAATGACACTACCAACTAGGCTAAACATAGCCTAGTTGGTAGTGTCGGCAAACAAGTTTATACGCGTGTTTTAGGGTGAGGCCACACGAGCATAATTTTGTGAGTTGTGAGCGGCGTAATTTCGGTTGCCGCCATACTTGTAACTATCACCGAATTTTCGGTGCATGTGTTGTACACTCACAAAATTACGCTCGTGTGGCCTCATCCTTAACCGTTTTAGTGATATAGTTTTAAACATGAGTCATAACTCATGAAAGATAAGTTCTAGCAGACAAGAACTTTATTTTAGTGCCATTTCTAACAATTTTTGGTTTAAATATGAAGAATATGTATCAATGCAGAGACAGGTTGTATTGCCCACTACAGATTACATCTCGCATAGTCGACTCTTACTACACCCAAGGGCAAAAAGTGACACCACACGGTTCTGAAAGAAAATATAAATAATCACCTTTAATAAGCACCACGTCTCTCATGTACTTGGGCTTCGTAGTGGGAGCGAAGGTCTTCCTTCCTGAAACAACATTACTTATCGTTAATAACAGTTACAAGTTTAGTTTCGAACACAGGGGACAGTCTAAAAACACCGAAATCCGCGTTTCATGTTACCCCACCTCGGGTTATATATTTTTAGACATAACTCAGGATTTATTTATATTGAATCCATTAATTTCAAGACCTTTGAAACGATGGTGCTCATAATTGAAATTTAAGATTGTATTTACCTTACCTATGCTATTAGTGTTTCACTGTGTTCATGGAAAATTGCAGACAAAGACAAGACAACCAAAAATAAGTGCCTTTCTTGAGCATCCTTTACCTTTGATGATAGTGCCATTGCCTAATTTGATTCAACAAATCTGTAAAATGAAGGAATTGTGTTCTCACCGCGATCTAAAAAAATGTTACAACTTACCCCTGTTTCAATGGAACTGGAAGTGCAATGGACTGACATTGCACAGGTACTGAGCTGTATTTCATATAACTGGTTTGCTTAAAATAAAAACATGATACTGTTGATAGGTTTGTTGACGAAAGGAAGCGAAAGTTCCATTTTAAAGGTCATTTGACCTTGTAGGCAACTTTTTCCTTATATTTTAGATGGGAATATCTAAAATATACGGATACCATATCAAAAAGATACCCAACTATCCCTGGATTAAGGCCGTAATCTTATTTATGCCTTTACAAAACCGCCATACCAGCTTTCTTTTTCCTCTTTCGGTTGTATATCTTCTTGCATCTGACAGTATATTTGTCG
This sequence comes from Notocelia uddmanniana, assembly GCA_905163555.1. Lineage (NCBI taxonomy): Eukaryota > Metazoa > Arthropoda > Insecta > Lepidoptera > Tortricidae > Notocelia > Notocelia uddmanniana. The sequence continues at coordinate 9,836,044 of LR991074.1, read as the reverse complement.
TCAGAAAAGAAGATTGACGGACATTAGAAAAATAGAAGCACTGTCACACGCTACCTGCATTCGAAAATGCATCGTATATATGCATACGCTTTATAAAATCGTTGCTAAAAGAGAATGAAGAAAACTAATAAAAATTGAGGAACTGTCCGACTATTAACTAGTTAGTAAACTGACCTGTTTCAAATAGGATGGATGGAACATCGACAACGATCTCTCACTGGGGCCTCGCACAACATCTTGGGCGGCGAACCGCCCCCCTGCCCTCGCCCTTGCGGCGAGTTCTTCACGAACTTTGCGTCAAGCGGCGGGGACTCGAGGGAGTTCGGCAGTGTACACTGCCGCCTACACAAAAAGGACGCATCTGACTATGAGACCTTCACCGCTGATGCACTCATCCCGAGGAAGGACTCCCAAAGAGTTCGAAACACGTCGCCCGGAGTGTCAATTTTATACTTGAGTTTTAACCGTTCTAGTGGTATTCGTAAACGACTCGAGTCGTTGAAAATTATATTCATATTCCAGATTAGAAGAAACTAGTACTCTACTTACATCCAGCAGCCGGATCCGGCACGGTCGTACGTAATATCATGTAATACGTAGATTGAGGAATGAAGATGTTACCTCACAGATCTCACTGTTTGACTGACACTAAGTACATCTAACCAAACAAGTTCCAGTTACTAAAATTATGTACAGCATCGAGCGCCAACAGATTACATTCCTGTCATCGCGCGATTTATACACATTCAATAGAATCCATGAGCTATATACGACAGTAGCTACATTTGTCGCCAGACACAATGACAAGTACCTTAATAATATCAGCACAGGTACACATATATTTCTAGAAAAAAAAACTCAATGAAAAAGCTACTATTCCTTATAGAAGAAATAATGGCCAAGCGAAGTTAAGGGCAGAAAGATACGTCTAACCAGCTACAGCAGAAATGACGAAACGCGACTGGTGAAAAATGTGTGCCCTGTGGTCCTTTCGGTTTCTTCAGCCATAGTCGTTGCAGAATTTGTTCCATTATCGCCTCAATGTGCCATCCGACTATCAGAAAATTGAACTAATAAAAAAGACGACAGCGGTAAAAACTTGCAGTACATATCAGTCAACTCTTTATTTTGGCGCGCCATACAATCTCGCCGACAAAATACAGCAATCTTCAGAATGTCAATTTAAACTTTGCTGTGCAAAAGAACCTTGAGACAGTTGAAGGAAAACGATAATCTTCAACGGTGACGTCGACGAAGAATCACAGAATGTTTTGGAGATAAGTAAAGACTATGAGGCGATCTTAGAGACATTTATTATTTATTTAATCGTATGGCATTTATTTACGAACCGTGAGATCTTCGAGAAGACAAGTACGGTTGCCAGTTTTTGATGCACTTTTAGAGACATAGCGGGATATATCTTTGATGTCTTCTGGAGATCTTACTTAAATAAACGCTTGCCTTGTTTAACAACACAGCCAGGAAAGAATACGGCGACGTACAATAAGAAATAAATGCCATACGATTAATATACTTACTGGCATATGTCGCTACCGGAAATAAGTCAATCACATCTCGTCTTGCGTGGTTTCGTCTAAAAAAAAAACGCATACTGAACTTTATTGCACTAAAGCCAGTTTGTCACGAGTTTTCTAAACATGTGCCGACTGACTCCTGTAGAAAATTCATCATTAATTCCTGTAAATTCTTACCTGAATCTTGGCCATTTCTCGATGATTATCTTCCGCTAGCCACTCCATTGGACGCCCGACGGAGCAGATAGATTTCCAAAATGCTGACTGGATCTCTCCGGAATTTTGACAGATTTCCGAATAGCTGACTGGACCTCTCAGGAACTTTCACCGCAGAACTATATCTGCTGCTGTGATATCCGCTTCACCTTAAATTTCTTAACAAAATAACATAGTTTCGAACATGTAAATAAAGCTTTAACTCCAGCAATGACATATAAAACACATTAAATATAACATTGGTGACAATGTAACATAACTCACCGAATATTTGTAATTTTAGTTAGTAGTAACTATTATTCTTCTATTGACAAACTGAAATTATAAACGTACTTAAATCTAGATATTAATTGGCTAATTCGTCTGTCTTTATAAAAGCATTCGCTTACCCATTTACCCACTAGCTTCACCCATAAATGGAACGACTGGTAATCTCGGCTTACCGGCTTTAGCGAAGAAATATTTTAAGATGACATGATATAGCATGTACCTAGTTATAGTTTGTATGCATTATTTATATAAATTTAATAATTTGAATAAAATATAAATAATAATGGCATTTTTTTTATCGTATCGTATCAAAATCCTACTAGCTATGATGTCACTCAACATACCTTATCCTCGAATAATTACGTGTATCTGAGATTATTTCTCGTGGACCAACGATCAACTTGATACGAATTATACTAGAATAATAGAATTCCTTTCCAGAAAACGGGCAGATCTACGTAAAACCAACTGTTCTTTCATATTACTTACTTTGGTTCAAACTTTTTTCTTAGCTTACATTCATATCAAAAAGAACAAAATACTGGATTTGCTAAGTCAGCTTTATTGCTTAAACAAAAACGCGAAACTTCGCAAACTTACAGGACTATAGAAAACCAAACACATTGAATAAAAATTAATTATATTCGGCCAAATCCGAAGGTCCTTTTAACAAGAAACGAAATAAACAAAATTAATGTCTACGAGGCTTGCACTGAAAGTGGCGGGAATCGAATACTTATTAATTTATTTTTAACATGTATTATACCTTTTTATAATCTCTGAAGTTTCCTTATCTCAACACACTGGCCACTTAGAAAAAAAAAAGTATGGTTCGGTTTCAATTGTTTATTGAAGTCGTCGAGTCACTGCTTAAAATGGAATTGTGCCGTGAAAATTTCAGAGCTATGATTTATTATGACTTTAAAAGTGGACTAACACAAAAACAATGTGAAGAGCGGATGGTTGCTGCTTTTAATATTGAAGCTCCTTCAAAGACTACAATATACAGGTGGTATTCAGAATTTCAACGTGGCCGTGTATCCCTCACCGACGAAGTGCGTGAAGGTCGACCAAAATCGGCAGTCACGCAAGAAAACGTCGATGTTGTGCGTCGTCTGATAAATGAAGACCGACATGTGACATATCGGGAAATTCAAGAGCACCTGGGTATTGGAATGAGTCAAATACAAATTATTTTAAAAGAAGAATTAGGCGTGAAAAAGTTATTTTCCCGTTGGATACCTCACCTATTGTCTGACGAGCAGAAAATAGTCCGTGTCAATTGGTGCCGCAAAACTTTGAAAAGATTTAACAAGGGACGCTCAAATGCTGTTTTTAGCATAGTATCAGGTGACGAGTCGTGGATATACGCTTATGAGCCTGAAACTAAAAACCAATCCCGAGTATGGGTCTTCGAAGACGAGCTCAAACCCACAAAAGTTGTTCGTTCTCGCAGTACGGCTAAGAAGATGGTGGCTACGTTTATCTCTAAATCTGGTCACGTAGCTACTGTGGCTCTTGAGGATCGTAGAACAGTCAATGCTGATTGGTACACCACTATTTGTTTGCCGAACGTCTTTGCTGAACTCCGAAAAACAAACCCTAGTCGTCGCATCATCCTTCACCACGACAACGCCAGCCCACACACCGCTCGGACAACAACTGAGTACCTGGACGGTGAAAAAGTCGAAATATTGGACCACCCTCCATATAGCCCTGACTTAAGTCCCAACGACTTTTTTACATTCCCCAGAATCAAGGACAAACTGCGTGGTCAGCGGTTTCAGACGCCAGAAGAAGCAGTGGAGGCCTATAAAATAGCCATTTTGTCGACCCCTACTTCAGAGTTCAAAAAGTGCTTTATGGACTGGTTTGAACGCATGCATAAGTGCATGAAATACAAAGGAGAATATTTTGAAAAACAATAAAAATAAATAAACTCACTTATACTGCATATTTTCTTCTATTCCCGAAACTTTCAGTTTTACCCTCGTAGGATGCAAAATTTTTTTAGTGATTGTATAAATATTTGTGAAATTATCATATTATTTTATCATTTAAGCCATTTTTCAATGGCTAAATGTTTTAACCTACTGCTGCTTAATAAAATACATAGAACAGCCTTATGAAAAGTTGTTTACCATGTGACATACAAAAAAAAGAAAAAGAAAAAACAAAAAAAAAGAAAGGGTTAGACGAGTATAACTACCGTACATTAATAATTATTATGTAACACTCATTATCGTCATCAACGTTCTTAACATCCGTCGATCGAGTTACAAGTTAATCATTCATCAAGACAAATTACACTCCCGTTGTCACTACTGTTGTCTTTACTATCGGAGTCCGAACCCAAATCCATATCTGTATCGTCGTATGTGTCATGTAACTCCGATTTCAATTTCTTGACTTGATCCATCAAGTGTTGCTCTGATTTGCTATACTTCACTCGAACAACCTGAGTCGGATTCTTATCATCCACATAATCCAACTGGTAATCCATTTTTATAATTGTCTCAACCGACTCAACATCAACGTCTACCTCGAATCTCGCCAACACAACTTTGTTGCTGAACTCCTTGGTCAGTTTCCGAACTTTCCATTTAGTGAAATCTATCCCTTTCACCCCACGGTTACTTTGCTTCAGTTTCTCGATAACCATCGGGGCGTTCACTCTGTTTTCGCTCTCCGGTAGGATTATAAACATGGGGATATATCGTGTGGTGGTTTCGTCCGCGCCTAGAACTACTAACGGGTGACGTTTCAACTTCCAGTTGTCTAACTTCATCAGCCACCGCTGTGATTCCGGGTTTTCAGGAAGTACGCCGAAGAAACGCGGGTTGTTGAAGCCATGCTTGATGAAATCGGTTTTACTGGGACCGCCCTCTTTGTGATAATTGAATATCTGGAAGATCAGCATCTCTCTGATCTTCCGAGCCTGTAAGATAGTCATAGGTTTGCTGCCTGGTAATGCTATCTTGACTATCTTAGGGTCGTTCGCAAGCATAGGCATCGGGTTGTTGTTGATAGCAGTTTTTATTTCTGCTTCGTCATTAATCGAACGGTCTTTCAACCCTAAATCGAACGCATCTTTATCAATAGCGACAGCTTTTAAGAAAACGCTGACTTTCTGCAATTCGTAGCTTAGACTCATCTTGTATTTCTCTAGAGCGCGCGCGGCCGAAGGCGGCATATCTACGTAGAGTCTAGTCCCCTTTGGATTGACGATTTTCTTGACCAGTTTCCATTGACCTACTTTAGCGCCTTCCAGACGTTTGTTCTGCAGCTTGAGTTTGTCGAGCGGCTCGATATTACGGCACCTGGAATGACCCGGGAGCCAAATAGCGGCTCTCTCGTACCAGAGCTCTTCACTGGTGTACACTAGAATGTTGTACTTGAAGGAACTGGAGCTGAAGTCGTGATTGAGAAGCCATTGTCTGGACTGTTCGTCTCGAGTATGAAGCTCATACCGAAACGAGCTATGTAGGCCTTTGAAAGTGAAATCGGGGGCCCAACCTCGATCTGATTCAGATTCCTTAACGATCTGCTGGATGAGATAAGACTTAAGCAACACTGGCTCCCGATCAAAAAATGGCTGGAAGTCGTCTTTGCACAGATAGAGGTTGCTGTTATCGTCTGCCTGTGGCTCGGGGAGTGGATTCTGGAACTGTGGACCTTCCTGCAACGACTGGGCTTCAGGGAATGACGACGGGAACTGAGACCCTGGCATCATCATGGGCGGTACCATCATTGGCCCCATCATCGGAGGAGGATAGGAATAACCCATGTTATTAGTCGCCACGGGATTAGACGCCACTGTTTTAGGCACGTCAGGTGGTGCACGAGTCATATCCCACTCTGGAACTGTTTAAGCACTTAGATAATAACCTTTTTCACAGTTCCAAGTATGTGAAATATACAAAAATGTTACTAAAAATAGAATATAGAATAAGGTACTTACCGTGAGTATTAATAGTTGGTTTTGTTTGACTAGCGCCTGGAAATAACGAAATTAAATTATGACTCAATATTGTTTTTAATACAACAATCACTATAGTAAAAAAAGCTGCATGACCCACAAAAATAATGCGTATAATCAAAATGAAATGCAAATGAATGTGTGAATGAAAATAATAAATCTGTTTACCTTGATTGGCGACTGGATCCGAAAAGCGCTTAGCGCTTTTTGAAGGGACTTCAGAAGAATAGTCTGAAAAAGAATGTTATATTGTAGAATGTTGTCTAATCAGAGTACAGGCAAATTACTTTCAAGACGTTTTTGCATTTGTTGTTGAGACCTCTGTAGCCAGCATCAAAACACACGTCGACGTGTGTCTGTATACGTCAACGTGTACGTGTGTCCCTGTAAATATACAAATACTACTACAGATCCAAAAACATCTCGAAAGTAATTTACCTGTAAGTCACCTTTGATCAGTTTATTAGCAGTCAAATAATTTAATTTATAGTTAGGATGATGGTGATATCTTACCTAATGCACTCCGCTTCGGTCTGAACTGACTAGGAAAACTTGCCATGACGTCTCTCAGAATCTTGTCCTCCCCTGCTCCACTGTACTTAGCGTTAAACTTGATTATCAGCTCAATGAACGACACATCGCTATCTCCGAACATGTTGTTTATAATCTTGCTCACAGACAAACTTAATTCTTGGCAGATTCGTTTATTCTGTTCAGCTTCAGCGTCAATGTTATGTTTGTCAAGGATTTTTTGGGTTATTTCATCTGCTGCCTTTTCTTTTCTCGCTTTGATGGCTTTAGATTTAAGGTGTTCTTGCGTGTTCCAATCTTCTTTTCTACGCGGTTCGAAGCGGAACTCCTCGTGAGACTTAGGTGTATCCTCGTATGCCCTTTCCGGTTCACTGCGGTTATAATCCCTCCTGCGATCATCTCTACGTGTTTCCTCAACTTTTCTTTGGAAATCCTTAGCTCTCTTGTGAACATCTTCGAAGTCCTTATCGAGTTCTTCAGACATTTTGCGTAGAACTTCTTTGTGTAATTCCATTCGTGCTGCTTCTGGTTTCACTGCGTCTCTTCTATAATGATCTCTGTCAGTTGGCTTCGGAGCGTCCCAAGGTTTCATTTCCTCTTCATGCCTTCGGAAATCATCGCGACTATCGAAGTCATCTCTAGGACTGAACTTGGGCCTGTCGAAATCGCGAGAGTAATTTGGGTCTTTCCGCGTATCCCGGTCAAAGTTAGGTTCTTCGTAATCAGCTCGAGGGTTGAAAGCCGGTGGTTTAGTGAATCCCTCCCTCGTGATCTTGGGTGTTTTGTCGTCAAACATCACAAACTTGGATCTTTTATCGTCGAAGTCATCTCTGGGACTAAACTTGGGAACGTTTTTGTCGAAATCTTCTCGGGGACTAAATTTGGGTCCATCTCTTCCGAATCTGTCGTCGCGTTTGAAGTCGAGTTCCTCCCTGCGCTCCGGGCGCGATGTCAGATCAGTTCGTACACGAAGAGTATCTTGAGGTGGGAATCTCCTTTCTTCATCAGGTCTTCTAACGTCGAGGCTCTTCTTATCGTATTCCCACACAGGTCTTCTCTTAGTATCTTCGGGGGTGAATTCTGGTCTCTTTTCTTCTGGAGGAGCTTGCCCTGGCCAGAGGGGAGGCGGAGGCGCTACGCAGTCGTCAGGGCTCCGTCGTTTCTCCAAAGCCCAGGAGCGTCGCGGCGAACGTGGTGAAGGAGAGTGCCTTTTAAATCTATCTCTGCTCGGAGACTTGCGAACGGGAGAGCGAGATTTCCTCGGCGACTGAGATCGCTTCCTGTCCTTGTCCATGCGGATTCCCGGCCTATCGAAATTACGCGGCGGAATTCGTTCATCGTCTCGCTTTAATATGTCAGTCCGCATAACTTTGTCTCTGTTCTGCTGCCAGGGTGAAGGGGGCTCGATGGGCCTCGGCCCTGGTTTGGGGTAAGGGTCCTTTTCAGCGACGTTCGGACGATATCCACCTGAGTACATAGCTTGATTTGGCGCCTGTAAATTGAAAGTTCATTTGCAAAATTGACACAGCATTAGTGAGACATATAAGGAATTCCCTTAATATTACGGACGCGCTTAGTGATTACAAAAGAAGTCTTATAATAAGAGAGCCTATTATTTTTATTCAATTATATTTCACAGCAGAATTAGTTTTTTTAATATGTTTTTTGTTTAGAAAAACTTCTCTGTTAGTTTTTTTTTGGTCATGATACTCATGATTTCATTACTTGGTCACAAACAATATATACCAGTTTGTTTTTATCCAATTACCACCACATGTTTAAGAGCCACGCTCTTGTCGAAGAATTAGTAGGCATTCTGTTGGCCTTTCCGTCTTGCTCAAACCTCCTGTTACATTACGATGACTTTCTCTTTACTTAATACATTAAAACATGTCTCTATCGTCTCCTGCCTTAGCTTTCCTTTAATTGTTTTATTGATCAAATAGACTCGTTTTATTGGGATGAGAGTCCCTCAATGCCTCTTCTTTTGATCTTCTATCCAACAACATTACCTTCCATCTTGCTCTATCACCGCATTTCAAACGCATTTAATCTTTGTGCTTGTGAGTATTTACTGGCGTTTTTCAGGAAATAATTTTAAATTCGCTTTTTACTGAACGCAGCGCAAGAAGCGATATGCAATTTATTTCCCGAGGGATAGAATTGGCACCCGTTGTATGTATGTCCTATCAATTATAATTTAGGCTTCTTCAAGGCAGGAGTGATTAAAATATATTATAGTTTTCTTGTCATCATTTCTCATCACGTGAGACTAGGGCGATTCGCTAGTTGTTCATAAAAAAAAACCAGAAGCATAATTTCTAGTTGTTTCTTGGAAATAGAACGGCAGAAGACTGATCAAAGCCGTAAATGTGTTTTGTAGAATTTTAAACCAGCTGGTCGTAAATTTATCGCGTAATGTAGAGCTAAATTGGTTTCGCTCCTTGATAAGTCCAAATTGATGCCAGTTCCATGGAATTTTGGCAAACTATCAGATCTCCCTGTAAACACCGGCCTATTTTCATTATTTTTATAGAAGAGTATCAAGATAGTAAAGGTAGCTTCATGAACTCTGTTTACCCTTTCAGGAAACAAATGTAACGTGAATATATTTTTAGGTTTTGACTGTTACTAAAAATATCATTAGAGTAAATAGGCCAGTGTCAGACGCATGGAGTCAGCTATGCGGGCTTAACATCACATAAAAGTGTTGTCCTATTGATGTCGTTGTCATTTGCGATGCGCGAATATGCCCTTTTCTCTCTCTTAGTCTCACCAGATTATTACACCAGTAAGTGAAACAGGATTTTTTTCTCACACTACTGATTTTTCTACACCATTTACAAATCGATCCAAGTTTCTTCTGGTATACGTGGCGTTGCTCCAAAAAGACAAATGGCTCGAAAGCTGCGTTGCGATACTAATAAAAAGTCCTGGGTTACGATCAAGCAAATTTAATGACCTTAGCGCTTCGAAACAGCTAGTGGTATGATCTGTCAAAAGCAGGCATGATTCGGGTTATTTGTCCTGTCAAACATCGCGTTTGTTAGGCATGGGAACTCCTGCACGTTAGTGCTGTGTTATATCGATCTTGTATAGTTATAATTAGTTACAAGAACAAGTTATTCTTCGTTTAAGCTTGCTGCCGATATATAGCTTTCAGTTACGTCTGGTTGTGATTAACCGGTCGCCACTTACGGGATATTCCAATATTAAAAGTACAAACTCTTCCGACTCAAATCTCAACTTTCTATTTCACTATTCGATAAAATGCCCAATACGATTAAATGGATTGACGTTTCCTTACTTCAGGTATATTCGATTCATCATCACCATCAGCGTATGTAAGTCCTGTTGGGCACAGGCCTCATTTCATAGATGAGAGGGATTGGGCAATAGTCCCCACGTTGGTCCAGTGCGGCTTGAGGACACACATGAGATTACGGTAGGGTTTTTCTCGTAATATATTTCTGGTTTTTCCGTCCGTGATAATCCGATCCGTCCATAATTGTGTATAATTTATAAAACGAATGTTTGGCTTTATCCCATCATCATGTCAAATGCTGTACAGTCAATCATAAGAACCAGTCATATGAAATAGTATTTGTAGATAAAACTCGATAAATGACCTCTATGTCCTTTCAAAGACCTTTTCATATTTTGTGAACAGTTTCAGAGTATCTGTTTTTTTACATCCGCCGATTTTTAATCACTAATAAAACATCCAACGGCGTACGGTGAGAATTCATGAGGAAGACCAATTAAAATATTTTTAGAGACTTGAGCAAACCGGCGGAAATAAACTACCAGTTAATGAGTTATGAAAATCGTCATCATGTCAAACGCCGTCAACTGCTGCAGATAGGCCTCTCCAAATGTTGGCCACAATATTCAGTAAATGCCTGCTTGTGGCGTACTACCGCAACCTTCAACAATCCATTTCCATGGAAGACCAGCGTTAACCAGTCAGGTTGGCACTATGCTGAGTCGGGCTTATTTCCTGGCACTTTCTTTTTATCACCTATGTTTTATTTAATCATCATCTCATCACCCTTGTCTTTATCTCATGTCAATGGGGGTCGGCTCTCCGTATCTGTTAGCGTTATTCTTCTCTATTTTAAGTCATATTTACCTGTGACCTATGTTTTATTTAAGGTTAATTTTTTGTCTTTGTTTTGTGTGTCCTGACAATATCACTCCCTTTGTATCTGTACTTTGCTACGAATAAATGTATTTTTTCTTCTTCCTTCTTTTTGTAGTCGCTATTCTAAAACTTTGGCCCTCTATTTTCTAAACTCTATTTGTTAATTCTACGGGGAATGTGTGTCACCTCACTTCTAAAGCTATCTCGCAGATGAACTCGGTATGACGCGTTGCCCTTTGAATGATAATTTTAGCCACCCACAATGCACCACACACACATATTATCTATTAAAAAATAAGTGTGTGCTGCAATGTGAATTGTTGGGGTGTTGATGTGACTTATTCCACTGTTGCCTCTATTGCAGAATTGTTTGAATGCACACGTTTAAAGTATACATTAATTGTCAAGGTGAAAGCTCACGAGGCTTGAATATTCCTTAAAAGCCAAGAAATAGTTATTTCGAAGAACATCCACCATATCCACCACCACCAGCACCGCCATATCATCCTAGGGACGTCCACAGCTGGGGCATAGGCCTCTCCCAATTTCATGGGGAGTAAATGCCATAATCGCCACGCTTGACGTGCGGGTTGGCGATCGCAGTATCTCTACCGCACTCCAGCGATGCTGCTGCCGATCCTCCGGTGGTATTGGTCGTAGTTTTAGGACATACCCAGGTCCAAAGAAGATAAATAGTATAATCATTATTTAAGTCCATTATAATCTATTCAAGATAGTATTGTTGTCTTGCAGTTGGAATGTGATTTTTGGTTTGAATTCATTTCATTTATAGTAAGAAGCAAGTTACTTTTTTTACACAACGAGGGTGGCAGACAAGCTTACGGACTGCCTGATGGTATGCATACACCTATACCCTGTAGCCTATGGACGATTGAGACTCTAGAAGAATCACAAGCTCAAAGGAGACCCTTTAACCCTTCATTGACTTGAGGATTCGTCAACTTCTTTTTGGACTTGCTGCATTGTTGTATATTCATTTTTATTTCGATCAGTAGGTGAACTTTTAGACACTAGATTTGAGCGACGAGCATTCTGAATATCCTGTTTTTAATTAAATGTTAATTTGCCTTGAAGAAGTTGCTACTTTCGCCTGGTGCCAGTTGATGTCCTATTCTGATCAAGCTTCTTCTATTTTCATCCATGCCATGTTCGTATTGTATCAACGACTTGACATATGTTATCGTAGTAACTTAGGGCAGATTTTTAGAAGTTCTGTGTCGATGACCAAATTTTGCACTTTGTGTGAATTGTAAGCATTTTTTTTCTTAATTATTTCGTCAGCTCCAGAAGTGATGAGAACTTGTGTCGGAGGCCAAGATTCAATTTGGATCAGCAAGCCATTGTGGTTAGTTATTTCGTCGCATTGTTTCCAGCCATCCAGGTGTTATTGATAAATTATTCATAGTTAAAATATTACTCTTACCAAAACAAAGTTACGTTTCAGTCCACTTTTGGTCAAACTGATGGGACCCATCGTAACTTCTTTCAAAATAGTCCATTGAAATGAGTACCAGAGAGTTTTGGATTATCCTACGGTAATCGACCTAATCCCGAAGTAAACAAAGCTTGTACTATGGGTACTAGGCGACGATATACATACTTATAAAGATAAATACTTAAGAAAACATCCAAGATCCATATTATGCATCAAGTTATATAAATACTTGGAACCTGCTTTCAGACTTAGCTAGGTATAAATATGCCAATGTAGTTACGTAACTTAATATAACTACACAATTATTATTATTTGTTAATCCATAAATCATTTTTCAGGTTGTATTGTTTTGTAATATTTGCTGTTTTCCTAAATTGTTTATTTAATTGGTTTTCTATTGCTTTGTATTTTTCCATGTCCTGACGTTTGGTACCCACTGTAAGACGGACATGTGTGTGTATTAAGTAAATAAATAAGACTCAGGAACAGTCAGCATCAAAAGTAGCTACGTATATGAAGCCGTCCAAAGCTCTCAATCCCTTATAGTAGACTTTTGAACTTTTCAAATGCGTAGCTAGTTTTGATGCTGACTGTACAAATATTTGTGTTTATCACACAAATAAATGCCCTGACCGGGATTTGAACCCGGGACCAACATTTTCGTAGGCAGGGTTACTACCAAAAGTGGTCGTCAACCGCGCGATATTGTGGTTCTTGGCAGTTTTCTTAAATATCTAACAGCTTTTATGGTACTATAACATACTGCATAGAAAACTGCCAAGTTAAGGCTCAAAATGCATTAAGCCGCAGTAAATTAGTTTTACTGTATACAATGTAGTGCCGAACTTGGCACCATTTCAGAGAATCTACGGAACTTGGCACCCGATCTCAATTCTTTTGTCGGTGAAGACGACAACCAAGCACCGCATATTCTTAATATTGAACTTGGCTTCCATTTTCGCTTTTATGTTTTTGATGGGAAACGCAATATCGCGATCTTATACAGCGCAGTCTTCATATAGCTATTTCAGCGTCGACATTAGTATATTAGTGTTGTAATCTTTCCACAACACTTGGACTTAGCAATCAGTGGCGTCACGCGTCGCGTCCATGAAGCTGGATTCCCAGCGGCTTGCCTTATAAGCCATTTCACCGCTTAATCGCAATATTTTACTCCGGTTTGACCCACTGGCACTGAGGCTCGGTTATTTCAACCTTTCGTTACGTTCACTAAAATCTGTTTGTATGGGAAGTTGAAAGTTCTCTATGAGATGACCCGCCGGCGCCATATTTGACGTTTACCGGTCAGTATATTAACAACCCACCCTTATTTTTAACAACAAATTAACGTACTCCGTCAGTCTTAAAACACTTTTTTAAAACTTCTGAATATCTGTGTCAATACAAACACAACCTTAAAGCTTTGCGGCTAATGTTCATATTATTTTAGCACTGTTCCATTACAGCAAACGCAAGGTTTCCGAGTAAAAAGATTCACTTACTTGGGGAGTAGGTTCGTAGGCCGGCCGAATGGCTTTCGGGTCCCTGAAGTCGTCACGTTTATCCATTCGGCGGGTGGGGGAATATCTACAGAAATACATCGACATCATCATATTCATCATTCATCTCATCAGTTATAGAAATAACTTAATATTTTAGTATTTCTTTCTACTCCAGCATTATAATTTATATATCACTACGGTATTCCACTGTTAGGTATATTAGCAACTTTTTACGAAACGCCAAAAACGCTCGGTTAGTATGAAGTTTGTAGGGAAATGTGCCTAATGACGTCACTATTTTCTATGGTCAAACTGCGTCTTTTTTTCATGTTTATGCATTTGAAAATATTTCAAAATTGCATAATTAAGCTGAGGTTTGAGTTTTTCCGAGTATGTTCGTATGATTTGTTTATTGGTAACGTAAACAAAATAGTTTTGTGTCGTGAAATACTCTATTAAATTACTGACATCAGTATTAAAACAATAAACTTATTATACAAATGCAAATCAGTATCATAGACAAGTCATTATATGACTGATGGGAGAATCAAAATGGATTTCCATATATTATGGTACATTTTTTTTTAAATGAGATGAGACACACGTTATTGCCTGTAGTCTGTCCGTGGCAGACTGCCACCATATAAATATATAATTTACATCAAATTTTGTTTGCTGTTGTACAAAATAATATTTTAAAGAGTTTACTTTAAACATTACCAAAAAAAAATCTCCACACACGAAAATAGTTAAAAGGACGCTTCTTTAGAGCATCCGCAATAACTTCCTGTGTCCCAAGTTTTTTTTTCTATTCGGAGAAATGTTGATCTAAAGTTATGGCCTTTAAGTAATGTATCTTGATACCACGAGATTATAACGCGCCAGTCAATGCAGTTTTTGAGGTTTTGTTATAAAAGGTTTCTTTTTAATATTGTATCAGTTTTTTGTTTTTCTTTTTTAATAAATAGTAAGAAAATACACGTAAACTTATTGAGGAGAAAAATAAAGTTAATTTTTATGAATTATGATATGATCTGAATTGTTCTCGTATAGCGTTATGTCGAAATTGGTTAAATGTATGAATTCAGTAGTTAAGTATAAGTACCTAGTTCATTATGTAATTGCAAGAAATAAAAGGCTTTTTATTTTATTTATTTAAATATGATATGATCTTTGATTTTTCGTGATTTGTCTTCGATGCGAATAGCAGAATAACTATTGAAATATCGGTAAAATATGCAAAAAAAATTTAGTAACAACGGGTCGGGGCCGGATCGAAGTTCGTCGAGACAGCTAGTCTATCTATCTATAAATAAATGAACGAACGGATTAATAAATTACCTTGCGCTTGGATCACGGTCGGGCGAGCGTTTGTGTGTGTCCGGGGAGATGCGACGAGCGTTCCAAGTCGGCCTGCTGCCCTCCACTGTTGACGAACATACGTTACTAAACTTAAGATTCTCTCAAAAGAATCATTTTTGATACAAACTTTTATTGCCGATTGCATTTTACCAGGAGGTATGTCCTAAAACAACAACCAAGACCACTGGGGGATAGGCAGCGGCATCACTGGAGTGCGATGGAGATACTGCGATCGCCAATCCGCATGCCAAGTGTGGCGATTATGGCATAAACATGGCCTCTATGTCCCAGCAGTAGACGTCCTTCGGCTTTTTGGTGGTGGTGGTGTATTTTTCTAGTCATCAGCTACTCATTGAGAATGCCAATGAGATCAAACACGACGCATTTATTATGTGTAGTTTAGAACTTGCTATGGCCTCGTTCTGTCTCCATCATCAGATCAGCTCAGTGATATGTTACCATAATATTGCACTTTCACCGAACTTACATAAAAGTAAGCCAGATTTCAGCTCAATCGGTTGAGGATAGCTGCTTTAAAATTTACTTACAAGATTTGAACCGAATACACATACATACAAACATTACAAGACGCTAAAAAGCTTGTACATTTTTTTGTATAGTATTTTATGCAACAATTACATAACAAGGGTTCTTAAATTCTAAAGTCGCTGTAAGGTCGCTGCAAGCTCGATGGCGGGACGATCTAGACTCCTTTTTAAAGGGTTGGCCTGATGCTGCTCAGGATCGTGAGGTCTGGAAACGGAGACGGGAGGCCTTTACCCAGTTCCCACAACCGGTTCCCAATTATAATGACGGTGGAAAAATGAGATGTCTCCAGGTTCAAATCACGAAAGTACGTACTTCCCGGTCCCATGCGTCCCGGCGATCGTCTGTCGTCTCGCAGCGGCTCCCTCCGTCCGGGGGACATGCGGCGCCCCGGCGAGCCTCGGCCGGGAGGCGTCCGTCGGCCGGGAGGCGTCCGTCGGCCGGGAGGTGTCCGTCTGCCGGGGGACATCCGCCTACCAGGGGACACGCGGCGCCCAGGCGAGCCCCGGCCGGGAGACACCCGGCGCCCGGGAGACAGGCGACGGCCTGGAGAACGGCGGCCGGGGGACAGACGTCTTCCGGGAGAATGTCTTGAAAGAAATGTTAAAATTAAAATGCTATATAGGGGAGTTCGATTTTTAGCAGGATTATTAGGTTTACGCATTTTTGTGTCGACTCATTTCAAAATCGCAAAAATTTAAACTTTTTAAAAAGACTCTTTGCATGGCGCAAAAGATGGCACAGATCGTATACAGCCAATGCAAGTCGTACTGTTCTGTTGGAAACGCGATGTTACTGTATGTCTGAAATGATTTATCCCTGTTTCCCTCGTAATTTTCATATGTATGGTGCTGAAACTTGGAGTCTGAAGAGTCGCGATTGGGCAAAGATCGACCCCTCGAAATGTGGTGTTGGCGAAGACTTCTGCCCATACCCTGGATGGCTAGGAGAACTAATCAGTACAGAAACTGAAAATCACCATACGCCTCTCCAAGATATGCCGTGACCCCACGCTCAGATTTTTTGGACATATTATGCGGTGCGACCGAGTGGAACGAAGGTTTCAGCTTCAGTAAAAATGCACGAGCTTGGTTGTTACGATAGCTCAGAGGCTAGAGCGATTGGCCGCATATGCCAGATGTAGCAGGTTCAAATCAGGCTCAGAGCATTAATTTTTTCAATTTTTCCCTTTAATTTGAAATTTGGAATTTTCGTTAGCAGCGTTACTGCTTAATACAAAATTAATTCAGTAAAAATGCCTTCGTATGTCTGTTTCCGGATTTCCAGTTGTTCCCCTCTACAGGTCGCATTTCTCAACCGATTCTCGTTAAATTTTGTGATCAGGTTTGTTAATTATATAGGAAAAAAAATTAGCCAGTTTAAAACTTATTTTTTGAAAAAAAAAACCAGTTCCACTAGTTACCTTCTGGGCGACATGCGTCCAGGAGAATGCCTCCTGCCAGGCGACCTTCGCGGCGACGGCTTACGCAGCGGCGACTTCCGCCCGTAGTCTTTATCATATGGCTTGTCGTATGGGCCTGAAGGCTTGTCGTAGCCAGCGGGCTTGGTAAATGCTGCTGAACTCTGCTGCTGTGGAAGAAAAATCGATCAGTTCAAAAGACCTGTGACATACTAATACAACCTGAGGCTAGGCCGAGACAGCTTCTAACTCAAAAAAAGCGGGTCCCGACCGAGGCCAAACTTGAAGAAAATCCGGGGAAAATGTGAAGAGTTCCATACCTGTTACTGTAAAATACGAGTACTATAGACTAATCTATAGGTAAAGAACTATTTTCTGTGTTTTATTCATAGTTGGCTGCCGGCCCCGGCTTCATACGGGTGTATAGTCAAGTTAGAAAATAAATAAAAAACAAACTATATTTTGTGGAATATACCAAATTAAAGTTCTTGTTGTGAGCATCCCAAATATTATTTTTTATAATCATGAAATAAATAGTTTTGAAGTTATTTAAGATAATAGACTAAAATTGACCATTCCCCCTCTTATCTCAATCTAAATTATAAAAGGCCTAAAATTTTGAAAAAAATAATACGCAAATAGTTCTATACCCATAGATTACAGGAACGCCTATAAAAGCAACTGTTGAAACCATTTACTATTGATCATCCTTGTACTGACACAGTTAAACAATAAATATTATAAAAAAAAAAAAAAAAAAAAAAGTCCAACATCGCTGAAAAAATGCCGTGCCTCAAGAAAAGGCCGTAAGTGCCGTAAGTTTCTTATGCTTATGAACCACGACGTCGACGTCGACGTTGAGTTTCTTATGTTAGTGTCCATAGGCTACGGTGTCTGCTTACCATATGCAGGCCGTAAGATTGTTTGCCACCGTCATTGTATAAAAAAAGATACGACCTTTTTTAATTCAAAGCACAGGATAGTGGTATTAAATGTATAGTAGTAGTAGGTACGGAACCCTTAATTGCGCGTGTCCCGACACGCACTTGGCCGGTTTTTTTTATTTACACCCCAAAACTGGCCCCCATGTTTAAAATACAGTTATTTACGTTACGTGGCAGTCTTTGGTCACCGTCTTACAGCGCGGCCGCGTGTGGGAGGTTTAGCAACGTCGGGCGTAGTCAACTCTTGAATCCCTGGTTCTCTTTGAATGGTTACTAAAAATACTAACTGCGAGCTCCAGTGCTCCGGAAGGCAAGTTAAGCTGTTGATCCCGACTATGACAGCAGTCATTCAGCCATGATAGAAGCCATTGGGCGGCTTGAAAACTTCTAACAGTCAAGTTGCCCACTCAACTTCACAAGCCTAATCCCAATAAGGTTGAGTCTCCCCCTTGGGTTGGAAGGTCAGATGGCAAACGCTGTGCGTGTGAACCTAGCATATCAACTACCAGCATCTCACCAAGTGATGACAGTTCTAGTAGCATCCCAAATAGTTCTACAGTTCTAGATAGTTATTTTCAATAGTTCAGCCCATTTTCGCGAAAAAAATGAAAATTTGAAAATGAGATGCTAACTTCGAAAATCGACTACCAGCATCTCACCCGTATCCGATTCCTAGTCAACAAGTAAGCGTTGAGAATGAAAGTTCTGCTATTTCTAGATGATATGGCAAGAGTTCTGGCCGAAAAGCCCAAAAAAATTTTTTTTTTTCTCTTTTGGAAAATGAGATGCTAACTTCGAAAATCGACTACCAGCATCTCACCCGTATCCGATTCCTAGTCAACAAATAAGCGTTGGGAATGAAAGTTCTGCTATTTCTAGATGATATAGCAAGAGTTCTGGCCGAAAAGTCCAAAAAGAAGAATTAGCAATATTTGACAAAAATCGATTTTTAACATTCATACTGATATGCTATGTTTTCGTCGCCATCCAGGCCCGGCATCTCAGGCGTTCTAAGTAGTAATGGACTAAACAAGCATAGAACTCCACAGTTTTAGCGGCTGGAAGCCGATCTGATAGAGTTCTAGAAGGAGACATAGCAGTATTCGACAATAATGGATTTTTACCATTCATACTGATATGCTATGTTTTCGTGGCCATCCAGGTCCAGCATCTCAGGCGTTCTGAGTAGTAATGGAGTAAACAAGCATAGAACTCCACAGTTTTAGCAGCTGGAAGCCGATCTGAAAGAGTTCTAGAAGGAGACATAGCAGTATTCGACAAAAATGGATTTTTACCATTCATACTGATATGCTATGTTTTCCTGAAAATTCAGGCCCAGCATCTCAGGCGTTCTGAGTAAGAATGGAGTAAACAAGCATAGAACATCACAGTTCAAGTGGCTGGAAGTCGATTTGAAAGAGTTCCAAACGAAAACTTAGTATTTATTTTTCAAAAAACTATTTTTACAATTCTTACTGATATGCTGTTTTCATGGCCATCCAGGTCCAGCATCTCAGGAGTTCTGAGTAGTAATAAAGTAACCAAGCATAGGACATAACAGTTCAAGTGACTGGAAGTCGATTTGAAAGAGTTCTAGAAGAAGACTTAGCATTATTTGTCAAATATCGATTTTTACCATTCTTATTGATATGCTGTTTTTGTGGCCATCTAGTTCCAGCATCTCAAGAGTTTTGAGTAGTAATAAAGTAACCAAGCATAGAACATAACAGTTCAAGTGAGTGGAAGTCGATTTGAAAGAGTTCTAAAAGGAGACATAGCGGTATTCCACAAAAATCGATTTTACCATTCCTACTGATATACTATGTTTTCGTGGCCATCCAGATCCAGTATCTCAGGCGTTTTGAATAGTAATGGAGTAAACAAGCGTAGAACGCAACAGTTCAAGCGGCTGGAAGTCGATTTGAAAAAGTTCTAAAAGAAGGTTTAGCATTATTTGACAAAAATCGATTTTTACCATTCTTACAGATATGCTATGTTTTCGTGGCCATCCAGGTTCAGCATATCAGGCGTTCTGAATAGTAATAGAGTAAAAAGGCATAGAACTGCACAGTTTTAGTGGCTGGAAGCCGATCTGAAAGAGTTCTAGAAGGAGACATAGCAGTATTCCACAAAAATGGATTTTTACCATTCTGAGTGATATGCTATATTTTCGTGGCCATCCAGGTCCAGCATCTCAGGAGTTCTGAGTAGTAATAAAGTAAACAAGCATAGAACATAACAGTTCAAGTGACTGGAAGTCGATTTGAAAGAGTTCTAGAAGAAGATTTAGCATTATTTGACAAAAATAGTTTTTTACCATTCTTACTGATATGCTATGTTGTCGTGGCCATCCAGGTCTAGCATCTCAGGAGTTCTGAGTAGTTATAAAGTAAACAAGCATAGAACATAACAGTTCAAGTGACTGGAAGTCGATTTGAAAGAGTTCTAGAAGAAGACTTAGCATTATTTGACAAAAATCGATTTTTAATATTCTTACTGATATGCTATATTTTCGTGGCCATCCAGGTCCAGCATCTCAGGAGTTCTGAGTAGTAATAAAGTAAACAAGCGTAGACAATAACAGTTCAAGTGACTGGAAGTCGATTTGAAAATGTTCTAGAAGAAGATTTAGCATTATTTGACAAAAATCGTTTTTTACCATTCTTACTGATATGCTATGTTTTCGTGGCCATCCAGGTTCAGCATCTCAGGCCTTCTGAATAGTAATAGAGTAATAAAGCATAGAACTCCACAGTTCTAGCGGCTGAAAGCCGATCTGAAAGAGTTCTAGAACGAGACATAGCAGTATTCCACAAAAATGGATTTTTACCATTCTTACTGATATGCTATGTTTTCCTGGTCATCCAGGTCCAGCATCTCAGGAGTTCTGAGTAGTTATAAAGT
This sequence comes from Notocelia uddmanniana, assembly GCA_905163555.1. Lineage (NCBI taxonomy): Eukaryota > Metazoa > Arthropoda > Insecta > Lepidoptera > Tortricidae > Notocelia > Notocelia uddmanniana. The sequence continues at coordinate 9,815,235 of LR991074.1, read as the reverse complement.
AAACAAGCATAGAACATAACAGTTCAAGTGACTGGAAGTCGATTTGAAAGAGTTCTAGAAGAAGATTTAGCATTATTTGACAAAAATCGTTTTTTACCATTCTTACTGATATGCTATGTTGTCGTGGCCATCCAGGTCTAGCATCTCAGGAGTTCTGAGTAGTTATAAAGTAAACAAGCATAGAACATAACAGTTCAAGTGACTGGAAGTCGATTTGAAAGAGTTCTAGAAGAAGACTTAGCATTATTTGACAAAAATCGATTTTTAATATTCTTACTGATATGCTATATTTTCGTGGCCATCCAGGTCCAGCATCTCAGGAGTTCTGAGTAGTAATAAAGTAAACAAGCGTAGACAATAACAGTTCAAGTGACTGGAAGTCGATTTGAAAATGTTCTAGAAGAAGATTTAGCATTATTTGACAAAAATCGTTTTTTACCATTCTTACTGATATGCTATGTTTTCGTGGCCATCCAGGTTCAGCATCTCAGGCCTTCTGAATAGTAATAGAGTAATAAAGCATAGAACTCCACAGTTCTAGCGGCTGAAAGCCGATCTGAAAGAGTTCTAGAACGAGACATAGCAGTATTCCACAAAAATGGATTTTTACCATTCTTACTGATATGCTATGTTTTCCTGGTCATCCAGGTCCAGCATCTCAGGAGTTCTGAGTAGTTATAAAGTAAACAAGCATAGAACATAACAGTTCAAGTGACTGGAAGTCGATTTGAAAGAGTTCTAGAAGAAGATTTAGCATTATTTGACAAAAATCGTTTTTTACCATTCTTACTGATATGCTATGTTTTCGTGGCCATCCAGGTTCAGCATCTCAGGCGTTCTGAATAGTAATAGAGTAATAAAGCATAGAACTCCACAGTTTTAGCGGCTGAAAGCCGATCTGAAAGAGTTCTAGAAGGAGACATAGCAGTATTCCACAAAAATTGATTTTTACCATTCTTACTGATATGCTATGTTTTCGTGGCCATCCAGGTCCAGCATCTCTGAAGTTCTGAGTAGTAATAAAGTAACCAAGCATAGAACATAACAGTTCAAGTGACTGGATGTCGATTTGAAAGAGTTCTAAAAGAAGATTTAGCATTATTTGACAAAAATCGATTTTTACCATTCATACTGATATGCTATGTTTTCGTGGCCATCCATGCCCGGCATCTCAGGAGTTCTGAGTAGTTATAAAGTAACCAAGCATAGAACATAACAGTTCAAGTGACTGAAAGTCGATTTGAAAGAGTTCTAGAAGAAGTCTTAGCATTATTTGACAAAAATCGTTTTTTACCATTCTTACTGATATGCTATGTTTTCGTGGCCATCCAGGTTCAGCATCTCAGGCGTTCTGAATAGTAATAGAGTAATAAAGCATATAACTCCACAGTTTTAGCGGCTGAAAGCCGATCTGAAAGAGTTCTAGAAGGAGACATAGCAGTATTCCACAAAAATTGATTTTTACCATTCTTACTGATATGCTATGTTTTCGTGGCCATCCAGGTCCAGCATCTCCGAAGTTCTGAGTAGTAATAAAGTAACCAAGCATAGAACATAACAGTTCAAGTGACTGGATGTCGATTTGGAAGAGTTCTAGAAGAAGACTTAGCATTATTTGACAAAAATCGATTTTTACCATTCATACTGATATGCTATGTTTTCGTGGCCATCCATGCCCGGCATCTCAGGAGTTCTGAGTAGTTATAAAGTAACCAAGCATAGAACATAACAGTTCAAGTGACTGAAAGTCGATTTGAAAGAGTTCTAGAAGAAGTCTTAGCATTATTAGACAAAAATCGATTTTTACCATTCATACTGATATGCTATGTTGTCGTGGCCATCCAGGTCCAGCATCTCAGGAGTTCTGAGTAGTTATAAAGTAAACAAGCATAGAACATACCAGTTCAAGTGACTGGAAGTCGATTTGAAAGAGTTCTAGAAGAAGACTTAGCATTATTTGACAAAAATCGATTTTTAATATTCTTACTGATATGCTATATTTTCGTGGCCATCCAGGTCCAGCACCTCAGGAGTTCTGAGTAGTAATAAAGTAAACAAGCGTAGACCATAACAGTTCAAGTGACTGGAAGTCGATTTGAAAATGTTCTAGAAGAAGATTTAGCATTATTTGACAAAAATCGTTTTTTAACATTCATACTGATATGCTATGTTTTCGTCGCCATCCAGGCCCGGCATCTCAGGCGTTCTAAGTAGTAATGGACTAAACAAGCATAGAACTGCACAGTTTTAGCGGCTGGAAGCCGATCTGAAAGAGTTCTAGAAGGAGACATAGCGGTATTCCACAAAAATGGATTTTTACCATTCTGACTGATATGCTAAATTTTCGTGGCCATCCAGGTCCAGCATCTCAGGAGTTCTGAGTAGTAATAAAGTAAACAAGCATAGAACGCAACAGCTCAAGTGGCTGGAAGTCGATTTGAAAGAGTTCTAAAAGAAGATTTAGCATTATTTGACAAATATCGATTTTTACCATTCTTACTGATATGCTATGTTTTTGTGGCCATCCAGGTTTAGCATCTCAGGCTTTCTGAATAGTAATAGAGTAAAAAAGCATAGAACTGCAAAGTTTTAGCGGCTGGAAGCCGATCTGAAAAAGTTCTAGAAGGAGAAATAGCAGTATTCCACAAAAATGGATTTTTACCATTCTTTTACTGATATGCTATGTTTTCGTGGCCATCCAGGTCCAGCATCTCAGGCGCTCTGAGTAGTAATGGAGTAAACAAGCATATAACTCTACAGTTTTAGCGGCTGGAATCCGATCTGATAGAGTTCTAGAAGGAGACATAGCAGTATTCGACAAAAATGGATTTTTAGTATTCATACTGATATGCTATGTTTTTGTGGCCATCCAGGTCCAGCATCTCAGGCGTTCTGAGTAGTAATAGAGTAAACAGGTATATAACACAACAGTTCAAGTGGCTGGAAGTCGATTTGAAAGAGTTCTAGAAGAAGTCTTAGCATTATTTGTCAAAAATCGATTTATACAATTCTTTTTGATATGCTATGTTTTCGTGGCCATCCAGGTCCAGCATCTCAGGCGTTCTGAGTAGTAATGGAGTAAACAAGCATAGAACTCCACAGTTTTAGCGGCTGGAAGCCGATCTGAAAGAGTTCTAGAAGAAGACATAGCAGTATTCGACAAAAATGGATTTTTACCATTCATACTGATATGCTATGTTTTCCTGAAAATCCAGGCCCAGCATCTCAGGCGTTCTGAGTAAGAATGGAGTAAACAAGCATAGAACATCACAGTTCAAGCGGCTGGAAGTCGATTTGAAAGAGTTCCAAACGAAAACTTAGTATTATTTGTCAAAAAACGATTTTTACCATTCTTACTGATATGCTGTTTTCATGGCCATCCAGGTACAGCATCTCAGGAGTTCTGAGTATTAATAAAGTAACCAAGCATAGAACATAACAGTTCAAGTGAGTGGAAGTCGATTTGAAAGAGTTCTAGAAGAAAACTTAGCATTATTTGTCAAATATCGATTTTTACCATTCTTATTGATATGCTGTTTTCGTGGCCATCCAGGTTTAGCATCTCAGGCTTTCTTAATAGTAATAGAGTAAAAAAGCATAGAACTGCACAGTTTTAGCGGCTGGAAGCCGATCTGAAAGAGTTCTAGAAGGAGACATAGCGGTATTCCACAAAAATGCATTTTTACCATTCTGACTGATATGCTATATTTTCGTGGCCATCGAGGTCCAGCATCTCAGGAGTTTTGAGTAGTAATAAAGTAAACAAGCATAGAACATAACAGTTCAAGTGACTGGAAGTCGATTTGAAAGAGTTCTAGAAGAAAATTTAGCATTATTTGACAAAAATCGTTTTTTACCATTCTTACTGATATGCTATGTTTTCGTGGCCATCCAGGTTCAGCATCTCAGGCGTTCTGAATAGTAATAGAGTAATAAAGCATAGAACGCAACAGCTCAAGCGGCTGGAAGTCGATTTGAAAGAGTTCTAAAAGAAGATTAACATTATTTGACAAAAATCGATTTTTACCATTCTTACTGATATGCTATGTTTTCGTGGCCATCCAGGTTCAGCATCTCAGGCGTTCTGAATAGTATTAGAGTAATAAAGCATAGAACTCCACAGTTCTAGCGGCTGAAAGCCGATCTGAAAGAGTTCTAGAAGGAGACATAGCAGTATTCCACAAAAATGGATTTTTACCATTCTTACTGATATGCTATGTTTTCCTGGTCATCCAGGTCCAACATCTCAGGAGTTCTGAGTAGTTATAAAGTAAACAAGCATAGAACATAACAGTTCAAGTGACTCAAAGTCGATTTGAAAGAGTTCTAGAAGAAGACTTCGCATAATTTGACAAAAATCGATTTTTACCATTCATACTGATATGCTATGTTTTCGTGGCCATCCGGGTCCAGCATCTCCGAAGTTCTGAGTAGTAATAAAGTAAATAAGCATAGAACATAACAGGTCAAGTGACTGGAATTCGATTTGAAAGAGTTCTAGAAGAAGACTTAGCATTATTTGACAGAAATCGATTTTTACCATTCATACTGATATGCTATGTTGTCGTGGCCATCCAGGTCCAGCATCTTAAGCGTTATGAATAGTAATAGAGTAAAAAAGCATAGAACTTCACAGTTTTAGCGACTGGAAGCCGATCTGAAAGAGTTCTAGAAGGAGACATAGCAGTATTCCACACATGGATTGTTACCATTCTTACTGACATTCTATGTTTTCGTTGCCATCCAGGTTCAGCATCTCAGGCGTTCTGAGTAGTAATAAAGTAAAAAAGTATAGAAGTACACAATGCTAGCGGCTGAAAGCCAATCTGTAAGACTTCTAGAAGGAGACACGACATTATTTGTCAAAAATCGATTTTTACCATTCATACTGATATGCTATGTTTTCGTGGCTATCCAGGCACAGCATCTCAGGCGTTCTGAGTAGAAATGGAGTAAACAAGCATAGCACTCGATAGTTTTAGCGGCTGGAAGCCGATCTGAAAGAGTTCTAGAAAAAGACTTAGCATTATTTGACAAAAATCGATTTTTAATATTCTTACTGATATGCTATAGTTTCGTGGCCATCCAGGTCCAGCATCTCAGGAGTTCTGAGTAGTAATAAAGTAAACAAGCATAGAACATAACAGTTCAAGTGACTGGAAGTCGATTTGAAAGAGTTCACGAAGAAGACTTGCATTATTTGACAAAAATCGATTTTTACCATTTTTACTGATCTGTAGAATACTGCTATGTCTCCTTCTAGAACTCTTTCAGATCGGCTTCCAGCCGCTAAAACTATGGAGTTCTATACTTGTTTACTCTATTACTACTCAGAACGCCTGAGATGCTGGACCTGGATGGCCACAAAACAGCATATCAGTAAGAATGGTAAAAATCGCTTTTTGTCAAATAATGCAAGTCTTCTTCTAGAACTCTCTCAAATCGACTTCCAATCACTTGATCTGTTATGTTCTATGCTTGTTTACGTTATAACTACTCACAAATCCTGAGATGCCGAGCCTGGATGGCCACGAAAATATAGCATATCAGTCAGAATCAGAATGGTATAATACTATATTTGTAGAATACTGCTATGTCTCCTTCTAGAACTCTTTCAGATCGGCTTCCAGCCGCTAAAACTGTGGAGTTCTATGCTTGTTAACTCTATTACTAATCAAAACGCCTGAGATGCTGGACCTGGATGGCCACAAAACAGCATAGCAGTAAGAATGGTAAAACTCGATTTTTGTCAAATAATGCAAGTCTTCTTCTAGAACTCTTTCAAATCGACTTACAATCACTTGAACTGTTATGTTCTATGCTTGTTTACTATATAACTACTCAGAAATCCTGAGATGCTGGACCTGGATGGCCACGAAAATATAGCGTATCAGTCAGAATGGTAAAAATCCATTTTTGTGGAATACTGCTATATCTCCTTCTAGAACTCTTTCAGATCGGCTTCCAGCCGCTAAAACTATGGAGTTCTATGCTTGTTTACTCTTTTATTAATCAGAACGCCTGAGATGCCACCTGGATGGCCACAAAACAGCATATCAGTAAGAATGGTAAAAATCGATTTTTGTCAAATAATGCAAGTCTTCTTCTAGAACTCTTTCAAATCGCCTTCCAGTCACTTGAACTGTTGTGTTCTATGCTTGTTTACTTTATAACTACTCAGAAATCCTGAGATGCTGTACCTGGATGGCCACGAAAATATAGCATATCAGTCAGAATGGTATAATACTATTTTTGTAGAATACTGCTATGTCTCCTTCTAGAACTTTCAGATCGGCTTCCAGCCGCTAAAACTATGGAGTTCTATGCTTGTTTACTCTTTTGCTACTCAGAACGCCTGAGATACTGGACCTGGATGGCCACAAAACAGCATATCAGTAAGAATGGTAAAAATCGATTTTTGTCAAATAATGCAAGTCTTCTTCTAGAACTCTTTCAAATCGACTTCCAATCACTTCAACTGTTATGTTCTATGCTTGTGTACTTTATAACTACTCAGAAATCCTGAGATGCTGGACCTGGATGGCCACGAAAATATAGCGTATCAGTCAGAATGGTAAAAATCCATTTTTGTGGAATACTGGTATATCTCCTTCTAGAACTCTTTCAGATCGGCTTCCAGCCGCTAAAACTATGAAGTTCTATGCTTGTTTACTCCATTACTAATCAGAACGCCTGAGATGCCACCTGGATGGCCACAAAACAGCATATCAGTAAGAATGGTAAAAATCAATTTTTGTCAAATAATGCAAGTCTTCTTCTAGAACTCTTTCAAATCGACTTCCAATCACTAGAACTGTTATGTTCTATGCTTGTTTACTTTATAACTACTCAGAAACCCTGAGATGCTGGACCTGGATGGCCACGAAAATATAGCATATCAGTCAGAATGGTAAAAATCCATTTTTGTGGAATACTGCTATGTCTCCTTTTAGAACTCTTTCAGATCGGCTTCCAGCCACTGAAACTATAGAGTTCTATGCTTGATTACTCTATTACTACTCAGAACGCCTGAGATGCTGGACCTGGATGGCCACAAAACAGCATATCAGTAAGAATGGTAAAAATCGCTTTTTGTCAAATAATGCAAGTCTTCTTCTAGAACTCTTTCAAATCGACTTCCAATCACTTGATCTGTTATGTTCTATGCTTGTTTACGTTATAACTACTCACAAATCCTGAGATGCTGAGCCTGGATGGCCACGAAAATATAGCATATCAGTCAGAATCAGAATGGTATAATACTATATTTGTCGGCCTGTTTAGCCTAATTGGTAGTGCCACTGCCTCCGAAGCTAGAGGTCCCGGGTTCGAATCCCGGTAAGGGCATTTGTTTCTGTGGTGAGCAGAGACATTTGTTCCTGAGACTTGGATGTTTTCTATGTATTTAAGTATGTATCTATTAAATATATCGTCGTCTAGTACCCATCACACAAGCCTTATTGAGCTTACTATAGGACTAGTTCGATTTGTGTAAAAATTGTCCCCTAATATTTATATTTATATTTATATTTATATATTTGTAGAATACTGTTATGTCTCCTTCTAGAACTCTTTCAGATCGGCTTCCAGCCGCTAAAACTATGGAGTTCTATGCTTGTTAACTCTATTACTAATCAGAACGCCTGAGATGCTGGACCTGGATGGCCACAAAACAGCATAGCAGTAAGAATGGTAAAACTCGATTTTTGTCAAATAATGCAAGTCTTCTTCTAGAACTCTTTCAAATCGACTTCCAATCACTTGAACTGTTATGTTCTATGCTTGTTTACTATATAATTACTCAGAAATCCTGAGATGCTGGACCTGGATGGCCACGAAAATATAGCGTATCAGTCAGAATGGTAAAAATCCATTTTTGTGGAATACTGCTATATCTCCTTCTAGAACTCTTTCAGATCGGCTTCCAGGCGCTAAAACTATGGAGTTCTATGCTTGTTTACTCTATTACTAATCAGAACGCCTGAGATGCCACCTGGATGGCCACAAAACAGCATATCAGTAAGTATGGTAAAAATCGATTTTTGTCAAATAATGCAAATCTTCTTCTAGAACTCTTTCAAATCGCCTTCCAGTCACTTGAACTGTTGTGTTCTATGCTTGTTTACTTTATAACTACTCAGAAATCCTGAGATGCTGTACCTGGATGGCCACGAAAATATAGCATATCAGTCAGACTGGTATAATACTATTTTTGTAGAATACTGCTATGTCTCCTTCTAGAACTCTTTCAGATCGGCTTCCAGCCGCTAAAACTATGGAGTTCTATGCTTGTTTACTCTTTTACTACTCAGAACGCCTGAGATGCTGGACCTGGATGGCCACAAAACAGCATATCAGTAAGAATGGTAAAAATCCATTTTTGTGGAATACTGCTATGTCTCCTTCTAGAACTCTTTCAGATCGGCTTTCAGCCGCTAGAACTGTGGAGTTCCATGCTTTATTACTCTATTACTATTCAGATCGCCTGAGATGCTGAACCTGGATGGCCACGAAAACATAGCATATCAGTAAGAATGGTAAAAAACGATTTTTGTCAAATAATGCTAAATCTTCTTCTAGAACATTTTCAAATCGACTTCCAGTCACTTGAACTGTTATGGTCTATGCTTGTTTACTTTATAACTACTCAGAACTCCTGAGATGCTGGACCTGGATGGCCACGACAACATAGCATATCAGTATGAATGGTAAAAATCGATTTTTGTCTAATAATGCTAAGACTTCTTCTAGAACTCTTTCAAATCGACTTTCAGTCACTTGAACTGTTATGTTCTATGCTTAGTTACTTTATAACTACTCAGAACTCTTGAGATGCCGGGCATGGATGGCCACGAAAACATAGCATATCAGTATGAATGGTAAAAATCGATTTTTGACAAATAATGCTAAGTCTTCTTCTAGAACTCTTTCAAATCGACATCCAGTCACTTGAACTGTTATGTTCTATGCTTGGTTACTTTATTAATACTCAGAACTTCGGAGATGCTGGACCTGGATGGCCACGAAAACATAGCATATCAGTAAGAATGGTAAAAATCAATTTTTGTGGAATACTGCTACGTCTCCTTCTAGAACTCTTTCAGATCGGCTTTCAGCCGCTAAAACTGTGGAGTTCTATGCTTTATTACTCTATTACTATTCAGAACGCCTGACATGCTGAACCTGGATGGCCACGAAAACATAGCATATCAGTAAGAATGGTAAAAAACGATTTTTGTCAAATAATGCTAAATCTTCTTCTAGAACTCTTTCAAATCGACTTCCAGTCACTTGAACTGTTATGTTCTATGCTTGTTTACTTTATTACTACTCAGAACTCCTGGGATGCTGGACCTGGATGGCCACGAAAATATAGCATATCACTCAGAATGGTAAAAATCCATTTTTGTGGAATACTGCTATGTCTCCTTCTAGAACTCTTTCAGATCGGCTTCCAGCCACTAAAACTGTGCAGTTCTATGCCTTTTTACTCTATTACTATTCAGAACGCCTGATATGCTGAACCTGGATGGCCACGAAAACATAGCATATCTGTAAGAATGGTAAAAATCTATTTTTGTCAAATAATGCTAAATCTTCTTTTAGAACTTTTTCAAATCGACTTCCAGCCGCTTGAACTGTTGCGTTCTACGCTTGTTTACTCCATTACTATTCAAAACGCCTGAGATGCTGGATCTGGATGGCCACGAAAACATAGTATATCAGTAGGAATGGTAAAATCGATTTTTGTGGAATACCGCTATGTCTCCTTTTAGAACTCTTTCAAATCGACTTCCACTCACTTGAGCTGTTATGTTCTATGCTTGGTTACTTTATTACTACTCAAAACTCTTGAGATGCTGGAACTAGATGGCCACAAAAACAGCATATCAATAAGAATGGTAAAAATCGATATTTGACAAATAATGCTAAGTCTTCGTCTAGAACTCTTTCAAATCGACTTCCAGTCACTTGAACTGTTATGTCCTATGCTTGGTTACTTTATTACTACTCAGAACTCCTGAGATGCTGGACCTGGATGGCCATGAAAACAGCATATCAGTAAGAATGGTAAAAATCGTTTTTTGAAAAATAAATACTAAGTTTTCGTTTGGAACTCTTTCAAATCGACTTTCAGTCACTTGAACTGTTATGTTCTATGCTTCTTTACTTTATAACTACTCAGAACTCCTGAGATGCTGGACCTGGATGACCAGGAAAACATAGCATATCAGTAAGAATGGTAAAAATCCATTTTTGTGGAATACTGCTATGTCTCCTTCTAGAACTCTTTCAGATCGGCTTTCAGCCGCTAGAACTGTGGAGTTCTATGCTTTTTTACTCTATTACTATTCAGATCGCCTGAGATGCTGAACCTGGATGGCCACGAAAACATAGCATATCAGTAAGAATGGTAAAAAACGATTTTTGTCAAATAATGCTAAATCTTCTTCTAGAACATTTTCAAATCGACTTCCAGTCACTTGAACTGTTATGGTCTATGCTTGTTTACTTTATTACTACTCAGAACTCCCTAGATGCTGGACCTGGATGGCCACCAAAATATAGCATATCAGTAAGAATATTAAAAATCGATTTTTGTCAAATAATGCTAAGTCTTCTTCTAGAACTCTTTCAAATCGACTTCCAGTCACTTGAACTGTTATGTTCTATGCTTGTTTACTTTATAACTACTCAGAACTCCTGAGATGCTGGACCTGGATGGCCACGACAACATAGCATATCAGTATGAATGGTAAAAATCGATTTTTGTCTAATAATGCTAAGACTTCTTCTAGAACTCTTTCAAATCGACTTTCAGTCACTTGAACTGTTATGTTCTATGCTTGGTTACTTTATAACTACTCAGAACTCCTGAGATGCCGGGCCTGGATGGCTACGAAAACATAGCATATCAGTATGAATGGTAAAAATCGATTTTTGTCAAATAATGCTAAGTCTTCTTCTAGAACTCTTTCAAATCGACATCCAGTCACTTGAACTGTTATGTTCTATGCTTGGTTACTTTATTACTACTCAGAACTTCGGAGATGCTGGACCTGGATGGCCACGAAAACATAGCATATCAGTAAGAATGGTAAAAATCAATTTTTGTGGAATACTGCTACGTCTCCTTCTAGAACTCTTTCAGATCGGCTTTCAGCCGCTAAAACTGTGGAGTTCTATGCTTTATTACTCTATTACTATTCAGAACGCCTGAGATGCTGAACCTGGATGGCCACGAAAACATAGCATATCAGTAAGAATGGTAAAAAACGATTTTTGTCAAATAATGCTAAATCTTCTTCTAGAACTCTTTCAAATCGACTTTCAGTCACTTGAACTGTTATGTTCTATGCTTGGTTACTTTATAACTACTCAGAACTCCTGAGATGCCGGGCCTGGATGGCTACGAAAACATAGCATATCAGTATGAATGGTAAAAATCGATTTTTGTCAAATAATGCTAAGTCTTCTTCTAGAACTCTTTCAAATCGACATCCAGTCACTTGAACTGTTATGTTCTATGCTTGGTTACTTTATTAATACTCAGAACTTCGGAGATGCTGGACCTGGATGGCCACGAAAACATAGCATATCAGTAAGAATGGTAAAAATCAATTTTTGTGGAATACTGCTACGTCTCCTTCTAGAACTCTTTCAGATCGGCTTTCAGCCGCTAAAACTGTGGAGTTCTATGCTTTATTACTCTATTACTATTCAGAACGCCTGAGATGCTGAACCTGGATGGCCACGAAAACATAGCATATCAGTAAGAATGGTAAAAAACGATTTTTGTCAAATAATGCTAAATCTTCTTCTAGAACTCTTTCAAATCGACTTCCAGTCACTTGAACTGTTATGTTCTATGCTTGTTTACTTTATTACTACTCAGAACTCCTGGGATGCTGGACCTGGATGGCCACGAAAATATAGCATATCACTCAGAATGGTAAAAATCCATTTTTGTGGAATACTGCTATGTCTCCTTCTAGAACTCTTTCAGATCGGCTTCCAGCCACTAAAACTGTGCAGTTCTATGCCTTTTTACTCTATTACTATTCAGAACGCCTGATATGCTGAACCTGGATGGCCACGAAAACATAGCATATCTGTAAGAATGGTAAAAATCTATTTTTGTCAAATAATGCTAAATCTTCTTTTAGAACTTTTTCAAATCGACTTCCAGCCGCTTGAACTGTTGCGTTCTACGCTTGTTTACTCCATTACTATTCAAAACGCCTGAGATGCTGGATCTGGATGGCCACGAAAACATAGTATATCAGTAGGAATGGTAAAATCGATTTTTGTGGAATACCGCTATGTCTCCTTTTAGAACTCTTTCAAATCGACTTCCACTCACTTGAGCTGTTATGTTCTATGCTTGGTTACTTTATTACTACTCAAAACTCTTGAGATGCTGGAACTAGATGGCCACAAAAACAGCATATCAATAAGAATGGTAAAAATCGATATTTGACAAATAATGCTAAGTCTTCGTCTAGAACTCTTTCAAATCGACTTCCAGTCACTTGAACTGTTATGTCCTATGCTTGGTTACTTTATTACTACTCAGAACTCCTGAGATGCTGGACCTGGATGGCCATGAAAACAGCATATCAGTAAGAATGGTAAAAATCGTTTTTTGAAAAATAAATACTAAGTTTTCGTTTGGAACTCTTTCAAATCGACTTTCAGTCACTTGAACTGTTATGTTCTATGCTTCTTTACTTTATAACTACTCAGAACTCCTGAGATGCTGGACCTGGATGACCAGGAAAACATAGCATATCAGTAAGAATGGTAAAAATCCATTTTTGTGGAATACTGCTATGTCTCCTTCTAGAACTCTTTCAGATCGGCTTTCAGCCGCTAGAACTGTGGAGTTCTATGCTTTTTTACTCTATTACTATTCAGATCGCCTGAGATGCTGAACCTGGATGGCCACGAAAACATAGCATATCAGTAAGAATGGTAAAAAACGATTTTTGTCAAATAATGCTAAATCTTCTTCTAGAACATTTTCAAATCGACTTCCAGTCACTTGAACTGTTATGGTCTATGCTTGTTTACTTTATTACTACTCAGAACTCCCTAGATGCTGGACCTGGATGGCCACCAAAATATAGCATATCAGTAAGAATATTAAAAATCGATTTTTGTCAAATAATGCTAAGTCTTCTTCTAGAACTCTTTCAAATCGACTTCCAGTCACTTGAACTGTTATGTTCTATGCTTGTTTACTTTATAACTACTCAGAACTCCTGAGATGCTGGACCTGGATGGCCACGACAACATAGCATATCAGTATGAATGGTAAAAATCGATTTTTGTCTAATAATGCTAAGACTTCTTCTAGAACTCTTTCAAATCGACTTTCAGTCACTTGAACTGTTATGTTCTATGCTTGGTTACTTTATAACTACTCAGAACTCCTGAGATGCCGGGCCTGGATGGCTACGAAAACATAGCATATCAGTATGAATGGTAAAAATCGATTTTTGTCAAATAATGCTAAGTCTTCTTCTAGAACTCTTTCAAATCGACATCCAGTCACTTGAACTGTTATGTTCTATGCTTGGTTACTTTATTACTACTCAGAACTTCGGAGATGCTGGACCTGGATGGCCACGAAAACATAGCATATCAGTAAGAATGGTAAAAATCAATTTTTGTGGAATACTGCTACGTCTCCTTCTAGAACTCTTTCAGATCGGCTTTCAGCCGCTAAAACTGTGGAGTTCTATGCTTTATTACTCTATTACTATTCAGAACGCCTGAGATGCTGAACCTGGATGGCCACGAAAACATAGCATATCAGTAAGAATGGTAAAAAACGATTTTTGTCAAATAATGCTAAATCTTCTTCTAGAACTCTTTCAAATCGACTTCCAGTCACTTGAACTGTTATGTTCTATGCTTGTTTACTTTATTACTACTCAGAACTCCTGGGATGCTGGACCTGGATGGCCACGAAAATATAGCATATCACTCAGAATGGTAAAAATCCATTTTTGTGGAATACTGCTATGTCTCCTTCTAGAACTCTTTCAGATCGGCTTCCAGCCACTAAAACTGTGCAGTTCTATGCCTTTTTACTCTATTACTATTCAGAACGCCTGATATGCTGAACCTGGATGGCCACGAAAACATAGCATATCTGTAAGAATGGTAAAAATCGATTTTTGTCAAATAATGCTAAATCTTCTTTTAGAACTTTTTCAAATCGACTTCCAGCCGCTTGAACTGTTGCGTTCTACGCTTGTTTACTCCATTACTATTCAAAACGCCTGAGATGCTGGATCTGGATGGCCACGAAAACATAGTATATCAGTAGGAATGGTAAAATCGATTTTTGTGGAATACCGCTATGTCTCCTTTTAGAACTCTTTCAAATCGACTTCCACTCACTTGAACTGTTATGTTCTATGCTTGGTTACTTTATTACTACTCAGAACTCCTGAGATGCTGGACCTGGATGGCCATGAAAACAGCATATCAGTAAGAATGGTAAAAATCCTTTTTTGAAAAATAAATACTAAGTTTTCGTTTGGAACTCTTTCAAATCGACTTCCAGCCACTTGAACTGTGATGTTCTATGCTTGTTTACTCCATTCTTATTTAGAACGCCTGAGATGCTGGGCCTGGATTTTCAGGAAAACATAGCATATCAGTATGAATGGTAAAAATCCATTTTTGTCGAATACTGCTATGTCTCCTTCTAGAACTCTTTCAGATCGGCTTCCAGCCGCTAAAACTGTGGAGTTCTATGCTTGTTTACTCCATTACTACTCAGAACGCCTGAGATGCTGGACCTGGATGGCCACGAAAACATAGCATATCAGTATGAATGGTAAAAATCCATTTTTGTCGAATACTGCTATGTCTCCTTCTAGAACTCTATCAGATCGGCTTCCAGCCGCTAAAACTGTGGAGTTCTATGCTTGTTTAGTCCATTACTACTTAGAACGCCTGAAATGCCGGGCCTGGATGGCGACGAAAACATAGCATATCAGTATGAATGTTAAAAATCGATTTTTGTCAAATATTGCTAATTCTTCTTTTTGGACTTTTCGGCCAGAACTCTTGCTATATCATCTAGAAATAGCAGAACTTTCATTCCCAACGCTTATTTGTTGACTAGGAATCGGATACGGGTGAGATGCTGGTAGTCGATTTTCGAAGTTAGCATCTCATTTTCCAAAAGAGAAAAAAAAAATTTTTTTTTGGGCTTTTCGGCCAGAACTCTTGCCATATCATCTAGAAATAGCAGAACTTTCATTCTCAACGCTTACTTGTTGACTAGGAATCGGATACGGGTGAGATGCTGGTAGTCGATTTTCGAAGTTAGCATCTCATTTTCAAATTTTCATTTTTTTCGCGAAAATGGGCTGAACTATTGAAAATAACTATCTAGAACTGTAGAACTATTTGGGATGCTACTAGAACTGTCATCATTTGGTGAGATGCTGGTAGTTGATATGCTAGGTTCACACGCACGCAAACGCTTCCGTAAAAACGCCAATTGCGTCCTTCAGGATGCAATTGTACTAGGATAACGCTAGGACGATGATAAGGTACGGATCCCTTAAACAAGTTTATGGTCAAAACTTTTATTTTTGGTACAAGCTTTTATTGCCGACTGTACTTTTTTCCACAATCGTATTGCATTGTCATCCGATTTATACATGCATGCAAAATTTCAGCTCAATGGAAAACGGGAAGTGATTCAAATTTAACTTGCAAGATTTGATTACAGACCGACAGACAACGGGACAGGTGAAAGTAAATAAAAGCTTGTAAAACAAAAGAGCTTCGTTTAAAAGTTAACTTACCGGTTTGTTCTGCGGGTAGTTCTGGGCGGGGAACCTGCTGGGTTGCCCCCCGGGACGGTTCAAGGGATCGTCCACAATCTCCACTGTGCGCAGCACATGAGAGCGCCCACTCGGCTGCAATAAGAGGAATTGGTTGCAACAATACAGGTATCAACAGGTAGGTCAATCAAATTTTCCTTGTTGTTTATTTGTCCCGTCAGCGAGGAGACAACAGTAACAGAGTTTCTTAGAAAAATTTTTATAACATGGACTTCTAGCATGATCCAGAGATGACCCGCGTCAGAACGGGTTTATAATCATCGCTAAAACTCTTGTTTGGTAAAGTAAAAAAATTAAAAGTAGTTTATTTTATTCTTCAAATTAGGCATATTACATGCACCTATGAACCTCAATAAACTACCACCGGTTCGGAAAAATAAACCTCTGCCACGAGAAGAACCGGCGTAAGAAACTCAGCGAGGTGTCATTTTTTCAAAACAATATACATTGTATAGTTAAATATAAAATTACAGTGTCAGCTACTACAAAATAACAATGCTACAGCAGAAAACCTATTTTCACAATAAATTAGCCGTGCAGGACGCTATCACTGCCAAACATCCCTATCCATCATGTAATTGTTTATCTTATAATATGCTCTTGAAATAAGTGTTAGTTTTACTACAGATTTGAATTTAGAATTGCCAAGTTCAGTAATGAGTTTATTTTATTGTATAGGTAGATTTAAACCCTATAAAATCTCGGCTTTCAAGAGTGACCCAGGAGAGGTAACCATGGTAATTAGCAAGAAGGAAAACCCACCTACAAGTATTCCAATCCGAAGTTCTATTTTTGCAATTCTTTACATAACATATATTATACCTTGTAATTTGTTACTTCAACCATTTGACATTTATGAATTGGCATTTGTAGTGATGAGGCTAAGACGTAATGTTTGTCAAATGAAGCGATTATTAACGAATGGTTGATTGAATCGATTTTAGAGCCGATTTTTGAAATGTTTTTATGATGCCTTTATATATTTTATATCATATGATTGTATCAGTCTCCTCAAACAAAAAATTGTTACTTATTATTATATGGCGATCTGTATTCCATAAAATAAGAAACATTTTAATAATAATAAACCTGATATAGTGCTGACAGATCGATTGAAACGCCAGGCAGTGCTCGTCGATATCACCATCCCCCATGATGAGAACCTTGTGAAGGCCGAGAAGGATAAGGCTAGCAAGTACCTAGACCTGGCACATGAGGTAACCGCCATGTGGGATGTTGATTCGACGATCATTGTCTCGATAGTCGTCTCTGCGAACGGTCTAATTGCGAAGAGTCTCGACCAACATCTTAAGAGACTCTCGCTAGATGGCTAGGTCAAGGGTCAGATACAGAAGGCGGTACTCCTGGACACGGCGCGACTAATAATAATAATATTGGGGGACAATCTTACACAAATCGACCTAGTCCCAAACTAAGCAAAGCTTGTACTATGGGTACTAGACGACGATATACATACTTATATAGATAAATACATACTTAAATACATAGAAAACATCCAAGACCCAAGAACAAATATCCGTGAAAAATGCACAAATAAATACCCTGGCCGGGATTTGAACCCGGGACCTCTAGCTTCGGAGGCAGAGTCACTACCAACTAGGTTAAACAGGTCGTCAAATCAAAAAAAAAATAGTGAGGAGGTTCCTCTCTCTGTCGCTCTAACCACCGCCGGTAGCTTAGGCCCTGCCTCGCTGCCGGCGGCACCCTAGGTTAGGTTTTTATAATGATTTTATGTTTTGTAAATATTGTTTTATATTTTACTTTTTATTATTGTAAAAACCTAATCTAAGACAAAAGATGAATACAGAGATAATAATAATAATAATAAAGAATTTATTTCAGATTCCATAGATCCATATTCTGTTAGTAAGCCTTAAAAATAATGTTAGTAAAGAAAGACAAATATTAAAGTTTATTTTCTAAAGGTCAAGCAGCCCTTGACCTTCTTGATCCAATGAGACATAATTGGATTGTCGAAATTATCTGCAATCACACCCAGAATGCTGTTGGTGCTGCCCCTGAGCCGGCCCATCATCGAGACGATTCTCTTGCGCATAATAGCGTGAAAATCGTCCGTACGGGCCTCGGCGAACATAAGTGATGCGCTACACCACGTGGGCAACCCCAACAACATTCTGAGTGCGTTATTGTATTGCACGCGCAGGATATCATAGGCTCTTTTAGTGCACTTCACCCACAGGCTGCTCGAGTAAAATGACTGGCAGAAAGCTTTAAATAATAGTACATTACGATACAAGGGTTGTAAAACAAAGTAAGGCCGATATCGCAGATGTTTAAGGCCCGAGCCGCAGGCGAGGGTCATAAATATGCGAGAGAGGGCTTTCTGTTTTACGACCCGTGTTTCGTACACAATTTTACGTCACCACTGTGCCAAAAAGTGGGTTATTCCGGACGCGCAGCGTGCGGAAAAACGCGCTTTTTGGCAAGGTGTGGTGTAAAGATATTTTATTTTTAACATGTATGGAACATCGAGCAAACCTGCGGGCGAGCATATTTGACCTTACTGCCAGCGCCCTGCGCTCCCATTCTATTTCCAGGTCATCATTTAGGTCTTGTGTTAAGATGTTGCCCAGATATTTAACTTTGTTAAGAACAGAGAGCGAAAGCGTGCAGCAGAGAGCGTGTTTAAGAAACAAGAAATACAGACATATTCTGTTAATCACGTCATCGCTATGCTGATGCCATAGCTGGTCGGTCGGTCTGTTATTTATTTCAATCAATAAATATAGCACTTATTTTCCAACTTTACGGAGCTTTATTAATATTTAGGTGTACAGCGTCAACAGATTTTTTTTTTGATTATACATTTATCGTTATAAATATATGCGTACCTAATCGATTTCTATCAATTTACGGAAATATCTTCTGAATCGAAACGACAGACTTGGTCACGACACTAGTTTTAAAAAGAAAACGACATAACACGTAACTGTTTGGGTGGTGAATTATTATCGTAAAATACTCAACAACAATGAACTAAAATAAATGTAACATATTTTAAATTATGTTTAAGAAAAGTAAAATACTATTTTTATTTACTTGAAGAGCCGTAAAATACTATTACGTGGTTTTATTTATAATGCCGATAAGTATTGTGTGTTTATGTTCTATGGGTGTTGTGATGTGTCAAATGGTTGAAGTAAAGGTGCGTACGCATTTGAGGCAGCCTCAGGTTGAGGCACGCACGGCTCGCCTGTTTGCTCAAATGCATACGCGCCTCGCGCGCCGTGCGCGTGCAGCGAGCGAGCAGCTCGCGGCGAGCCGGCCGGAGTCGGTCTTTTGACCGTGCTCAAAGGCGCCTCGGTGTGCGTGGCTCGTATAATTTGGACGTGTACCTGAGCGTGCCGCGAGCAGCGCGCGAGCGTTGCGACTATACGTACACGTTCTGACTTGTTTGTTCGTGAGGCGCGTACGAATTTGAGCAAAACATGAATTACGATTTTTTTAACATTTATTTCATCCACCACAGCAAATTTTTTGTTAAAAATCCAGCAAGTTCAACAACAGCTGTTATCGAGTCCGACGCCATTTTGTGCGACGCACGTCGGCTCGCCGTGAGCGAGCTGCCTCACTCTAACATGTTTATGTGCAATTGTTTTGCTCGCGAGCAGCTCGCCGCTCGGGACGAGCACGCCTCGGGCCGAGCCGCTCAAATGCGTACGCAGCTTAACAGATTACAAAGTATATATGATGTACGTTCACCTGCAACTTGATTTTTACAAGCTTTTATTTAACTTCACTGTTCGTATGTAAGAATGTGAATACGAATATTAGTGCTAAATATACACTAATAATGCCCTGATCGGGATTCCGAACCCGGGACCTCCGGCTTCGTAGGCTGGGTCAATACCACAACCGTGTAGACTCGGGCAAGCATAGGTCTACGGTCTCCCCCGCCTATCGTAAAAGGCGACTAAAGGGGGTCACCGGGGTTGCAGTGCACCACGTGGCGGGGACCACAGCACCCGACTATAAACGCCAGGGAAGGTGACGTTACGTATATTTTTATTTTTTTTATTAAAAATGGGATTGCTCTTGGCCAGCATCTAGCCAGGGGGCAAAGACGAGGCCGACGATGAAGCGAGCTCATCAGCTCACCCAAAAAATGCCTATTCACTTGTGCCTTAAAAAGGTCCAGTATATAATCAAACATAGTGAGTACGGCGATTTCTGAAATTCATTCCCCAAAGGGTTAACAAGGGTTGAAAGTCGTTTGACTTTCAACCCTTCAGTGTGTTCAGTTTTGAAGGAACATTGATTTAGGAGAGCATAATTATTTTATGAAGTGTAGACTATCCCTATTGTTCACAAAAATCGTCTCATAAAGTCACGCGCCCGCTCGACTGAAACCGATTCTCCATACAAACGTAGTTAGGTTCTCATTTTAAAACTCCAAGCTGAAATACCATGAAACATTGTATACACCGATGTATCTAGGGATCCCGCATATCTAGGTCGGAAATTAATTTCTGTTTCTTGCAATTGTAATGGGGAAAAAATACAGTGAGTTTTCGAGATTTTTAGGTATTGTATGAAGACCTTTATATTCATTATTTAGCCTAGTTGGTAGTGACACTGCCTCCGAAGCTAGAGGTCCCGGGTTCGAATCCCGGCCAGGGCATTATTTGTGCATTTAGCACGGATTTTGTTCTTGGGTCTTGGATGTTCTCTATGTATTTAAGTATGCATTTATCTATATAAGTATGTATATCTTCGTCTAGTATCCATAGTACAAGCTTTGCTTAGTTTGGGACTAGGTCGATTTATGTAAGATTGTCCCCCCATATTTATTTATTTAATTTATTTATTTATTTATTGTATGTTTTCTCCATCAGCCACGCTTACCACCAGCAGGCTGTACGCTTGTTTGCAATACCATGTATAAAAAATATTGAGAGTTACTTACTGCAGGCTCCGGTACATTATTCCTGGGTCCCCCATATCCCTGGTCCGGTCTATTGAACGGGTCACGGCCAAAAGGCTTTATCTCTGGCCTCATTTGCCCCATACCAGGCTGGTTATGCTGGTTGCCGTGTTGGTTAGAATGGTTGTGTTGGCCGGGCAGACCCATGTTTTGGTTGTGCCCAAATTGTCCCTGATTGTTGGGATACTGGTTATGTTGCATCATGTTTTGGTGCTGAGAAAGAAGAGAGATCTTAAAATGTCAGTACACTCAAATTGCTTGTATTCAATAAATCTAAAAAGCATAAACTTCAACATTTCTTTTTATGTCAACAAGCTTTTATGTTGCTGGTTGGTATGGATATAGAATTTTTTAAATGTTGTTATGGGTTTGATTTGTTCAGTTGTGTTGTTCTGTTTTAAATGTTTTAATTCCATTTTATAGTCTTAATTGCAACAAACTTAATACATGGGCAACAACACACTTGTGATTCTTTTGAAGTTGTAAGCATCCATATGTAGTCTATGCTGTCTTAAAAATTCTATCTGAGAACTGTGTCATGTTGTCTTTTAGTAACGGGGTCTAAATAGCAACAAGAAATACTTCATTTGGGTCAATCAAGCAAGCTTATATTTAGTTTCACCAATTAGTGTCTGCGTAATCTTATCTTAAATTAAATGCAAACCACTACTGAATTGAAGTGCAATTTTGCATGCATTTTATAAAATTGTTTTTTTTTATACCACTTCGGTGGCAAACAAGCGTACGGCCCGCCTGATGGTAAGCGGTCACCGCAGCCTATGGACGCCTGCAACTCCTAGATTGTCAGTATACTTCCAAAACCGGAATAGAGACTATAAGATGGATTGTTATGTTTTGTTGTTGTGTCTGTTATGGACATATGGAGACAAAATACCACCTCAGATAAGTATAACAAGTATCACCTGTTGCGGCATGTACTGATTATTATTCTGTGGACCCTGCTGATACCCAAACGAATTTGGCCCAGGGCCTTGGTTGATCGGGTTGGGGGCCCACTGCGGGCTCGTGAGCTGGTTAGCCGGCATGTTGGGCTCCCATTGTGGCTGGTTGTTAAAGTTCTGCTGGTAGTTCTGTGGCTGGTTAAAGTTGCCCCCTTGCTCGAAGTTTTGCGGTGGTCCTTGCTGAAAGTAATTAAGAAATAAAGTCATGTAGTTGCTAAGTTGTATCTGAATCGATATAGTTTGGCAATAGGGACCATCCACATAATATGTCACGCAAAATTTCAACTACTTGAGTTTTCCGTTCTGAGTTCATTCCAGTCTGAGTATATTGTGTCTCATGGTATACAATCACTTTAGGTCCCATCTGCTAGTAGTTCTTGGGTAATATTCTCCTCAACAAAGTTCTACTGATCTTTGGTGTTTCAATTTCATAATCACAGAGAAAGATCAAGCTGTTTAATGTGCTAATAAAGTATTAAAATTATGCTTCCATATATATTATATTTTGATGAACTAAGATGTTTTTAAAGGTCTAATAGAACTTTATAAAACTCAACAATTATAATTAAGTGTAGTTAGTAATCACAACCACTTTGGCCTAGTTGGCAGTGACTCTGCCTATGAAGCTGGTGATCCCGGGTTCAAGTCGGAGTCTTGGATGATTTTGATATTTTCATGTATTATATTTATCCATATAATTAAGTGTATATAGCATCATCTAATATGCATAGTACTAGATTGATTTGTGTAAGACTGTCTCCTAATACATATTTATCCCATCAAAAACATAAATGTGAAAATGGGAGCCAAGTTCAAATCTAGGAATATGCAATGTGTGGTTGTCGTCTTCACCAACAAAAGAATGGAGACCTAAATGGGTGCCAAGTTCGTAGATTATCTGAAAAGGTGCCAAGTCTGGCACTAGATTGTTTACAGTAAAACTAATTTATTGCGGTTGAATGAATTTTGAGCAACCTTAACTTGGCAGTTTTCTATGCAGTATGTTTTAATACCATGAAAGCTGCTGGATATTTAAGAAAACTGTGAACTTGGCTGGACACGCTGCCGCGTGTCTAGATATGTTTTTTTAAAGCCACTATTCAATTAATAGTGAAACAAATCTACAATACAATTATTGTAATTACGGCCAAAGATAGTGGTTTTTTATATAGCATATGAGAAATAAAAAAATAGGTACCGATTTTCCAACTGGTATAACGCTCAGCGGGAATCCGTTCACCCTGTACCCATCCAAACATTTAATAAGATGACTGCCTTCATTATCGTCAGCCAAACCAATACGCACTTTCTTCAACCCATTAGCTTTCACCAGCTCGTCCAAAATGAAGTCATTCAGGTTACATCGGCTTTTGATTAACACTTTGAGATCCTTGTACGTGGTCTGAAACAATTGATTTCATGTTTTAAACTTAATTAAATTGGAAAGCAACCTTAAAAATATTACCATCGCTCTTATCTTTCTTACCGTTGGTGGCAAACCAAGAATTGTTAACATCATCTTGAAGAGAGTATATATACTTCTTATCTCTAAAACATCACTAACTTGGAATTAAATCTTTTCATTATAGGTACTATCAATATTCAGCAATTTCCTTGCAATTTCTGCAAAAAAATCAGATAAAGCGATTGATTTGTGTGTAACGCTAGAAAAGAGCTAAATGAATGAATGAACGATAGAACGATAGCACAGACTAGTAAGGGTTCAGACCACAGACTAGTAAGGGTTCAGACCGCCAACTCACGAAGAAAATATATAGACCGTAAGCAACTATATTTAATCTGTACCCGCTGGTAATTTTTGACGTTTCTTTTTTTTAATTATTTAATGGCACTGTGGCAATGGAACTTACTGTGAACATCCAACAATAAATATATATATATAGCTCATTTAAATTTAACTTTGTGTAGAAGCTCACGGCATTTCCAATTGAACACCACTGGTGTTCAATTGAAATTCCGTGAACTATGTTGAGCCATATCTTAGTTAAATGAAATTAAACAAACATTTTACTTATCAGCAGATTTATTTTTTAATGTATCTCATCTCATATCCGGGAAAACAATATATCTTCGTCCTTTCACAGAGTTCCACGTTTTACAACCACAACACTCGTACATTTTGCAAAATGAGAACTTGCATGCCTTGCCACATACGATGCACTTCACTATCTTCCATTTGTTGTCCAAACAATGGTTAATACGCGCTTCCAGATAAATTTTCGATTAGCTACACACTGTTTCGTTTGTTTACTGCATAGTAAACTATCAATACTACAATTTAAATATCAACATTAGAAAAAAATAAAAAAATGTTCAGAGACGACTAGACGAAATTCCGAGAAGACGCCATTTTATTTTTATTTGTCACTTTATTTTGACGTTTGACGTAGGCAGTAGCCAATCAAAGCTCAGTATGTCGTCAAAATCTTTTGACACAATATGGACGCTATCATACACGTTTCGTTCTACGCAGATAAACAGCCGTGGTTCAGACCGCCAACTCACGAAGAAAATATATAGACCGTAAGCGACTATATTTAATCTGTACCCGCTGGTAGATTTTTGACGTTTCTTTTTTTTAATTATTTAATGGCACTGTGGCAATGGAACTTACTGTGAACATCCAACAATAAATATATATAGCTCTTCCCTGCCTTTATGTGTTTGAGGTTGCAATGTTTGCTAGATCTAATCTTAATTTATTTCAAAGTTTTAGAAGTACGCGCCTTAAATATAAAATAAATGGAACTTTATCAAATACTGCTTTATACCGGAAAAGCATTCTCGGAAAGGCCCCAAAAATTTACAATAAGATACCGAAAGATATTGTAGAAGTAGAAAATATGGAAGGCTTTAAGCGAAAATTATTTGAGCACCTTGTAAAAAAAGCTTACTACACCATAAATGAATACTTGTTAGACTGTAATTAATGAGCCAGAACACTGATCCTCCAATAATTACTCCTAAAATTTGTATGCCTAACGGCCCAGCATAGTGATACTTAAAACTACTGTAAGATCTTTGTGTACTTACCTATGTTGTACAAATAAATCATTTCATTTCATTTCATTTCATTTCATTTCTCATTTAAATTTAACTTTGTGTTGAAGCTCACGGCATTTCCAATTTAATAACAGACGCAGTTTTAATGAGAAAACTGAATTTAATATTTAGAGAAATAATTCTGCAACATAACGTAATGACACCTGACGTTATTTTTGTAAACATGTCAACCCGTGACACATAGTGCATACATAATAAGGAGGTTGAGGTAGATAGCACATATTTAAACTATTTTAACACTCCTACCAAATTTGAGCTATCCTCTTTTAACAATATCAATACAAATAGAAATACAGATATACAAACATTAACAAACAAACTACTTAAAGTAGTAAACACATAAAAGTTAAGTTTGGTTATGTATTTCCACTTTTGAGACCATACCGACTTCATGTCTGAACTTAACCAATTTGTCTTTAGACAAGGGTTTAGTTAGCATATCAGCACTTTGGTTATCTGTACTGACATATTTTAAAGTAATAACTTTTTCAGAAAACTTTTCTTTGACAAAGTTAAACTTAACGTCAATATGTTTGCACCGTTTATGATAGTCCACATTTTTAATCACGCACATCGCACTTTGATTGTCGAGGTTCAAACAGACTGAGTCTTGATTGAACTGACCGCTGTCAGTTAGCATTTGTCTAAGCCAGATGGCGTCTTTCATGGCTACACAGGCAGCCATAAATTCCGCTTCGGTTGTGGATAATGCCACAGTTTGCTGTCGTTGACTTGCCCACGTGACAGCTGCGCCATTTTTCATAAACACATATCCAGTGACAGAGCGTCTGGTGTCACGGTCATTGGCGTAATCAGCGTCACTGTAACCGACCAAATCGCTTCCCATATCTGATCGATAGCAGAGACCAAAGTCCTTGGTGGCTTTCAGATATTTAAGTATTTTCTTGACAGCGTTCCAGTGATTCTGATTATAAGAATTAAGGAATCGACTCACCAAGCTGACAGCGTACATGATATCTGGTCTGCTTACGATTGCGGCGTTCATCAGTGATCCCACGGCTTCTCTGTAGGGAATGTTGTCCACGCTTTCACTTTCATCCTTCTCCAGCCTCGTATGCGGATCAGCAGGAACACTGCTAGGTAAGGCATCGTTCATGTTAAATTTGTTTAACAGCTGGTTGATGTACTTTGTCTGATGAATGAAAATGTATTTCTCACATTTCTCTATTTCCAAGCCGACAAAATTAGTTGGTGAACAAGTTTTCAGTTCGAAGTGTACTTCGAGGTTTTTGATTATGTCTTGCAAGATACATTCATTTTTACAAAACAAGAGTCCGTCATCAACGTAAATCAAGAGATAACATTTAGTTTCATTTACTTCCCCGATATAAACGCATTGATCGGCATTACATTTTGTAAAGTTAAATCTCTTCAGTACCGAATCGAACTTTGCATTCCAACAGCGCGGTGACTGTTTTAAACCATAAAGCGATTTTACTAATTTACATACCTGATGTGGTTCTGCGTTTAACCCTTCAGGCGGAGTCATAAATATGTTCTCTTGCAACTCTCCATAAAGAAAGGCGGTCTTTACGTCGAACTGTATCATTTTCAAATGATGCTGAGCAGCTACGGATAACAATAATCGAATAGAATCGTACCTGACTGTCGGTGAAAACGTCTCCTGATGGTCAATACCTTCGGTTTGTGCGTACCCCTTAGCACAAAGGCGCGACTTGTACCGAATACCGGTTGGTTCGTCCTTCAAGCGGAAGACCCATTTGCAGCCGATGACTTTTGCGTTTGCTGGCTTCTCTACTAAGATCCATGTTCCGTTTTTTTCATGAGCTTCCAGTTCTTCAGTAATCGAGACTTTCCATTTTTCAGCTTCTACTGAGTTAACAGCCTCCTGGTAGGTCTGCGGCGTTAAAATAGTCTCTTCGCTGTAACATAAATAGCCAATTGGCTTAGCTAACATCTCTGCATTTACTTGCTTCCTTGGCCTTAATGTCATTCTGTTAGACTCGGATTTAACATCATTTTCGGTGGCAACACTCGTATCAGGTAAATACTCTGATCCTTCGGATTGTTCAGATTCTGCAGTCATCTCACAGGCAGTTTGACTTGAATCACAATTTTCAGACGTATCTTCATCGCTACTTTCTTCCAAGTGATCTATTGAATTTGTTAACTCAATTGGAACAAAATTTCTTTTTACAGTAGATTCTAAGAAGACAGCATCCCGACTTTTCACGGCAGTTTTGGAGCCGGGTTTAATAAACCTGTACCCACTGGTATGTTCACAGTAGCCAATGAATATCATCTTCACTGCTTTGGCATCCCACTTCTTTGTTTTCTCCTTAGGCAGGTGAACCATAGCTTCGCACCCAAAAGTCCTCATATGACTTACATCTGGTTTTGAACCTGACCACATTTCATAAGGAGTTCTGTATGATAACGCTCGAGTCGGAGATCTGCAGACGATATAAGCAGCTGCGTGCACTGCTTCAGCCCAGTACAGCTTCGGAAGTTGGGCGTTCAGGAGCATGCATTTTGCTCTCTCAACAAGCGTACGGTTCATTCGCTCCGCGAGACCGTTAAGCTGGGGCGAGTAAGGTGTGGTCGTTTGATGCACAATACCTGCTCTCTTCAGAAAATCTGAGAAGTCCTTATTTACGTATTCTGTGCCATTGTCCGATCTGAGGCATTTAATCTTACAATCAAGTTGATCTTCAGCTTCATTCTTGAACTCTTTGAACTTCTCGAGCGCATCTGACTTGCTTTTCAAAAAGTAAACGGAAACCTTCCTTGTGTAGTCGTCAATCAAAGTCATGAAATATCTTGCACCTCCCAGTGACTTTGTTTCCATAGGGCCACACAAATCTGAGTGGACGATCTCTAGCTTTTTAGTAGCTCGGGAACCTTCCTTGTTAAACGGCAGACGTGTTTGTTTACCTTCCAAGCAAGTTATGCACACGACGGAGTCTTTCGACGACATTTGTGCACCTGTAGTCGCTTCTTTCATTTTGTTCAAGTCGGCGAAGTTTAGATGTCCCATGCGCTGATGCCACAGACAGGCGTCCTTGCTGTCAACGTCTGATATGTATGCGTGATCCTGTTTGGTGTTCAGCCGGTACATATTGTTGATCAGGCTTGCCGTTGCGACAATCGCATTCTCTTTGTTTAGTATTAAGCAGCCTTTTGCATTAAATCTCACTTGGCCACCGCTCTTAATAATTTGACTCACTGACAGTAAATTTGTAGCAAGGTCTGGCACGTAGAGAACATTCTTAAGAAGAATTTTGTTTTCCTCGCCTTTAGCATTAAAAACATCCAGAGATACTTGGCCACAACTCTTGACGGCCAGTGACTTGTCGTCAGCAACTTTAATACATTTGAATGATGGAGCCGTCACGTCAAATAGTATGTCATGGTGCTTTGTCATATTCGCCGAGGCACCAGAATCAACAAACCAAGAGTTATCGTTTGATGTTGTTGCCACAAAAGCTGCTGCATAGCTTGAGCATTGACTCTTCTTCTTATTCTTTGTCTTGCACTCTTTACTGATATGACCATATTTATTACAAATATAGCACCGCGGTCCCTTGCCTGTTTGAGTCTCATTATATTTCTTTGTGTAACCTTTTATATGGTGGGACCCATGTCCATAGTTCGCGGCCAAGGCGTTGGACTCGCTTTGTCGAACATCTTGCAAAAGTTTCGCTTTCACTAAGTCAGCGGATATTTTCACACTAGAACTTTCCATCGCCAGAATCATGGGTTGATAACTTTCCGGAAGACCAGAGAGTAACAGTGTACCGAGCCACTCATCGTCGACCTTAAACCCGATATTGCGGAGTTTGTGTGCCGTACCCATCACTTTGCTGACATATTCCTCGACATTGTGACATCCGTTCAGTGTTGTCGTAATTAAATCTCGTAGTAATAGCCCGAGAAAGATACGGTTTTTTTGGAAATAATTCAATAACTGGCCAATTTTTGTTATACGGTCCTATTATGTGATTTTAAGAACCTATATTTTTAAAATTTCCGAATCTGAAGACCGGAAGTTGGAAAAAAAATGATGTGCCCGAAAACTGGTGATTTTTTGCAGCAAACAGGGTATCAGTATTTTTATGATGAGTACTTCTATGTTTATGTCTATTTTTATACTTACGACCAGAATCGAACAATATGTGCAACGGGAAATGAGAAAAAAAATATCTAATAGGTAGTAGTAGAAGTCAATTTGACCTTCATGAATAGTCTACAGAGTGCATTTGGCTGCCACATTAATTCCAAAAGTTATTACAGCTTTAGGTATTTTGGGTTGATTCAGTATAAAAAGTATCAAGAAATATAATAAAGGCATATAAAAACCCTAACTGTAATGATACCTTATATGCCATTAGCGTAATGCATTTTTATGGTTTACGATATTAATAATTGATTGTATTATTAAGTTACCGTAACAAAAATAAGTTGATTTTCATATATTACAAAGAACATAAATAGAAGTAGTATATCGTAAAGAAAATAATTCTTATAGTGTTTTCGCTAGATTTTTACGGATTTTTTATAGATTTGTTTTTAATATTTTCTACCGTCGCGTTAATAAATGTAGGTGTATTATTAAAGAATACTTAGTATAATTACTTAACCTAATTTTTGATGCACAAAATTTGCTGATACCGATATATTGTTGTTTTTTCATACAATGAAACCGTATAGCTCTCGGGCTATAAACCCACACGACGCGTGAGCCCAGAGTCATTAAATGCGTTCTCCAAATTTGTCCATACTTCTTTCGCAGTCGTGGCTTCCTGTATATGCACGTAATTCACTGGATCGACTAGTAAAATAATCTTTGATCGAGCTTTCGTATCTAACTTCGGGTCTACGGTACCGGAACTTTCAACGCAACTCCATAGTTCTTCATGCTGCAGATAGGTTTGCACCGCAAATCTCCACGTGGGATAATTATCACGTCCCGTAAGTTTTTCAATAAAAGCAAAAGAATTATTAAATTCTTTTGTTTTCTCGCGTCAACCAACGACGTACAAATTATTTGGAAATAAATTTCGTATATTTTATTTTCACTGCACTACGGATGACTTTCCTGGACTACCGGGGCCCTTAACCTAATAACAGACGCAGTTTTAATGGGAAAACTGAATTTAATATTCAGAGAAATAATTCTGCAACATAACGTAATGACACCTGATGTTATTTTTGTAACAAAGAATATAATACTCACTGTTTTGTAAACATGTCAACCCGTGACACATAGTGCATACATAATAAGGAGGTTGAGGTAGATAGCACATATTTAAACTATTTTAACACAATTGAACACCACTTGTGTTCAATTGAAATACCGTGAACTATGTTGAGCCATTGCTTATATATCTTTAAATGAAATTAAACAAACATTTTACTTATCAGCAGATTTATTTTTTAATGTATCTCATCTCATATCCGGGAAAACGATATATCTTCGTCCTTTCACAGA
Organism: Notocelia uddmanniana; assembly: GCA_905163555.1. Lineage (NCBI taxonomy): Eukaryota > Metazoa > Arthropoda > Insecta > Lepidoptera > Tortricidae > Notocelia > Notocelia uddmanniana. Next base: position 9,784,875 of record LR991074.1, on the reverse strand, counting down.
GTTCTACGTTTTACAACCACAACACTCGTACATTTTGCAAAATGAGAACTTACATGCCTTGCCACATACGATGCACTTCTATCGCCACGCCTCAATAATTTGGGAATGTAACTCATTGCTGATCATACAATATATATATATGTATGTTATAATGTCATATGAATCTATATAGACTGCGATAAGCTTTGAGGACGTAGCGAGAAAGGAGTTAATATACAGACATACCTGATTCTCAACACAGTCTATGGAATCTGCTTCGCTCTTATATGCTCCATTTGCCTGCACCATCTGTGGGGGGAGGATTATGTGATAACCTCAAACACTAAATACAACTACCTTAGCAAACATGAGATCAAACTAACTAAACTTTATGTTCTCCTTATCGAGCCCAAGATCTCTAAGAGGTAAACAAATACTATCTTGTATATTTCAAATAGCTATAATGGTTTTCTCTAGCTCTTATATATCTTCTCTTATTCCCACTATGGTGGTCAACACAACTTCTCATATTAACCAATCGGTTAACAACTTGACCGTACCTCGGTCAATGTAACATATGTATAGTTATACTAATTCACTGCCTACTTGGCAAGTGTTATCAGACCTTCATCTGTACTGAATGCCACCAAGGCTTGCTACATGTATCTATGGATACTTTAACTGTGGTCATATTTGAGTCATGTTTGTATGTCATGGTCTACGAGCATTTCTTCAATCAATCTTTACAAAGTTCCCTAAGGGTGATTTACTGTCCATTCAATCTGTTTGAATAGACAATATATAACAACAATTGTGCCGTTCATGGCTAAGCGTATATAGCTTCTTGGCGTTATCTATGCCACACACTCAGGTAAGCTCAAGACAGCTTCTTGGCGTTATCTATGCCACACACTCAGGTAAGCTTAACAGCTTCACGGCGTTTACCTATGCCGTATACAGTGAAGCTCAGCATACATTCAGTAGCCGAACTTAGTTTGTCATGTGCTTTAAATGCTCAACGTACGGAGCCTTATTTAAATGGGTATACCCACTCTTGTTAAACACCCCTTCTCACTCCAATTATCCGACACACGACCAGCGGACAATTGAGTACTTCTGCTCGTATTTGGGTAGAGGGGAAAACAAATTACTTACTTTCATATAAAGCAACTCCTCTACGTACTTCTCATGACAATGTTTAAATGTCTGTTATCAATTTCTCTGGCAAGGATAGAATAATGATACTGTGTAATTAGTTAATATAAACCTAGCAACTTGTGGGACATCTTTATCCTATCAAATACTGGCCAACATTACATAGGGTTTTGATTACTAATATGAAACATCTTAATAAACATACAAAACTGACAGAACCTATATCAATCTTATATATGCTAAGGATCATTATACTTAGCTTTCATAGATGAGCAGCGTAACTCCAGAAATCTCCAGTTACACAAAAACACTTCAGCACTCAACTTTCTATCATTTCTTTACGAGGAATAGTTAGCGACGTAAAATTAGCTAGCCTCCGTGCGCGACCGTGCGCGCTGCTAGGCAACGTAACACTGCGCCAGTCAACAACGCCAGACGCCAATCACACGCATACTACAGACAATAGATGCGAGCTTCTGTCAAATACTTTGCCCGACTTGCCAACTAAATAATCTCACACGAACTATACTCGTATCAATAACATCGCGATATTGTCATTTCGCGACATTCCCGAGAAAAGAGAAGGTAGAACCATCGCGAAGTGATCGTTCGCGACACACCGGGCGGCCAAACAAGTAGCATCAGTGCGATCTAATCCCTCATAAGTCTTTTTGTCAGCCTCCAGAGACGAGGCATTTCTACGATACCGAGTGGGCACGATTGTACTACATCTCCAGAAGTCGTTTCTTCTTCTTGACCTTACTTTCAATCTGACACGATCATTCGACCAATGTGTTGAATTATTGGGAAGACTTCAACCACCAATATCAATAATATCCTCCAAATAAAACTCAGTTTAGACTCTCTACTTAAATTCAGAACACTTTCTCAGCAATCATATCTCAGTTCATGTACATTCGGGTTTATTGTTTGTATCGTAAAGCACTGAGAAGACCAGACACCATGACTCAAATGAATGTCAAGAACCAAAGTTACTATCCTTTCTCACTTCTCCAAAGTGAATACTGAGCAGGTGCCAGCTGCCGCTATAACTTAGCACATCAGCAGTATAATACTGATAGTCATCTATCAAACCATATTTTCAAACAGCAATTTTAAAAAAATACCATTAGAGTAAAATCAAACTACTATTTTCTCACTCTTTATAATCACAAATCTTGTGACAGTAGTTACTCACTTCTATCTTCACAACCCATAGTATCAACATTCTGTCCACTTCTATCTATTTCTTCATCATGTGGCATTAATCACCACAAATATGGTAAGTACACTCTTAACACACTCAATAGACCCCTGCCACAAACACTAACTGACAGGGCCCACTAAGATCGAATATTACTAGATCTCAACTCAGCACTAAACAGTGCCATTGAAACTTATTCTTTGATGAAACAAGAAACTCAATGCCAGACAACAAGTAACTTCATGTATCATAATTCATATCAGTCTCATGATACCACATATTGTATCGAGCGAATAACTGCATAAGTCGTACACTCAACGTTGAGTCACGACTTTGCTACCTTGCTAGGGTAGGGTGAAGAAAAACTATTTCCAATATTATTCACATACTGAGACGTTAAAACTCACTAAGTTATCTTTACATGCCAACTCTTATTTGAATATAAAAACATTCAAGTGATTCGTTTTCAGCTCTTTAACTAGTCAATAATCTTTTCTCATCTACGTTGAAATGTGACACTTAAATGTGTACAAGGCCACACGTCTTCAGATTAATGCTTGACAAAGTCAAGAGTACTCGATATCAGTACCTACAACACTTGAACGTAGACTATTCTTCGACCGACGTTCCATAATCCAAATGTCAAATGATAAATCAACTATGGCTCGCAAATGATCCACACTAGACCACGAAAGCGATAATATTAATTTCGAATGTACAGCTGTGAGGTACTAGCAATGCCGCTATAAAGCGCTCTATACAATAATATTATCGACATTAATCGGTTGTAAGATACTATGGACTCTCTTAAGTACAGCTATACGATTCTCTGTGTACAAAGCAAACTATGAGAAGTCATTTCTTATTAGAGTGTAAACCTCTACTGTTATAGCAGGCGAACTTAGACAGTTTCTGTCTAGATATATATATATGCAACAATTTGCATCACAAGATTTAAATACTCAACATTCATACAATCACTCACTTTTCACTAGTAATACCGACATCTAGCGAATACCGACAGAGCCGTCAGTCAAGCAGGACTCGCACCACGCCACCCACCGGTAATCTGTCCAACCATTTGCATTCATATGTAGCAAATGGCTAGGCACTAGCGCCGGGAAGTGTCGCTAATGCGACATGCTCCCACTAGGGAATAGAATACAGCGACATCTAGCGACAGCCAGCTTAACTACTTCGACAGGTTTGGATTTGGTAGTGGAATGCAGACGGGCCGCTAGATGTCGCGGCGCGAAATTATCGCTTCACTATACTTGTTAAACTTCCAAGTGTATCAGTAGCTATCTATCTTAGAATACTAATTTATCTAAAACTAAACTTGAATCTCAACTAGGCACACCTTTCAGTTTGAAGATCTAGTGCCTCTCAGAGTAAAGCGTATAATACTCATAACTACATAAATACTAATACTTTGTATTCAGATCTTTGAATACGCGTAGGTTCCTGAGGAACAAGTCATTCACTAACATTACATTCTGAATCTGACTGATTTCATAATCTATATTCAGATTAAATCTTAATTTCATTGTAAACTTCCAAATGAAATAATAAGCTGTGCTAATACATAAATGAATGCACTGATATTAAGCTGACTCACATAAAGACTTCTAAATGTAAACAGAATTTCTACCTCCAATTTCTATATCCGATACGGGATTTTATACTAAACAATCAATTTAATAAAGTTTACTCGAGAACTTTAAACTGTGAACAAATCTCTAAGTTGACATACCATGTTTGATATTCACTGTTATGTGTATGTCTATTTTATCTGTAAGTATCAACCAATTTTAACTTCATTCCAATTATCTTTCCATATGAATAATGTTAATTACTCATAAGCTTCATCTAGTTTTAGTCATAAATTCTACATACATACATACTACTTATAGCACTGTTTCCTCTTTAAACATGCGAATAATTATCACACTTGAAGTTTATTTACTATCTTATCAAATAATGTAAGAGAAAATTAAACATCTCTACTAAGTTTTCTCTACTAAGTACTAGCCCTATACGACATGACGTATAAAATTATTCGTTTAAACTTGAACTTTGCTGCGACGCAATGAAGTCTAAAATGATATCTGCCATATATGGCCCTTTACGTAGTTACCTGTTACTACTTCAGAGAGTTTAGAAACAAATAGTATCAATTATATATCAATACTTGTATACAAACTTCAAGAATCTACTAGAAATACAGCAATTATAAAACTGCATGTTTTTTATACACATAGGTACATACTCACATAAAAATTCAGATGTTTAAGTCAACAACTGTTTAAAATATGATCACACATAATTAAAGATCGAATTAATCCATTTTCGATATAAATGCTTTGCTTACAGACTGACAATCTCTTACTTTCTGTATAAGACATAACTAAATATATAATTGTTCTATACTTATATCTTACTACGAGAACTATCCATTTGACTGTCTTTAGGTGACTAGGTGCATACTTATTTTACTTACTCTTTGTATTCTAAACTCTTATGACATAGGTATAAGTACAATGGTATTCATAGAACTGAGAAAACTCATGTTTCAACTTTAAACAAAGCTAGAGCTGTCTCAATTTACAACAACATGGCTAAAAATAAACATCGTTCGATATTATAAAACCCTAACTCCGAGTTTAAGTTATACCCTTATTCAAAGGACTCAAGTGGGGCACTTCTAAGAAGTTTCACACGTGTTGAGGTATTTCGAACTCTCTTATCGTTATGCTCCGAAGTAACACAACGTTGATTATTATTATACTGTAGCGCGTTGAATAACTTTAACCAACAATTTTACCGCTTTAAAGCGTTTTTCTGCAGCATTACATGTAACGTCAATTCCTTTTAGAAGAAGCTCTGTTAAATATCAGAGTATCAAATAACTATCGCAGAAGTACTTAGTAGTGTTCACGGTCCTAAAACTAACTATTAGTCCGCTTCTAACTATCGTCTATTAAATTATTCAATAACAAATAAACCTTAAGACATGATGGATACTTCTTTACTTACAATTAAAACTTAAGTTTCATTGCACAACTGACTGTTAAAGTCGTTCCTTTGTAATTACTAGAAATACCTCAATAACAATAATATTGTTCAAACTGCATGAGAGAAACACTTGACTCTATCCGATAATAGTCCCTTTCTGCCTGCCAACAACGCATAAGAACCCCCGCCGGTTCGTCGTCTCCCTTCAATCCTTTGTCTTTAAAATGTACCTGCGTATATTAAACTTTTGTCTTTATAACGACAGAACTGCAAACTAAATGAATAGGGTACCAATTGTATCAAGTACTAAGTTTATGCTGTTACTATAGCTTTCATTGCTATTTTATGTAATAGGAACAAGATATTATTACTTATTCTTGTTAATCGTAACGACTGTACTAAGTGGTTGGTACACTTCGGGAAGTCTGTCTATCCTTTATTGAATCTACGCAATCCTTATAACTATGTTTTACTTTTACTCTATAGAAACTTATGTTAACTCGTTCGTTTAATTAATTATACCTTCATGGTTTAGTTCACATAATCAAAAACTAACAATACACAAGTATCGCACCAAGTAAAGAATATAACAGCCGATAAATCTGCGAAACACGAAAGTGTTTAAAAATACCTATTCATTCACTAAGTCATTCAATTGTAACCTTTGTCTTAATACTTATGTTATATTAACATAACAGAATACACGAAAGGTATTTACTGAGAGTATCTCACTTTAATATATATATACTCTTATAATACCATAGTTAGCGATCAATAAATGATGATGATTTGATGATGCTGTAGTCATCTTATAATATTCCTTTCAAAACAGAAATTATTATCAGTACGTCTTAAATTCTCATGAATTTTTACGAAAATATTACCCTACATGGGTGAGCTATGCTTCTTAATTTACTCAAGTAATACTATTATACTATTCTGTGTCTTTACTCAAATGAGTGATGGCAATTTTTAAATTATTAAATTTATACTATGTTCTATCTGTTTGATAAAAACTCCCTTTGATCTTACATCCAAAATATGATACTCGACGTTACTCACACTGTTATATCTTTGACAGATATAATGGTTTAAATCAAATGCTCGAAAGCAGTACATAATTCTCATTGTACGGCGATCGTATCAAAGAAAAGTAAAAATGATAAATATTCGTTTTCTATCGAAGTACTAGATGCGCCTACATCTTATAATAACAATATTTCTGAAATAAGCAGACACTCGTCTTGCTAGGTAGGCGTCAAGTCTGAATATGCTAACCAACTATATATGTACCGAGAACATTGCCGACCCTTTAATAATTCGAGGATTCGTTGAGGATCTATTTACCTCAAATACTTTTACATGTACAAGACGTACGGCTTTGGTGAAACGAATGTTCACACACCACTTAATTCACTTGGATGTCTCAATAATAAACTAGCTATTCCTGCAAAATAATGTTTCATCTTAAGTTAATATGCTACTTTAATTTTCTCAAAACACTACCTCAGACTACGCATTACTCGTAAATGCTATTTCAAACTTATCACTAAAGTCATAATTATCATGGATATCTAACAGAATACTTCTGAAAATTAATCATTATGACTGTAAGTGTATCTGTTACAGATATTTATCATGAATTCTTCTCTGTAATAAATTCTCAAGACTAGTATTTAAAATCAAATGATATTACTTCATCACTAGGTCTGCAAAAGGTAACTTGTTAGTCATTAAATTTAAGCTATATGTTATATGACTAATTTTGCCTCATTTTTAATATACAACGTTTCACACTAGGCTATGTAAAATAAACTGTTAAGAGAGCCAGTTAGACACAATAAGTAGGTAGGTACTAGCTGGCATTTCACATCACAACTATTGCAAGTCAAGATGCCTATTTACTTTATGTGTTAACTATGAATGAAGAAAATATTCATCACACATCAACTTTCACTCGGATACTTAGACACAGCTAAACCCTTTTCCTTTTATCCATACACCACTCACATACCTATTGGCATAGTCATAAATACTGTTCCCATACATTTTTTTTTTTTAAAAAAACCCTCACAAGGTTTCATAAACTAAACAAACCATCAGGATCCAATGGAAAGTCTTATCTGTTCAGAACTATATGTGAGTACTATAAGTACATCATACGTTATGAGCCATCAACTAATTTCACTGCAGCCGGAATCGAGCCTTTACGCTCAACGGAGTAACCATAGGTGAGACACGTCTAAAACTATAGATACAAGAATACAACATTGTATTCCCATATCGCATCAAAAACTGAATGAGCTTCGATAACTTCACAAGCATGTTCTAGCATTTCACAGAATTTATCAGAGAATAAACATTCTTGAAGAAAACAGTCCGATGTAATTTCATTCCACGGCCACCATTCTATAATGCCCAAAACCAACGTCTTACGAGCCAAATGTGATATCAAAATTCACATACTTTACAACCCGACTCACTTTGAGTTCAAAAGGTAAATAAATTTCCTGTACTCAGAATAACTGTCCTTTGTTTAGTGACAACTTGCTATATATATTTGAACAAATATATATCCAATCTACTCTAGAAATATTTCAGTCCTCTGTCTGAAATATTCAACTGCTCTCATTACCAAATTCATAAAAAATCCTTCTAACGGCTATGCTAGCACAATTCCTTGATATATCATCTTATGTTGTCTCTTCATACAGATCACTATATTAATCACCTTTACATCACCTTAACGAGGAATTATTTGTTACAAAATACAAAAATAATTGAAACAGTTAAGGCCGTCTCCTTCAAATTTTTATTTTATAAACGGTAACTATTGTTGACTTTTACAAACTGTATGTACTCTAAAATTAATAGTGATAAAATTTGCTTATGTAATGCAAGCCTTTAAGAAACCTATTTAGTAACACTTATTGAAATGACAAACTGACCCGCGCGCAGTCGGCTTGACATGACCTTAAGTGTTCTACAGAAGCTACAAATTATAATTACAATGATGATGTAAATTATACATCTTTATTCAACAATCATTCAATCATTGCCTGTAATGGATTATCCAGGTATACTGTATAAATTGTATATAACTTTTATCTTTCAGTAATATGAAATTGGGACTGAATAAAATATACTAAAATATCTCATGTTTGGTCTCAATTAATCAAGGAATTGCACAAGCACAGGTAATTGAACTATGCCGAACCCTGTCGAACCATACTCCTATACAACACTTAAGTAGTCATAACAAAAACTCGGATATAAGTGTTCAAAAGAACAAAGACAAACTCTCTACCATATCAGTATACACAAAAGGCACAGATTCAAATATCCCAGCATCTCCACCATATCGCCACGCCTCAATAATTTGGGAATGTAACTCATTGCTGATCATACAATATATATATATGTATGTTATAATGTCATATGAATCTATATAGACTGCGATAAGCTTTGAGGACGTAGCGAGAAAGGAGTTAATATACAGACATACCTGATTCTCAACACAGTCTATGGAATCTGCTTCGCTCTTATATGCTCCATTTGCCTGCACCATCTGTGGGGGGAGGATTATGTGATAACCTCAAACACTAAATACAACTACCTTAGCAAACATGAGATCAAACTAACTAAACTTTATGTTCTCCTTATCGAGCCCAAGATCTCTAAGAGGTAAACAAATACTATCTTGTATATTTCAAATAGCTATAATGGTTTTCTCTAGCTCTTATATATCTTCTCTTATTCCCACTATGGTGGTCAACACAACTTCTCATATTAACCAATCGGTTAACAACTTGACCGTACCTCGGTCAATGTAACATATGTATAGTTATACTAATTCACTGCCTACTTGGCAAGTGTTATCAGACCTTCATCTGTACTGAATGCCACCAAGGCTTGCTACATGTATCTATGGATACTTTAACTGTGGTCATATTTGAGTCATGTTTGTATGTCATGGTCTACGAGCATTTCTTCAATCAATCTTTACAAAGTTCCCTAAGGGTGATTTACTGTCCATTCAATCTGTTTGAATAGACAATATATAACAACAATTGTGCCGTTCATGGCTAAGCGTATATAGCTTCTTGGCGTTATCTATGCCACACACTCAGGTAAGCTCAAGACAGCTTCTTGGCGTTATCTATGCCACACACTCAGGTAAGCTTAACAGCTTCACGGCGTTTACCTATGCCGTATACAGTGAAGCTCAGCATACATTCAGTAGCCGAACTTAGTTTGTCATGTGCTTTAAATGCTCAACGTACGGAGCCTTATTTAAATGGGTATACCCACTCTTGTTAAACACCCCTTCTCACTCCAATTATCCGACACACGACCAGCGGACAATTGAGTACTTCTGCTCGTATTTGGGTAGAGGGGAAAACAAATTACTTACTTTCATATAAAGCAACTCCTCTACGTACTTCTCATGACAATGTTTAAATGTCTGTTATCAATTTCTCTGGCAAGGATAGAATAATGATACTGTGTAATTAGTTAATATAAACCTAGCAACTTGTGGGACATCTTTATCCTATCAAATACTGGCCAACATTACATAGGGTTTTGATTACTAATATGAAACATCTTAATAAACATACAAAACTGACAGAACCTAAGCGGACAATTGAGTACTTCTGCTCGTATTTGGGTAGAGGGGAAAACAAATTACTTACTTTCATATAAAGCAACTCCTCTACGTACTTCTCATGACAATGTTTAAATGTCTGTTATCAATTTCTCTGGCAAGGATAGAATAATGATACTGTGTAATTAGTTAATATAAACCTAGCAACTTGTGGGACATCTTTATCCTATCAAATACTGGCCAACATTACATAGGGTTTTGATTACTAATATGAAACATCTTAATAAACATACAAAACTGACAGAACCTATATCAATCTTATATATGCTAAGGATCATTATACTTAGCTTTCATAGATGAGCAGCGTAACTCCAGAAATCTCCAGTTACACAAAAACACTTCAGCACTCAACTTTCTATCATTTCTTTACGAGGAATAGTTAGCGACGTAAAATTAGCTAGCCTCCGTGCGCGACCGTGCGCGCTGCTAGGCAACGTAACACTGCGCCAGTCAACAACGCCAGACGCCAATCACACGCATACTACAGACAATAGATGCGAGCTTCTGTCAAATACTTTGCCCGACTTGCCAACTAAATAATCTCACACGAACTATACTCGTATCAATAACATCGCGATATTGTCATTTCGCGACATTCCCGAGAAAAGAGAAGGTAGAACCATCGCGAAGTGATCGTTCGCGACAACTTCACTATCTTCCATTTGTTGTCCAAACAATGGTTAATACGCGCTTCCAGATGAATTTTCGATTAGCTACACACTGTTTCGTTTGTTTACTGCATAGTAAACTATTAATACTCCAATTTAAATAACAACATTAGAAAAAAATCAAAAAAATATTCAGAGACGACTAGACGAAATTCCGAGGAGACGCCATTTTATTTTTCACTTTATTTTGACGTTTGACGTAGGCAGTAGCCAATCAAAGCTCAGTATGTCGTCAAAATCTTTTGACTCAATATGGACGCTATCATACACGTTTCGTTCTACGTAGATAAACAGCCGTGTGGCGTACTTACGAAATCGAAATGTGTTAAAATAGTACATTACGATACAAGTGCAGCAAATAGGAAATTCGCAACGAGTGGTGATAAATTAAACACGACCGAAGGGAGTGTTTTAAATTGACACGAGTTGCGAATTACTTATTCGCACGTGTATCGTACAACGTTTTACAGTACATATGGCTCTTTAAAGTTTCGACATATGCACGTAATCTGCTATATGTACTGTTTCTTTATTTTGACCTTGACGCGGAGCCCTAAAATGTTTATTTTTTTTTATTTTATCTATAACTAACTATACTTTAAATCATAGAAAAAGAAAATTACAGTTATCGAATTATGTCCAGGTTTTGCTAATTTTATGCACCTAGATAGCCGCCATATTGTGTCAAAAAGATTTTGACGACTGACCGAGCTCTGATTGGCTACTGCCTTGACTTGACTGCCATAATGGCAGTGCCATTGGACGTCAAACGTCAAAATAAAGTGACAAATAAAAAAAATATGGCGTCTCCTCGGAATTTCGTCTAGTCGTATCTGAACATTTTTTTCATTTTAGCAAATATTAATATTTAAATTGTAGTATTGATAGTTTACTATGTATTAAACAAACGTAACGAAAGTGTGTAGCTAATCGAAAATTCATCTGAAAGCGCGTAATAACCATTGTTTGGACAACAAATGGAAGATAGTGAAGCACGGATCTATACCTAAACTTTAGGTATAGATCCGTGTAGTGAAGTGCGTCGTATGTGGCATGGCATGCAAGTTCTCATTTTGCAAAATGTACGAGTGTTGTGGTTGTAAAACGTAGAACTCTGTGAAAGGACGAAGATATATCGTTTTCCCGGATATGAGATGAGATACATTAAAAAACTAATTTGCTGATAAGTAAAATGTTTGTTTTATTTAATTTAACTAAGATACGGCTCAACATAGTTCACGGTATTTCAATTGAACACCAGTTTCATTTTACATCGGACGTTGGTGTTCAATTGAAAATGCCGTGATCTTCTACACGAAGTTAAATTTGAATGAGCTATACATACATATATATTTATCGTTGGATGTTTACAGTAAGTTCCATTGCCACGGAGTCATTAAATAATTAAAAAAAATAAACGTCAGCAATCTACCGCGGGTACGTTAAATATGGTTGCTTACGGTCTATATTTTTGATTCGTGAGTTGGCGGTCAACCCTTACTAGTCTGTGATTAGAATGAATAAATAAATGAAGTAAGAACCACAGTAAGAACTCAGTTAAGGCGCTTCCACAGAGACCTGCAAGTTTTAGGTGGAACGGACATGGATAAATTAAATCTAATCCATGAACGCATCCAATTTCCTATTCCTTCCTTTAGTTCCTTTATGGTTCCTTTAGCAAATTGCAAAATGGACGCTTGCTATGATAGGCATTGAGTTTCTTATAAAATTTTAAATTACTATAAGAAATAATAGTAGTTCAGCTAATATTCAATCTGTTTATTGTAATAAACTGCTAACAATATGTTATTAACTATACATAACTTACCGAGTACTGTAAGTAAAATACTATAGTTAAATTACATTCGTTTTGCTCTGTTTTTGTATACCATCAAATTCTGAAGTCTTCATTTTCTATTGCAGACCCATTATTCCGATGTTAAAAGCTTACTTCGCGAGAAATGCGGTCTCACCGATATTATTGTGGACAATCTAGTTAGCGAGGGTAAAAGCAAGAAAGTTACCGTGGGTTTGGCCAATGAGGATGATGGGGCGTTTGTGGTGCGAAAACTCAATGGATTATTCATCAATGGACAGCAGCTGTATATTGAACATAAGGGGCGCAACGCGGTGAGTGTTAAGTTACTCTTCATCCTAAAGATAACTCGGTTGCATCCTAATTACACATCGAATGTAGGAGCTGCTCGCTTGCCCACGCAGCAGTGTTGCCCGGCTCGACGGCATTAGGTTTACCTATGTGCGGAACATTTGATAATTAGATTAATTAGTGCTCATAGCCTAGAAGTACCTGATTGGGTGGTACAAACAATGTTGGCGGCTTTGTGACTAACTGAGCACTTCTGTGAGTCCTGTGGGTTGTGGGTGAGCAGCTAAGAGTGAAACTTTTGATGGCCTGTTTAGCCTAGTTGGTATAATGACACTGCCTATGAAGCTAGAGTTCCCGGGTTCGAATCCCAGCCAGGGTATTATTTGTGCATTTAGCACGGATATTTGTTCTTGGGTCAACCACTAGCCTAGTTTGTAATGACCCTGCCTATGGAGCCGGTGGTCTTGGGTTCGAATCCCGGTCATGGCATTTATATGTGTTATGAGCACAAGTAATTCTTCCAGAGTCTTGGATGTTTTCTATGTATATAAGTACAGTCAGCAGCAGAAATAGCTAAGCAGAATAACATGCGCAGAATTATCTAAACAGAGCCTTATTCTATACTTTAGAGTCAGTTTGTAAATCACTTTGAGCAATAGGCCTGCACAGCTACTTGTGCTGCAAACTGTTGCCTTGTACCTATAGTATAAGCTTTGCTTAGTTTAGGACTAGGTTGATTTGTTTAAGATTGTCCACAAATATCCTAACAATGCTAAAAACAAAAATACATTACAGTACTGGGCAATATCACCTTTAAATCTGAAAAACATCAGAATTCTCTGAAAGTGAAAACACTGTTTAGTGTGACCAGATGTTCTTAAAGGTCTTACAAAGAGCATACATTCTTTGCACCACCTACTGTTATAATATGAATATCTTTCTGGAAATATTAAATCTATCTTCTATAATCTAGATAGAAACACTGTTGCTTGACGTCATCAGCACCAAATTCACCAGGCAGTTGCTCATACATAAACTAGTGTTTACATGAATACTTGATATTTGGTAGCGGGCAGACCTCGGGCCTTAAAGGGATAAAGTGAGCAAGAAGGTATATAAAGTTGATTTAACTTAACATTCTGTTCAACTTTTGGCAGACGGTTCAAGAACAACCATACCGTCCACCAGTCAACCTCATGCAAGAGTCCCGAGGCTTTGAGCAGGCGCACATCAACAATATGATGCAGACTGCGATGGCACCCAACCCTCCAAACTGGAACCAGAATGTGACGGCACCATACATGTCTCACATGCCTGCTGATCAAGTAAGTGATTAAATTAAATTATTATAAGCTGCAAAAAATGGTCTAAAATCATAGCAAGAACTAAATTTTGAGCTGTTTTCTACCACTGAGTATAGTTTTAGGACATGTATTATAAGTAGCAGAGATACATAGGACTGGTGGACCATGTTCATTAGAATAAAATGAACATGGCTTGTGTATTTCCAGCAGCGGAAAAAGCTAGCACAGATTTGGAAATGCAGCAAAGCTATAAAGGTTAATATCATACTTTTCAATGATTACCATATAACTTTAACAATTTCCTTATGACATGGAATGTAATATAAAAACAATCTTTGGTGTAAAGTTTTACACTGAATATACACTGGATATACATGGCATATATATATTAGCCATGATGTTTGATGTAAATGCGGCATAAGTTGCTCCTATTATAACCGCTTTTCACTTCTGTCTGCCCAATTTAGACGAGGATTTCTTCATGCTTGGACTCAATCAAATAATATAATACAATAAAATAACCTCCTTATTCATAAAACTTAACAAACCTTTGTTAACTAAAAGTTGTTTTGTCCCTTTCTCACAAACATAAATGTCAAAGTGACAGATAAGGACAAACCAACTTTAGCGGCTTGTTAACTAATAGAGGCTTGATGGACGTTTATGAATAAAGGGGTAAGTGTTTCAAAATAGATCTGCACTTATATCAGTGTTTGGAGGCACACTTAAGATGGCCTATTGTTAGCAACAGATCTTTTTATTATATGAAAAGGTACTGTTAACTTTATGGCCACATATAAGATGTGCAGTCTTCTACAGGTTACAAATCCTTGTAGAGTGAGTTGCTCTATAGTTTTGGCTAACAACAAGAATTAATGGAGTCAACTAATGTTAGACTGAGTAACTGAGTAGGGTATAGATGGTTTCTGCCCAAATTCTGGAAACCACCAACCTGAAAAGTTGCAATACCTGCTTCATAATTCTGCTTCAAATTTGCAATTATTATATGGCAAAGTTGTCAATGGACCAATACTCCATTGTTGGAAGAAATTGCATAAAAATATAATTATTGAAGGGTGTGTAATGGAGGTTATTTTTAAAGGCACATTTATCCACACTATTTTGTGGCAAACGGAAATCTAACTATCTTCAAAAAGTCACATCTATGCTGAGGGTTTGCATATCCAATCTTGCCTTGCGGCAACCACGGAAATCCCGATTCACAATAAAGTGAGGGGGCCCTCATATTGAGGAATTTTCAAAACTGCCACAAAATATTCACCATAGCATTCTTACTTGACTAAATTCTTGGCCTGAATCATTCATTTGTTAGCTCAAGGATTGCCTTGTTGTCACGTTTTGGCTGGTTGGTTTGGTCTTTAGAGACAGCATGCATGTTTTCAGCCAAGCACATATTTGCCTTGGCTGTAGTGGCTGCATGGAGGCAGAACATTGCGCCATTCGTGTGGCCGTGGGTTGACTCAAACGCATGCTTAGATAACGCGCGGGGCCCCGCGCCGACCCGTTACTCGGATACCTTCGCGCCACCCCATCCATCTCGCCTTTGTACACAGACATGCCTTCAGCCATCTTTTTGAATGATTAAGGCTAAAACGTAATAAACGGGTCCTCGATTTATTACCTCAAGTGGTGCCTAATGGACTCAGCGAATGACCTACATTGTGTAGGTCCTACAACCTATCTTCGTAATAACCTAGTGTAAACTCGATGTTGCCGAGACTCGGTGCCGTGTGTTAATAGTCGTAGACAGATGGAAACCATGTCAAATTCGACTGCAAACTGATTGAACTGATTCAGGATAGGCTTGGATACCCATTATGTTTCTGGGCCAAAGAGTGCCGCTCTTTTTGGTCCTATCCTGAAAATAATGACTGCACTTGGGCTATGAAGTAAGTTCGCACCCTAAACGGTTAGGCGCGGACCAGCTGTCATGATCATGACCGCTCAAGTCGCAGCTACCTTACATGGGAGTTACTTGTTATTATCAGTGTCAGCAAATTGACATCCTAGACAGGGTCTACTTGACCTTAGAGAATGTCCTCCTCAGTGCAAGTTCCTTGCCTGATACAGTTTGTAGAGTAATGAAGGAATTCAGAGGTTGCATATTTACAATTGCAACAACTGATTTCTCATCAAGTGACCTCTTTCTACTTGTGATATAATGAAATGCAATTTCATTTTCCCTGTTTACCAAATCCTGATTTGGTCTATACTTACCAATGACGCCGAATTTTCTTTATATAATCGATGCTGGCAGGGCAGATAAAAGTCTTATTCCCTGTTATCATCTTTAACTGTATATTAATTTTCTATGGAGTAATAAGATTATATTTATTTAAAGACTTGGTTCCATACCCTGTCTACTTCAATTGTGTAAAAAAATGTTAAGTTATTTTCCCACAGCACACATTTGTGACAGTAATCCAAGGCAAGATGTGTACTTATGTCCAAAACGGATGTATTTAAGCATATATCTATTTACATACTTATGGCCAATACTCCAACACACGGACATATCATTATGTAAATCCAGATTCTGGTTTACTGAGAGCCTGCACTCCTGCGATGCGTGCTAGCTACTGACCTATATGTGCAAATCCATTACACACTCTACAGAACGAGATTTTGGCGTCACGCCCGTGATCCCGTACGAATGTGGGTTCTAATTGACTCCTATCTCTATCAACTTTGTCCACAGAACGTAGCCTATTCGGGTTATGGCGGTGTTCCTCAGACATCGCACTATATGGAACCGCTACCAGTTCCTGCTGAAAAGGAGCGGTATTCAGGGTACCAGGGAGATAACTACATTCCTACTATTACTATCGGTGGGCCTGGACACCAGGCCCCGGATTGGGGTAGAAACGGGAGGGAACAACCCTCTGAAGCGCTCCGACATGACAGGAAACGTCGTCATTCTCCTGAGCGGCCAGCAGCGCCAAAACTATCCAGAAGGGAAACAAGAATGCTTGCAGCTCAAAATCGACAGGAGGAACCTGTTCGAGCAGTGCCACCTCGGCCATGGGCTGAGCCGAACCAAGGCCCACGACAGCCGTTCCGTCAACCAGAACAGTCCCCTCGCAACCAACATCAAAACGTGGATGATCGGTTCCCTCGCAACCAACATCAAAACGTGGATGACCGGTTTCCTCGCAATCAACACCAACACGTGGATGACCGGTTCCCTCGTAACCATCACCAAAACTTGAATGACCGATATTCGCCCAGAGAGCCCAGTCCTCCCTATCGTCATACTGATCCGCGATGGGAAAATAACCGTTGGGACGAACCTGAACATAATCCTCGCTCCCAAAACGAGCGGGAATGGGATAACGATCACCATGAAAATTGGGAGACCCAGCCTGTCAATCCACCCAGGCAACAATGGCGCGAGGAACCCAGGCAATGGGATGACGAACCAAAGCCTCAATGGGAAGCGAATTACTCGAGCATGCCTGTGGAAGATAATCGCCCAGAATGGTATGATCGTGAGGAGCCTGTGAGCCCTCCACCAGGGTTCCATCCTCGGGACCAAGGACACTACCGTGATTCTGGACCCAGGAAATCTCGCTTTGACGATCGAAACAATGGTTCCAATTGGAACAGCAAGCCTGATAACCGATCCGGCTCCCGACCCGCTCCTTCTTCCAACAGGCAAGGGAGGCCTGCTGAAGAAATGCAAAGACAGGACCGGCCGAGATCGAAAAACGAACGCCGAGAGCGAGAATGGCGGGATGATAGGCCGAATGCCCCACAGGAACGCTCGAATGGCGCTAAAAAACCTGATTTCGGGAGACAGGGTCCTAAGAACTACCCTGAGACAAAAAGGCAGCAAAGGCCTGAATTCAACAAACCTAAAGACATACCAAGACACGAAAGAGATGCAACGTATCGGAGGATACCTATTATGAAAGAGGAGAAGATTTATCCGCCTCGTAAGCAAGAAAACAAACTTTACTCGCTGCGCTCCTTGATAAATAGGGACCAAAGCAACCGCGGTCAGGCCGCGGCTCTCATTGGCAAAACGGTATTTGGGCTACCAGAAGGAACTACGTCTTTCGTCTCCAAGTTGCCCGGCGACAAGTTTGTTTTTCAAGAGTTGAAGCGCTGCATCAAAGCTCGAATTGATGTGGAACTAGGTGAGGAACTGTCCATGGACATGGGAGAAGTCGTGAGGAAGTACAGAGCTAAGTACCCGATCAACCAGGATAAGACTTTCTTAAAGCAGATCCGCGAACAGGCTATGAAAAAATTAGAGGAAATTAAAGAAAGAAAATCTCGGGAGGGAGGTTAGTACATTATTTTTTAGTTTTATCGTACACAAATGTCTTTTTGGAGCGATATTTTTGGCTATTTGTTGCCCTTGTGGCGCGCAGTGGAAGCGGTTCAGTAGTGATGCTACTGAATGGTATGGATTTACCGACTCACTTCCGCATCGACACAAACGCCCTACTGTTTCTTGCCGCTAAACTCGCATTTTCATTAGGCCCTAGGGCCCTAGGGCCTAATGAATTCGGGAATAATATTGCCAACATGCGAGGAGCCGTTTTTACCCTACTGCGCGATGCAAAGGAGGGTAATGTGTTTAACAGTCTATGTAGGTATGTTTGTTCCTTTGTGGCACTCAGAAGAAACGCGTCGGCCGATTTTGATGATTCTTACGTCAATCGATTCGTCTTAATTGGCCAAATGTCGATAAAGACATTTTTTACGCAGTCGTTATTTTTTACGTAATTTTGCTTGCCACTGGTTCTTTTGGATGTATGTTTATGCACAGCCCCGCCGAAATAAGGTCTCGCGCACTTTTAATTAAACAGTGAGAGATCACGAGCAGTAAATGGACTGTGTTATCGACTGGTGACTTTTATAGTCCCCGTCTGCGAAATCGCCCGCATGCATCGACTAATAGTGTAAGCTGTACGCTTAAAAAAAACTGCAAATCGATGTACAGTTTAGCCGTTTGGCACACGCATACTAGAGATCAAAACAAAATTTTTGACCCGCAGTTCCTAAAAAAAATTCCCTTAGGGGGGGGAGTAATGAGACATTTTACTTTTTGTATGGAAAAAAAAAATCAGAAACTTATCGTGTGTAGTATCATATGTAAGGGCTTTTAAGGCGATTCTAAAAATATACCACATCAAATTAAAACAAAAATAATTTTCGAAACATACCAAGTTTGGGCTCATCCAGACACGATATGGCTGATTTTTTTTAAATACAATATACCACAAATGATACGTGATATCCTCATATCTAACACGATATGGCTGATTTTTTTTAAATACAATATACCACAAATGATACGTGATATCCTCATATCTAACCTCAAAAAAGCAATTTTGAAAATAATGTCACAAAGTTTTTTTTTTTCAATATTACTAAGGCTGGGTTGCACCGACTTACGATGACAGGCTGATGAACGTTAAATATGGCGGCGGCAGCTGTCATCCCATAGAAACTTGTCAAACTTTCCATACATTGAAATTTTAACGAATACAGCTTACGATTACAGACGGTTTGGTGCAACCCAGCCTAAGTGACACAGTTCTACTTCAATACCTATTTTACGTGACTTATGGAACGGTAGTGCAGATACGGTACATATTAATCATAAAATGATACGTAGTATCCATATATTCAACGGGAAATACCTCTTTAACCCTTTAACTGCGCCTTTTCATCAGTTGGTATAGTTTGTTTAGTTTTTGACATAAAAAATCAAGGTTGGACTCCTTCAGATACGATATACCCAACTAATTAGGTTAGATATCAAGATATGACGTATCACAAATGATACGTTATATCTTAATATCTAACCCCAAGAAAGCAATTTTGAAAATAATTTCATGTAGTATTTTTATTTTTTATGTGTATAATTTTTCAATATTACAAAGTGGCGAAGTTTCAATATTATAAACGATATAACTTGCAGTACGTCACCAAATATATTCGGTTAAGTCTATTTATGGAAATAAATCTTAAAAATATTGATTTTCATATTATTATTACGTCAATGTTACGTTTCTACATAAACTAATTAGTAATTAGCTACATTCCCAAAAGACGCTTATTAACATTTCGATGTGACAGCGACGCCGTTCCAAGGTTATATAAATGAACTGTCTCTGTCTGTGTCATAGGGCTCATGTCTGGCCGCGGCGGGTATAGTGACTTGCTTGTGACCCGACGTTATATCGAACGTTGTGGTTATTTGGCATGACTCGTCGAGTTAAATCGATGAAATTAACTCGATGACGCTTTCAAGTCCGTCAGTCATCATTAATCATAATAATCATTATCATAAAGATAATTCAAATAGTAAATCAAGTATTGCTTGTATGATAAACTTTTCCACGTTTCATATTAAATCTTTTGCAGGTATATTTGAATAGGAACGATTCTACAATATTTAAAATGTGCAACGTAGAAGATAAAATAATATGAAAGAGTTATGCATGATATTTTTTCTTTTAGGGCTTGCTCACATATGTGCCGTGCGGGAATCGCACCCCCGCTATTCCCGCGCGGTTACTTATTTACATGAAAATGTTCCGAATGGTTCAGATAAAACCGCGCGGTTGTTTCATACAAACACGGAATCGCGTGGGAATCGCACCGCCCGATTCCCGTATTTGTGAACACGGTCTTACAAACTCGTGCTGACACTTCATAGCGGACGTATATTTACACTTTACAGGTGCGATTATATTAACAACACAAATATTCTGTGGAACTTTCATCTACTATAACGGTTACTCGAGTACGTTAGGTAGGTAACGATCGTCTTTTTTATTTAGTTTAAGAGTTCCTAAAAACCAGCAAATTCGTAAATCATGGTTACCCAGCGTTTCTGAAAAAAGGACATATGAAGAAAAGATAAGGCCAGCCTGTACTGTATAGATCTTAAAATAGTTGGCGGCTAAAATATGCACACCAGTAGTGTAGCAAACAGAAAAACTGTATGATATATGTTTACAATGAGTCAAGTCTACCAATCCTGACGTCAAAAAACGGTCATCTTCTAGAATTGCAAGCGTCCCTGGGCTATACGATGTCTGCTTGCCATCAGGCGGGTTGTACACTTGTTGGCAACCATCATTATTAAAAAAAAAGTTAACAAGTCCACTTTGTCCACAGAACATAAACGGGAGCAATGACATAGAAGGCTCAAACAACAGTGGAATTTGTATAATAGAACAGCCTGGTAGTCTATCACATGTGAGGATAAAAAATGAACCTATAGACACATCTGAAGCGTCTAGCTCAACAGTGAAGATAAAAAATGAACCTACAGAAACCTTTGCAACATCAAGTTCAACAGGGACGGTAAAAACGGAACCTACAGAAACGTCTTGCACATCCAGTTCAACAGTGACGATAAAAACTGAACCTACAGAAACATCGGGAGCATCCAGTTCATCAGTGACGATAAAAACTGAACCTACAGAAACGTCTGGCACATCCAGTTCAACAGTGACGATAAAAACGGAACCTACAGAAACATCGGGAGCATCCAGTTCATCAGTGACGATAAAAACTGAATCTACAATAACCCCACGCACGTCTAGTTCAACAGTGACAACAAAAACTGAACCTACAATAACCCCGCGCACGTCTAGTTCAACAGTGACAACAAAAACTGAACCTACTGAAATCTCTGGAGCATCCGCTCCAAAGCGGATAAAATCTGAGCCTACAGAAACATCTGAGCTACCTAGTTACATAGGAATAGGAACTGAATCCTCTGAGACCTCTGGAACAGCTCATACGAACAGGTATTATGCAAAAGTCATGCCAAGCTCCATGAATCCCCAGCCTAAATCTATTCTTCGTTTGAAATATCAAGATTTACAATACCGCCATTCTATTGCGCGAAGAATTGCCAACCAGATCATAAGCCAAAGCCCTTATCGTGGTCAAACTAAGCAAGAACGCCGAAATCGTGATCGAGGTTTTTGCAAATACTTATTAAAAAGAACCAAAGCCTTTGTGTTTGTGCGTGTTCAACAAATGATTGGGGTCGATTTTCTAAGAAATAAGCGTGGTGTTACTAATGTTATGCAACAGTACAGTGACACATTTGGGCTCTACGAACCTGTGTTACTAGATACGATATATGAAATGTATTATAACACACCGACCAATAATGATGAATATGATGATACATCTTAGTACCCCACGCTAATTAATAATAATTCGTTTCTAGTTAGTAAATTACGCATACAAATAATAACACATTTTATAATTAAATCTTATATTATTAATGTCAGGAGATTGGCAATTTCAGTTTTTGCCTTTTAAGGTGACTCCAGTATCACATACATCAAAACAAGAACTAGAGTAACTCGTTACTCCACCAGTTCAACGGGTAGATGACATCAGTATGATCTCGGATAATTCCTGGATTTTTATCCAGCTTTGGACCGGGACGAATGGAATACTCAGAGGCCTATGCTCGCTCAGCAGTGGGTGGTGATGCTAGCAGTGGCGCTACTAATATTCGAACTTGTTTTGCAAGAGGTCACATATATTATACAAGAAGTCACTCTAGGGCTGTAAGGCACGCAATGATCAATCTGAAGGTGGATTCGAACACTGGCTGTACCACTGGATTTTTTCTGACTTTTTACCAGGAGTGTTTCTAGCTATGAAATGTATAGTTTATATTAGAATAGGACTTGTTATTGATATATTTAGTATTATAATATTTAATATTATAATATTTAAATAGTTTAATGGATATTGTATGTTGTTTTTATCAAGTCTAAAACTAGAAGCTAATGGTAATAAATGTAAAAAAATATTAGTGAATATCCACTATAGACTAGGTAGGTCCTACATTAGTAATTTTATGTTATCAAAGAGAAGTAGGCTTTGGGCTTGCGATTTCCGGAAATAAGTTGTTGGAAGGTTGATTTAATTTAATAAAGAAATCACTCCGAAAACCTTTTATTGCTGTAGAAACCCATATCATTATTTCCACGTAAACAGAGTAAAGTCATCTGAAGTAGCTACGCATATAACAGGTTGAAAGTCTTTATTATAAGGGAATAAGAGCTATTAGTGCCTATTTGATTTATATTAGTGGGTCATAAAATGATCACTACTGCCCAATCTCTCACCTATGAGAAGAGACCTGGTCCTACAGGAGGTCTTTGGCCAGCACTGGGGTGTGATGATGTATTTAAAAAAAATAGTATTTCTTGTAGTCAAGTCAATTCAATTCCAAGCCTGAAAACATATAAGATCCTATCTGGCCACTATGATCTGAAAGAGTTCCGTGGCATATTCGAACGCAACAATAACAGCTGGTTGACCACCACCCAGCTCGGCAGCAGGGGGGGTTGCTCGCTTGCAGGTCATACAATAACCCCCACAGGCACTTTTTGAACAACAGAGTGATAAAAGCTTGGAAAAGAACTCCCAGAGGATGTCGTTTTGCACTCAATGACAACCAGTTCAAAAATAAACTAGACATTCACATTTCAATTTCAACTCGACAATGATACCAAATTAGAAATCACTAGATACAGGCATCATCAGTTGTTCAACTGCGTCAACTGACTAATCAATAAATAATAATAATACTTAAAGACTGACGTTCAAATAGTAAATGATATATTATACAATCGTAGAAGCGGGGATGACTTTTATGAGGATAAAGAGTAACCAAAAATTGCTTATGACTGGAAATCTCCACCCACAGGTAAGACGCGAATCTATCCCTGTATGATCCCAGTGCAGTTATACGATGGAAAAACCGCAGCATGCAGTTGAGGACCGCATGGAACGTTACCGAAAATAAATAGTTATTAACGTCGTTTGTTAAATAACAATTCGGAAAATCTTAATTAGTCCAAGGGAGCTACAATTCTGACTGTTATGTAAAAGCACTATGGAAAGTATGGCTTCTGGAGTGAAGAGTTTTGCCTATATCTATAATGTAACAACCATAAAACCTGCTAACGAATCTTGTGAAACTACAATTAATTAATATATCAAGAAGAAGGAAATTGATTTCAGTGGCACTCAATTTACTCTGGTTCCTACTTTGTCCACAGACTGTGGGACAATGGGAGAGCGGCAATGAGCTACCTGGCAGTACAACCGTGATAAAATATGAAACGACTGACGAAGATATAAAAATAGACGCAAACACTATTAAAATCGAGCTCCCTGAAGAGCACGAGGCCTTTCCTGAGTTGGATGTGGTTAAAATCGAGCTTCCTGACGAGCCAGAAGCCGTTCCTGACTTGTCCGTGGTTAAAAAAGAGGCCCCACACGAGTCTAGAAAACGAAAATCACGTTGGGACACGGACACGTCAGTTCAAAAGGCGCCTACAGACACTAATGATGCCCCACAAAGCGAAGAGGATCAGAAATTGAAAAACGATAACTTAGAAGCCCGCATCGCGGTTTCGAAAGAAATCGCTAAATTAATGCTTGGAGTATCTACTAAGTTGATTAAAAATAAACTCGAGAAAACTCGGGCCCCCAAACGCGGTCTTGAGGTCTATACTTACAAACGGCTCACAAATTTTATTTTATCGCGTATCAACTATATGCTTGGGGGCAAATTGTACAGGCGTACAGACTTCAGAGTTATTTTTCAGCTATACAGTGCTAATTTCGAGTTACAAGACCCCGCGATAGTTGAGAAGATAAAAGAACAGTGTGGGAAAGAATACGTACCTCCTAAGTTAGACTGGAACAGGGACAAGCAAGCACCAAAAGTGACTGGGCCGGTTGACGATGACGGTGTCACAAGTAGTGTTAGTGAGGCCGCCAACGAGGACAAAACTGGGAACACCGATTCGGCTTCAAATGATAATGCCCTAAAACGCCGACGCAGACGAAAACAAAAAGAAGTGGTAGCTGGAGTAATCCCAACACCAATATAGTACTTATATCAAAAGAAGAAATAAACTATCGACATGGACACTTCTTCACGAAAAATGCAACACCCGAGAGCCTCATCACTCACCTAAAGACCAGAAAAAATGTAGTGATTACGTTGTAAAACCGATAAGATTGGAGAAATACCCTCATACCCTGTTATAAATAGGTGTACAGAGAACTGTAAATAAAGAATTTTCTTGATAAAATGTGCGTGGCCGAAACAATAATCGATACGTACGGTCCCATTCGCAAAACGTCCCTGCACCAAAATTACGTCCCATTCGCAAAACGCCCCCTTTGCAGACGGCCCCTTACGAAAAATATCCCACTCGCTAAACGTCCCCTTTGCAAACGGTTCCTTATGAGAAATATCCCATTCGCAAAATGTTATAAGGTTCCATCCCTGTCGCAAAATATCTCTTCTTTAAAAGCCCCTTTCGCTGAAAGTCCCGTCTGCAAAATGTCCGCTTATAGATAAATTAGGCTTGTGTACTTATTTAAACGAATTATCTTATTCCTATATTTTAAAAACCTACATTAAATTTGAAACTATGCAACGAACAGCACGTTTTGCGAACACTAAATGATGCTAAAGTTAACAAACCTCTGATTGGTTTGTCCCTTTCTGACCAACGTAAATTTCAAAGTGACAAATAAAGACAAACGAATTTCTTTGACGACTACATTAGCCTAGTTAGCAGTGACCCTGCCTACGAAGCTGGTGGTCCCGGTTTCGAATCCCGGTCAAGGCAAAGTATGTAGTACATCGTCGCCTAGTACTCAGAGTACAAGCTTTGCTTAGTCTGGGACTAGGTCGACTTGTGTAAGTTTGTCCAGTGTCCACAAACAAAAAATATTAAATAACATAACCAAATTAAAGTTTGACTCATCGCTACAACCACCACCACCACCATATCAGCCGAAAGACGTCCACTGCTGGACATAGGCCTCCCCCAAATTATGGTAGGTAAATGCCATAATCGCCACGCTTGGTAGTAGTATGTTGTCTTCACCGCACTCCAGGGATGCTGCTGCCCATCCCCCGGTGGTCCTGGTCGTAGTTTTAGGACATACCCGGGTCCATATAACCCCAATGCACGTTACACATAGAAATTATAAATAAAAACAAGTAATGCGAGAGCTTCATGAGTAGCTACACAGTTATAAATTTATAACAGGCGTTACACCAATACCATAATAGTCCACTGCTGGACTAGGCCTCCCCCAATTTCATGGAAGGTAAATGCCATTATTAAAAGAATATAAAATATTTACAGTTTGTGATGACTTGAAGTGTTAAATATTTTTCTTATGACTTACACGTTTTCTATGGCATCGAATATACAGGTGACTTTTAAATGGTGAGACAAAATATAGAAATGTGAATCTGACCGTAATAAACCAACTTTATTTCATACGGTTTGGTCTGTCGATTGAACACCTATACTATGAAACAGTAGATTTTTTACACTTAGAAAATTGGTCTCATAGTAAA
Source organism: Notocelia uddmanniana (assembly GCA_905163555.1). NCBI lineage: Eukaryota > Metazoa > Arthropoda > Insecta > Lepidoptera > Tortricidae > Notocelia > Notocelia uddmanniana. The sequence continues at coordinate 9,758,359 of LR991074.1, read as the reverse complement.
AGTTGTTCAGATTCCACCACTACTATAACAGCCCAAGGACGTCCACTGCTGGACATAGGTCAGGTCAGATTCACACTTTTATATTTTGTACCACCAATTGACAACATTTCAATTTTTTAAGTTGTATGAAATCTTAACACATTTCGTTAATTTGTTAACAAGAAACCCCAAAATATTTATTTTATATGTTTATAGCTATTAGTTTTCAAAATATTCACGAAAATGGAAGAAAGCCTACCATCGTAGTAATGACGTCACTACTATGAAATTGTGACAGTCACAGCGCACAAAAAGAACAGCAGTTCACTTTCTTTAGTAAATCTGTCTTTGTAACAGTGCTTCTCTATGATTTGTTACGCTGTGACGCCTTACTTGTCACTTACTCTCTTTTAGAATGAGGAATTTTTGAAATTGATTTACTTATATGAAAGATATTTTCGAGAATTTAAAAATGTGGTTTTACTTAACTTTTTATCCTCTATTTGATTTCATCGGAAAAAAGTCTGCAAAAATAAATGAAATGTTGTCAATTAGAAGTCAACCTGTATAAGTAAATTATAGTTATCGATGTTTAAAAGTATGCACAACGTCGTTTCGTAGTTACAGAAAGTAAGGTTCTTTTTAAGGCAGTACTACGTGTATCTATGTGAAAGGGTCTTCTTATTAGTAGGTAGGATCTCTATAAATTATTTTTGAATCATTATTTTAAAATTAAAGTTAGTATAATGATTTGGTAACACTGTCTAGGTTAGGTTAATGTTGATAAGTACCTATAAAAAAATAAACGAAGTACCATTATTCTTGTTTTTTTTTTAAATGTAAATATTATACTTCAGGACTTGCCTACAGTCCTGGAAGTTCGCGTATGGAGAAAGATATGAGGATATAACGAGTCATTCTATATACACCGGTACCCATATTATACAATAATTCCTTCAGTCGTTCCCTGTCAGGAAAAGCTCAAACTTGGTTTTGTCTGTCAGAGCAGGAAAATGTATCAGGTGACAGATGTCCGCCAAGTCTAACCCTTTGAACGCCAAGAAGCTATAAAGTGGTCGTGTGTCGTCGTGCCCACCACGCCAACAAGAACCACTAAAAAGGTCGGAGTGAAGGTGTACTTTGATCATGAATAAAGTATTATGAATTGTTTTTATCGAGTTAAACCTTACATTAATTTTTGATAACGCAACAGTGCTTGGCGTGTGAGTGATCACTTAATTCAAATATGAAAGCGTTCAAAGGGTTAAAATACTTACCTGACTGTAGTCAGGTCCAAGACTAGTGGAAGTTCCCACCCAATACAAGATACTTAATATTACTTTAGCGTCGATTTGCTTAAAAAAATCATAATTATATTAGGCAATTAACCAATAAAAATAGCAAATGAGATACCTATTCGTATCAGTATAGATAAGATGGACGCAATTCCACCACAATATATCATAACTAATAATTAACGGATGTACAAGTGTACCTAGGTTTTTTTTTCGTTTTTGAAATACAACCCTATATGAAGTGTCAAAACGTAATCTTGTATGAAGTTATAAGAGAATGTGACGTGGAAGAAATGTGTTTACGTACAGTTAGTTACGAAAGTGGTCTTTCACGTTTGAACCTTAACCTCTTGACTGCCAGTCATTCAGTTGTGACAGCCAATTAAAAGGCTCACTCGCCAACATCATCATCAATAGAGCAATATTATGATCAGGCCTCAACTCAACTAAATGAATTGTAGTTGACGTTAAAATTTTTTTAGTAGTCTAGTAATTTAAATTTTGTATTAGTTGATTTTTCATAATTTAATTTTAATTAATTTATAATTTGTTGGCTAATTATATTCATAATCCTAGTGTTTTAGTAGACATGCCATGCTTATAAACTTTTGATAAAATGACATTTTTTTTTTCATAAATTGTATAATATGTACTTCAGACCCAACTTACCTATGTTGTTATTGAAATAAAGAATTGTACTAGATTATCAGTCTCGTGGCGTACAAAGCACGTCACTTGTGAAACAACTTTACTTCATTCAGTATGGCGGTCAAGAAGTTCTATGAACAAATAATGTAGTCTAAAAGTACTACGATAGACATATAAACTCACGCCGCTATTTTCAAGAGTGGTAGGCAGAGCACGTTAGTGGATTGAGTATTCTCCAAAACACGTAGAAAAAAAAGGCGTTTGCTCCCGATTGACTATTCAGGGTGTTTTTATTGATTTCCGTTCCTTCAAGGATATAGCCGTGTGTACCCATAAAAACGACGTAGCATATTTAGTTTTACAAAATTCAAGAAAAAAATACTTTTTCATTTTCATACAAAATATATATCACCAAGGAAAAACGGCCTTGAGAATTAACGTGGCGTTTTTTTCGAATGACACGCACGTCATTTAATAACGTCGTTTAATATTTTTATTCATAATCATGTTAATTAACAAAAATGAATTCTTGAATATCTTCGAAATGATACGAATTAGGATACTAGTGTCTCCGAGAAGATTAGTTTATTTCATCTCAAGAATGTGTCCCCGCAATTAACCACCACCATATCATCTGAAGGACGTCCACTGCTGGGCATAGGCCTCCCCCAATTTCATGGGGGGTAAATGCCATAACCGCTACGCTTGGCATGCGAGTTGGCGATCGCATTATCTCCACCGCACTCCAGGGATGCTGCTGCCCGGTGGTCTTGGTCGTATACTCGAAACTGGAATTCAAGACCAAAAAAACTACGACAATGTTGCCAGTGCAATAAAATGATCGTACAATAGTATATCCCTTTTTTCTAAAAACACACGCTGACTTAATTTATTTATTGGTAATTTTAATTCTTTAATTTAAAGAAGTAATTTTATTTACTTACTTTTACATAAATACAAGACGCTTTAATACAAACTTAATCATCCGTAATTTTTGGTTGCAAAGCTGGTATTGGGCTTGTATCACTTCAGGTGTTAATAACATTTGGTACAACATTTTAACTACATCCACCACCACCACCATATCAGCCCTAGGACGTCCACTGCTGGACATAGGCCTCCCCCAATTTCATGGGGGGTAAATGCCATAATCGCCACGCTTGGCATGCGGGTTGGCGATCGCAGTATCTCCACCGCACTCTAGGAATGCTGCTGCCCATTCCCCGGTAACTACATGTAAGTTATTAATAACTTATTTTTGCATACATTTAGCTAATGTGCTTTATGGTTGTTATGGCCGCCATGACACTATAGATTTGTCATTGTCATTCTCATTCGACATCTGACGTCTGCTCTGAGTGTTCAATGTTTTTTTTTGCTCCGTGGTGGTTTCTGCCTTGTTGAGTTTTTGTTTTTTGTTAAGTTTTGGTTAATTCAATCCGTTTTTATTGTTGTTCTGTTGTTAATTTTGTGTGTTCTACGGGATCTTTGCGTGTGTGCACGTAAGATAGAACCACAGGCCGGACCATCTCGTGAGAAGGAACTATCGTGTGTGTTCATTGGTAATTCAACTTGTTTAAGTTCTTTGCAATAAAATTTTGTCAATGTTAGTTGAGTTGAAAATAAAGTTTGTAATTAAGTTTCTTTTTTTTTGAGAAAATCCTAATGTATTAATTGTGCCAGCCAATACAAAGAAGCATATAACAAAAAGGTTGGCGAAACCTGAAAACTTTATATGACAATGACATAAGTGACTTTGACAGATTTGACAGTGACGTACCTGTCGTAGTTTTTTTGGTCTTGAATTCCAGTTTCGAGTAAGCACCTGAACTTTGAGTTTATTTTTGGGAAAATATTCTATTATTAATAATCTAAATATTTAACATTTGCTGCTTAAAGGAACATATAAATCACATGCCGAACTCCGTAATGTGAAAAACTAGCATTATAATGTAACGGAATACCGCCAGAATACAGTTGAACTGGATACTTGTTAAACATTAGCAAAAACTTGTTAACATAATACGCTACCACTAATATAGTGGAAATAAATTAAAACGTAAGGCACGAGGCACGCGTAAGGTCGCAGTGTGAATGACCGCGAGCGCGCCGGCCAGCGTCTTGCCTCGATGAGGCTCGGCGGCGGAATAGAGGTGCGCGGCGTGATCGTGTCCGTATAGAAAAAAAAAACCTGTTATCTCTCGGACGCGTTAAGGCGATGCTCTGCGCTCGCGCAGTTAAGGGCAAGACTATTGTTATAATGATGCTATTGCAATGTTCTATACTTAATTAAAATGATAAGTTGGTTAAATATAACTCATATGTAACCATTACGTTACACCGGGTCCATTAACGGAATGAAAAAAACCGCCTGTATTATGGAATATAGCTAACCCAATGTTTTGAATAAAAAAACGTCAGCTATAAAATGATGAAGAAAAATTGTCTTTCCTGTGACCAATAGTTAACGGATTAACAAAGTAATAGAAAATTATTAATTATTTTGGTTTATGCGGATTGAGTTGAGCCAAAAAGTGTTCTTATTTCTCACGCTTAACTTTAGATATGTCCACAGGAAAGACGCAAACTTAACCTCTTCACCGCCCCAGTCATCTAGTCGTGACAGCCAATGGAATGCCTCGGTCATCAATACACGACCGTAATGTACTAGATTGTCAGTTCCGTGGCGTACAGAGCAGGTCACTTCATTCGTAGTGTGGCGGTTATGAGATTAAATATAATGTATGGGATAGCTACCAAATTTTTGAACCATAGTTAAGGCTTTATTTTTCATACAATTATATGGGTAACTTTCGTGTCACCAGGGTTGGGCAGTATTTCAATTACATGTATTTGATATACGTATTTAAAATACAAATACGTATTTTGTATTTGTATTTCAAATACTACTCAGCCGAAAGTATGCTGCTGTGCACGGCTTGCTAACATGGACTTTAAATAAATACTGTGTAAATTATTTTATTTCGTTTGAAGATTGTAAAATCCGTTCCGATCCAATGCAATGCGAGCAGTTTGGTAGAAATTATCCTCGTATGACTCGTACGCGAAATTACTCCAATGTTTTTCAGCTTAGCAAAATGGTGTGAAACCAGGGTTTTGTGTGTACCATATATGGTTATCAACACTTCTCAGGAGGCGTATGTTTGCCATTATATCACTTATCGCGCGGATGAGACATTCGTCACGTTCTTACAAGTATGCGACTGCGACAGTGTCTTTTCCACGACGATAAACGATAAAATGGCAACCATTAGACGCCCGCTAGGCTCCATACATGTCGAGATAATGGACAAAATATGTACACTGGGATTCAAAAGTGCATGGACATGTTTCAACCCTAATACTACAGCAATACGGTTGTCATCTGTCCATGCAGTAATGAACTTGACTGTACAGCACTATTGCATATAATCATTATCACATACTGGATGTTTAGTCTCAATAGAGGAACGTCGATAAAGTCCTCGAGCTTGTGATTAGTCTGGAGTCGCAAGCGTCCGTATGCTACGGTGTATGCTTACCATCAGACAGGCCGTTACCTTGTTTGCCACCGTCGTATAAATAGAAACTTTAAGTAGGTTCCTACTAATGATATTTTATATCTTACAGGGAATAAACAAATAAAAAACGAGCCAGAAGTAAAGAAGGAAGCTAAAACGGAGAGCGATTCTCAAAAAGGGGACATCCTTAATCAAGCTAAATTAGAAGTTGAAAATGAGGCTAAGAAACGTAAAGAAACTGCAGATTCTGTTAATAAAGCAGCTGGAGCTGATAAAACGCCGGTGCCACTAGTTCCACCGAACATGCCTAAAGCGAAACCGGGCAAACCTCTAACAGGTATATTTATTTATTTAAACTTTATTGCACAATACAAGAAATATGTACAAATGGCGTAAGGCCATAAGGCATTCTGTACCAGTCAACCATTGGGCTAAACAGAAACGAAACTACATAGAAAAGTGTAGTTCCAGCAATTAGTAGTTATTTAAGTCATTGCAAAAAGAAAACTACCATTTTAAAAGGGGGTCTCTGGCACCGATTTAAGGCTCAATTAAATCAGCTAAATAAAAATGCACGCAAAACTGTCAAGGGACTCTGACTTGGCAGTGTATTTCTGAAAGTCATGTATACAGATGTTTGGAAAAAGGTATGGATGCCTAAATAATTATGAGCGGTAGTGTAAATTGGTTTTAAATTTACATAAAATTCCAAGCACAGTCTCCGCTATTAATATTAATACAACAATTTCTCTGTTACAGATAAGCAAATCATCCAACGTGAGTATACTTCGCTTACTAACTACCTAATATAAAAAATATGTATGTATATATCGACCGCTTATCTGTGGTGGCGCCTCCGCCCCCCACGCCCTTTATCGTCACAGGTGCCGTCTTTAAGAGTCCGCAGGAAGCTCGGTTCTCCATACAAACGTAGTGTCGCTCTCATTTTAAAACGGCTTGCTGGAATAACATGAAATTTTGTATGAGTACACATGGTATTTTGTTTTAGACCTATATTATTTATCGCAATTTTTTTTTTCTATTACAATTTCTAGTAACAGAAACTAATTTCCGGCCTAGATATGGTGGATTCCATTGTGTATTCAAAGTTTTATGTTATTTCAGCACGGCGTTTTAAAATGAGAACGAAACTACGTTTGTATGGAGAGTAGAGTTCAGTCGAGCGTGCGGGGGACCCTTAAGCGTTGTACGTACCTATCAATTTGAGACTGTATGGCAGATGTTGTCTTTCTCGATACCAGAACTAGTACAAGGTTTTTATTAAATTTATGAATGCAATTTTCTTGTCACTAAAATCGATCACATGGTTCATAAGAACAGATCTTTGTATGTCTTATAGTTTCAGACTTGCCCATACTGACCCATCTAAATGGTCCAACCTGTATATATACAGAAAGATTCGCTTGGTCAATTAACAGCTTTAGCAAAAACGATCATCTGGAACCTCATCTTACAGCGTTCTACACATTTCTCAACAACAACCGCCTTAGATGTGAATAGGCCATCCATTTTGTATCTTTGTCTGTGTGTTTGTAAATACAATATTGTGCACAGAGATGAAGCTGCAACGCAAGTGGGAATACGACCAGGACGACCTGTATAGTCTGGATGACGTCACTACCAAGGCTCTGGACGAAGAGATGGCTGAATTGGACAAACTGGTACGTTGCGCCGTGAGGGGTGAAGTAAATATAAATATTGGGGGACAAATGTTAGACCCAAACTAAGTAAAGCTTGTACTATGATATGGGTACTGGACGACGATATAGATAAATAGTATAAATACTAATGGACAATTCACACCAAACGAATAAAAATAAATAAACGGCCGGAGTCGGCGCGCACGCCACCAGAGTCAAAGGAATTCGAACCCTCCATACAGAAGCTAGACTTCGTATCCAAACGGCAGCGGCCGGCTCTGCTGCTGCTGTTTGCAAGCTGCTCGCAACCCATTCAAATATGAAATCTGACTTCTGTATGGGTTCGTATTCCTTTATCTCTAGTGGAGTGCGCGCTGACTCCAGCCGTTCGGTGTGAATCGTCCATTAGAACACATCCCAGACTCAGAAACAAATATCCGTGCTCATCACGAACATTCGAGCCTCGGGACCTCCAGCTTCCTAGGCAGGTAGTGACCCTGCCCAACTAAGCCAAAGTGGCCGTCAAAAGTACAAACTATTGCCGTCTACCGCGGTCATTATCATTAAGTATGTATACATATGACGTCGCGAATCTCTGGGCTCGGGAGAGGAGACCGTACCATTTTTTTTTCACATTATAGCTTCACGGAAGTGTTCCCAAAGTGATAGGTGTTTTCAGCAATGTTTTAGATAGTAACGAATCCATTTTTTTCAATATTGTGTTTAGAACAACGTACTTAAGCGAAAAAACCGCTATAGCTTAAAATTCGTCCATTTGGAGTGATGTTTGAAATCGAAACGATTTACAATTTTTTACACAAATCTAACTAGTCTCATAGTAAGCTCAATAAGGCTTGTGTTATGGGTACTAGACGACGATATATCTAATAAATATATACTTAAATACATAGAAAACATGCAAGTCTCAGGAACAAATATTTTTGCAAACAAATGTGCCCTTACCGGGATTCGAACCCGGGACCAACAGATTCATAGTCAGTATCTCTACCAACTAGACTAAGCTGTGTATTTTTTTTCTTCTAGTTCAAGGACGAGTGCTTACAGCCCGCCGATCCGCAAGAGGGCGCCATCTGCAAACGCATCACTACAGACAGCCTGAGTGACTTCCATAAGGTACGATCGTCCTCACAAGGGGCTGAACACCTTTGTACCTTGTCGCTTAAACGTCATGTTTAAACTGTCATACTAAATGTTTAACGGGTGAAAGCGACAAAGTCTCAAAGTGTCCAGCTACTTTTGAGGCCGACTGTACAAATGCTACATAACACAAGTAACCGTTGCACCTTATATAATATGGTATTTTACTGATATTATAGTCAAATCAGCTACTTTTTACGAAACGTCAAAAACGCTCGGGGAAATATGCCTAATGACGTTTCAATTTTCTATGGTCAACCTGCGTCCTTTTTTCATGTTTATTTATTTTAAAATTGGCACAACTAAGCTGAAGTTTGATTTATTCTCAGTATTTACGTATGGTTTATTTATTGGTAAGGGTGGTATTCCACTCGTCCAATATCTTTGTCAAATCTTTGATTAAAGTTCTTTGACGGAGGCCCATTCCACTCATCCAATATCTTTGTCCAAGTTTTTTTTTTCATGTGTAGCCATATTGATTTAAATGTCATCAGAATCTTTGATCAAATGTCGGGGTCCCATCCAAGTTGGATGAAATCATCCAATTTCTTTGATCAAATGTATATTGGACAAAGATATTGGATGAGTGGAATACTTCCCTAACGTAGAAAAATCTTTTTTTAGTGTTGTAAAATACTGTATTGCAATATGTTCAGTCATCTGCATGTACAGGTAAATTACTTTCGAGACGTTTTTGCATTTGTAGTTGTGACCTCTGTAGCCAGCCTCACACACACACGTGTGTCTGTGCACGTCAACGTGTACGTGTGTTCCTGTAAATATACAAATACTACTAGAAATGCAAAAACTTCTCGAAAGTAATTTACCTATACAAAAGTAGTTGGAAGTAGGAATTGAAACAACTGTAAGGATTACATTTTTTTTTTCAGACAATTCGCCTCTACATAACCAAGCGTTTCCTGAACATACAAACCGGCCTCACAATCCGCATATTCGGCCATGGCAAGCTCCCCAGAAAGACGGCCATGAAAGAGTACCTCAATCAGTACAGAATTAACAATATGACTCTCAAGAAGAGCGTAAAGGGAAACATGTTTATGATAAACCTGACGAGGTTCGAGGATTTTGATAGACTTTGTCATCTCGAGAATGATGCTATTGGTAAGTTCCTTAATGTTATGGTAATTTTGTATTAAGCAAATTTCAAATTAAAGGGAAAAATTTAGTACTTCACTTGCGAGGAAAATCGCAACAATCTATTTCTCCTATCGCTATCTTGGGGGTGCCCTCGGTTCCCACTATTGTGCTCCGTCCCCGGCGGCGCGGACGCGCAGTCACAGCCTCCACTCCTTCGCGCGATAAAGTTACTCAACGACATTTTGCTTAGTGACAGCGACCTAGATATATTTTATTGCTCCGAGTCTAGGCTCATGGTCTCAACCACCACTTCTAACATAAGGAACGCTCAAGAACTGCCCAGCTATGATAGGTTTTATGGCCGAAATCGCCTAAAATGTCGCATTAAGTATGACCATAAAACTTAACTACTAGCTATATGATCTGCATCCCTGGGGCAACAGCACTCTTCCATCAACTGGCGAAGAGACTGGTCGACGTCACGGGGACAGGAGGGCTGGCATTGGCACCTTCCTTGCACAACGTCTTGGCATCGCCATACAGCGAAGAAATGCTGCCTGTATTCTTGGCACCATGCCGCAGGGGCATTTTTTAGATTTAAATTCGTTTTCGTTTTACTTTTTAAGGCGAAGGGGTGGGCAAGCTCTTTCCATACAAACTTTGTGCAAGTTTTTCTTCGTTTGTGATTGCACTCCAGTTACTATTTTTGGTCCATATGCTTATTTTTTGTTAGCTATGTCTTGATGTTTTTCTTTTTTAATTTTATTTATTTTTTGTTTTTTTTGAAATAATGCAAAATTTCAACATAAAGTTCTGCGTATATCCAATATGTAGCAACAAAAAATTAAATTAAATGCTGTAGTGCCAAAACTAACGCAAAAAACTCGCACAACCTTTGTATGGAGAATGGCTTGCCCTACCCTGTTGCGCCTTAAGAGTCCGCAGTAAACTCAGTACAAACGTAGTTTCGCTCTCATTTTAAAACTCCATGCTAGAATAACATGAAACTTTGTATACACAATGGGATCGGAAAATAGTTTCAGTTGCTTGAAATTATAATGCAGAAAAAATATAGCGATTATTAATGTTTTCATACAAGACGTAAAAAAACTCAAGAACTCGCTGTATTATTTTTCTATTACAATTTCTAGCAACAGAAACTAATTTAGATATGGGGCTCCCATTGTGTATAATGTGTATACTAATTTTTATGTTATTTCAGCAAGGCGTTTTAAAATAAGAACGAAACTACGTTTGTATAGAGGATCGAGTTCAGCCGAGCGTATTGGGGACTCTTAATAATTTAAGTTGGTATGTTTATGACAAATTTTTCTTTTTAACAGACGGCATTCCGGTGAGCTTCAAAGCGATGCACCTCATCGGGCCGCCGCCAAAAATGAACAAAGCTCAAGTCAGGGCCAGGCGCGAACAGCTTATAAATGACCAAATTGACAAAGACACCGATTTGGCGGAGTTTGAGGACACCGCCGATTACGGGGCCGTCGAGAATGAGGATAATGAGGAGAAAGGGGGTTTAGAGGAAACGGAGGACTTTGCGGAAACGGGGGATTTTGCAGAAACTGAGGATATCGCAGAGGATGCCGCCGACGCAGAGGATTTTAAGAGTGAAGATCATGCAGCGGAGAAGGCTGATTTGAAGGAAGATTTTGTAGAGGACATTAATATCGGCAATATTAATGAAGAGGATTTGGAGGACTTTTAATGTTAATTGAAACTTAGTATGTCTACAAAATCATATTTAAACTGTGCGGGGTTTGCCCACAGGATTATGAATAGGTTAATATAACATAATATTGACTGTAAATTGATTTTAAGATTTGAAGTTTTTCAAGTAAAGATGATAAATATTTGTTTGCCGATTTTTCATTATACAAGATAATTATAATATAAGTTTTCTTTCTAGCCCTCTAATTGAACTTAACGTCGATTTGTGACTTTGACAAACTCTGAATGAACATAGGTTGGTTTTTTTTTCATTTCAGAAATAAAATGTATCATTTTTGATACTGTATGCATTAATTGGATTTAATTAAATGGCTACTTAGAATTCGTATATCAGCTTAATATAGAAAGTCTTTAAGATCGTACAATTAACTACCATATAGTTCTAGTAGTTTTTAAGAAATGTGTTTTGAGTGAAAGTTTTCACAAACGTGTGGCAACAAGATGGTGTAAAAATAAACGAAATAAATAAACATACCATTTATTACTTTCTCTTACATTTCTCACTCGAATAAGATTATATTACTTATTGCTCTTTAGGTTCTTCAGCATTCCAATCTTCAACCCAATCTGAAAATAATAATAAAATAGTATATTACTACAAAGGCCGAAAATAGGAGATTGCCGTCAGAGTATATTATGCTATGGCCTAGCTTCAACGACGCTAACTTGTACGATGTATAGCGCATATCTCAAAACAAAAAAGACAAGTAACACAACAAGCACATAATAAAAAATTAATAAATGATGGTACAGTCAGCATTATACATACCCACCTTGTTTATTAACATACATAATAGCTTAATTTATTATTTCCTCAAAACTTTTATCAGTTATATCTTGTGTAATGTAATGATATGACAAGGTTGCTTCGTTGTAAGTTCTATGATTTGACATAATATACGCCGCGTGGTTGTGGTACCCTAGACCTACCTTGACATGATTTTAAGATCGCTGTAACTATTTCAATTCACAGTGACAGGCAAGATAGCCAAATATATCGTAACACATGCTTGTATGGAATAAAATATTATCATTTTTTTATTACTGCAAAAGATAAATTTTTGAGTTCCGCGCAGACGTCAGTGTCGCAAACTATTTTGCAACACTGATGCAAAAGAATAGTTATTTGTTCAACAAGAGAGCAAAGTAGATTTTTGCTGCTAGTGTTGATGTTGAGTCCCGAGCAAGCGAAAGATTCTATAATTGAATGACGAGCGTAGCGAGTGATTCAAAGACACGAGATGCAACTATATTTCTTTCGTGTGATAATACAACTTTTCACCTCAGCGGCGAGAACATATAACGCAAAGGGATAGAGAGAATGAAGTTACTTAAACTAATCTACAATGAAAAATTAAAAAGTAAGTTTGTTTCACGCTCGCAGTAAAATTGCATTTTGCTCACTGGTTTCAAGCGCGAAAAGTCGTTTTCACGCTCGCAGCAAAATTGCATTTTGCTCACTGGTTTCAAGCAGCAAAACCGCCTTTTTCGAGCCGCTGAGGTGAAAAAAAGGTTTATACCTTGTCTCTATTCTTCGCAGTCGGATTTGTTATGCCGGGAATGAGTTCTTAAAGCGTGCTTGTAAATTTCTCAATGATAATATTAATTTCGTGGACGTGGATGTCTTGTACATTATTGAAAAAGGCGTTTAAAGGCTCAATGACCCGTTAGACCCAAAATCAAATCAAATGTTTAGTAAGTAAGTCAGGTAGTCATTTCATGCTTGCAGAAATGACAATTGAATGTATAACTGACTTATATAAAAATACTAGGACTTCTTTGCCAGGCAGTATGCGGCATATCTCTGAATAAGTTTCTGCCAATCTCATTTTTGTTACAAGCTTTTATTGCCGACTGTACTTTTCCACAATCATCAACCACTCGTTGAGACGGTTCAAAGGAGCCCAAACACGATGGGTTTATCTTGTGTAGTTTAGAACTTGCTATGGCCACCTTCAGTGTCTATCATCAGATCAGCTTCGTGGTACAATAATATTTTATTGTCACTGAACTTACATAAGTGTGCAAAATTTCAGCTCAATCGGAAACCGGGAAGTGGATCAAATTTAACTTGCAAGATTTGATTACAGACCTACAGACAGACAACGGGACCGGTGAAACTAAAAAGCTTGTAAAAAAAAGGGTTTAATCCTCCGACTTGGTCGTATTTGGCATAAGTTAATGTAACAAATTCTCACCATCACCCTTCGCTGCTCCGTCTCCCAAAGCATCATCCTCCGCGGCCTTATCTAGTACAAAAGAGTCAGAAATTAAAAAGGCATTGCGAGATTTAGGCATTAAGGCTGGGTTGCACTAAACAGTCTGTAATCGTAAGCGGTGTTCGTTAAAACCTGATTGTAAGGGAAGTTTGACAAGTTTCTATGGGATGACAGCTACCGGCGCCGTATTTAACGTTAATCGGTCTGTAATCGTAAGTTGGTAAACACCGGAAGGGTATGTAAAAAAAATACTGAGGAGCCAAAATGTTTGGTGCAACGGATCTTTATAAAACCCGACCCCAAGTCGTTTTGAGGTCTAGGAGCATTGGGCACAATGAAATTCAGATGTAATAAAAGCGAATACATAACCCTTGTAGTTCTTCGAGTTGGGGGTACGGCAACGGCCCTTTCGATGAGCGTACAAAGGGTTAAAATTATGGCATGTTGGGCCCGACTCGACCAAGCAAGAATAAGGGCAGTTTAGTAATTTAGCATGTAGACGCGATTTTGCGGAACCTTTGGGAAGCCGTGTAGTTGTTTGCCATCGTAGTATTATAATATAATAATAATAATAATATTGGGGGAAGATCTTACACAAATCGATCTAGTCCCAAACTACGTAAAGCTTGTACTACGGGTACTAAAAAGAAAAGAAAAGAAATCGTTTATTCGTGACAAAAAAACAAGGAATTAACTAAAAACATAGACCGATGATACATAGAATTAAGTTTGTCACGAAATGGTCACAACTCAGCGTGATGCTGGCAGAGCCAGCGCTGATCTACTAGACGACGATACACATACTTATATGGATAAATACATAGAAAACATCCAAGACCCAAGTTCAAATATCCGTGCTAAATGCACAAATAATTGCCCTGGCCGGGATTCGAACCCGGGACCTCTACCTTCCGAGGCAGTGTCACTACCAACTAGGCTAAACAGGTCGTCATCAATTATAAAAGATTAATTAATAGATTCTCACCATCACCCTTCGGTCCATCTCCCGCGGACTCATCTTGTACAGAAGTGTCATCGTTAGTTTTTATGTCAGTATTGCCTTCCTCGGGGAAGTTTCCAGCAGAATTATTCTCAAGCTCTTGAGACAGTTCTGTGTTCACGGCATCTGGAGCTCCCGCATCTACAAGAAACAGTGCATAAAGCGACCATTGTGGTTATATGAAGTAAAAAAAAATGGTTATACACGGAGGGCCCGAATATCCCGACAGATTTTAGCCATGCATTTCAAAGTTTATAAGAAATAGAATAAGTTATCAGTGTCTAATTAGGCGAAAAAAAATTGCCTTTATGGTTTTTTTTTTGTGTTTAGAACAAAGTATTTTCACTTTGTAAGAACACATCAAGTCACACAACCTAACACGATTAAAAAAAGATGAGTGTCTCAAAGATTAATTTTTCGAGTTTCAATTAATTTCAGCAATGTAGCACCTGAACATAGTTTATTCGTAATACATTAATATTGTTTTTGAGACAATATCAAAGTGACAGATTGACAAAGAGACTTCGTTACATTAGTAGCAATGTCCCAATAGAAAGCGCCTTTTTTACCAAGCATCGGCAGAAGATAGTGTACATAAAAATCTATAATTTCTCTAAAATTAGACAGAAATAAGCAAATTTTGTAAGACATTTTAGTCGTCAAATTATTCAGGAATTTACCATTAAAAAAATTGTCGGGTTATTCAGGCCCACGATCGATTTTGAGGCTACTAAATGACGTCTAGTAGGACCAACCAGAAAACTCAAAAATTCGGCTGTTTTAGTTCGGGATTTCTTGTTTTGTCTCATCGTACAAGTCAAATGGTTGACTTAGCCAACGCGAATAGAGACGAGGAATATCTTATATTCCATTCCTAAGAGCGTAAATAACTTAACTCTGATGTCACTGCCCAAAACTAACCATTCAATGAAAACATTATGCCGAACTATGTAAAAAACTTCGTTCTTAAATTGAACGATTAACCGTCCATATATAGAAGTTCTTTAATTTTATTGGCATTTTAAGACTTTGCCTTAACCTCTGCTGCATTTAACCTTTTGAACGCCATTCTTCGCATACGACTGTGACACCTACACACCAACCCTTTTTCTTAATAACAACTTGGTTGATATCATGAAGGTGACTTTGACAGCGTACGCCATAACACCTTTAGGCGTTCTTGGCGTCCAAAGGGTTAAACATTATTTCCCAGTTTCAGTGGGTAACTTTACTATTAAGAAGTGCAGCTGGTTAAGATTCAGTGTACCTGTTTCATTTTCTCCATTAGCTGTATCCTTTGGCGCTGTTTCATTGTCAGCGACTTCATCACCCATTTCTTTACCCTTATCATCAATTTCTGTGTCTTTTGTATCACTATTATCATTTTCTTTGTCTTTAGTGTCATTTTGATCATTTTCAGTGGCTTTGCCATTTGTTTCACTTTTATTGCCTTTAGCATTTTCTGTTTCATTATCAGACACTTTTTCTTTTTTTACCTCTTTCAGATTAGTATCTTTCTCAGCATTTGTTGCAGTAGTAACACAACTTGCTCTTATTTTTGCCAAAATTTTTGCAACAAAAGCTTCATCTTCCTCTTTCGGATGCTTCTCTCTGTACAGTTTCAATATTTCCAATGTTGAAATGAAACCATGCCCCTCTAAAGTCATAGCCAGTTCCTTCCTTATAGTAGCTCTTATAAGCTTAATAAGTATGCTAATTTCTTCAGGGGTGGTACCCTTTTCGATGTATGGTTTCATTTGGCCTATGAGCTTTTTGCACGGTTGGAAGAATACTGGTAGGCCTTTGGAACGATCCATTTTGGGCATTCTGGGAATTTTCGCGAACGGAGGAGACCTTGCGCGAGGTCTTTTAGACACAGGCTCGGGCTGGCGTTTTTTGCGAGGAGGTTCGTAATCATCGAAATGATCGAACTCTCGTGCGGCGCTCGGCCCGTATTCCTGTGGAAATTCAAGACATTTTTAATTTTGGGCTACAGATAAAGTGAGAACAGTTTTTACCTGTCAGCCTTTATGACAATGGCATAAGATTAATTTTCATCTGGCCCGTGGAAGAGGAGCCCGTGAGAGAGTTTCCTATCTACTCACAACCAGTGTGGACACAGTCAATATAATTTTTAAGACCATCATTTGATTATACCTGGAGATTTAAATACAAAATTATAATAGATATAATATTTTATGCAATTTAATTCTGCATGACTAAACTAAATTTTAATATTTGGTAAACAAAGAATGTCATTTAATTTCAACCTCCCTTGTTAGTCCAATAGTAGATTATACATACATATATATATTTAAATAGAGAATATTGTAAAAAAATAAAAGTAGTTTATTCTCCAAATTAGGCACATGCACCTATGAACGTCAATAAACTACCACCGGTTCGGAAAAATAAACCTCTGCCACGAGAAGAACCGGCGTAAGAAACTCGGCGAGGTGTCATTTTTTCATAACAATATAATAGTATAGTTTTTTTTTTTTTTTTTTAATAAATATTAGGGGACATTTTTTACACAAATCGAACTAGTCCCACAGTAAGCTCAATAAGGCTTGTGTTATGGGTACTAAACGACGATATATTTAATAGATATATTATTATACTTAAATACATAGAAAACGTCCAAGTCTCAGGAACAAATGTCTCTGCTCACCACAGAAACAAATGCCCTTACCGGGAATCGAACCCGGGACCTCTAGCTTCGGAGGCAATGACACTACCAACTAGGCTAAACAGGCCGACAAAATAGTTAAATATAAAATTACAGTCTCAGTTACTACAAAAATAACAATGCTACAGTAGAAAACCTATTTTCGCGATAGATTAGCAGTGCAGGACACTATCACTGCCAAACATCCCTGTAAAAACTAACATCCTTGTAAAACTCTTTATTGCCTGGCCGAGCCGGTATCTTTGGAACCGAAAATGTTGTTAAATAAAAATGCCATGTGTGGTTTATACAAAGGGTGTACATAAATAGTTAGTAATGTTACAAGTGTGTCTTAAACATTTTTGGCAAATAGAAAGTCTAAAAGTATATGAAGAAAATAAACAATGTAGGTAGGTGTATGGTAGAAATTTATGGTGGCAGTATGCAGACTTCGACCCACATGGCCAAGGACCGCACTTTATGGAGACAAAGCATACGTGGTCACGATCAGTAATGAGGGACTGAGGAAGAAGAAAGTGTAAAGGAAGGGGGAAGATGGAAGGTCCAAGTAGTAAAATAGGAAATATCTACTATGCCTAGTTATTATTGTTACAGGTTTAAGTATGCTACTGACATCTGCTCTTATTCCATTGGATATTCTACTTTAACACTAATGTAATAGTTTCTATTTTATATACACTGTCCTAAAACCGTATGTTTCTAATAGAAACTCTATTACATAAGCGTTAAATTACACTATCCAATGGAATTAGAGCATATGTCAGTGTCAAACTCAAAGTAATCGTACTGTATAAAGATGTGTGGTTGAATTGAGTGTGTGTGTGTGTACATAATAAAGATAATAAATAATAATAATATTCGTATGGCATTTATTTTCGAACCGTGAGAAGATAAAAGATAATAAAGATGTTTTTTTATTGCAAAAACAATATACAATAGGTGTTAAAACAACATGAAGTTCGTATGTGTGTATATTTCTCCCTCTCTCTGTGTGTGTGTTTTCCTACAGAGGTGAACACGCTCTCGGTTTCAGAGTAGGGTAGAGTGAGCAAGCATCTAACCAGGAACTTTTATTGTTTATTGGAGATAGCTATTGCTGAAGGCTATACTTTCATGTATTTAAAAGATTGTAAGGACATTTTCATTTAAACATGATTAACAGATGGTTTAATGGTAACAAAATTAAACATCAATGTCATATGTTTTGTAACAAAATGGACAGGTCTTACTATTACTTACACCTTACACACCACTTCAGTACGGTTTAACCTACCATTTCACCCATCATCTTACACAAATCGACCCGACCTAGTCCCAAACCAAGCAAAGCTTGTACCATGCATGGGTAATAGGCGACGATATACATGCTTAATATAGATAAGTAGATACTGCACGTTATATACAGAAGTGCAGGGTATATACAATTAAAACCGGCCAAGTGCGAGTCGGACTCGCGCACGAAGGGTTCCGTACCAGAAAAAAAAACGCCAACAACTATGTTGAATGGGAGCCCCCCTTAATTATTATTATTATTTTGATTTTAGTATTTGTTGTTGTAGCCACAATAAAAATACATAATCTGTGCACAAAGGCCGTAGCAGAATAAGGGAAGAAAAAATGCCCTTTTGTGATTAAGAGCTGTTTTTTTTTTCTACAGTTACTTACATTTGGTAGTACTATTGTGCTAAGTTTTGTTGAAAAATTCCCAGTGGTTCAGCCGGGAAAAAATAAAATCCGAATTCATGAAATATGACTTTTCTCTAAAACAATTAAACTTTATCATACTATCTTTTTTTCATTTTGGTTAGTTAAATAGTATATATGTCCTGTAAGAAAATTAAGTATCTATGTTTAACATTTCTGTAAAAAAAAACGGCAATGAAAATTTCAAAAAAATTTTTTTTACTTTTCTGAAGGAGTGACCACTCTAAATGTCATGTCTAAAAAAGCTTTATTTAACGTTCTATCAGTCATATTAGTTTGATATTTAAAAACGAAAAGCAACAGTGTCAAATTTAAAAAAATATTTTGGTTGTGTTCTGTTACTTTTTTTTCTTACACCATTCTAACACCGCCAAAAAACTTAAGCATAAATCCTCTTTGTGAAAAGTAAAAAAATAAATTAATTTTTCACATTTACATTAATATTAGCCTGAAAATATATTTATGTCAGTTGTCGCCATTCCAACTTGTAAACCAAAAACTGTATTCTTCTAATCATCATCACCATTTCTAAATATAGGTAAACCTTAATAATAATAATGCCATTTATTCCCACAAAATTTTTTAATTTAATAAGTAAGATAATTTTAATATTATCGTCAATAAAGTGACATATGTGTTGCATGTAAAATTAGTTTTTGGGGACCCATAATTGGGCTATGGCCCTAAAATATTTAGTAAACCTTACTAAATATTTTATCAGATATACTAATATGTAGGCTTAAACTGACTGTAACTTTGTCATAATTAAAAGAATACCCAATTGAGTTGCATTTTATTAAACTCTCTTCAAATAATATCTCACTCTGCTACAGCACTTAAGAATAAATTATCTTTAAAACGGAATTTAAAAAAAAAATCACTTTATTGACTATAATATTAAAATTATCTTACTTATTAAATTCAAATACTTAAGAAATTGAAGGAATTGTTAATTTTGTTTAGTTTTAGTTACTTATTGTTTTTGTGGGAATAAATGGCATTATTATTATTAAGGTTTACCTATATTTAGAAATGGTGATGATGATTAAAAGAAGACAGTTTTTGGTTTACAAGTTGGAATGGCGACAACTGACATAAATATATTTTCAGGCTAATATTAATGTAAATGTGAAAAATTGAATTATTTTTTCTTTTTACAAAGAGGATTTATGAATAAGTTCCTTGGCGGTGTTGAAATAAAAGTAACAAGACACAACCAAAATATTTTTTTAAATTTGACACTGTTGCTTTTCGTTTTTAAATATCAAACTAATATGACTGATAGAACGTTAAATAAAGCTTTTTTAGACATGACATTTAGAGTGGTCACTCCTTCAGAAAAGTAAAAAAAAATTTTTTGAAATTTTCATTGCCGTTTTTTTTTACAGAAATGTTAAACATAGATACTTAATTTTCTTACAGGACATATATACTATTTAACTAACCAAAATGAAAAAAAGATAGTATGATAAAGTTTAATTGTTTTAGAGAAAAGTCATATTTCATGAATTCGGATTTTATTTTTTCCCGGCTGAACCACTGGGAATTTTTCAACAAAACTTAGCACAATAGTACTACCAAATGTAAGTAACTGTAGAAAAAAAAACAGCTCTTAATCACAAAAGGGCATTTTTTCTTCCCTTATCCTGCTACGGCCTTTCAACTGTCTAGCTATTACGGTTCTTGAGATCTAGCTCGGCGCGTGGTAGCCATGAAAAAGGGCTAAAATATCACGTTTTTTGTATGGGAGCCCCCCTTAATTATTATTATTATTTTGTTTTTAGTATTTGTTGTTATAACGGCAACAGAAATACAAAACCTGTGAAAATTTCAACTGTCTAGCTATTACGGTTCTTGAGATACAGCCTCGTGACAGACGGACGGACGGACGGACGGACAGCGAAGTCTTAGTAATAGGGTCCCGTTTTTACCCTTTAGGTACAGAACCCTAAAAATGTGGAAAAAAAAATAAAAATAATAAAAGGTCCATTGTTTACGATATACAATTAAAAAATGACAAATCAATTATAGAAAATATTCAATGCTATTTAGTAACTAATGTTTTAAATGCACATTAGTTAAAAAAAAGATATAAAAACAGTGTCAATAAGTAAGTCAAAATTTACACTGATACAAATAAAATAAAATTGAAGGTAAACTGCTGATGTGCTAACAAATAAATGAAAAACCGGCCAAGTGCGTATCGGACCACGCACAAAGAAGGGTTCCGTACCGACACCTCCTAATATATATTTAAAACCACATTAGGAAACTCACGGCACTTAAGCCTTTTTGTTTGGGCTAGATGGTTTTTTAGCAATAACTCAATAACCGTTAGATCTATCTTTTTCAAAGCAAAAATCGTTGAAAGGATTTATTAAAGTACATCACCCTGATTTTTTTCAGAATTTTACACTTCATAGTTTGGAAATTAGGGGGGGGGGGGACACACTTTTTACGACTTTGATAGCTAATTTCTCACCAGCGGTTGACTTAAATAAATACGTTTTTTAGAAACCTCTATGTCATTTTTGAAGGCCTATTATAGATACGCGGAACGCCTATATGCATTGAAAAAAAAAATGTTTGGCCCCCCTTTTACATGTATGAGGGGTGCCCCCCAGTTTAATTATCGAAGTATATCTACGCGCTTTACCTGATAAAGTTAAATGCAGATTTTGCGGCTGCACTATCCGTCTACTACGCGTACATTTATTCTAGTCTCCGATATGGTGTGGTCTTATGGGGAGTTAGCACAGACGCACATGATCTCTTTGTGTTACAAAAAAATGCATACGAATTCTGGCCAATATACGGGTTCCTAATAGCTGCCGACCCTTTTTCAAAGAGTATGAGCTACTTACACTACCGGCAATATATATAATGGAGGCCATTATGTTTGCTAGGAAACACCCCGACCTATTTGAAACTAAGCTAGATACATATAAAACCAGGAACCAGTATAGGAACAAACTAAAAATACCCAATTCTAAACTAGCCATCCATAGAAACGGACCTCATTTGGTATGTATCCGAGTTGTAAACAAAATACGAGATCAAACTGGAACCAAATAACAAGCTGTTTCACAAGAAATTGAAAACCTTTCTCATTCAAAAATGTTATTACTCAGTCGAGGAGTTCTTAAATGATGAAATCTTGTCTCATCACAAAAGTAGGTAACTACATTACAAATTGTAAATTGAAATTGTGTAAGTAAAGTATGTAACTTAGACATCATAAATTATTTCAACTTTAACCCCATATGACACATAAAATATCCCCTGTTAAATTATTTGCTTATATTACTTTTTTACATATATATATTCTGAAATATAGAATTTAGTTAGTTATAACATCATTTGTGTGCCCTAACAGGGTGTCATGGAAGCCTTTCTGTAAAAATGTATCATCTCATGTACATGACATAACAAATAAATAAATAATATTTGTTAATAATTTCACATCATATTTCTATAGCGGTTTATAGCATACCTACTAAATTTCATAATAATAGTCTCCAAGTAAATCGTCTGTGACATACGGACGGACGGACGGATGGACGGAAAGACATGACGAATCTATAAGGGTTCCGTTTGGCTACTGAACCCTAAAAATAACTAAATAATTTCGTCACTGTATTATTATATGATGTCAATGTATTTCTTGACTGAATAAAATGACTGACCTTTTGAATAAGAGTAATAAAGAAATCAAATTAATTCAAACCTTGATCATCTCTAATTTCTTCTGCTCCACCAGCAATCTTCTTTCTTCTTCTATCACCTGCCTCTGCTTTCTCAGTAACTCTATCTCCATCTGGAGCGCAAATTGTAAAATATAATATAATAATGAACCCAGATCTTTTCATTCAAAATTGTACCCTTTTTTCTCAAAATTTGGAAGTTATTCGTTTTTCCTGTTCAAATACATATATGTATATATATATTATTTTAGGTTTTTTTCATACATTTCGTATCGACCGCGCCATAGTAAAAAATACATGTTGAGACAGTTCCAATGAGCCCAAACACAAAGGGTTTATCTTGTATGTTGTGTTAAATTTCAATTTAAGGGGAAAAATTAAAAAAATTGTGCTCTGAGCAGGATTCAAACCTTCAACGTCTGGCACATGCGACCAATCGCTCTAGCCACTGAAAATTCAATTTTAGCCTTTAATTTGAAATTTAGAATTTTCGATAGCAGTGTCACTGCTTAATACAAAATTAGATTAGGTGTTGCTATGGCATGGCCTCCTCCTATCTCCAGATCATCCTCCTGTCATCAGATCAGCTCTGTGGTATAAAATTGCACTGACATTGAACTGAACTTACATAAGTATGGTAAATTTCAGCTCAATTGGATACCGGCAAGTGGCTGACAAAAGGATAGAAAATTTTGAGGATAACTAGTAACTTATACATAAAAATAGTGTAAGTTAAATAAAACCGGCCAAGTGCGTGTCAGATCATGCAAAAAGAACGGTTCCTATATGCTACTTGTGCACATTTAAAACCACTACAATACATAGAATCAAAAAAATCATATCTTCATAGGGAAATCACGGCAGTTTTGTTTGGGACCTATCGATCTATTTATTAACATACAGTCAGCAGCTGCAGAGAAACGTGAACCCCTTGCATACAAACTTTTATGTAGGGGAAGGTCACTTCATTGTTTCACGGTTGGACAGACATGACAAAACTATAAGGGTTCTACTTTTGATATTGTACATGATTCTGAGAAGGAAAAACCATTCTAATTTTGAGACTAAAAGTAAAAGGTAGGTCCTACAATTTTAAATGAAAATGCCCACCTACAACTAAATAAGGATGAATGATCATCAATCATTGTCACCATCCTAGTGTTATCCCAGTACAGTTGCATCATGAAGAATGCCAGGGGTCCGCTACCCAATCCCAAGAATTGGCATAGTCACTAGTTACCAAGAACTTATAAACAGTTTTTGTCTCCAGCATCATTTTGATATGAATCTATTTCAGAACTGTGTCTACCAAAGAAATTAAAATTGATAGGGTTCCAGTACTCAGATCAGTGGTATCTATAATATAGAACAAGATAGGTATCGGGTATACTCAAAATTGTAGCAATACTGAACCAATTTGGGCAAAATTTTCTGCTGCTGAGTCAATCAAACCGAGTTAATTTGATTCCCTAACTTGCTCTATTTATTTAATCATATAGCACTTCATGTAGTAGGAATATCCATTATGAAAGATGAGTTTATATAAAAGAAGTGGCTGATAGATTTGTAGCACTCATGTTATCCACCCTCAGAATGACTTTGGTAATGGTTATCTAGAACCAAAGGAATTCAGAGTACTCCCGCTGAGCTCCATCATCCAGTTTGTGGAAATGTTGGAGAACAGCTTGGAGTAGGTATAAAGGAGGGGGCAATTGCACAAAAGATCCCATTGGGTCGAAGTGCATCCGCAAGACCACCGGGGAATGGGCAGCAGAATTCCTAGAGTGCGGTGGAGATACTGCGATCGCCAACCCGCATGCCAAGCGTGGCGATTATGGCATTTACCCCCCATGAAATTGGGGGAGGCCTATGTCCAGCAGTGGACGTCCTAGGGCTGATATGGTGGTGGTGGTGGTGGCATCCGCAAGGGCCCTCGTATAAACAAGATAAGATAAGATAAGATCCACCCTCGGATGTTTGAATGCGCCTTAAGAGTAGTTTCTCAAACAAATGTGTGTTGCCTCTTACATTACCAGACAAAATATTGTGTACAATTGTAGAACTTACATCAAGTTTAGACGCCTCCGAACTGTACCCCGGGCTTCGGGACCGCGGTGTATTCCTCTTTGCCGGCCGCGGGCGCCTCTCGTACCCCTCATTCCCTTTATGAAACCCACCCTCCCTAGGGAACCCAACCTCCCTAGAACCTTCTTCCAAATGCACCTCCATCAGATACTCATTCATTTCATATCGAAACGGCTGGTTATTCAGGAAATTCTTCGCCTTCCTAGCATCAACCATACTCACTAACTCGATAACAACTTGTTGAGACCCTTCCGCCTCGGTTATATTGCGTATCCAAAACATCTTGATGTTCAATCTTTTGAAATAGGTTCGGAACTTGTTCAGTAGTTTCGGGAATTTTATCTGAAGACATATGAAACGTTTAAGATGTTATCGATCGGTAAAATTATTTTATGGTTGTATGAAATGAAATACTTACGTCGACGGGAAGACCCATGACAACTAAGTTCGTGGCCATTTTCGAGTAATTACAGATTTAAAGACAGGAAACTTTATTTTAATTCCAAATATTTTCCTTGCTTCGTAAATCGTATTTGCCTATTTGGACACTATCAAGCGATTAGGTTCTGTGATTAGTTTGCAATGCAACGCAACTCTCTATATATATTCATAGTAGTCTTTGAACGCAACTTTGCACACACTGACTACTAAGGTGCTACTAAGAGTCTAGGATCTCAGAGTACCCAGAGTAGACGTCAAATAATAATACCGCTAAGAGCGAGATGGTCATATACTAAATTGAATAAGAACGACAGAGAGGGATATATTATTTTTGTTCTTGTCACAGTTCCGCTTTTCTTTATTTGCCTCAATGTCATCTAAACGTCATGTCAAATAGTTTGAGGCAAATAAACGATTACCCGCCCAGATTAAAGAGGTTGTTTATAATAATAATAAGATTTTATTTCAGACATGAGTCCATACATATTGTGGTATATTATGGTAAGCATCTAGACGTTTCAGATTTAGCTTTTTATTTAGCTAAATAAGAGCTTTTCTGTCCCCCTTTGTGGAACTCGTGTAGGAGCTCTATAGAAATCCTTACTCAGGGGGTCTACTTCGAAATTCGAGCAGAGGAATCCGAACGTCGTTAGTGCCGTCCCTTTCACTTTCCTGTCATACACTATATGAGTGAAAGAGATGGCACCGCGAAGTTCGGATTTCGAATTTTGGAGTAGTCCCTTTGAGATGCACAGACTAGTAAGGGTTCAGACCGCCAACTCACCACAGACTAGTAATGGTTCAGACCGCCAACTCACGAACCAAAAATATAGACCGTAAGCAACCATATTTAATCTGTACCCGCTGGTAGATTTTTGACGTTTATTTTTTTAATTATTTAATGACACTGTGGCAATGGAATTTACTGTGAACATCCAAATATATATATATAGCTCATTTGATTTAACTTTGTGTAGAAGCTCACGGTATTTCCAATTGAACACCAACGTCCGATGTAAAATGAAACTGGTGTTCAATTGAAATACCGTGAACTATGTTGTGCCGTATTATATGAAATTAAACAATTTACTTATCAACAGATTTATTTTTTAATGTATCTCATTTCATATCCGGGAAAACGATATATCTTCGTCCTTTCACAGAGTTCTACGTTTTACAACCACAACACTCGTACATTTTGCAAAATGAGAACTTGCATGGCATGCCACATACGACGCACTTCACTATCTTCCATTTGTTGTCTAAACAATGGTTATTACGCGTTTCCAGATGAATTTTCGATTAGCTACACACTGTTCCGTTTAGTAATCTATCAATACTACAAATTAAATAACAACATTTGCAAAAATTAAAAAAAATGTTCAGAGACGACTAGACGAAATTCCGAGGAGACGCCATTTTATTTTTATTTGTCACTTTATTTTGACGTTTGACGTCCATTGGCAGACAAGGCAGTGGCCAATGAGAGTTAAGTATGTCGTCAAAATCTCTTTGACACAATATGGCCGCTATCATACACGTTTCGTTCTACGTAGATAAACAGCCGTGCAACTCACGAACCAAAAATATAGACCGTAAGCAACCATATTTAATCTGTACCCGCTGGTAGATTTACGACGTTTATTTTTTACGATACGAGAAGAAGAGTGGAAGAGGATTAGCCTAATACGCTTTGAGAAATCGGGCCCAGTTGATATAGTCTTGTAAAAAAAAACATTTAAACATTTTTTTACTTAAGTATGTATTTTAACATATCATCACATTCATCACAACGTTTAACAAAAATAATATATTTAGGTAATTGTACTGAATCTACAATTTTATTTCCACAAGATTCGGAAGAGAAGTCTTGTAGAGAACATCCGAAAATTCACCGAACATGCGGACAGACATACAAAAGCATTTTTGTCCAAGCTGAAGCGGAGACGCTCCGCTCGCTCGGTCAATTAGGGGGGCAATCTTACGCAATACTAAACCCATAGTGAGCTAAATAAGGTTTATTCCAGAGATATAAATAATTTAATTACATAGAAAGAAACATCCAAGACTCAGAAAAAAATATTCATGCTCATCACACATAATATCATCAGCTTCGTAAGCAGGGTCACCAACCACCAGGCTAAACCGGTCGCCAAATAAATTGAATACTATGCACTAATAAAGCTTAGGTAAGAAAATTTAAGTAAATTGGACGATAGAATCGTAATTTTACCGTCGACGGTACGGCTTACAACTAAATAACATCAACTATGGCAATTTGGTCTTTTCATTATAAACATTACTCCATAAGACAAATGCAACACATCGACCGCATTCCTATCGTGGTAGCTGAGCAGGCAACCTTCCTACTAATCAAAAGTAAAGTTGTCGGATCTTAGCAAACATGGAGGAATTAGACGCAATTCATTTTGATACTGTAAGTAAAGCGCATTACAAACTATGCGATTTATCACAACTCAAGGCGCACTCTGACGTATCCAGGGGGCTTCGATACCCTCCCTCAAACCATGTAATTCCATACTTATAGCATAATTAAATATTGACATTATACATTTAAATAACACGTAAACGACTTTGTGACCGCACTATTATTATGTGACTAAAATAAATGAAATAAAATAAAATCGCATCGTTTGCTTGCTAACGGCATGTCCGACAATACTACATACACTAAGACCCGGCTACTTTACCTACCTACTACCTATTACTTTACTTTACCTTTGATTCAATTCAACTTTTTCCTAACGAGTATGTAACATGTAAAAAATATAATACTTAGAAAAATATAACTATTACAGGTATGTAATAGTACTAACTAAATCTTTCACGATTTTCTCACAGATTATCCTTGGTTAGATCGCGATACTCCGATAATAATGCGTAAGTACTACAATTATGAAGAACAATGATTTTTCAAAGTTCGATTTCCAATGAACAGACCATATTCAGATTCAGTTTATTTTAAGCTCTTGAAAATTTTAAGGCTAAACTCGGATTACGACTAGACGCGAATTGTCTAACAAATATCGTATTAAATGTTGATACGTTTAAGTCTATTAAAATAGTAGATTGTACAACAAGTGCATAAAACGAGCCATATTATCCGAGACAATTTATCGATATAAAGTAGAGGATAAAATGGGTTTTATACACGAGTCTGCTTTTCACTTCGATTGTGAGAAAATTAAACAAATAATTAATATAATTTAAGTTATTTCATCAAATTTATACTTGTGCTCGGCGACCGCGGGCGGCACGTCTGCACGCGCGCCGGCGCGCCGAGGGGGTATTTTACTTTATGCTCTAGTCTAGAGCATAAAATGCGATTTTATGTCGCCTATGCAGAGCGTAAAATAGTTATTTGTTCAACAAGAGAGCAAAGTAGACTTTTGCTGCGAGTGTTGATGTTGAGTCCCGAGCAAGCGAAAGATTCTATAATTGAATCACGAGCGTATCGAGTGATTCAAAATTAGAGTCTTGAGCGTAGCGAGGGACTCAAAGACACGAGATGCAAATATCTTTGCTCTCGTGTGATACATACAACTTTTCACCTCAGCGGCGAGAACATGTAACTGATATAACGCAAAGGAATAATGATAGAGAGACTGAAGTTACTTAAACTAACCTACGATATGAAAAATTAAAAAGTAAGTTTTTTTCACGCTGGCAGCAAAATTGCATTTTACTCACTGATTTCAAGTAGCAAAACCGCCGTTTTCGAGCCGCTGAGGTAAAAAAGAACTTTTAGAGCATGAGAAGTGAAAAGAATCTTTATTACCATTATTAGTCAGATCTCATAATCAAAACTGGTAGTATTTTGCCATTTGACATGACAGATGTTAAATAATACGGTAATTGATTGACGCTTCTTCGGGTCTAATCGTATTACGAATTTAGCCAATGGGAAAACATTATTAGATTACACATATACATATTCACAACATCTGTAACCCGCTTAAGATCAAATACAGCTACAAAAATACACGACAAAATTTGTCACCTTAGTATATACTTAAAATTATTGGAATTGACCGAATTGTATCAAATTTGTCAGTTCGAAAATCGGCTTTACAATCCAAGCAAGAAGGTTAAATAATTTCAACTATACCTAAATTCATAGCTTACTTGGTATGTAAAGCACATCCCGTTCAAAAGCAAAATGCGGCTTTACTCGTAAATTCTACTAGGTTGAAAAAACTTTTGATTTTTCGTTTCAAATAATAACAAAATAGCACAGTATCCCACTTTAACGCGTGAAAATCAAGATAGTCTTTGGTAAATATCACTTTAAAATAACAGAATATTTTTATAATAATAGAATGGATTGTACTATCCTGAGTATTCTATGAAAAAATATTCGGGAAAACATCGAGAAACTTAACTAAAGCAAAAATTTATGTATTGAGAGTATTATCATCAACATCAAATGCAGTAATCGTTGGAAAGATAAAAATAAAGTTAATACATAGACGCGACATATTTGACTATAGATTCTATAGTTTCTTCATCATCCTGCAATGGTCTGCTATCACATTGTGTTTCACTTAATTGTTCAGTAGAGTTCACTATACTAAACTGTTCAGTGGATTTCATAGTACTCAACTGTTCAGTAGAGTTCACAGTACTAAACTGTTCAGTAGAGTTCACTGTACTAAGCTGTTCAGTAAAGTTCACAGTACTAAACTGTTCTGTAGAGTTCACAGAACTAAACTGATCAGCATTGTTCACACTACGAACCTGTTCCGAGTTCACATTGTTTTGTTCAATACTTTTACTCTGAATATTGCCAAAATTGACTTCATCTAAAGTTCTTTGAATATCGTTTACCAAATTATCTTCTGCGTCATAATAAATGTCAGTTTCATTTTTAATTTCATTGACTTCTTTACGATCTTCATTGCCAAGAGAAAATAATTCAGCATCCGAAGTCATTATTGTAATAGAAGTAACTCTAGGAACATTATCAAGGTTTAGGGACGAATCGTCTAGCTCTGCGTCTACCTCAAAATCGACCTCCTTTTTAATCTCTTCAGTTGACACATCATTTTCTGGCCCTTTGGCAGTTGATTTAGCAATTAGCTCATTTAACGATGTAACTATTGTGATTGCTGTTACTTTCAAATTATCCTTTTCTTCATTGTTTGTATTTCTGTTGACTTTGTCTTCAGTGTGATTTGGTTGATTAGTCTTGTTGTTCTCAGGAGTCTCTTGAATTCCTTTACCTAAAACGATGACTTTTTAGTTTTCTTCGTCTATTTTAATACAACGAACGACAGCAAAGCTAAATCAGGTTATGGTTTATTAGAAATGAATGATACGGTGTCAGTTCAGACGTGCTATGGAGTTGTGGGAATGGAAAACATAACTAGCTAGTCTAACTAGATATTTTACAAAAAGGTTGGTAGGCAATGAACAACATACGAATGAATCATCTACAATCTTCATACTACGTGATACGATATCTCAACTCAATACATCGTTATTAAACATTGTGAGAAGACAACATATTAATAAGCTGCTGCTAATAAGGGACGACTTTTCAAGTCTAGACCGGCAACACTGGTTTAACACATTCGCCGCCCGCTAGGAACAAAATTGTAATGACGTGAACGCATATATGCGATACCGGCAACACACTTAGCTATGCGCTATTTGACTGCACCGTTTTTGCAAAAATATATGTGCGCGAACAACAAACATGCCCATTCACATTTCGCGCCGGTATGCCTATTTGACTTATGCGTGGCCTTTGATGTGTACAAAAATGCGACAAGTGGGTGGATACGCATGTTCGTTATTCGCGCTTATGCGTAATGCGTGCGAACATAGACGAATAAACCTTCCACACTTCGTCGAATGCAGATGCATTAAGCCGAATCACCAATAGCACATAGCGAATAGTACCGGCATTAAAGAAACGCTCGTACTGTCATGATCGTTGGGTTTTAGTTTTGTCCAATTATCTAAAAGGAACAAATAGAATAGCTTTATTTACTAAAAGCGCCAAACATCAAAATGACCATGTTGTAAAATCGTTAAACCTACTTTCTACGGTTTAAAGACATTGATTACAAAAGTTTAATTTATTATCGACTCTATCTCCATAAGCAATAGATTATGAGTTCACTAATTGAAATATGGCGGTCCAGATGCCTTTTACTTGTATTCTCAGCCCGGCTTCTCATGTTTTATCGTCAAATTCAACTAATTTTTTTATGCGAATTGTCGAATATTATACACTTATCTTTTATGACGGACTATAATGAGGTAGGAAAACCGCACAATAGGACAATGGATTGGACACACCCAGACCCCGAACAACTTATAACAGCGTCTCAGTGTTGCCAGTTAAGACGTACGGTCACCTTACAAAATGTTGTCGGACATATCCTCTAGTCGCCTACTATGCCAGAAAAATTGTCAATGAAATTCTATTTTACTGCAATAGGAAATAGCGTTGATTTTGATATGTTTTGAAATAAAGCAAATGCAACTATGTTCCTATTTTATAAAATATAAATTCAATTGACTCAAGTTCGCCAGAGTAAAGTTCTATTGCGAAATTGTCTTAAGTTGCATGCCTCATTTTAGTATAATTTTGAATAATTGAGTTCTTTTTAGTGCTTCGTTTTGACAACTTTTTGTCACTTTTATATTAATGTTGAAACGATGCATGTAGTGGAAATTGATAAAGTATTTATCTATCTATAATGTTAGCTAGGCTGACAGTGGTTATGGTTATATCGGGTATTGTTACCGGCACGTTTGCGTTGCCGCCGCCTCTTACGTTCACGATCAACTTTAACACTGGGCGGTGATTTCAACGCGACATCGACATTGCTTGCGTTATTCAAACCTAGCGCAAATGTAATATCATTCACGGCGAAAAGGCGGAAAATCATAAAAGTATTAAAACTCATTGGGGCCCTTTCCACGATTATTATTATCACAATACTGGGATAATCAATATTATTGCGGATTCAAAATTTTGCTTCAATATTTGTAAATATTAACGTGATACGTATTGTGATATGAGTGGATCGCGTGATAATAATCACTGTGAAACAGGCCTCTTTGCACGCAATAAAGCGTTCTACAAACCTAACAATTTGTCAATAAAAAATTGCAGACGCAGACAGCATGGAAAGAGACAGCAATCGTTCAATTCATTCACTTTCAAGGCGGTTGTCGCGTCATGATGGCAGGTTTGTAGAACGCTTAACCCTTTGAACGCCATTTTTCATGAACGGCAGTGACGCTTATAGTTGATATTTTCATAATTAAGCCAATCTACTTAACAAACAATAAACATGCCAGAGTGGGTAACCACAAATTAAGATAGCGAGTTCGCAGTAAAAGCAGATTATAACCGCCTTAGTAGGTTAATATAGATTATCGACTCTTTTCCTTGGACAAGACTACAAAATACACCAAAGCTTGAAACGCACAAAGCGCGGCGCAGCGTCGTTGCGTGGCTGAGGCGATTTTTTGTTAAAGCGAACGCGGTCCGGGCGACGTCGTACCAAAAAATCCGCTAAGATTTCGGTAGCATGGTAGAGCGGAGGCGGCGTGTGTGACATATGAAGCAGTAATGAGTCGATAGTTTCGAAAATATCAAAAATGCAAAACCGCCACAGCGCCGCGCCTGCTGTGCGTTTCGAGCTGAGAATATTGGCGGTCATAACCATTTTCGCATTTTACAACTGCCCGACACTCAACAAGAACATATTCTCTAAAAGGATTATGGGATACCAACTCCACCTTCTCAACAAGAAATAAGATCAACAATATACATGCAATGTACTGGTATAAGCTAACGTGCTAGCTAGGCAGGATGACATTTATGGAACTCTTTGTCACACCTATTACATCTGGTAAGGCTGGGTTGCACCGACTTACGATCACAGATTGATCAATGTTAAATATGGCGCCAGCAGCTGTCATCCCATAGAAACTTGTCAAACTTTCCATACATTCAAATTTTAACGAACACTGCTTACGATTACAGACGGTTTGGTGCAACCCAGCCTAATTATGTATGTGATAGAAAGCGCAGCGGAGGAAGTTTAATTAGCACGCAAGCTTATGCAGATAGTAAGCATTAAAACTACTGTACCTTAAATTTGGTATTTCATTTCTATTCCGAGTTAGATATTAATAGAAAATAATACAAGCATGAATGCCTCAGTCAGAATTCAGAAGATTGGGAGAAATGAATGCCCAAAGCGTCACAGATGTCACGCACTAACAAATAATTGCTTTCTAACGAAAAACAAC
This sequence comes from Notocelia uddmanniana, assembly GCA_905163555.1. NCBI lineage: Eukaryota > Metazoa > Arthropoda > Insecta > Lepidoptera > Tortricidae > Notocelia > Notocelia uddmanniana. Next base: position 9,725,113 of record LR991074.1, on the reverse strand, counting down.
TTCTATAACATTGCAAGGCAGTTTCACGATTAATACTACGATTTTCTAGCATTGTTTTGATTCTTGATTTTATCTTTTCTTCCGCAATACGGAAGAATTCGCGCCTTTTTTGGACGATGTTCAAGCGGGATAGGGTTTTGCACAAGAGCTGGCTTTCTTTGAATAAGATAGAAGTCATAATATAATTACTTTCTAAGTTCCGTATGGTCTGGTCCAAACTCGCTCTCTTCTCTTTCTCCTGAAAATAATGATTGATTATTGAAGACTAACACAAATCACCATTTTGTTATTGGGTCGGCAAATAAGTGTCTGAAATAATTATTGATATTTGATATGATATCTGTCCCAAAAATAAGCAAACTAATTTGTTGTTTGAGAAAAGAGGCGGGGGAAACAGTAGAGTAATAAAATCAAAGGAAAATAGTAGTGTCACTACATGGCGGGTGTTGACGGTTGACAATCACACATAACAAACACACATTAGACGAAGGTCAACCGCAATCCCATTTTTAGTAAAATGGGTACAGATGTAGTAAATAATTATTTCCTATCGGCTAAAATCGGAATACGACTAGACCCGACAAGAGTCCATCAATTACCGTATTATTTAACATGTCATGTCAAAATACTACCAGTTTTAAGTCTGACATTTGACATTGACTAATAAACAGGGCTCGTACTTTTCGTGCCGTGTGACGTCACGCTCCATATAGGTGATTTAAATTAGTCTCATCATTCAGTAATCAATAATCATGTATACGTACACTTTTTACAATTGTGGCCCTGTTACAACCGCAATTTGCCTGTCACATCACAAAGCACAACATTAGGTATTAATCCATGTTTTTGTGACTAGTTCATGTGTAATACCAGTTATTGCCAAAAACCTCGTAGTCATAGAGGGTATACGTTCATATTATTCAACATTCCTTTAACCAGTTATAAAACTTGAATACTATGTTCGTCACCTGCTTGTAAATTAAAAATTCTAAATAGAAAAAGAAATCCTTTATAATCCTCGGAATACCATTATAAATGCATGATTTAATGATTGATGACGTCAATTTTACGTCACCGGCACGAAAATCACGACTCCTGCTAATAAAGTTTCATATTAGCAGACATGGACTTGTCAATCATTTAATACGATAATTGATGGCCATTTCGGGTCTAGTACAATTCCAAGTTTAGCCGATCGGAAAGCAACACTACATCTTGGAGCGCTCGTGACCCAGCGGCACCCGCGTACTGCGTGCGTTATGCGAGGTTAAGCAATGTGGGGCCAGATCGGTTCTTGGATGGGCGACCGCTTTGAGTGGTAACTAACTGAGCGCTCTCGTGCTTTGGAAGGCACGTTAAGCCGTTGATCCCGGCTGCTGCCTACGACAGCAGTCGTTAAGCCAAGTTAGAGGCCTTAGGGCGGCTTGAGAACTTCTTACAGTCAAGTTGCCCACTTACTTGACAAGGGGGGTCGAAATAGCACCACGTCCGTAAGGAGTACCCACCGTTACCCTACAACTGGCAACCGTACTGTCTTCACGAAGATCTCACGGTTCGAATATAAATGCCATACGATTACACATAGACTACATCTGTATTCTACTACACTAAGTTAGGGACAGTATAACTATCATAACATAAATAATCACATAGCTTACCTTCATGGACATAGTATTGTTTGAAGCTATGTCTGTTTGATAAGAAAAAAGGTCTGTTTTGGCTTGACCGGGGTTAAAGAGCCGTTCTTGGTTTTGAGTGATATTTACAGAGCCGTTCTTGTCTTCACTGGTATTATCAGGTCCTTTCTTAGCTTTAGCATTTACGGGGCCGGTCCTGGCTTTAACGGGATTACCAGCGCCTGATTTGGTTTGTGTAATATTCACAGAGCCTTTATTGGCTTTACTGGTATCATCAGGTCCTTTCTTAGCCTTAGAATTTATGGGGCCGGTTTTGTGTTTAACGGGATTACCAGCGCCTGATTTGGTTTGTGTTATATTCACAGAGCCTTTCTTGGCTCCACTGATATTATCAGGTCCATTCTTAACTTTAGCATTTACGGGGCCGGTTTTGGGTTTAACGGGATTACAAGCGCCTGATTTGGTTTGTGTTATATTCACAGGGCCTTTCTTGGCTTCACTGGTATTATCAGGTCCTTTCTCAGCTTTACCATTTACGGGGCCGGCCTTGGTTTTAACGGGATTACCAGGACCTGATTTAGCTCGACTGATATTTGCAGGGCTTTTCTGGGCTTGACTGGGATTATCAGAGCCTTTCTTAGCTTCAATAGCATTTACAACGCATTTATCAAGGCATGTGTCAGCTTGAACGTGATTAAAAATGCTTATCTGTTCTTGAATTGGATTATCAAGACCTGTTTTCACTTGACCAGGACTACCAAGGTCCGGCATGTCTCGTCCGCGAACAGCACCTATTTTTACTTCAGCGAAATTAGAAGATTCCACAATTTGACTGGTATTGCTGCGGCCTATAATGGTTTGATTAATATTAGCAGCGTGTATATTGGCTTCACCAAGATTATCAGAGGCTTTTGTAATTCCTGTCAGGGCTTGACCCGGTTTAGCAAGATCTGTATTAGCTTGAGCAGCACTGGCAGGCTTTGGTTCTTGACCAGAATTAGAAGATCCTTCATAAGCATTGACAGGGTCTGACATGACATGTGCATTGCTTTGACTGGATATGGCCTGAGTAGTGCTTGAGATAGGCATAGCTTGTCTAGAACTGCCCTGGCCAAGATTGGAATGGGTAGGTGCATAATCAAGATTGATAAATTCAATTTTTGGCCTGATTTCCTCGGCATCATCTGTAAGTAGAAAGAAAATAAGCATGGGTATGCAGAATTCAGATATTAAAAAAGTCATAATCACGTTGTATTTCGCCTACGAAAAAGAACAAATTGATTGTGGTATATAAAAAATGCAAACCAAAATACCGAGAAATCTTTATAAATGTTGTTGTAACTAATTTTATAAGAACAGTTTAAACATGACGTTAAAGCGACAAGTTACGAGGTGTTCAGCCCCTTTTAAGGCCGACCGCACCAGTCTCTCACTCTCACTCTCCTGTCATATGAGTGAAACGGACGGCACCATACGAAGTCCGGATTTCGAATTTCGGAGTTCGGAGTAGACCCCCAGTGCCAAACCAGTTCAGACTTACCATCGCTATCTGTTACTGTCACAACTTCGTATTTCTTCTCTACAAGCACGACATCGTCATCATCTCCGCAGTCGTTTTCTGAAAAATTAAAGTATTGATTATACGTATAAGAAGAATTTTAACAATACAATACAACAAACAGTAATTGAATGATAAAATAACGGTAGACAATTGGCGACAAGTCGACAACATATTGGGGATTGGTTGACAATGTTAAATGTGTATAACAATATCTTTTTCATACCTGCTATTCAGAAAAGAGACATTGTTGCCGTCGAATGAGGGATCAAAGTTGTACTTTTCTTTCCTTATTTGAGGGCAGCAATGACCCTTATCCTCAAAGAAGGTGTGAAAAGCAGTATGTGCCACGCGGCAGCAAATTTATTTGTAAATCATTTCATGTTTCTAGCAGCGGGCCTTATAGGCGGTGTGAAAAGCAGTATGTGTCACACGGTTGCAAAATTATGTCCGCCTTGGGCGTAAACACGTAAATTCCTCGCCATGCTCAGGATTCTATTGCAGAATAGTTTGCTTCACTCAGGATTTCATATACCGCCCTCGCCATACTTAAACACTTTGCTCCCTTGAGACACAATATATTATTGCCCGCGACTTTCTTACAATCTCCATGCTTGCATATAAATGATAAGTACTATACTAGTGGCCAAATAACAAGTCAATAGCGAACATTGACCACACTTTCATCCCGATGTCAAAATATGTACTCCATTTAATTCAAAAAATTTAATGCGTCGATTACGAGTAAGTTTCGTGTTCAGACAAAACTGAAGCAAAGGCCGAAATTAACTATATTTATTTATATTTTAAGTAACTTAGGTGCATGATAGGCCTGTCAAACTTAGCGCGGTCTAGCCAACAAACTGTTTCGTTAGTTGGCGAGTAAATTTAAAAATGATTACACATTGTACCTTTTTTTGAAAATAAATTTAAAAAAAGACTGTTTTGCCTGAAATTTTTATTTCAGCCGGACATTAGTCGTCAAAATACGAGAATGGATTATCCATACCTGGTGTATCTCCAACATGCCCAGTCAATCTTGGATATTTCCCATCTCTGATATCTTTTATAGTATTTCTAATAAACTGTTCATCATTTTCAATTGGATATATTTCTCTGAATTTCCTTATTATCTCTTCCCTGGGAAGGACTCCTGAAAAAACACGATTTCTAATTTTCTAAACCACAAGAGTTACAGACACACACATTACATATATACATTTACATTGTTACAGACATTACTATAGAGGCCGGAAAACGAAGGGTTGCAGGCCAAGTAGATATACAGTGTGGAAAGATAAGTCGGGGCCTGGAGGGAAACTACCTTATAACGTTGAGATAGCTCAATTTGCTGAAAGGAAACATTATTTTATTTCTCCTAAGCATTAAAACTGCACTCACAGATTTAAAAAAAATGTACAGATGGCAAAAAAAAGCTTTATTTTTTCATTTCTGTCAAAAAAAAAAATTGATGCCAATTGATGCCAATAGATCCTATTTTTATCAAGGAACAAAAACTTATTAGAGACAGACCTAGTCTAGGATACAAGAGAACCCATAAAAATAAATAAAGTCTCTCTTTTTCAAAAATCTGTGAATGCAGTTTTATTGCTTAGGAGAAATAAAATAATGTTTCCTTTCAGTATTAGTAAACTGAGTTATCTCAACGTTTTAAGGTAATTTCCCTCCAGGGCCCGTATTTTCTTTCCACCCTGTAGATAGAATAGGGATACGCGGCCTGCAGTCCAATGTTTCTCGCCGAGATTTGTATAGTGCTTTTCTCATGAAATAAAAAAAAACCACTCAAAAAACAAATTTAACAGACGCCATGTTTGACATTAAAATAAAAATAACTTCCCGGCCTAGGCATTTTTGTACGAAATTCTTTTACAGTTCTCCCGAGTTGTTTCCCCTGCAACGTGATACTTTGAAGCCTGTTATAACGCACGTAATGACGAAATTTCATTGCATGTTTGAGAAATAGTACATTACTACAGAGGCCGGGAGGAAAGACATATAGACAAATGTGGAATGAAATAAACAACAAAAAATCAAAGTTTTATTTTTAATACGCATAATGGCAGAATGTCTGTGCCACAAATTAATGTGGATTGGAAATTAAAAAAGTGGACTTTGTCGGCCTAGGCCTGCAAGATTTGTATGAAATTCCATCAACGACCTCTTGTCCTAGCCGCACCTGAAACGTCATACTTCGCAGCCTATTATAAGGAACATAACATCAATATTTCATTGCATGTTTGAGAAAATATATTTACGATGCTTTAATAAAATATTTGAAATTAATTAATTAAAAATCCTGCACTTTTGACATTCGGAAATAATCAGTCGTTTTGACAATATGATTTTTTTATTCAAACAGAAGTTGGTCCGTGCGCGGGCGAAAAGCACGGCATATTTGGCTACCACTAGCGAGCGAGCAAGTTAACTTTGATTTGGTTCGAGCGCGATGGAAATTATTGTGCGCGTGCGGCAGAGATAATTAAGAGATAGAAAATTGAACGGAGTATTTAGCATGTACATTACGTTTTTTAAGTTCCCTATATTTCGGCACTGTTGCAAGCAATATTTTCAAGAATGAACAAAAATAATTCTAATGTTAATTGCCCATGTTAGCGTGAAATCTAATAATTCAATTAAAGAGATAGGCCAATATCCTAAACTCTTTCTGCCCCCTACTGATCAATAGCTGACATTTAATCCATAAAATCGATAGAAAATTTTCATTTACATCTATAAATAACCGAGCCACCACCAAAATCAGAAAATAATGCATAAGTTATAGTAGTCGGCAGTTAAGAAGTCAACCCTGACACTTGTCATTTCCATACAGTTTATAACCTCAAAGTGACTTTTAGGTTATAAACAGGGAGCGAAACTTTGGTGCCGATGACAGACGTATGACGTCAAAGCTACATACAGAGTGTTTTTAAGGATTATTGAAGGAATCGATATTGATTATGAAAGGTTAACTTACAACAATAATTTAGTACTAGTTGCGATTACAGGCATTATGTACAGTATATGTATGTATTTAAATTAGAATTCTAATCGGTCTGCTTATTTTTCGACAACCCACGAAATATAATTTGTATTTTTCATTTATCCGAATATATTTTTTACAATTACTTACTTAGTAAAATATTTCTTCTAATTTTTTATATTTTTCCCCTCATTAGCTCGGAAAGCCGTCTTTTATCCTTTGAAGCAAGCGGGTAAAAACGCATTTTATCCACAAGTGGGGAAAGTAATTTGACTTTGGAGCGTGTTTGAGTAGCTTTTGACAGATAACAAAACGTAAAACGCTCATATTAATGGTTCGTTTGATATCAATTATCATTAAATAAATGGTTTGAGAATTTAATAAAAAATACCAAATTTAGCTTTATTTAATAATTTAAGTCGTAAACCTTAAAATTCTATAAGTAACTTTTTTTTTATAATGACTTTGAGTATAATTGTAAACGCACAAGTTGAGTCGATGCAATTTCAAAACGCATCGTCAGAAATGTCATCTTGTCAATGTCAACTAAAATATACACAAATTGTCACCGACTCCGACTCGCGTAAATATTATACACAACTTTCAGAGTTTTCTGTTATAATATCGTAAAAAAATCAGTGATTCCAGTGATGAAAATCATGCCTGTGGAACTGTGTTTTTTTGCATGTTGCACTTTCTTCGCTATAGTGAGGAGCAAAGTTTTGTGTTACACACGGGTGCAAAGTTGTATTTTACTTCTCGTGTGTTGAAACACTCGCTACGCTCAGGATTCTATTTTAGAACCATTCGCTTCGCTCGTGGTACAACTATGGAATCCTTTCGCTGGCTCGTGTTTCAATTCCACACTCGCGGGTAAAATACAACTTTGCACCCTTGTATAACAAATAACTATTTTTTGTCTTTGTAATTATTTTAATATTTACATTATTTTCAATATAAATAGTAATTTCTTTATTAATAAAAAGTATATTTACATTACCATTATTGCATTATTAATAATCACTGGAGTGTCGCAATATTGTTTATATAAAAATAAAATCACCCTAAATGTGAATTTGCGTGATAATGATGTCAACGGCACCAAAGTTTTGCTCCATGGTTAACTGTATGGAAATGACAGATATCAGGATTGACTTCTTAACTGCCGACTACTATAGTGAATTAACAATAGGAAAACGATTTCAAAATGTTATAGATATATAAAAATGCGACAACCCACCTTGTCCTTTCAACATTTTTCTTAAAATATGTCGCAAAACATGTTTCAACTCAACCAATTTAATTTCTTCGCCAAGTTTATTCGTCCTTACGACTTTTTTCATGTTTTTAACAAGATTTTTTATAACTAGGAAGAACTGAGGGTATCTCGGCACTGGTATCTCAGCACTGTCTATATCTAATATAATTATTGGTTCGTCGTTTGTTTCCGTTTTGATTTTAGGTGCATCGTCTGAGCTTTCTTTTAGTGTTACGTCTAATGGTGTAACGTTGTTCGTGGTGTACTAAAAAGATAAAAAAAAATTAAGCCAGGTTCGTGGGTACTTTTTTTACCTTTTTGCCCATTGGAGGTGCAATTTAGTAGTTCGATGTTTTAGGGAATGAGTCAATTGTAGGCCGAGTATTAGTTTTAAACCTTGGGGTCCGTTTATTTACTTAATATGAAACCTGCAATTGACATTCCAGCCCAGGCTAATATAGTGCTTTTCTCAAAAATAGGGGGAAAAAGACTACATTGGAATTAAGTTAAACATAACCCTAAAACGTCAAAATGTTCATGCATCCCGCAGTTTTTCTTTAAAAAAAAATTATATGGCAAAATCTAAATCTGTAGGGAAAAATGACCACCGTAAAGTCTTGTTTTTGCATTTTTTCTGATTTGCATTTTTTTTATATAGATTTGAAGATTTTTATTTATAAACAAGGAAAAAATCTTAATACTTATATATTCATTTTGTAATTAGTCATGTCATGTTTTAAAAATAAACACGTAAAATTTTTGTCTAGGACTCTCATTATGGTAGAGAGCTATATTTCAAAATTATTTTTACCCACCCCTACGAACGTCCAGCTACCAAATTGCACCTCCGATAACGGGGTCTAACTATAGCTTACCAAAGGTGTTACATACCTGCTGTTCGGTGGGATCGCTGTCCACATCAAAAACTTCGACATCAATTACATCATTCTTATCTGTCGTAACACTTTCGGAAGACACTGAAAAAGGTAGGCAATGTCAAGCATTTATTTCTATTTATTAAAGCTTTTCTAAGCATTTAACAATTTCAGTGACATGAACCCATGGATCACGAGTGTAGCGCTACGAAATCCTTGGCAGTGAAAGTGTTACGAGCCACAAAAAGTTAATAGGTTTGACATAGTTGAGATCATTTGTGCTGGCACATATTTTATAAAACTGCTAGTGGATTTTAAAACATCTAGCCATACAAAATTAAGTCGATTTTTGTACGATTAGTATATACTTAACCAGCGTTAAATCTATAAAGGCCGATACACACGTGGCAACTTACCACAACGACCGATGGAGACGCAGGTAGTCAAAATGAGACATCAATACATAACTTTCAACTATAGTTGCGCCTTCGGTGGTTGCAATAAATTGCATCGTCTGTAGAGGCATAAGATAACCTTTTTTAGGGTTCCGTACCCGAAGGGTCCAAACGGAGCCCTATTTATTGCTGTCACTCGCGTGTACGTCTGTCGTGTCACACATTTTGTTTCGAAAAACTTTGTAACTTATGGACGTCCACTTTGGCTTAGTTGGTAGTGACACTGCCTACGAAGCGGGACGGGACCTCCCCGGATTCGAATCCCGTCAGGGGACTGTTTGTGTATTTAACACGATTTGTTCCTGAGTCTTGGATGTTTTCTATGGATTTAAGTATGTATATCACCGTCTAATACCCATAGTACTAGCATTGCTTAATTTGGGACTTGTTCAATTTATTTAAGATATATTTACCCAACATTGGTTGTACGGAACCCTCGGGCCTCGGTGCGCGAGCCCGACTCGCACTTGGCCTGCTTAATTTCCCATATCCATTAGGCATGCCTCAATGTGACGAATTACCTGTGACCGTCGCTTCAGGTTCTTTCATCTCTAATTTCGGAATCTCATCCAACATTTGTTTAATCGTTTTCAAGTCACCTTCCATTGGATGCTGCATTTTATATTTTTTCAACACTTCATTGTCATCATCCTTTTTGACCCTCGCTATTGGCTCTAATCTTTCGTGAACTAACGCTTCTAATGTTTTAATTAAAGCCACTTTGTCGGAAGCGGATATCCTAATTTTATCTTTATCCATAATTTCATCAACTACTATGGCAACTACGACCATAATATCTTTGCTGAGAGCTTGAATTCTCAAAGCCGTTTTCTCAGCCTTTTTTATTTTACTATTATATTTATCAACCTTTTTCTTTTCATTATCCTGCTTTATTTTCGTATTCTCTGACCTATTTTCTTTCGTATCTCCATTTGTACTATTTTTAGCATTTTTTTCGACTTTTATAAGGAGTTCTTTATTAGTAATATCAGTCTTGTGTTTGATATCTGTCGGCGTGACAGCTTTTGAAGAATCTACCGACCTGAAAGATTAGCAGAAGTTTGGTGTAAGAAGATTGGTCGAAGTAGCGTAGGTTCTTGAAGAAAAACTGCTTTTCGTAGAAAAATGTTTAATTATATAATATAACATATAACTTAACCCTATAGCATCTAATAATCATTGTTAAAAATAAAATTCCATCGTCTTTTTTGCCTCTTTTGCACGCGCACTGTAATATTGCTGTCTCGCTTAGTACTTAGTACCTAGGCGATATTGTGCAAGCGTGACGGCAATATTACCGTGCAACAGAGACAAAATTGTAGACGAATAAATGTCCTAAATATCTTCTGGTCTACCACTGACTGTTGAGCGTTGAGTGGGACAGCGCCTTGAGAGCAAGAGAGGTTTTTTCAACTATAAATATCTTGGCGAGTAAATATCGATCCACTTCTGCGTCGACCGTCGAGAAGAAAACATGGCTGCGCTGGCGTTGCACTGAAGCTCGAAGCTGAAGATACAGGTATATTTAGTGAAAAAATCTTCTCCAAAACAAGATGTCGTAAATCCACCACTCATTTGATATTCATCCTCACACTTTCTCACTTTCCTTTTCTCACACACTTTTTCACATCTCCATTGTCGGCCTGTTTAGTCTAATTGGTAGTGACACTGCCTATAAAGCTGGATGTCCCGGGTTCGAATCCCGGTAAGGGCATTTGTTTAAGTGATGAGCAAAAACATTTGTTCCGGAGACTTGGATGTTTTCTATGAATTTAAGTATATATCTATTAAATATATCGTCGTCTGGTCCCCATAACACAAGCCTTATTGAGCTTACTATGGGACTAGCTCGATTTGTATAAAAAATGTCCCCTAATATTTAACTAGTGGCTCTTTGAGCTGAAGGCCACGCAATTTTTTTTTTTTCTAATTTCAAAATTTCCAAAACTTGACTCGACAAAATAGTTCTATATAATTATCGAACCTGCTCACAAATTTTACGAGAATCGGTTGAGAAATGCGACCCGTAAAGAATATCCGGACAGATATACTAAAGAATTATTGTCGAAAGCTGAAACGGAGACGCTTCGCTCGCTCGGTCAATTATTATTATGTATTATTATTATTATGTATTATATGACTGGTGGGAGAATCAAAATGGATTTCCATACACTATTATAAAACTATTTTATTTTAATTTTTAAAAGAGGCACACGTCAAAGTTCTTATTCTGCTACCGTATCGATCATTAATTTAAATCAAATTGCCGTCGTAGAAAACATATTGTATGCAACGTTACATAATTATTAGGTCTTAAAACTGTCGAGTCTTTAACAACAAAATTCACTACGTTCGTTTTGTTACAGCGACGCTCTAATTTTTAGAACCCTTATTGTGTAATTGTAAATAAAATACTATAAAGGTCCCCCGCACGCTGGACTGAACTCGATTCTCTATGCAAACGTAGTTCCGTTCTGATTATAAAACGCCGTGCTGAAATAGCATGAAGCTTTTTTTACACAAGTGGATCCACCTTATTTAGGTCTTGTATGAAAACATTGAAAACCTTAATAATCGCTGTATTTTTTTTCCAGCATGGCGTTTTAAAATGAGAGCGATACTACGTTTGTATGGAGAACCGAGCTTCCTGCAGACTCTTAAAGACTCAGCATGGCGCATATGACTTTTCCAGAGTTGCAAGCGTCTGTTAGCTTCGGTGACTGCTTACAGTTTAAATTTAAGAAACCGCCATTAAATATTGAACTTATTTGTTCGAATATTAAAGTCGCTTTTTGAACGGACTGATTAGATAAAATTCGGACAGTTGAAATATAATTTTACCACGTTTTGGACGTCGCAGCATTTGCAGGCCCCCAAGTAGCATGATGACCTGGTAAGGTCGCGACAGTCCGCTGGAGACGGGCGGCCCATGATGGATCGTTGTGGCAGTCTCTGTGGGACGCTTATGTCCAACAGTGGACGTATCTCGGGTGGCGATGACGGTGAAATGATTTTAAGTATACCATCAGGCGGACTCTACGTCTATTTGCCAACAACGAGGTGTTATACCAAAAACACCGACACCAATTTTGTACTTGCTATGCCACAATTTGTGGATTCCGTGAGCCAATGCTTGGTTACCTACAGAAAAAATCAGTATATGCGTGCCTATCAAATTCGAGGAGTTCCCTCGATTCCTCCTAGATCCCATCATCAGACCTTCACCAAATTTATATGGGACCAATGTCCCCCGACCTACCTACCTGCATTGAAACAAAAAAAGAATTATCAAAATCGGCCAACGTGGTCAAGAGTTATCGGGGAACATACATACAGCAAAAAAAAGCAAACATGCAGACGAACTGAAAACCTCCTTCCTTCTATTAATGCCGGTAAAAATACTTTCAACCATGCTATTATGAAATAAGAAAGTGTGGGTCGTGTACTACTTTCTTACCATTCATTTGGTGATCCTCGCGGGCTCCGTGGCATAATGGCAAGTTGGGTGGTTCTCCTATCAGGTGATCGTAAGCTTCGGTCTCTATGGACCCAATCTGACTTCGACTCTCGTGCTCTCTCCCGCGACCTTGATCTTCGCCACGGTATACGATCCAAAGATCTTGACCTTGAATAAAATGTTTTAGGTATTCAACCATGACAATAGTCAGTACTCGTACCAGCCACAACCGACAAACTTGCATGGGATGCATGGATGTAATCGAAGTGAAAGAAATTTGGAGAGGTCTGAGATGGAATTAGAGATCAAAAATGTAAAACAACAGTCAATCTTACATGACTTTCCTTTTTAAAACCTCTTGTCGTTACCAGTAACATAAATCATATCTCCACATATTTTATTAAAACAACACCTAAATTAAATTTAAAAATAAATAAATGGTAAATTTTGAACGCGGTAATTTTTTTCAAGTATTCCAATGAGTTTCAATTACCCACGGCATACGTTATTTTTTTTTATGGTGGTAACTCACTTGTTTAAATTTTTGATCACTAAATCTATCACCGATTTTAGAGTATATTATAATTATAAAACAAATAACAATCAATAGATACATTTTAAAAAGGTACCTGCGTGAATACAATCTTTCTCTAGAGTGAGACCTTCTTTCTCTTGACCTTGATTCCCTTGAGTCTACGTTCCGCTCTTGTGACCTCGAACGCGCTCTAACACCGCGCTCCTTGGACGGGGATCTTCTGTGTCTAGGTCTCTCATTTGACCTTGATCTTGGATCCCTGTACCTCGAAACAGGATATCTATATTCCCTCAGCTCTCGTGAGCTTGAGCGCCCATCTCTGGAGTATCTGTGTGACCTTGAATCTTCTCCAGAATGTGAAGGAAGCTCCCTAGTCTTTATCCGTTCGTCATACCATTCTATTTGCGGTAGTATGTAGCCGCTGTCTTTAGAACGTGACCTGCGTGACCTAAGTGGCCTGATCTCGCGTGACCTTGACCTTGGGCGCTTAGAGTTTCGGTCCAGGGACGTAGACCGGGAACGCTTTGGCAGTGTTACTTCGGTTTCTGAATCACAGGTTTGCTGTACTGGCCCCTGAAAGCAAAAATAATTATAATACAAAACAAACCTGTGAAACAGAGTGTGTTAAATGAAATAAACAAGTAATAAAGCTTGTGAGGGAGATGAAATTTGTGATATTTAGTGTTATAAAATGGTTGGATTGCTCAGCTGAGTTCCTATAGGTCCAGTATGCAACAGCGAAGCGCTAAGCTCAACCAATATTTGAAAATTACTCTAAGATTAACTAAGGATTTGTTATTTAATTAGCTTTATGGAAAAGCGCATGCCGAACATTGATAGGAAATATTATGCATATATTATATGAGAAGAAATTCAAAGATGTATGTGATGTGTCCAACCTGCACTTGACCAGAGAGCTGAAGAGAGGAGGGCTGTGTTCATGTCCAGCAGTGGGATATATAGGCTGATGATGATGTGTTACAATAATAATATTGCCGCCAACAAGCCTGATATCATGTTGACAAATCGTTTGAAGCGCCAGGCAGTACTCATTGATATCACCAATATCACCATCCCCCATGACGAGAACCTAGTGAACCTGGCACACGAGGTGACCGTCATCTGGGATGTTGATTCAACGATCATTGTCCCGATAGTCGACTCTGCGAACGGTCTAATAGCGAAGAGGCTCGAACAACATCTCAAGAGACTCTAGTTAGATGGCTGGGTCAAGGGTCAGATACAGAAGGCGGCACTCCTGGACACGGCGCGGATAGTCCGGAGGTTCCTCTCTCTGTCGCCCTAATCACGTAGCTTAGGCCCTGCCTCGCTGCCGGCAGCCCTAGGGGTTAGGTTAGGTTTTTATATTGATTTTATGTTTTGTAAATATGGTTAATATTTTCCTTTTTTGCATGCCACCAGATGGCTGAATGTATATTGCTCACGTTAAACACCTGTCTTAAAGGGTCGGCAACGCGCATGTGACACCCCTAGGAGTTGCAAGCGTCCATAGGCTGCGGTGACCGCTTACCATCAGGCGGGCCGTACGCTTGTTTGCCACCGATGTGGTATTAAAAAAAACCTGTCACCATTTTTGTACCTGCATTCATGCAAATAAAGATATTTCATTTCATAGAAATATTGTAAAAACCTAAAAGACTGTTATGAGAGTTCATGAAGTGAAAGTTGTATGTCAGGATCGTAGCAAATGGAAATCCGTGATCTCTGCCTACCCCTCTGGGAAACAGGCGTGATGTATGTATGTAAAAACCTAATCTAAGACATGAAATTATAAATAAATTAATTATCAATTTTTGAGGTGTGCAATAAAGCATATTGTATTGTATTGTAATAAAGAGATAATAAAATAAATACATAGTATTTATTTTTTGTCCCTTATGGGGTCAATTTTTCTTTTACGCAAATCGAACTAAGAGTTTAGTGTTATGGTAGTTGATTTACTGAGCTGATATTTTGGTCCAATAAGCAACAGGGTTTGAGCTTAACCATTGTATGAAAATGATTACAGATTAAGTAATTGTTAGTCGGGGTGCGGGGCGGGTTAGATAAATGACAAGTGCGTCGTTGTGGCAGAGAAACAGCAGTCGACAGCTTTTCATAAGGAGGGCAGATTTGCGGAGCGCAACAGGTTTTACTCGTCGACTCAAAAACCTACCGAAAGCATGGCAGAGTGGACAGCACGTATTCGAGGACTAGCTGCTAGCCCTCTCAACCTCTATTTAACCTTAGACTTTAGAGGATGAGTTTCCAAACGCTGATATTAGTCTTCTAGTTTCTTCGTGAGCAATGTGCATAAATTGAATAATAGATTTCTTATTCAAAGAATTACATGTTTTCTATGCAAACTTTCAACCCCAATTTTACGCATTTAGAGGGTTAATTAATTTCGAAATACCGCAAAAGTACTTTCCATATCTTTAGATGGATGGAGCGTCTTTGTACAAAATCTTACACTTTTATTTTAAAGTACACATGACCTGTATAAAAAATGTACCCCCTTGGGCGTTGAATTTCTAAAAATCCCTTCTTAGTGGTTACTTACGTCATATAAACAGCCTACTGTGAAAAATCTACTTTCCAGGTCAAACGGTTAGGGCTGGGGGTTGATAATAATAATAATAATGAAATAACCCGGATATGGAAGTTAAATACAGCTACTATAGTACCCATTGTATTGTCCACTACAGGTGTCATTCCACAGCAATTACACACCTCCATACAAACACTGTCGTTACCATCGTATTCCTATGTAATCATGCAGAAAGCTGTCATCCTAAACACCTGCAGGATAGTCCGTAATTTTTTACAGAGTGACGTGCCCTCCCATTCATCTGAATTAGACCAGAATCAAACTTAAACTCGAATCCCACTATAACTATATTATGGATATGAAATACACTTGGCTTCGGCCCGTGCATTTCATCATATGTACCAGTATTCGAATACTGAGGAATGTAAAGAAACTGAAATAATAATAATACTAAGCTTGGAGGTCGCGACTTCTTAAATGCCAAAGACCTTCACAACCGCGAGGTGTGCAGTCTCAGGGATTACTTTCTAAATCTAAACAGTGAGTCTGGGATGCATCGTGACGTAGTGGCAGTAGACGCATCTTTCACCCCGCTCTCCATGACAAACGAGAACTGGCGCAGATTTAAAGTACTAAGCACCGAGGACCGCAGGGCGGTGTGGAAGAGTAAGAAGCTACATGGGCGGTTCTACAAGGCCCTTACGGGGCTCGACGTAGACCTGCTCGCATCGGTGAACTGGCTACGTTTTTGGGGATCTCTTTGGGGAAACTGAAGGTTTTGTCTGTGCAATTGCGGACGAGGTTATCATGACGAACAACTACCGGAAATATATCCTGAAGGACGGTACGGTCGACATTTGTCGGGCATGCCGCCGTCCCGGAGAGTCCCTCAGGCATATTATTTCTGGTTGTAGTCATCTTGCTAACTGCGAGTACTTGCACAGACATAACTTGGTGGCCAGGATTATTCACCAGCAGCTTGCTCTTTTATACGGTCTTGTGGACTTCGAAGTGCCGTATTATAAGTACAAGCCGCACACACCTGCGCCAGTTCTCGAAAATGGTCGTGCAACGCTCTATTGGGATCGATCTGTCATCACGGACAGGACTATTGTAGCCAACAAGCCTGATATCGTGCTGACAGACCGATTGAAGCGCCAGGCAGTACTCGTTGACATCACCATCCCTCATGACGAGAATTTCGTGAAAGCTGAGAAGGACAAAGTCAGCAAGTACCTAGACTTGGCACATGAGGTAACCGCCATGTGGGATGTTGATTCAACGATTATTGTCCCGATAGTCGTCTCTGGGAACGGTCTAATAGCGAAGAGTCTCGACCAACATCTCAAGAGATTCTCGTTAGATGCCTGGGTCAAGGGTCAAATACAGAAGGTGGTATGGACACGGCGCGGATAGTCCGGAGGTTCCTCTCTCTGTCGCCCTAACCACCGGTAGCTTATGCTCGCCTCGCTGCCGGCGGCACCCTAGGTTAGGTTTTTTATAATGCTTTTATAATTTGTATTGTTATTTTTATATTTTACTTGCATAAATTTATTGTAAAAATTCTAACCTAAGCAAAAGAAATAAATAAGGTGAATAATAATATAATTTATTCACACAAAAACCCTAAGCATTAAATTTATACATCTGCCAAACTGCAGAACAGTTTGTTGGCAGAGGGACTCCCTTACAAAACTATATATGGGTACGATTTGTTTAATATTTTGTAAAAAAATACATTATGGAATTAAACCTAATTGTTGGTTTTGGCATATCACGGTACAATTTCCAATTTGGATTTTACTATGTTGAGAAGAAACTCTTTCGTTTTAGATTTAAACATTCTAAATGTTTTACATTCCCTTACATTATAGGGAATATCGTTGTGTATTTTGGGGAACAAGTAATTCCTACTTCTCTGTCCATAATTATTACCACACGCTGGCACCACTAACATCTTTTTACTCATTTTCCTTGATAATCAAGTGATTTACATAGATTTTAAAGTCAGTCAGTCAGGAATTTAACGTGCTTAGGGGTTTACTTTTCTTTTATTGTACTAAGGAGTCTATACACAGTTTCAAGTCTTTCACCTAAAATTTTACTCGATCCCCATACAAAATTTTGCACTCCTCGGGTTAAATCGCTTAGGGGTGGATTTTTCCAAAACGCTAAAATTACTTTTTTTTATGGTAATAAGGAGTCCACACACAAAGTTTAAAGTCTCTCACTTAAAATTTTACTCCATCCCCATACAAACTTTCAACCCCCATTTCACCCCCTAAGGAGTTGAATTTTTTAAAACCCCTTCTTATTGGTTGTCTACACCATTAACCTGAATTACAGTGAAAATTTCAACTATGAGTATATTTCAACTCTGAGTCAGTCAGGACAGGGCATAGGCATTTATATGTATAGAGTATAATATAATGTTGTGATTTTCATTTTGTTATGATATGAAATATCGTTATGAGGAATATCGATTATGATTATAACAAAATTTTAATCCCTAACGAAATATATCGTTATAATATCGCTTATTTTCATAACGTTTTAAAGGCCTGCTGATGAAGCCACAAGGATAAGGTTTCCTTCTCATGTTTACTTTACCTCAACATACTGGCCACGTGTAGGAGCCGCATATAAAGAACCATACTTTCGTTTAAGTCTCTGCCTCTCATATAGTAACTCCTTTTCTTTTTCCAAAACTAGCTTCTGCTTCTTGAGCAATTCTAGTTGAGCCTGAAAAAAAATATTCAAATATTCAATTTTTTTATTCATAAACATAGGATGACAGGCTGTTACAATAATTTTAGATTGCGCTGTTTTCCCAGTCAGCATACAAATCTTACGTACAGAGATTTCCTGCATGTGCTTAAACTAATTTAAAACATTCAACTCTCTTAACTGCATCCATACTAATCTATACAAACATTAAAAATGGGAAAGTGTGTGTCTGTCTGTTAGCTCTTCACACTTAAACCACTGAACCTATTTGGATGAAATTTGGTATAGAGGTAGTTTGAGCCCCGGGAAAAGACATAGGATAGGTTTAATTCCGGAAATCATTCTTCAGGGGGTGAAAATGGGCGTGGAATTTGTATGGGAGAGTGATAATTAAGCCTGCGTATACAATAATTAAATAGCAATTATTTCTCTGACACCATAATCTAGTTCCACAAGGATAGAGTCGCGGAAAAGCTATTAGCATAGCGAGATATAATATCATATGGCATTTATATTTGAAACATGAGATCTTGAGAAGACAAGTATGGTAGTTTTGTTTTTCCACGGGTCATGTGTATCGATTAAGTATTGTCCATTGCAAAATACAAGAAATAGGTACAAATTTCGGACTTAATGCCATAAGGCATTCTCTACCAGTCAACCATTGAGCTTAACAGAAACATGTGGACCAGGCATTTAACTTTACTTGAATTATATACTTAAGTATTAACTTATTTAAAAAAATGCATTTAGACATATACACTATACAGACACATATGTTTACAATATATTATACACTTACATATCCCAAAGGCAACCAGGCACTGCCTGAGGAAAAACGCAAACAGTAATATACTTACATATACATAACCTACTTTATATACCTAATGAAAACGACTATGGTAAAAATTATTAATAGCGGAAGAGCGTTCCAGAGTCTAATTGCCTGAACGGTAAAAGAACCAGACATAAAACCAGACTGATGAGGAACAACTGCCAGTTTGAGGCTCCAGGAATTGCGTGGAACGCCACCAGGTCGGGCAGTAACAAATTTAAATTTTGACCTGAGATATTTCAGTGCTGCAGGGACAAATAGAAGTGAATACAATGTGCATAGAACTCGTAATGACCTATGTGCATGAATGTACTGCATGTTTTAAATTAATAATATATTTTTTATTTTTTATTACATGATGTAACTAAAATTTACGGTTTTCTCAATTTTCCTTTATCTGTGCTATAAGATGTTGCTTCATACCAAATTTTAAGATTCTGAGTTCACGGGAAGTACCCTGTAGGTTTCGTTTCCCTTGAGTGTCGAATATTTGCAGCATAAACGGCTGTATCTTTTGATTGCATCGGCTTAGAAGTTTGATTTTTTCACAAGTCCAAGGGACAGTAGACCTGAGTATTTGATATAAATTCCAGCTTGATGCTTCCACACGTTTCTGACAAATAGGGTCTTGATAGACAGACAGATGGACAGACGACAGGGAGACAACAAAGTGATCCTATAAGGGTTCAGTTTTTCCTTTCAAGGTATGGCACCCTAAAAAAAACCTCTAAAATTTTCTGTTTTTTATGTTCAGTACTTGGAACCTTAAAAAACTCCGTATATTCAACCCATTTCTAATGTTAATGGATTCCGTGTGGTTAAAAATAACAAGTTTATACAGTACCTTCTCATGAGAATTTCTCAAACCGTTATGGATAAAATGATCAGAAAAAGCTAGATAGAAGTTTGAATGCACTGACTAACTACTCACATCAAGTCTTGCATGTGCTCTATACATATCTGCATCAGAGACATTGGGTATCATAGCCAGTGTTGTCCAGTCATCCCCATACCAGCTGGAACCTCCATACTCTGGACTCTCACTACACATATATTCTTCAGACTTATTTATCGTTGCATGTAGCGTATACTCTCTACCGTTTTCTAATTCGTAAGTGTATCCTTCTAATTTTTCTTGAGCTGCTATCGCATCGTAGTCCGAACGGAAATCTAATGCGATCTGACGCTTGTTAGTTTGTGGGTGGTTCGGTAAATCACGGATTTTGAACATTTCGATCTCGTCCGTGTTAAATAATAGATGTAAGTTAAAACTCAGATGACGAAGCGTTACCTGAAATTAAAGTTTAGGTTAGTTCAATTTGTCAAGGATTCTTGACTGACATGTCAGTTTTTTCTTCATTACTTCATTATTTATGACTTTTATTTATTACTATTTGTAAAGAACAAATATTTTACTAATATAGAATCGGAAAACTTACGTATTGAGGTACACCCGAGAGTAGCAGAGTGACACGACGCATTATGCAGTACGGTACGTAGAATTCCGCCTTCAAAGAGAATATAATTTGTATTCTACCTACATAAGTAAAACACAACTCCTCGTAAACAACAAAAGAACGAGATGTAAACAATAAACAAAACACATAGCCGTCCTCGTACGCTCACCCGGCCATGCGATGGATGCGTTTAGAACAAAAAATACTTTAAGAATATAATTCAGCCGAAAACTTGACAACGTGGCGTAAAATACGTGAATATTCAATGCAACGAAACAATGCATATGTGGCCTTATTGCAATACCATGTTGCAAAACTAAAGTCATGAATCATCAGTAAACTCGACAACATTTTGAATATGTTGCAAAAATTACTAAAAGTATACTGATTTTTGAACGCCATTTTTTATCCGTCTGTGGTCATGTAGGGCCGCCACGGAGGGCCGCGCTTCCCAGAGACAAGCTGCATTTACACATTCGAACGAATATAAATAAATTTAATTTAATTATAAGTTTAGTTATATTTAGTTTTAATTTAATTTATGAACATGTCTTTCTAGTTATACCTGTTAAGAAATATTATACTGTAGAAAGAAATTTTAAATTTAATAATCGGTCAGGGGTAATTTTTTTATATTTTTTACAGGCAACATGAACGATAAAGGCTATTCACCGGCTATTCTTTGTAGGTGCAAACCTTAGTACACTAACTTAGCATTAACTTAGTATTTCTCTCTTATTGGTTTGTGGTATTTCTCATGAGCTTATAAAATAAAATAAATAAAAAGCATTTATTTCGTGTAACTATGGACACATATTATGTTAGTACGACTTGAAGAGAAAAAATAAAATTAAAATTATTGTTAGTACTAGAAAAAATAAAATTAAAATTATTATTTTCATTCATTATTATTATTATTAATTCACCACAGTATCACACTAGTAGGGGAATGCAGACCCTCACAGTGCGACATGTAGTCGCAGTCTAGCCTGTCCGCTAACATGCGCAGGACGGTGTTGGGACTGCCTCGCACCCGGCGCAGCAGGGATGCAGCGCGCCCGCGCATGGTCGTATAGAAACAGTCGACACGCGCCTCCGCAAACATCCCTGATGCGCTACAGTAGCGAGGCAGCCCCATCAGCGCCCGGAACGCATTATTATATTGGACCCGAAGGGCCCCATAGGCCCGTTGCGTATACCGCGCCCACAGGCTGCAGGTGTAAAGGGAAGTGCAAAAGGCCCGAAACAACGTAACCTTCGCCTCCCTTGAACACCCCGCAAACCTGCGTGCGATCATATTCGCCCGGACGGATAGGGCCCTTCGCTCCCTTTCGATATCCAGGTCGTCTTTGAGATCAGTCGCAACCACATGACCTAGATATTTAAATTGATTCACTCTATTTATAGGGATGCCCTCTATACGAATGGGAGGAATCGCACTTGTACTTTTGCGACCGCTCTCAAATACCATGTACTGGCTTTTAGTAACATTATATTTGAGTCCATGCCTTGCTGCATAGGCTTCACACATTACGAGCAACCTTCGCAATCCACACACCGACGCACTCAGCAGTACCATATCGTCTGCATAACTTATGTTATTAACACACACTCCATCTATATGGCAGCCGACATGTGTCCTGCTGAGTGCCTCGATTAGCCCGTTTACATACAGATTGAAGAGTGTCGGTGAGGTCAATCCCCCCTGTCTCACCCCACACTCCAATCTGTATTCATCAGACAGCGCGTTTGACCATCTAACGCTGTTGACCTGGTTTCCATACCAGTACCTGAATATACGTACTGTCTCACGTGGTATACCAGTATCCTCTAATTTTTTCCACAGTATATCGTATGAAACCAGGTCAAAAGCCCTAGACAGGTCTAGGAAACAGGCAAACACCGGCGTCTGTCTTTTTACATAATACTTGACAGTATTCTTAAGACACAGTATTGCAGTTTCAGTAGATAAACGCGGTCGGAACCCAAATTGGTTGTCGTGCAGTTTCACATATCTACTTAACTGTGAATTAAGAACACTATCAAATATTTTTGCTACAATCGTGGCTAACGATATAGGCCTATAGTTATTTTTGTCTGCCAGATCCCCAGTTTTGTTTTTTATGACAGGCACCACAATCGTCCGCATTAGATTACCAGGCAAATAAGAGTGCCTTATACACAGTGTATAAAACATTGCCAACACTCTTGATATGTGAGGACCAGCATGCTGGAGGTGCTCGATACTGAGCCCGTCATGACCCGGGGACTTGCCTTTACACATCGACTTGATAATTTTATCAATGTTTTTTGCCGCAATAATTGGTCCCACGTCATCACCACGAGTTACATTCTCGAGCGCCCCCAGCCCCACTTCTAGAGGAGATTTTATAACAAAATGTTCTTTAAAGAGGTTAGCAATAAGTTTGGGGTCAGTGACGCCCTCGACGCCCACCGGTTGGCAAGCCGCAGATTTCATTTTATTTGCAGACTTCCAGAAAGACCTGAAATCCTTCTTCGAATGGTGAGAGGTAATAATGTCCAGTTTGATCTGATTTTGATGATCTTGACACCATTTCAAACGTGATTTAAATATCTTGCGACTCTCACACATTTCGTTGAAAAGAATACCACTATTTGGTCTGTCAAACATTGACCATTCATAAAACTTCTGCCTAGCCACCCTGTGGGCGTCACAGACATACTTATTCCACCCAACAATACGTTTTTTAGACCGCGACTTGCTGGTTTCTCGACCAACAGACGCTGCTTCCCTAAGGGCGCAAACTATATCATCGTACAGCCCATCCAGCACTTTTTTATGTCCGGGCTCCTGACAATAACCGTCCGCACAGGTCCTCAATTCCGCGGGAAAATCTATCAGTCGTAGCTTTTGATGACTTTCTCCGTTATACATTACAATTTGCTCGGTCGTTCGTTCCCCCCAAATCACATTTTTATTATCTACATGGACCTGACTAGTTATTCTAGGCACTAAAACATTCAAGTCACATTCTAAAATTATAGGGAAATGGTCCGACCATGTTATACAATTGTTTACATAGACATTGCGCACGGTGGGCATCGCAGCCTGCGTGACTACACAATGATCAAGCCAGCGCCGGCACAAATGTGCTTCGCTAAAGAAAGTATAGGTTTCTGACGTGATTCCTAGCTTAGTTACGTCCACACAACACCACTCTTGTTCGTTGCAATAGTTTATCAACTCCGTATAAAACCGTTCGTTCGGATGAGCATTGAAATCACCCATTAAGTACACGGATTCATTGGGTGCTAAGAAAACCGCCGCCGCGATAGGTGCTCATGATTAAGGACCGCGAACCGGTCTGAAACATTTCGAGCGATATTCGACCTTTAAGACGTGAGTGACCCGTTTCATTATATTTAATATACACGGATTCAATGCCAAACTCATCAATTAACGCACTCACCGCGCCCAAACAGTTTGTGAACTCCACCAAGTTGTCATTGCAGTCAGTAGGCATGTACACACACACCACTACGAAAGGCTTACCGTCCATTGTCATTACCTTTATCGCACACAATCGCGCACTATCGCACTGCAACACAGATACATCTTGAAACGCTGCCCGACGCCACAGCAGGCCAACGCCACCATACGGCCGTCCGCGCAGCATCCCCGTCGTCGTGTCCACTGCGGAAGTTCCCGTCGAGCAAAAATTGTCGTCAATTGTGTTTAAGTATGGTATGTCATCCGGTAAGAGCCAGGTTTCCTGGAGGGCCACAATGTCCGATGTTTGGCACAGATCCCTTATACTGTCTACTGATCGCTTTACATTTTTACAATTAAAACTCGTAAATGTATAAATCATATTATTTTCTATTTCTTGCCGCATTCAGAACTAGAACTGATCGACTGTTTGTGCTGGAAGTGCACAAACCTACGAAAAATAATGCCTTTAGGCCATAAATATTCGTCTAAAAATATTGGCAGTTTACTAGGACACACGAAAAATTTATACGCCTTATGGTCTGTAGGTCGCTTCATAACTATCTTTTCCAGGTATACACTTTCCTGCGTTACGGACAGTATGTGTTCCCTTATGTCCTTCTCCTGCGTCTCCAAATGTACGTTAGTTATAAACATCGGGATTTTGCGTTCCGCGGCCCTGAATTTCATATTCAAATCATTTGCCGCTCCGAATTGACCTCTATACCGATAGCTTAATTTCTTTTTCTTCTTTTTGTACACCACTGTTGTGTATTCATTATCATCATTCGAATTAGCATTTGCAGGTTCACACTGTTCCAAAATGCCTTGCACGTTATACCGTCACGTTTTATGTGACGTTTCAGTACATTTTGGCCATATAACGTGACGGTACCTATAAGCTATCATACTAGCCGGGCAGGGGGTCTACTCCGAAATTCGAAATCCGAACTTCGTATGGTGCCGTCTCTTTCACTCATATAGTGTATGACACGAGAGTGAAGGGGACGGCACCATACGAAGTTCGGATTTCGAACTTCGGAGTAGACCCCAGGGCTCGAACTTTTAGTGCCGATGACGTAAAATTGCATATAGGCTGATTCCAATTGGTGTTATAGTGATTACCAATCATTAATCATCAATCATTTAATCACGTATTTATAATGTTTTTTTTTCAAATACGGCCTATTGCATCCGAAGATTATAAAGGATTTCTCTTTCTATTTAGAATATTAATTTATAAGCAGGTGAGGAACTCATATTCTTTCAAGTTTTTAACAGGTTATAGGAATGTTGAATCTAAATATGAACGTAAACTCTCTGCATTCATACTGGCAGGGCTCGGAACCGGTTAATCTCAAAATCCTGAAATAGCCAAATATTTTTAATTAGTTTATGCTCTTTATGTAGGACTCAATAATGTATTTAGGTTATTACTTCATATTGTTAGATTGCCTGATTAAACATGAAATAGTAGACGAAAGAACGATAAGAACTAAAAAAATACCGGTATTTTTCTATGGACAGAATACCGGTTCCGAGCCCTGCATACTGGTATTTTTTTCAAATACGGCCTATTTACAAAAAATACTATCACTAGCTTTTGCCCGCGATATCGTCCGCGTTACATCGTCGGCTAATAGTGTAAATCTGCTAACGTCATATTATGGAAATTTACAGGAGAGACAAAAAACATGATTGAAATTAAAATATTAATCCCTGAAAAACGGGAAAAATATCTTTAGGTTATTATTTAGCTTTAATTCCAAAATAAAAGACAGGTAAAACGTTTTGGTTACCTATTTTTTACGATGACTTTTGTAACTTAATTGTATTTTGCAATCAAAAAACGTTTTAAATTACCTATGAATTTCGCAGTTTGTCGAGAAAAAGAAAGTAAATATGTAGATCTTCATATAAACCAAAAGGTACTTAATATACAGAAACTTCTTGAACGGAACTAAATAAAATCTTAAATAAATATGTATATACGGGTGTGGCCTGTAATAGGAGCAATAAATTTAAAGGACGATTCCTTAGAACATTGCATTTATCTTTATTCAAATGAGAGAAATTTTGATCTATAGTTTTGACCTCCAAGTAATGAATCTTGGCACCCATAGATTATAGCGTGGCAGTCAATGCTGATTTATTTTGAGGTTGCTTCAAGTTATGACTAATAATCGTTGTCGAATTTTTGGTTTAAAATGATAGTTTTTGGATTTTTTAATGTTTTTTTTTTATAAATTTTTAGTGTTTTTTAAGTAAATAGTTATTAATACCACTCCAGTAGAGTATACAAGTACACGTAACCTATTGTAGTATAAAAAAAATCCAAGATTACCTTTTTTTTGTCTATTGAAACCATTTGGAAATAATTGCTAGGGAGCTCAATAGTGTACCATTTAATTTATTGCTCCTATTACAGGCCACACCCTGTACATATTAGGTGTTGTGTGAAAATATTCATTATCATGATATCAGCCGAAGGAAATCCACTGCTGGACGTAGGCCTCCCCCAAAGAGTGCCAATTGTGGCACTGGCGGGCATTGGCCCGGTCCTGCGCCACCCGTATCCAGCGGACTACAGCGACTTTCACCAGGTCATCAATCCATCTTGTGTGGGGCCTAACTACGCTGCGCCTTCCGGTATGTGGTCGCCACTTGAAGACCTTGTCCGCCATAAGGCTATAGGTTCGACGTGCAATGTGCCCCACCCAGTGCCACTTAAATTTAGCGATTAGGAGGGCTATGTCAGATAATTGGGTTCTACTGCGGATGGCTTTATTTCTGATGCAATCACGCTGAGATACTCCCAGCATAGCACTCTTCATTGCTCTTTTGGTGACTTTAAGCCCTTATCGCTACGCCTCAATATTTGGGAATGTAACTCTTTACTGATCATACAATATATATATGTATGTTATAATGTCATATGAATCTATATAGACTGCGATAAGCTTTGAGGACGTAGCGAGAAAGGAGTTAATATACAGACATACCTGATTCTCAACACAGTCTATGGAATCTGCTTCGCTCTTATATGCTCCATTTGCCTGCACCATCTGTGGGGGCGGATTATGTGATAACCTCAAACACTAAATACAACTACCTTAGCAAACATGAGATCAAACTATCTAAACTATACATTCTACTTATCGAGTCCAAGATCTCTAAGAGGTAAACAAACACTATCATGTATATTTCAAATAGCTATAATGGTTTTCTCTAGCTCTTATATATCTTCTCTTATTCCCACTACGGTGGTCAACACAACTTCTCATATTAACCAATCGGTTAACAACTTGACCGTACCTCGGTCAATGTAACATATATATATATATATATATATATATATATATATATAATAATAATAATATAATAATAATAATTGTTTATTTTAGGACCAACTTAGATCATCATGTTAGTTACTAGGTAGTTTTAAAATTATATTATAATAGTGTTACAAAATCATCTTAATTAAGGTACATAAGTGTTATAAGTAATGATGATAACTAGACAGTACTCCGTACGTGAAGCTGACAGCAGTGGTTCAAGTACGGGCAGTCCAGTCTATTCGCGACCATGCTCAGGATGCTGTTGGCACTATCACGAACTCTGCGCATCAGGGATGCACATCGTTTACGCATTGTGGTATGAAAACAGTCCACTCGAGCCTCCGTAAACATCCCCGACGCACTGCAGAATCGAGGTAGACCCATCAGCATCCTGAACGCGTTATTGTATTGAACACGCAGAGCGTTGTATTGTTTCTGGGTATAATTCACCCACAGGCTGCTTGTATAGAAGTTGGTACAATAAGCAGTGAAAAGAGTGACCTTAACTTCCCTGGAACAGCGAGCGAATCTGCGGGCTATCATATTAGCCCTAACACACAACGCTCTGCGCTCACGTTCGATATCGGCATCGTCTTTTAAGCCAGATGTTACCAAGTGCCCTAAGTATTTAAATTGGTCCACTATTCGGAGTGGCATACCGTTTAGTTTTATCGCTGGTACATTAAGTGGACACTTGTCTTTAGCTGCAAAGACCATGCACTCGGTTTTCTCAACATTGTATTTAAGACCGTGTCTCGCAGCGTACTTCTCGCAAGTGCTGATAAGTTTATTAAGCCCACAGACAGAGGCACTCAACAGCACCATGTCATCTGCATAACTTATATTGTTAACGCATACGCCGTCAATATGGCATCCGACATGGGTGCTGCTGAGCTCCTCTATCAACGAGTTTACGTATAGATTAAAAAGGCTGGGCGAGGTCAGTCCACCCTGCCTCACCCCGCATTCCAATCCATACGGCTCCGAGTACGTACCTGCCCATCTCACGACATTGACCTGGTTGTGGTACCAGAACTGGAATATTTTGTTTATTTCAGAGGGCATGTTAATATTGTTCAGTTTTTCCCATAGGATGTCGTAATGTACCAGGTCAAATGCCTTGGATAGGTCCATAAAACAGCTGTATATGGGTGTGCGACGGTCAATATAGTATCTGACAGTTCTCTTTAGTCCCAATATTGCACTTTCTGTTGATAAGGCGGGTCTGAAACCAAACTGATTATCGTGCAATTTTAAGTTTTTATTAAGGTGTGAGTTCAGCAAACTGTCAAATACCTTAGCAACTATGGTGGCAAGTGAGATCGGCCTATAATTGTTTACATCACTGACGTCACCAGATTTATTTTTGACTACTGGGACCACCACAGTCCTCATCATATCGGCAGGTAAGTAGGAATGTCCCACGCACAGAGAGTAGAACATTGCGAGCACAGGTGCAAGATGAGGGCCGGCGTAACTAAGCTGTTCAACACTGAGCCCATCATGGCCGGGAGACTTACCTCGAGATATTGATTTAATAGCGTTTTCGACATCTTTCGCCGTAATCCTAGCATTCATCTCCCGTCCATGAGACCCATCGTCGCTAACGAGAGGCTGTGAAGGTCCCAAAGGTGATTTTACAGAAAAATGTTTTTTAAACAGATTCGCTATAAGCCCGTTCTCCCCGACTCCACCAACACTCACAGGAAGGCTTGGCTTACTATTCAGTTTATTCGTCGACTTCCAAAAACTACGGAAGTCCCGTTTAGAATGATGCGATGCAATAATGTCAGCCTTTATTTGATCGGCGTTTTTATGGCACCACTTTAAACGAGACTTAAATATCTTCCTGCTTACGCACATACTATCGTATACAGGGCCCGAAGTAGGCTCCCCGTGCCATTGCCATAACTTGAATTTCCACCTAGCCTCCCTGTGAGCCTCACCCACATGTTTGTTCCAGCCCACCACGGGTTTTTTCTTTTTACTACAAACGCGGCCGTTGAAACTTTCAACTGCTGGTTCACTTAGAGCTTGTATAATATTTTTGTATAAAATATCAATTACATGCCTGTGGTTTGTATCACAACACACACATCCGCTACAGCTTTTAAACTCAACGGGAAAATCTATTTGATTTAATTTTTCGTTGCATTTTGTGGTAAACAAATTTATCTGTTCGGATGTCCTGTCACCCCAAATAACTTTGTTCACCTCGAAATGATTATATCCTACTTCCTTCGGTCGAATCTGGCTTAGATCACATTCTAATATTAATGGGAAATGATCAGACCACATTACGTCATATTTAATGTATACGTTACTAATGGAACTGGCAGCTGACTTAGTACTTATACAGTGGTCTAACCATCTCTTTGACCCATGTGCCTCACTGACGAACGTATATGCTCGTGACAGTAAACCCAGTCCTTCCACATCCGCACAGATCCACTGCTGTTCATCACAAAAACATGTAAGCTCGTTATAAAATGTCTCACCCGGGTGCGCATTAAAATCGCCAAGAATATAAACTGACTCCGTGTCACTATTTTCTACAATTGCACTCACCCTCGCGAGACAATCTATAAAATCCGGTATGTTCTCAATCTTGTCAACAGGCATGTAAACACTCACCACTAAAAGTGACCTTTGATCTATAATTATTTTGACTGCACAAATTCGCGGGTTATCGCATTTCACAACCGAAACATTAGGAAACACTTTTTTATTCCACATTACCGCGACGCCGCCGTAAGGGCGTCCACGAAGAATACCTGCCGATGTGTCGACTGCTGACGTTCCTGTGTAGCCAAAATCGTCATCGATTGTACCAAGGTAAGGAATATCACATGGCATCAGCCAGGTTTCCTGAAGGGCGATTATGTCATAGGTTAGGCATAATTGTTTTATGCTCTCCGTGGATCGTTTTACACTCTTGCAATTGAAGGAAACAAATGTATATAGAGATCTATTTGCCATAAGATTGTTTATTTGTGCCGTTATCGCTTATATTTTCGCTCACTTCGGTATTTATATGCTTAAAATGCACAAATCGGCGAAAGATGATACCTTTTGGCCATAACGATTCATCTAAAAACAATGGCAGTTTTTCTTTCGATATAAAAAATTTGTATGCATCGTGATCAGATTCCGTCCTTATTGCAACTTTCTTAAGTCTAATTTTTTCATGAATTTTACTACACACGTATATATATAGTTATACTAATACACTGCCTGCTTGGCAAGTGTTATCGTTCCTCTGTACTGAATGCCACTAAGGCTGGTTACATGTATCTATGGATACTTAAACTGTCTTGAGTGCCATAAAGGCCTGTCACTTGTATCTATGGATACTTTAACTCTGGTCATATATGAGTCAGGTTTGTATGTCATGGTCTACGAGCTACCTTGCTGGGGATGTCCTGGAGAATGCCATGTTATCCACATAATCTGTCTAAGTAGATAACACATCACTCAGGTCGATACACGACCAATGGCGTACTGCGCCTCACACTGGCGGCCTTACTGGGCCATAAAGACTAGCTGCAAGCAGCTGGGTACCCTTACTGGTGGCATACTGTGCCAATGCATACTGTGCTCTCTCTGGTGGCGCATAGCACCTTGAACTCATGGCCTTGCTGGGCCAAGGACTCGCTGGAAGCAGCTGAGTACTGGTGGCATTACTGTGCCACTACACACTGTTGACTGACTAGTATTGAGATAGAGAGGAACAAACAAGTTGTACTTCATATATAATTACTCACTCTAAGGGGTTTCTCATGACCATGTCTAATTGTCGATCATTAACTTCTCTGGTGAAGATAGAATAATGATACTGTGTAATTAGTTAATATAAACTTATCGACTTGTGGGACATCTCGAATCGTAACAAATACTGGCAAATATTACATAGGGTCTTGAGTACTAATATGAAACATCTTAATATGCATACAAATCTGATAGAACCTATATCGGTCTTATATATGCTAAGGATCATTATACTTAGCTTTCATATTGACGAGCAGCGTAACTCCAGAAATCTCCAGTTACACGAAAACACTTTTCATTTTTTTACGAGGAAAAGTTAGCGAGTGTCCTTGCGCGCTGCTGGGCAACGTAACACTGCGCCAGTCAACTACGCCAGACGCCAATCACACGCATACTACAGACAATAGTGATTCGAGTTTCTGTCAAATACCATGCCCGACTTGCCAGACTAAATAATCTTACACGATCTAATACTCGTATCAATAACATCGCGATATTGTCATTTCGCGACAGCCCTCTTGTGAGGTCCATAGTAAGCGACTATGTTTCAGTACCCATTATGTCGTCACTGGCAACACACACTGATCAAAGACTCTCGTCTTGTAACATTTTTTTTTTTAAATATGAAAAATACCTAGTACATATCTTTGCGATGTTATACTTCTTCGTACTCTGAGATGAAGGCTGAGTTTGACTGCCTGTCTAAGCTAGGTGCTAAAAATGTTATTATAGGCGCATTACCCTATTCTGCTTCTCCATGCAGTGCTAACAGTCATGCGTGTAATCTTAATAAGCTTATATATAATAAGCTGACGTGCCGTCATAGTGACGTTGTATTTATTGACACTAATAATGCTATTAGTGATTACTGTATTACAACTGACAGACTTGCTAAATCTTTAGCATCTTTTATTAATTTCGTTTACGGAAATCAAAGCGGGGAGCTTGGATAGGACGACATCTCCAACTGCGGATTTGTCTTTAAACTGACTGTTAGGACAACAGAGAAGCACAATAGTGTAACTTTATTATACCAAAATATTAATCGCTTCACTGGCAAAATAATAGATTTAGAATTATTTACGGAAGAGTTTAATGTAGATGTAGTCTGCTTAACAGAAACTTGGTTAAAGAATCACATGATGAAATTCAATGTAAATAATTACGTATTGGCCAGCGCGATCAACAGAACTACAGCAGAGGGTGGTGGATCTATTATTTTAGTGAAAAATGGTTTGACTTTTAAGGAACGTAGAGACGTCTCAGGCTGTTCTGTTGATCGTGTTTGCGAGATTGCTTGTGCAGAGATGGATCAGTATCTGATAATTTGCATTTATAAACCACCATCAGGTGTTTAAATTATGGAGGATGTACTCAGTCAAGCAACAAGTGGTAAAAAGTCAGTAGTGGTCTGTGGCGACTTTAATATCGATATTTTATCACAATCAGTTGAAAAAGATAAGTACATCACTCTTTTGAAATCTTTCAATTTTGACTACTTGTTTGAAGTACCTACCAGGGTTACTCCGACCTCGGCTACTTGTATAGATAATATTTGGTTAAACAGTTCTCATATAGATAGCATAGTGAATGGAGTTCGTTCGGATCATAAAGCTCAGATGGTCAGGCTACCTTGCGAAGTAAAACATCCAGATCGCGTTATAGAAATAAGACCGCTGAGTCGAAGTAGACTAGAATTACTAAAGTCTAATCTACTAGTCGCCATGCCGAACACCCAGGTACAATCAAATGATCCGAATGATCAAATCAAAATGCTTCTGAATACAGTGTGTAACGAATTTAATAAGACTTGTAGTAAAAAGCGTATTAAGATAAACAATAAAATGAGATTTAATGAGTGGGAAACTACCGGAATTCGGAAAAGTAGCCATAACTTATATCAACTTTATGAAAGGAGATCTTGCACCACTGACGAATGTTTCCATCAGTATGTTAGGGATTATTCCAAATTGTTTAAAACAGTGTGCACGAAAGCAAAAGCAATGCACTTGAATAATAAAATTAAGTCCTCGGATAATAAAGCCAAGACAGTCTGGAAAATAATAAACACAGAGACTGGGAAGAGAAATAATAAAGAATCCACAATTTCTTTGAAAGTAAAGGATAATTTAATAACTGATGCAGTAAAAGTAACTGATGAATTTAATAATTTCTTTTCTAAAATTCCTATAGTCACTACTCAGAGTTTAGCATCGTCTACCACAAAAGCTAAATTCCTTCTGAATGACAACGTAACATTAGAATCACTAACTAATTTCAAATTTCATCATGTTTCTCCTCTAGATGTACTGAAGTCCTTTGAAATGTTAAAAATAAAGAGCACTGAGGACTTATGGGGCGTGTCAGTCAAGGTACTGGAATCTATTCTGGAGGTCGTTGCACCAACTCTAGCTCTCATTTTTAATAACTGTATAGACTATGGCATTTTTCCAGACTTAATGAAATGTAGTATAGTACATTTCGATGCTAGTGCGGAAAGTATGTCATTTCTTCACGAGTACCGAGGGATGCCACGAGCCGCAGGCGAGTGGCAAGACTCGGGACGAGTGAAGAATGACATTTCCGCACGTGTATTGAACGACGTTTTTTAATACAGTTGCGAAAAAATAAGAAAAACAACAAGTAATATTTATAAAAACAATATCGAATGTTGCCTTTAGAAACTTAAAACATGCTCGCAGTAAGTAAAAACGCCTCTTCTTTGACAGGCGTTTCGGCAGCTATTCCGTTCCACTCAGACAACTTATTAAGAACGGTTTTTCAATATTCAATATTAAAAAATAAACGTGTTATAATGATGAAGAGGTAAGTAATAAAATATGAAATGTGTATATTTTTCGTATTCTGATATTAACAGTAGGTTTTTATGTTGATTACGACGTTTAAAGGAAACTAATATTTAACACCCAGCAATAAGGAGTCATGCATTGGAACAAGCATAAATTTAAAAAAAATGGAAAAGTGAAAAGCACTAGTGCGCGAAAACCAACTTTCCGCACGCTAAACAGCTACGTAAAGTAGCACTTTTTGAGCAACTGTATTAAAAAAGTAGTTCCAATTTTCAAATCAGGTCATAGAGATAATCCTTCTGATTATCGTCCAGTTTCTATCCTACCTGCGTTTTGCAAAATATTGGAAAAAATAATGCTTACGCAATTGGTTTCTCACTTTAATTCTCACAATATGCATCACGAAGGGTAGGTCAACTACTGATGCAGGTGCAAGTTTATTAAAATTTATTTTGCAGTCTTGGGAAGAGTCGCACGACGCTATCGGAGTGTTCTGTGACCTTTCCAAGGCTTTTGATTGTGTAGATCATGGTACTTTAATTTGTAAACTTAAGTTTTATGGCATCAGAGGGCATGCATTAGATCTCATGAAGTCATATTTAACACAGAGAAATCAAAAGGTAGCGATAAATAAAGCCATTTCGTCAGAGACAGTGGTAGAGATGGGAGTACCTCAGGGGTCTATTCTAGGTCCGTTCCTGTTCCTTGTTTATGTAAATGATCTGCCATATATGGTAAGCCGACGATCAGGCATTGTAATGTTCGCAGACGACACCTCATTACTGTTCAAGGTAAATAGGAGAGATACTGAACTCATTGAACCAAATAATATGATCCATGATATCTGACTGGTTTGCTGCTAATAACTTAGTATTGAACCAGAAAAAAACGAAATGTATGAAATTCTCTCTAGCGAACTCATCAAACAGAAACTTAGATACAAATATTAAACTTAATGGTCAAACATTAGAATTTGTTACTTCTACTGTATTCTTAGGTATTACGAGGGTTGTTAGATAAGTAACTTGTTTCGGATACCGATAGATGGCGTTAGTGTAATCTATGTAACTATTCACAAAGATTATTTAATCAAGATAATTTATCTGTGGCCAAATGTCATTTTTGGCGGGAATTTTAGATTTGACAGTAGTTTAAACAAAAGTGATCGGAGTAGCGCGGCAAAATGGAGAAAATAGGAATTCGTGGTGTAATTCAGTTCTTTTTTTTGGAAGGTAAAACTGCAAAAGAAATCCATGAAAGGATTTTACCTACATTGGGTAGCTCGTGTCCTTCCTATGAGACAGTTCGACTTTGGGTGAATGAGTTCAAGCGAGGCAGGACAAGCATTGATGATGCACCTCGTCCTGGAGCCCCAAAAACGGCGGTTGTACCCGAAATAGTCGATAAAATCCATGATTTGGTTTTAACCGACAGAAGATTGAAGGTACGCGAATTAGCTGAAGCCACAAACATCTCTTCTGAGCGGGTGCATTTTATTTTGCACAACGAACTGCACATGAAAAAGCTGTGTGCAAGGTGGGTGCCGCGGCTGCTCACTCCAGAACAAATGCGTGTTCGTATGCGAACATCTGCGGATAATCTCCAGGTCTTTGAAAGAAATCCAACAGACTTTATTCGCCGTTTTGTGACAATGGATGAAACCTGGATTCATCACTATATTCCGGAGACGAAACAACAGTTCAGACAATGGGTTGGTCGTGGTGAGCCAACTCCAAAGAAAGCCAAGGTCATTCCATCAGCTGGAAAAGTGATGGCATCCGTTTTTTGGGATGCAAAGGGGATTCTCTTAATTGATTACCTTGCGAAGGGAAAAACCATTACTGGGGCATACTATGCATCACTGTTGGACCAATTGCATGCGGCGATAGCCGAGAAACGGCCAGGTTTGGCAAGAAAGAAAGTAATGTTTCACCATGACAACGCACCGGTGCATTCAAGTCGTGTCGCTGCACAAAAATTGTCGGAATTACGGTTTGAACTCCTTCCTCACCCCGCTTATTCCCCGGATTTGGCCCCGTCGGACTATCACCTATTCCCCAAACTCAAAATCTTTTTATCGGGGAAAAAGTTTAACTCCAACGAAGATGTGATACAGGAGGTAAACGCGTATTTCGAGGACCTCGAAGAAACGCATTTTCGTGAAGGCATCGAGAAGTTGCAGAAACGTTGGGGCAAGTACGTCGAGCTTCGAGGGGACTATGTCGAAA
Organism: Notocelia uddmanniana; assembly: GCA_905163555.1. Lineage (NCBI taxonomy): Eukaryota > Metazoa > Arthropoda > Insecta > Lepidoptera > Tortricidae > Notocelia > Notocelia uddmanniana. The sequence goes on along the minus strand of LR991074.1, from coordinate 9,689,151 downwards.
AATAAAATATATACAATCGCTCAATTTTTTTTTTTCATATCAAACCAAGTTACTTCTCAAACCACCCTCGTACATTGGACTCAAAATTGCAGTGGGGTTCCCATATAACAGCGATAGGAAGTAGGTTGAGCTCTGCTGCATTTGCAGTCAGGAGAATAAGGCAGCTTACCAATGTGGCAAAGTGTGACGTCAATTTTACGTCACCGGCATGAAAAGTTCGAGCCCTGGAGTGCTACCGCGAACTTCGAAAATCGAACTTCGTATCGTACCGTCCCTTTCCGTCATACAGAGTATAACACGAGAGTGAAAGGGACGGCACGACACGAAGTTCGATTTTCGAAGTTCGCGGTAGCACCCATGCTCATGAGCAATGTTACAGATAAGATCTTATGTTGGAAATATACGAAAACACCAACCTATTCACACTTTGGAGTTATGCACCATAATTCGATCGATATGACTCAATTGCATGAACATATTGGTAAAATACTACCATACATGGAGATTTCAACCAGATTTTAGATTATTTGCTCCCTTACTTTGCTTATGGCATTTGCCCCCCATGAAATTGGGGGAGGCCTATGTCCAGCAGTGGACGTCCTAGGGCTGATATGGTGGTGGTGGTGGCTCCCTTACAGATTTTTAATCTATTCAATTAAGATTTCTTTGTTCAAGATATGGCAGCACTGCTGAGTGCTGTCGCCCGTCAAACTCGTCAAAGCGGTCGACTGTCACTGACAGTCAGTGTCAGACTCATAGACGAGACCAGTGGTTAGAAACTCTTATATAAAAAATAAATGTATGGCGATGGTCTCAGGATCATACCAACATCACCAACTATATAGTTGTATTGGTGGCAACACTGACGTGTGTCAAAAACATTCAAATTTGTCCTCACTTCAAATTCCAACGTCTAGTTATCATTATGTTTTTATAAACAATGATAATTTATTCTCGGGATTTTGAGTGTTTTCAAGCGTTGAGTTGAGCAGATTTGCTCCTCCGCTCAATTAAGTGTGTGCGTATTATGTTTTTGAGATAGAGACTCGTGTTGTTTTCGAAATAAGGACTCTTTGTGTATGTGAGATAGAGACTCGTGGTATTTTACAATAGTGTCTCATAATGGCTGGTAAAAGCAGACAATGTGAAATATGTGGCGTGAAAGAAAGTTTCAGGGGAGGATTCTTTGCCAGTTTTCCCATAGACGAGTTCAGGTAAGTTATCAACATAACCTCACTATTGGTGTCGCCGCATCTGAGATAATGACGATATGTGCCTTGGATTCATACACAATAGTATTATATGGCGACAAAGAATTGTAACCTTTATAGATTTACATATCGTCATAGAGCATGGAAACATGAATCATCTGGATTGTAGCTAATGCTATATGAAACATGTGGCTGTGCCACTATACACGTTCACTGCCATCGGTCAGGCCGGACAATACAGTCGACTAGCTCCGGTCTAAGCACTACAATGTGCCCGGGTGCCTTCCTAGTATGTGGTACAAGGGGGGCCGGTCTCCTCTGAGATTCCACACTCCCCTGTCCACCCTGGATCAAGGCTCCTGGTCGGTCGGTTTCAGTTTGCCTTGATCCTAACCTGGCACCCGCCGGACAGGGGACCTTTCGGTCCCCCGGGAACCTCCACCTTCCCCATAGTTCCGCCACGGTTTCTCCAACATTAGTCGACTGTCGCTATGGGCGAGAGATACTCGCTCCTGTCCAATTTCTACGCCCCCATGTCTAAGACACTACTCAAAGTACATTGTACTAGCGTTTATTGGACCCAGTTATATGGAAAACTACTGCAACGTACATACAGTTTCATCATGTCTCCATACCCTATGAATAACAGTCGACATCATAAAGAAAGAGGTAGCTGACTCACCCATCGCCAGGTCCTCACGTGCGTCTTACCTCCGCGCTCGCTGTCATTAGACTGCCGCCGCCATTACCCGACAGTGGCGCCAAAATGCTCACCTGTCATATTTAAACATGGCGACTCGCGCTGTGCGCGACACTCCGGGCAGCAAGAGATGTTCACTGTAGCCGGGTAAAGAGATGCTTTGTCCACTCCAGGATCTTCTCCCGGGCTCGTAGGGCTGCACCTCGCTTCTTTATCCCGACCTCTACTGGCGGTATCTGAACACCATCAACTGGTGTGTCTGGGGCTGTTTGCTCATTGTGCCCAGATGTACTTGGCTCATCGACTGAACCTGTTCTTGCCTCCTTGTCCATTATAAGGGGAATGTAATCCTCGCTATTCTGGACTGTATCGGAGACATGTGTAGGACTGGCTTCTCGACTTCTATGCTCGCTCTCGTCCGGAAGTGAAAGATCTTGTCTCTTCTCAGGATCCACAGTAGATTCTGGTCCTGGGTTTTTACCTTCCTCGCTATCTGCCTCCAGCGGATACAGGTGGCCGATAGACCTGGTGAAAATTGAGTTGTCGACTTTGACCCTAGCAACTCTACATTCGCCGTCAGTGCCTTTGATCAGATCAACAATTTTGCCAACTTTCCAATTGTCTCTGTTCTTGCTATCCGCCTTTATCTGAACAAGGTCCCCACAATGGGGTTCTCTGTGAGATTTGACCCTCGGTTGTTTTGGGTCATGACGGGATCTCTCTCTCAGACTCATGAGGTATTGACCAACAAACATCCTTTTAAACTCTTCAATGACCACAAGGCCTCGTTTCCAGCTTGCAATTAGGTCACCTTTTAGCTGTGTGCCGGTTACCGGTATTTCTACACTAGTCGGGTTTATGGTCACACATTTTTCTAAACTCAGAAAGTCTGATGGGCTTAGGACATGGTCTAATTCAGGTCCCACTTTCGTTAGCGGTCTCGAGTTTACAACTAACTCCACTTCCTTAATTACTGTGAGCAGTTGGCTATCATTAAGTAAATGCTTGTCAAGCGTGCGCTTCAGACAGTGTTTCACTAGGCCCACCAGGCGCTCATAAAACCCTCCGTGCCATGGGGCGAGTTGCGGGATAAATTTCCACTCGATACCCCTCTCGATGCAGAAGGGCTGTTTCATCACTTCACTGGTTAGCCTGAAGTATGTTGCATTGTCTGAATATATCCTATTTGGCGTGTTTTTAGTCGCTGCAAAACGCCTGATAGCCAACAGACATTCTTCTGCCGTCAGATCTTTAACAACCTCTAAGTGGATGGCTCGCACTGTTAAACAGGTAAATAAGGCTACCCATCTTTTTGCCTTGTTGTTCGAGGAGTCTTTAACATATAGTGGACCGAAATAATCCACGCCCGTAAACGTGAACGGAGTGCTATACGTCACTCTCTCCGCCGGCAGCGCCGGTGCTGATGGAAGCTTGTAGGGTCCTCCTCCATGTCTTATGCATTTGGAACACTGTTTAATGATTTTCTGCACTTGTGATTTTCCCTGTGGTATCCAATATTTCCTTCTTATGATACTGAGAGTGTGAGGGGCGCCCACGTGGTAGTTACCCTCGTGAGTATCTTTAATTACCCTTTTGGTAAATTCTGCATCTCTAGGTAGAAGTATCGGATGCTTCATATCGTAACTCCACGAAGTATTACTCATTCGGCCCCTTGTTCTTAGTATGCCATCAACGTCTAAGAATACGTCCAGATTCCTCGCCAAATGAGTTCGTTTTCCTTCGAGCTCTTCAGGAAAATATTCCTTTTGCAGGTTTTTTATTTCAGATGTGAGTTCCTCTGATGCATAGGCCTCAGTTTCTTGTGCTGGTTCATCAAGCTCCATCGGTCCATAGTTGGGTTGTTCTGAGTCTGCAATTTCCATCACATCCATTTGCTGTTCCTGTTCTCCCGGACTTTGATCCAGGGCTTGTTCTGGGTCTGGGCTTTCCATGATATCCATTGGCGGTTCCTGTTCTCCTGGACTTTGATCCAGGGCCTCCCCAACTGAAAACAGAATGTTGCGATGGGTATCATAAAGGCGGTCCTTGGGCCAATAGGCTTCATCCAGCTTCAGGAACTCTGGACCATTGAACCACAGTTCTTTTTTCTGTTCCCAGTTTTCTGGACGTGTAGCAAGGTCTGCCGGGTTTGATTTGGTATTTATATAGTACCATACAGCTTGTGGGAGGTTCTTTTTTATCTCCTCGACTCTGTTAGTCACAAACGGTGGCAGTAATTTGTTAGAGCGCATCCAGCCTAAGATGACCATGCTGTCAGTCCACAGAAATTCTTTATGTATGGGAATGCCTAAATTAGTTTTGACATATTTCACCAGTCTGCTTGTAATCAAGAACCCAAGTAACTCCAACCTTGGTATATTGACCTTTTCCTTTTTGTCCTTGCTTTGGGCTACATGACATTTTGCCATCACAAAGGATACTGAACTTCCTTGTTGTCTTGAGGTTTTTAAATATACAACGGCGGCAAAAGCGTCTTTTGAAGCATCGGAATATCCATGTAGTTCGTTTACCATAGAAGGATCTGATGGTACAGTTCCCAAATATCTCGGAAGTTCAACTTTGGTGACGTCTTTCAGACTGACAAGAATCTGTTCCAGAGCCCGCATAATACCTTCAGGAAGTGTGTTGTCCCATTTGCATTTCTGCTCACAAATCCTTTGGAAGAGCAATTTCATTGGAAGTACAAGAGGACAAACGAATCCACACGGGTCATAGATTCTGGCAAGTGCTCGTAACACTTTCCTTTTTGTGTCAATTTGACAGTCTTGACTTAAATGGTTTTCAGTCCATCTTAACTTCAGTTTGTCGTCGTGTGTATACCACGATAGTCCTAGAACTTTCACTTCCTTGTGCTGTTCGTGTTGGTACTGAGGTGGGATAGAGGCCATAAGCTCTTTGCTGTTTGAGATCCAATCTCTGATGTTCATTGATAACTGATCGAAAGCCATCCTTGTTTTGTTGTAGATCTCAAGTGCCTCTTCAGTTGTGTCAGCCCCTGTGACCAAGTTGTCCACATAACACTTATCAGCCACGGACCTTACTATCTCATCATCAGATTGCATCATGTGGTGTTTGATAGTGGCTGTGAGTAAGAAGGGACTTGCTAGGACACCAAATGGAATTCTGCAGAACCGAAAGCACACCAGGTTGTCTTCCGTTGGTTGCTTGTTTGTATCCATTAACCACAGAAATCGTGTGACGTCCCGGTCCTTTTCGTGCAAACCAACTTGCAAAAACGCCTTTTCGTCAGCTGTTACACCTATCTTTCTAGTCCGGAAACTTAGTAGAAGCGCAGTCAGATCTTCCAACATATATGGGCCGCTGTACAGACATTCATTTAAGCTTTTTTGTCCCGATACTCCAGCTGATGCATCGTAGACAATTCTCCCCCGTTTACCCTTCTGTTTTACTATGTGATGGGGCAGATAGTGGATTGGGTGGCCTGAATCGTCGGAGTCTTGTGTTGGCACAACCTCAATTATTCCCAGCTCCAATTGTTCCTTCAAGATGTTGTTGTACTCGCTCAAGGAATCTTCGTCTATCCTCCTCAGTAGACTCTTCAACCTTCCCAGTGCAAGACCGAAATTCGACGGCAACTCAGGTGGATATTGTATCCAAGGCCATGTTACTTCATATCTGTCGTTCTTGTACTGCATGGTTTCATTAAAGTTGTGTACAGCTTCTTCATGACGAGTGGCCTTAGGAGAATCCGTTATGCCTATATTTTCCAGGGACCACAGGAATCTTATGTCAATATTCCTTAATGGCAGATCAGGTTCAGCGAAGTACGGGCAATTGGGCGTGTGGCACTGACAATATGTAGTCACGGACAAGATACTAGAATCCTCATCTGAGGCAGCATTTCCAGAGAGAATGTATCCGAAGTCGGTATCAATTAGATATAAATTCTCACCAATATTCATTTTATTGTCCCGCATGAATGAGCAATAGAAGTCATTTCCAATAAGAAGGTCTATCCCTTCGCCAGTCGAGTCATCATCTGCGTATACATCAACATCGTTGTTTTGGACTTTCGCTATTGGTACTCGGTCTGTAATATGTGGCACAATATTCACATTTACCTTGCGTTTGATACCTCGTTTTGTCTCTATGACAACCTCAGCAGATGGACTAGCTGTTTCATGTGGGGTTGATGCTCCAAACGTGTATATTAACAACAGATCAGTTCTAATTATTGGTAATTTAAGCATGTCAGCTAGCTTCTTTGTTATGTAAGATCGTTGGCTGCCGCTGTCCAGGAGGATCCTGCTAACTTTGCTTAAATCACTGGTACCCGTTTTACCGCTCTTGACTTTTGCCACAGCTGTCTGTAAGAAAGTAAATCTGTTAGCGATATGACAGACAGTTTCAGGTGGAAGGGTACAACGTGACAGTTCTTTTGTACCTTTAGGTTCTGGACAGAGCAGCTGGAAATGTGGACCCTTGCAGCGGAAACATGTCAATTTCCGCCTGCACTCCTCAGTTTTGTGGTTCCTGCGCAAGCATTTTAAGCATCTTCCCTCCAGTTTCCTTTTACGGGCTTCCACAGTGACAACACGCTTGCAGTCTGCGCTGGTATGATTTGTCAACTGACAGAAGAGACAGGGTCTCTTTATCTTCTTTGCCTGTGGTCCATTGTCCATAAAACGACCTTTTCTTTTGCGGTCATGCTGTTTTAGACTCTGGGAACCATTCTTGAATGATGCACTCCTGGTCCTGATATGTAGGGCTTCCGTCGTCGTACCTGAAGGCCCTGGTAGGTTTGGCACTTCAGGTTCCACGAGAACCGTTGCAGACTTCTCCATGGCTGACAAGATCTTATGTAGCCCTACCCTTATGCCAGCCACGGTGTTGTCCGTTCCAACCAAATGCAGCTCATGAACTACTCTATCTGGGAACTTACGAAGGATCATCGCTCGGAGGTGGTTACCATTTGCTGGCTCTCCCAGATTTTCCAAAACCCGCAAATGTCGCTCGATGTCATTCAGTGTGGCTCGACAACTCCTGCTATCATCTTCTGCTCGCTTAAGGTTACACAACTCCGTGTAGTGAGCATCTACCACAATATCCTTGGAGCCGAATCTCTTCATCAGAGTGTCTATCGCAATAGGGTAGTTGTCATTAGTAGTGGTTAGTCCCGAAACAGCTTCCAATGCCTCTCCCGATAGACAACCAATCAGGTACGAGAGTTTGTCTGCATCTCCAATATTTTTTCTATGAATGTTTGCAGTGAAGCGGTCCCAAAACTCAGTCCATTTGAGTCTATCGCCAGTAAACATTGGCAATTGCAGCTTTGGCAGCCTTGTAGTAGCTGCGGCCTCCGGCGACACCTCTGTGACTGTTGGACGAGTCGAGCTCAGCGAGTGTTCGATTTGGGAGCACAGACCTTCGGACTCAATTTGAAGGGATAGGGCCTCTTCTACTACGTCCACATTATGGATTGTGGACTTTTCGGTGTAACTCTTGGTCTCCAAGTCCAAATTCAGAATTAGGCCCTTTAATTGCTTCACCGCTTGGTCTGCTTCCGATACATCCATGCCACCCGCCTCATAGGTAGCTTTGGCCGAGTCATATGTAGCTTTCAAAGCTCTTCTTCTCAACTGTACTCTCCTTATTAGAATATCTTCCATTGATCTTGTTGGAAAGTTTCACTGAAATACGCACAAGCTAAATATTACAACAAGAACAAATAACTTCATTATGTTTAATTTTATAGTTCGTAGAGAATTAAATCCATTTGAACACAAATAGTCATTTGTACCATTCAATGGCATAATATCCTTAGTTTTATCTGGGACTTATGCGTCGGTCGCAGTATCTGAGTCAACGGGATACACTGACGTCGCGAAATAGAAATGTTACACTGCAATTACTACACTAATCGCGTAGAGAATGCTTTTATTATATGTTTGGCATTTAATTTCAAATTAAGTAGCGATAATCTTTCTTTATACACTTACCGATTGTCGTAAAACACGTACTTTAAGTACTCGGAAACTTAACAAAATTCGCCTCCCAATCGTATAATCAGTGTAGTCCTTTTCCGATCTTCCTTTGTAATTGACGTCGACTGAAATTAAACGATACGCACATTGGAGATCGCTCAGAAAACTACCCAGTCCAAGAAAAATACTTGAATATACGACGCCGTTATGGCTACGCCGGTACAAAAACTTGTTCTATCTATCAAGAAATATGCTGAACACTTACCTAGCTTTCTTCGACGATTAGCAAAGGAAGCATTAAACTATAAGTTTTCGCTGAAAGTCGCCACTACACACAAATAACTCCACTTTCTTAAAACCAAGCAAAACTTTTATCTCGGAACTCCTGAAACCGCACGCCGTTGGATTGCAAATCTTTTCCGGAAATCGACAACAACATAGACAAGAAAGTGAAAATCCAGAGTATTTATCGCCCATGTCAACCAACCTAATAACACCACATGTGACGTTTCAGTACATATTGGCCATATAACGTGACGTTATAAGCTACCGTGCTAGCTAGGCAGGGGACAATATGCAGCCACGAATCTAAACCATTCCAATTACGATGAATTTACATTCCTTACACACTTATCATAATTATTACGTACTAAGAAACATTTTCTTTTAATATTTCTGATAAGAATTATATGTAAGAATTAAAATAGTTAATTGTAACATTCACCGACTAAAATCGGTACCGGATGTCAATTGACACAATAATTAGCAGCACATCCTTAGGTTTTAAAGCCTGACATACAAGCACAGATAATTTCCGAACGTGTAAACCAGTTTAATTTAGAGCGACTTCACACTGTCCGACTTGACATCGGTGTAGAGGAAATCGCTCCAATTCACTGAAATTTAAGAATTATTCATACAATTTCGCTGTAACAACCCAAGCTAGAATATATTAGTAATCTAGCAGAATATAATAAAAAAAATGACTTAAAATATTACAAGTTATTTAACTTAGGCTGCTTAAAGCAGCTATACAGAAGTGCTACCGCGAACCGAAAACGAAATACATGCCTCCCTGTCGCGCTTGCATATTTGAACGACAGAGAGGGAAACATCCCGCCCCCAGCAGGACCTCAGTATTGCATATTCAGATCGGAATACGCTATACATCTGCATCGGGAATTCTTGGTAATATATCATACAATTACTACCCCACTTCTCAATCAGACCGAGAAGAACTCATATCCCAGCTTATATCTCCACCAAATTTGTCGCCGCATCTGAGATAATGACGATATGTGCCTTGGATTCATACACAATAGTATTATATGGCGACAAAGAATTGTAACCTTTATAGATTTACATATCGTCATAGAGCATGGAAACATGAATCATCTGGATTGTAGCTAATGCTATATGAAACATGTGGCTGTGCCACTATACACGTTCACTGCCATCGGTCAGGCCGGACAATACAGTCGACTAGCTCCGGTCTAAGCACTACAATGTGCCCGGGTGCCTTCCTAGTATGTGGTACAAGGGGGGCCGGTCTCCTCTGAGATTCCACACTCCCCTGTCCACCCTGGATCAAGGCTCCTGGTCGGTCGGTTTCAGTTTGCCTTGATCCTAACCTGGCACCCGCCGGACAGGGGACCTTTCGGTCCCCCGGGAACCTCCACCTTCCCCATAGTTCCGCCACGGTTTCTCCAACATTAGTCGACTGTCGCTATGGGCGAGAGATACTCGCTCCTGTCCAATTTCTACGCCCCCATGTCTAAGACACTACTCAAAGTACATTGTACTAGCGTTTATTGGACCCAGTTATATGGAAAACTACTGCAACGTACATACAGTTTCATCATGTCTCCATACCCTATGAATAACAGTCGACATCATAAAGAAAGAGGTAGCTGACTCACCCATCGCCAGGTCCTCACGTGCGTCTTACCTCCGCGCTCGCTGTCATTAGACTGCCGCCGCCATTACCCGACAGTGGCGCCAAAATGCTCACCTGTCATATTTAAACATGGCGACTCGCGCTGTGCGCGACAATTGGTACACATTTAACGACATTTTGACTACGGCCACTAGTTTATGATCATTTAAATGCTTCATTGATAGTGCATATCTTAAATACTGGTTTATATTTTCCAAATCCTGTTTATAGACAGGTTCATCTCATATTTGTTTTTGTCTAATGGATCCATCACACAGTACATTGTAATAATTGTATCTTTGGTGCAATACAATATTCATCTCATTCAATGAAATTACTTGCAGATGTAAAACTTGGGTTCGTCTAGTGGGTAAAGAAGACCTGGTGCATATACCCATTGAAAAGCTGCATGAAATACGACATATTTGTGGTGACCATTTTGAAAAGAAAGACTTTGGCAAGTCTGGAAAAAAACTGAAGAAAAGAGCTTATCCAAAATTGCAGCTCTCAGCGCCACCATTGTCCGACAACCAAATGATGGGATTCCCCCAACATGTTGCAAGCAAAAATGGTAAGTACATAAATAAATATTAATTTACACTACCCATAATTATTATATTATATTAGATGATAAACAGAGGCCGGAATTCTCGTAGCACTTTTGAGCTTAGCTTCAATTAAACTTATCTGAAAGAGATCACTGTTGAGCGATAAGATAGCATGTTGTTTAGCTCTACTTCTTCTTCAATATGTTGTGTTCTATAATGTATCGATATGATATGTATATCGGAAGTCGATAAATGAGAAGTCCCTATGACAGCTCAAAAGTGCTACGAGAATTCCGGCCTCTGATGATAAATGACGGTTTACATTACACTATATCAGGCAACGGCCTTTCTTTCAATAGCTAGATCCACACCAAACAATCAAGAGACCTCTCTATGAGCATACCATGGTACAAGAGCAAACCAGATGCATGGTTCGTGTAGACCATAATCAACAATACATTTATTTTAGTGACGTGAACATAGGGCAGCTTGTGGTGAGCTGTTAGGGAGCAGCGATCCTATGTACCTGAGTGCTCCTGGGGGTGTTCTGTGGGTTGGTTGTATGAACAGGCCCTCCCGCCTCTGGCTTGCCTTAACCAGCTGTCCAGAGTGGAGTCGCTGGAGCTGTTGCTCAGGGGTGGATGTGGTCACCTAAGTTGCGAGTTGGCTATATGTTTAAAGTCCAGTGCCCCCTCTCCACCCCCAGCCCTCTGCACTGGTGTTGCCCTAAGGTCATTTTTTAATGTCGTTATTTACAGGGGCCCATCTAGCAGAGGGTTAGTCACCGTCTACCTGAGATAAAAATGTGAGACAGTTTTATTAGGCCGACGTCCATTGTCTCACTCAATAGCCCAGCCATTAGTCCATCATAGAAATAGCCTTTATTCATGCTTAATTAGGTGCACTTTTTTTTTGATTTTTCAAAACATTAATTAAGTAATATTTGTTTTCAAAATATATTTATACATTCAATTGGGTATACAAATTTATCTATTAATTGTATTATATTTCCATTGTTTCAGCTTTGTTACTATTTAAATTTATTAATAGTTTACATTATATATATATATATATGTATATATTGTTATTTATTTAATTATGCAAGGCGCGTTCAGCGCAAAAGGCCTCCCCCAACCTTTCCCATTGAACTCTATCTTGAGCCGATCTCCACCAATATTTATCATGCTTTTTTAGCTCATCTCTCCATCTGACTCTCGGTCTGCCTCTCCTTCTCGTTTTTTCTCTCGGTGTCCATTCTGTTTAAAGCTTTGTCCACCTATCATTTTGCATCCTGCACACATGACGTGCCCATGCCCATTTTATTTTCTTACTTTTTCCGATGACATCTTCTACTTCATTTTTTTCTCTTATTGTTGTGTTTGGAATTCTGTCTTTTTTAGTTACTTTTAGCATTGATCTCTCCATTGCTCTCTGGCATACTCTAAGCTGGTCTGCTTGCTTTTCGGTCAGGCTCCAGGTCTGTGCCCCATATGTTAGGGTTGGTAAAACAGCGGAGTTGAAAGTATTGGTTTTAATTTTTATAGATTGGTCCGATTTCATTATAAATTTTAGTGCCCAATATTTCTTCCATGCTTTACTTATTCTGTGTTTTACCTAGTCCATCATATTCACCCAATAATCCGGTTCATTTAGATTCCATCAACCAGCAATAGTTCCTGCACACCTTGATGGGTGCTGTCTCTGTGTCCGTCCTATGACACAGGCAGGGACAGCATCCGCTCGGTGTACCCCATGCATTTCATTAAATTGTCAAAAGGCCCTCTACGTGTTGGGTATGTGGTACTCGTTTGGTACTTCGGCTCCGCGCACGCCTTCCAAAGGTCCGGGACATCATTGTCCCGTGAGCGGAAAAAACATACAATAATAATAATAATTTATACATTAAAAACATCTTACAAAACTTTGTCTTACACCTAAAGAGTCTACTTCCTAAATAGGTATAACCTGAGCTTTAAGATAAGCAGTGCTCCTCCCCATATGTTATGTCTTAATTTAGATGTTTGACAAACAATATTTAAAGTCTTCTAAGGCAATCAATCAGTTGAATTGATACTAAATTAGTGATTATAGTAATTGCTGGAAAGTCCTACTAATACATATTAGTATTATACCAAATGTATGCATTTCAGTTCCTGCTGCAAACCCGACTATTCCTGCGGAATTTGCATTGGAAGTCCCTATGGAGTCCACACCCTCTACAAGTAGAGAAACATTATCTACAGCCATCATTCCAACTATGAACGGTAATAATAATTATAGTAATAAAGGCAAAATACCCCTTGCAAAATCAAGCAAAGTCAGATGTGTGTATATGGGTTGAATACACCGTCCAATGAAGTTGTATTACCATCTATAGTACAAGTATAATGCTGTATTGTGGCATATAAATTTATTGATACTAAATTAGTCATTATAGTAATGGCTGGAAAGTCCTACTTATACATACTAGTATTATACCTAATGTATGCATTTCAGTTCCTGTTGCAAACCCGACTATTCCTGCAGAATCTGCACTGGAAGTCCCTATGGAGTCCACACCCTCTACAAGTAGAGAAACATTGTCTACACCCATCATTCCAAATATGAATGGTAAGAATAATAATGTAAAAATATTTTCCAGTTATTATTCAGTTCAACCATCAGAGATTATGCTAAGCGACTAACGACATGATATACTCGAACACAGCTGTGAACCTTGAAAGGGGTACGTCTTATTTAAGAGGAGCGTGTATCAAACGAGCTGAAAAAAAACGGGCAAAATGCTGATTTCGGTATTTTCTGTAGGTAACCAAGCATTGGCTTTCGGAAACAACAAATTTGGCTAAGCGGAACTAGTGATGATGACCACAGTTGTCATATAGAACCCATCATGATGTAGGCACTTCACAGATTCCGATGAAATTTCGTTGACATAGCAAACAAAATACACACTTTGAAGTGGAAATTATGATGAGGAACTGAAGGTCCGACACGCACTTGTCCGGTTTTTTACTCTTGACATTTTAATTTACTACTATATATTTGTACGCATGCATGCGAGTTAGATGCATGAAACATAATGTATTGTAACTTCCCTATACTGTGTCTATGCAAATAAAAAAATCTGATCTGAATATTCTTTCTTGAGGTCGATATGAGGATATCACGTATCATTTGAGGTATATATACAAAAAAAATAGCCATATCGTATCTGGAAGAGCCCAAACTTGGTATGTTTTGAAAATGATTTCTGTTTTAATTAAAAAAATGGCTGAAATATAATGATGTGGTATATTTTTAGAATCGCTTCAGAAGGCCCTCTCATATAATATAATACCACACACGATAGGTTACTGAAAAAAAAATCATACAAAAAAATATAATGACTCAGCACACCCCTCCTTAGGGAGTATTTTTTGAAGAATTGCCGGTGAAAATTTTTGTTTTCACCTCTAGTATGCGTGTGCCAAATGGCTAAACTGTGCATGGATTTACGGTCTTTCTTTGGAATTGAGCTCTTACGCCGCGCCGTCCACTAGTAGTCCCATCCCATGTACATATGATGGTAATACATTTATTTGAAAACATTTGTCCAATTCCAAATAATTTACTGAGTAAATATACCTTAATATATTGTTACAATTCAATACTAATGAAATATACCTCATAAGTAAATTTGTTTCCAGCAATTCCAGCTGCGGTCACTGTGGATCATGTGCCAGTAGTACAGAAATCAAGAAAACGACCACTGGCGGCCTCCGGCATTCTTAATACAATTGGTAATCTAAGGGTGGTATTCCACTCGTCCAATATCTTTGTCCAATATCATTTGATCAAAGAAATTGGATGATTTCATCAAACTTGGATGAGACCCCGACATTTGATCAAAGATTCTGTAGATATTTAAATAAATATGGCTACGCATGAAAAAAAAACTTGGGCAAAGATATTGGATAAGCCATTAATTTTTTTTATTTCGGTTTGTCGTGAAAAATTCAGTAACCTTAGCCTTCATTTCGTCATCGGTCATAAACCTTCGTCCCCTGAGGTCTTTCTTGAGAAGTCTAAACAGAAAATAGTCACAGGGGGCTAGATCTGGACTATAAGGGGGGTGGTCAATGGTTTCGAAGCCATTGTCTTTAATTGCTAGCTTCGTTGTGCGGGCGGTGCGGGCGGCCGTCAAACTAGCTCGTCACGTCTACGTGACGTCAGAAATGGATGGCTCTATACACTGGTGCATTATATATCATGCACGGATGTACCGAGGCTACCGAGCTAGGTCTTCAGTGCATTACATATAATGCACGAAAAGTCAAAGTGTTAAGCATTTATTTTATTTATTCTAGATTCTGGGATACCGTCTACGAGCAACAGTACAGAAACTGCTGCGAAAAGGATAAAATTATCTGAAGCAGGTACGAAACAAAACATGAACATAGGTATTATAGGTTCCCACCAGTAGCATTAGGTCAACAAACAAATGGTGGTTAGCACTAAATTGCTTATTTAAAAAACAAAACTTATTAATAAGTTATATACGTACACCAACCGTTATGTTGCAATTGAAAACGTCAATACCCCGCTCCGTCGTTAATTCATGTAGGCTTTTACCAGCTCACAATAAAAAGCTATTTTTAGAGTTCCGTAGTCAACTAGGAACCCCTGTAGTTTTGCCATATCTGTCTGTCTGTCCGAGGCTTTGCTCTGTGATTGTTAGAGCTACAAAGCTGAAATATATCATCATCATATCTCTGCTGAGCCCCCAAAGAGTGCCACAATGACCGATATATAAATCAATAAAACTGAGAAAGTCGTAAAAAAATAAAAAGAATTACCCTGGAGGTACCCTTAATTCTTTTTGTTTTTTTTTACCCTACACGTAGTGGGGATGTGTTTGTTGCTTGTTATTGATTTTTTTTAAGTAAGTTCATGGGGCAATTTCGGAATCCTGCAGTGAGCATGGCATTTATTTTTGTTAGCTATTTATTTATTGATTAAGGTAATTAGTTTAATTACAAGGTATTATTATATGTAACAAATAAACCTTACCTCAGAACTCAGTCATTTATTAAACGATTTGGAAAATTCTTTTTTTGTTTGAAACGGTATACTTCAGGGGTAGTCCTATTGTCATCAGGTCAGAATCTGATCATAGGGTCCTGGAGAAATCGAGGGATCTCTCCAAATATTTTAGGTGCACCTATAGCGATTTGGGTATTTTGTATAGTAACTCGTGCATTATTAGCTCTTGAAAAGCACCATTTGATGAAGTTTGACAAAAAGTAATAATATCCCATCTAAAAGTAATTTCAGGTAATCTACGGAACTTGGCACCCAGTTACACCTCAATTCTTTTGTCTGTGAAGACGACAAACACGCATAACATTTTATAAATATTGAACTTGGCTCCCATTTTCACATTTATGTTTTTGATGGGGTAAAAAATACAACTTTAGTGATGATAATAACTCACTCTGGTTATCAAAAGCAAGTGAGTGGATAATACGTATTCGAGAAACCAGCAGCAATTTTCTTTTTAGCAATGGAACCGATTCCCGATTCTTGATCGGTCGATTTTACTAGTACACTTGGAGTGGTTTATTTAGATACTTGTTTTGCTTATTTTGCAGATTTAAAACCTCGGGAAAAAGCACTTCTTCAGCAACTCAGAGAAACAAAAACCACTTTAAAGTCTTTAAAAAGAAGTGTCACTCTCATTGACTCGCTAGAATCCACGGTGTTGAAAGAAATTGTTACCATGGCTTTACAAAATCAAAAAAGAAAACCACGAGGCCGTCGTTGGACGAGAAAATCTAAAATTGCGCTGTTAGCAATCTTCAAAAGATCGCCAAAGGCTTATCGATATTTAAGGCATTTAATGCCCTTGCCGAGTGAAAGCACGTTAACGGGTATTTTGAAGAAAATACCTATGGAGCCAGGGATATGTGGACCTGCTTTAGAGCTCTTAAGTAAAAAACTGCCAAAAAATACTCAAGACAAACATTGCTGTCTTCTTTTTGATGAAATTGCCCTAAAACCTAGGCTTATTCATAACAATGCAACCGATAAAATAGAAGGTTTCACAGATATGGGTAACGGCGAGAGGAGCCCTGTACAAGCAAATCATGCATTGGTTTTTATGCTTCAAGGTTTAAAAAAGAAGTACAAGCAACCCATAGCTTTTTATTTTGTGTACTGTGTCATCGCACAAATTAGCAACACTTATATCGGAAATTATAAAATCTGTGAATGAAACTGGATTGAATATTATAAGCACAATCTGTGACCAAGGCCCAACAAATATGGGTGCTCTTAAAATTTTAAAAGAGTTGTCGCGTTCAAACGAAGATGATGCTGAAACCAAAAATTATTTTGCAGTTGGTGACAAAAAAATATACATTATATATGATGTTCCCCATCTCTTGAAATCAATAAGGAACAACTTTATGAATAATGGTGCAATGAGATTGGGTGTAAATACAGCCAAGTGGGAACATCTACTAAAAGTGGAAGAAAGAAACCGAAACCTTTTATATTTGAGCAAAATAACCCCTAATCATGTCCAGCCGAAGTATCGGGCTAAAATGAAAGTCAAGTATGCTGCACAGATACTGAGCAATACGGTGTATGCAGTGCTTATGCTACTTGCGCCTATCGAACCGGATCCGCTTAAAGCCGATGAAATGTATCAGACTGCTAGAGTCATACTCCAGCTTGACCGATTGTTTGACTATACAAATGGACCTTCTTGTCCAGATGATATTAAAAAAGGAAAACGTGAAAACGTGTCAGCTAAAACTGACCATGTTCAGGTGTGGGCAGAATACAGAAAATTACTAGACACAGTCAGTTTCATGAAGCCGGCAACGGGTGTAAAAGCCAAAAACGTTAGGTGTATCGAAGGATACAAGACAACGTTATGCTCCCTAAGAGATATATGGACGGTTTGCCAACGCCTGGGTTTTAAGTATTTGAATCTCCGGCAATTAAATCAAGACGCATTAGAAAATTTGTTCGGAGTTTTGCGACAACACAGTCCAACCAATAGAAACCCCACGGTTGCATCATTTATTGCAGCCTTAAAGACTGCTATAGTGTCAAAAATGACAGCTCCCCAAAGCAGAGGAGCAAATTGTCAAAAAGATTTCAATGATCTATGGACTGATTTTCATGACATTGTTTTTGATAATAATAGTAATACAGCATCCAACATGAATTCGCAAACACAAAACAGCCAAGAGAGACAAAATGAAAATATAATACTCGACGAAGATTATATTCCTGTTTTTAGCATACCGGAAGAAGACACACTAACACTCGACGTGCAAGATTTCGAAGCTGATATTCTAGATATTGACATTCAGCCTGTTGTATACATTAGCGGATATATTGCACATTGCGTGCTAAAAATGAGAAAATGTGATTCTTGCCGAGAATCGTTAACGACAAATGAAGTTACCAATTTATCATACGAATACATAAAACTTCGTGAGTGGTGGAAAGACAGGAGCTGCCTGACATATCCATCTAGAAGCTTATACAATTGTATTGACCAATGTAAAAATATATTCGAAAATGAAGTCGTGCCCGTCATACACACCCTAAATATTTGCCAGCTAACGGTGACAATGTTTATGGCTCAGACCAGCAATACATTTATAACATGCAATGAGCATCGCAGCAATCTAACCCATTTAATAATGGTTAAGTTAGCTTTACTCCTGATTCGGAGATATTGCGCCATAATAAATAAAAAAAATGCAATAGAAGAAGAGCGGGTTACCGATGTTTTAAAAAAATCCGAACAAGTGACCAGAAAATATTAAAATACTAGGTTTAAAGTTTAAAAATAATATTTTTTTTGCGAAGTCTACCTGTGAGCTGTAGACTTCGCAAAAAAAATATTATTTTTAAACTTTCACTCACTCACTAGTATCACTATGAATCCAAAGGCATGGAAAAGAGGTGTGGTGGTGCTGTTCTTCAAAAAGGGTGACAATGCCTTAGTGAAGAACTACCGAGTCATGTCTATAAGCTGTTTTCAAGAGTTACGAACCGTCTCGCAAGCAGGCTAGATGACTTACAGCCTCCTAGACAAGCCGGCGACCACCCCTGAAGTATACCGTTTCAAACAAAAAAATAATTTTTCAAATCGGTTCATAAATGACGGAGTTCTGAGGTAACTGGCATAAATAATAATAATAATAAAACTAATTAAAAATACTGTTTTCTGGTGTACACACACAATTACCAAGCTGCATGCCAAATTTCAGCTTTCTAGGTCACCTGGAAGTGGGTTAGGTTTTTAATTACTAGTCAGTCAGTCAGTCAGTCAGTCAGTCAGTGGTAAAAATGCCGTTTTATGGAATTTAATATCTCAATAATGATTAAACCTATATTTATGAAATTTGGGGTTCTAGTTTTTCTAAAGGATCATAATACATGTACCAAATTTCAATTTTTTTTATGTTAGATAGATTTGGAGTTATTGGGGGGTCAAAAGTGGCTCCTAACGGTTCGTGTAATATAACACACGGCTGCTGTCCGCCAGTTCCTACTGAACTTGGCTGGACACGCTGCCCTCTGTGTAGATCATATGACGGTATGGTACTCTTCGGTAATTGTCATTTGGAAAATTCTAAATGTTTTATATGTACAGATTTTTATGAGCTCCTACTTGTTTACAATAAATTGAAAAACGTTAGTACATTTATATTTATGTACCTGTTTGTGTTTACAAATATCTGATAATAACCCTTGTGTCAATAGTTATGTTTTGTTGCTTCCATTTGTTTAAATAATTTTGTAAAATCTTAGTACAGATATCTCCTATTTTTCACTTGCTTTGATATTATTAAGATGCTTGCTCAGATAAATATGACGGATGATAAACGTATTTATTTTCGAATTATAAATCTGTTTAGATGAATTTGTACCTTACTTTGTACATTTATTTTTGAAGGCTTGGATATGCTCATATATTTATGAACTCGACTATACGTGTCGGCACGGAACCCTTCTTTGTGCGTGATCCGATACACACTTGGCCAGAGTTTTATTTTTGTGGAAGGAAAATCTTGCAAGTCTGCCTTAAAACTGACCGATTATTTTCTTCAAAGAAAATATAAAGTGCCATCTATACCTATCTTTCAAAACTTGTTACCGTTATGTGTAGTATTATGAAAAAAAAATGTTATTCGCTTATTTACGTTTGCCGTTGACTATACTACGATTGCTATAATATGTAGACATTTGAATTGACGTAAACATTATTATTCACCATAGGTACAACTTCCGGAAATTTATAATATCATGAACTCGAGGGACACTTATAAAACCGAGAGTACAAATTCGATTAAAAATACTGTGGAGCTAATTGGAGAGTCTGCAAAACGTGCTGTTTCAAATATATGAAATTTTCATATTGTTTTGTTTTCAGATTTCAACATGACGAAGGAGGATTTAATACGACACTTGAAAGAAGTCAAATCCACCATTAGGTCGTTAAAGAAAAATGCAAAGGTCATGGAGCGGCTAGAATCGCCTTCTCTGAAAGAAATTGTGTCCTTGGCACTGAAAAATCAAAAAAAGGAAACCTCGCGGACACAGATGGAGTACTAAATTCAAAATAGCGTGTCTGGCTATCTTAAAGTATCTCACTACAAGTGGAATACTAATACTACTACTCCAATACAATACTTAATGTGTCGACGAATAAATAAATAAGGGTCAACTGTATCCAAACTTATAAGTTAAGTTAATGTTAATTTTATAGACTACTTACTATTGGCAGTTAAAATAGGTACGGTCATTACTTGTAAAATTACTTGCAACTTTTAAAATTAATAAAAAAAAGATTATTTGTTGTTGTATTAAATGTAAAATAGAATGTGGAAGAATCCACTACTTTTTAATTGCATCCTGAAGGATGACTGTTCGCCACCGCCAAGAATTGTCGAAGGCACTAGTTTCAATGGATGCGACTGCCATTTGACCTTCCAACCCAAGGGGGAAACTAAGACTCTAAAAACAGTTTCCTACCCGAAAGATACATTCCCCCTGGATAATTAGTTACAAAGCTCGGTTGAGAACACGGAAGGACAATTGTGGAATCCCGCGGAGAAATCCAGTTGTGCGAGTGGTCGCACAACTGGATTTTTCCTCGGAATATATTAGCTAAGTTACCTATTTAACTTTGTTACAATTTCATTACTATTCATGTTGTAACATGTTGTTGTAAATGCGGTTTTGAAGTCAAAGTATTCTAATGTTAAACTATCTTACAAGGACCCATATAAGGGATAAGGGCTAGCAATAACAATCATACAGTATAAAAGATAAAAATACTGACCAAATAATATGTGACCCTACTTTACTCTTAAGACTTACAATTGTTTGTAGTTGTGAACTGCTCTTGTTCACATCCAGTCATACTTTTAATGCCTAGATCGTGAAAAATACAAGCCTGCGTGCCTATGAGCATTGGCAGCCCCAGAGACGGTACATAAAAGTTTGCGTTGCTTTAAATTGTAGATATAAGTATGAAGATTCACTAGTACCTACTTTAATATTATTAGTAATCTGGAAGTTCGATTCCTATCCAATTTAGATGCTATGAATGCTAAAAATACTTGGGCTTTTTTTTCATAAGTGTTTTTGAACGAAATCACGCACTGAAAGTACCTATCTAGTGTTTACCAGTGATTGTGGTATTCATTGAATTGTTGTAAAATTACAGGTTTTTATTATATGCAGGGGTTTTTTGAGGAATGGCTACGAAAATTGTTTAGCTTTAGTTACAGAGAGCGAGAATTATAATGCAATATGATTAGTAATATTTCTCTTAGGTATTTAAAGTAATTAGTAAGACATTGTAAATACGTTTTCTACTTACTGTGCCTAAGTATGTAATAGCTATTTACGACCCTGCGCGTCCGGAAAAACCCACCTTTTGGCCAAGTGGTGACGTAAAATAGTGTACGAAACACGGGTCGTAAAACAGAAAGCCCTCTCTCGCATATTTATGACCCTCGCCTGCGGCTCGGGCCTCAAACATCTGCGAAGTCGGCCTTTCTTTGTTTTACAACCCTTGTATCGTAATGTACTATAAAATTGCGTAAAATTTGTCAAGTCCTATCAGTAAAAAAGAAGTCGCCTAGATTGCAGTGTAATAATTCAGCTCAGCATTGTGAATTAAGTATGAAAAATTGTGTAAAGTCGTAAATAAAATGTATAACTAAACATTTTTTTTTTGTTTTATTTGTTACGGAACAAATAAGATATATAGCCAAGGACCAGACTATTTTATATCGATTTTACCGGTTGTGGAAACCACTAATATCGGTTTTTCACAACACTAAACTCTATAAGTAATTTATTATGGTATGGCAACATTTTATTTTTCTTATGTTGGTACACAACCAAGTAAATCGTCAAACATTACGTCCAGAAATTAATTAGTATGGAGTTCCGTCTCTTAAAACGTAGTGATTATATTCTCTTTGGATTTGATG
Source organism: Notocelia uddmanniana (assembly GCA_905163555.1). Lineage (NCBI taxonomy): Eukaryota > Metazoa > Arthropoda > Insecta > Lepidoptera > Tortricidae > Notocelia > Notocelia uddmanniana. Next base: position 9,667,277 of record LR991074.1, on the reverse strand, counting down.
TTTGCTGTAGTTTTGGCCGATCAATTATCTATTAATTTATCATCTATAATTACGGGCTAATTGCATGAGTACTAAGTGAAAATATCGAAGCACTCGACTTGTTTGTTAGTCATGTCGTTAGCTATTCAAGGAATTCCACGTACGGTATGTTTACTAATCAGAATACATCTCTATATTACTTTTCATTATATGTAATACTAATAATGTCTTATTTTTTAAGTGGAGCTTGAAGCAGGTACGCAGTCACTTCGAATTCGATATCCCGTGCCAATTCAAGCCGCTGTACTTCAACTTTGACAGCGGCAAGTTCAAGAAGACCGTCTATATTCAGTTGTTGTCTGATCGGCACGATCCAGGAACAATCTTAAACAAAATCAACTCTAATAAAAAAAACAAAGTGCTGCATCTTAAAGCTACAATACCCAAATATGTATCAAAAGTAAGTTTAATTACATTACTTACCTTTAGCTTTATAGTAACTATTATAGGTAGGGTGGATAGGTCGGTTAGCCACCTAAATTAAATAAAGAAATAAATTTAGGGGACAGTTGTTTACACAGATCAAACTAGTCCCATAGTAAGCTTAATAAGGCTTATGTTATGGGTAGTAGACGACAATATATTTTTAATAGATATAAACTTAAATACATACTTAGAAAACATCCAACCTCAGGAATAAATGTTTCTGCTCACCACAGAAACAAATGCCCTTACCGGGATTCGAACCTGGGACCTCTAGCTTCAGAGGCAGTGTCACTACCAACTAGGCTAAACAGGCCAACCAATTTGGTGTGCTAGTTGGGGACCAATTGGATGAGTTGATGAACTGCACAGATATTTTATCATTTTTTTAATGGAGACCTGTGCAATTACTTACTGTACTGCCTATTGAATGTCTACAACTGTTTGTTTAGGGTCAGTAAAAAAATCTCTTATTCCTATCTATATATCCATAATCTTAAACCAATACCTTTATTTGAAAAATCCTTGTTCTCCAGGTGGTCGTTAACTGACGCTGGTTGTGATCAACCTCGCAACCAAACATACAATGTATGTAGTATGTTTTTTTGGGGCCCACAGGATATCTGAATCTAGTTGAAAAATGCTAATGATGGAAGAAGCATTCATCAGTCGTTAATCAGGCCAAAGGCCCAATAGTCCCGGGCCAACGGCTGCCAATTGGTGATGAAAAAGGCCAAGACTAAATCCACCACCGCCTTGCATGTATGACATTTGCCACAAACAGGAGTGTTTTTTGTGTATATGCCTGTGGCTGTGCAGCAACCAACTGGTTTAGGCAAATTTTTTTTGTAGGATGGGCTGATTGGAGATTGTTTTCTATGATTGTTTTTGTTAGCATTTCTAACTTGACATGTATATACAGGGTGTGGGCTGTAATAGGCTATATACTACTCAAAAGAAAATAGAAATAAACATATAATTAGCCTTTCTTCATGCTTAATTAGGTACATTTTTTAAATTTTATTTTCAAAACATATTAATTAATATTTGTTTTTTAAAATATATTTATATATGCAATAATTCAATTGGATATACACATTTATCTATTAATATTATTATATTTTGTTTGTTACTATATCAATTTATGAACATATATATAAATACATACTTAAATAAGACTCAAGAACAATATTTGCGATATATGCACAAAAATGCCCTGATTGGGATTCGAACCCGGGAGTCCCGGGACCTCCAGCTTCGGAGGCAAGGTCACTACCAACTAAGCCAGAGTGGTCGTCAATTTTTCCAATCATTAATTAAAGACAAGAAAAGAGCGTACACCCATCTTAAAGGCCGGCAACGCACTTACAACCCCTCTGGTGTTGCAAGTGTCCATGGGCGGCGCTAATCGCTTATCATCAGGCCATTCGTCTGCTTGTTTGCCTCCTATGTCATAAAAAAAAATTAGACCAGCTTAACAGGACGGGCCTCTCCCAAGGCGGCTTGAGCCTATTTCTAACAAGTTATTACTTTCCAGCCACTCAGTGGTGCCAACTACAAGGGCCCTAAACCCAAGGCGAAGCCAAAGTCGAAGGGTAAACAAGGGACAGTTGTCACGGAACCAGACCAGGTATGATATGCATTGTTGTGTACCTAAAGTTTCTTTCTAGTAAATAATACATAATCCATAAAAGAACCGGACAAGTGCGAGTCGGACTCGCCCACCGAGAGATTTTTGTATAGCTTCCAGGGACTGTAGACCTGCCCGTCCCCGAGATAAAGGGTCTTGACAGAAAGACAGATCACAAGCCTGTTGCCAATCTTTATTAACTTGAAGATTCGTTGTGTTGTCAGCTGGGTACATTTGCTGGTCTCTCACTCTCGACACAGCATATCTTCGGGATCTCTGGTGATGTTACTCACCAGTCACCACCGGGAACACAACACCACATAGACACCTAACAAATAAGTAGTGATGATCATGTTTTCCTGTTGTCCCTCATTAGGGACATAGGGCTCGCAGAAGAATTTTCCATTTGTCCGATCTTGCGCGGCTTCTTCCAACTCTTTCCAGCTGAGACCAGTTGAGCCAGCCTCCTCAACTGACCGCCTCCATGTGTCCGAGGATGCCCCGGCCGTCTTCTGCCAGATTGCCAGCGTAGACGGGGAACGAATAAGTAGTGGTGTTATTAAATTATTATGGCTGCACTCTTCTGTAAGGTTGAGGTACTTCCCCAGTTGGCTGCTCCAAACATCAGTGAGATGACATTTTGCTGCTGTACCCTACCTCTCTTAAACGTACACAAAATTGTAACTTAAAAATATGTATGTTGTCACCAAATAAAAACACTGTCGAATGACATTTCAATTTCATTAATAAGTTTCTTTGAAAAACTCAGTGGTACGGACTGGGGTTCAAACCCCCTACTTCCACATTGATAGTCACGTGTCTTACCGCTGGCCTCGCTTCTTCAAGCATTTATGAAATTAATTTAAATGAAAAATTAAATTTATAATGAACTAGCTTTTTCCCGCGACTCTGTCTGCTGGTAACTCGTGGAAAGGAATGATTTCAGGAATAAAAACTATCCTATATCGGGATTCAAACTAACTCTGTACCTAATTTTATCTAAATCGGTTTAGTGGTTTGAGCGTGAAGAGGTAACAGACCAACAGACAGAGTTCCTTTCGCATACAATATTAGTATGCATAGTCAAAGATTTAACAATGAAAACATAATTAATCATTCTAAAGCAGTGAATTATATAGTGCTTAACACATTCGGCGCCGACAAGGCAATTAAAGTAAAAAAGTAAAGTAAAAGTAGTTTATTCTTCAAATTAGGCATATTACATGCACCTATGAACGTCAATAAACTACCACCGGTTCGGAAAAATATACCTCTGCCACGAGAAGAACCGGCGTAAGAAACTCGGCGAGGTGTCATTTTTTCAAAACAATATACATTATATAGTTAAATATAAAATTACATTACTACAAAATAACTTAAATAACAATGCTACCGTAGAAAATATATTTTCGCGATAGATTACCCGTGCAGGACGCTATCACGCGACCCCAAGTTATAAATTGCTCGGATAGCCCTTTTTTGCAAAATAAAAACAGTTTCAATATCTGCAGCTGATCCCCATAAGATAAGACCATAAGTAATTATACTATTAAAATAAGCAAAGTAAACTAACCGTGCCGTTGCCACATTGGTAAGCTGCCTTATTCTCCTGACTGCAAATGCAGCAGAGCTCAACCTACTTCCTATCGCTGTTATATGGGAACCCCACTGCAATTTTGAGTCCAATGTAATACCTAAGAATACAGTAGAAGTAACAAATTCTAATGTTTGACCATTAAGTTTAATATTTGTATCTAAGTTTCTGTTTGATGAGTTCGCTAGAGAGAATTTCATACATTTCGTTTTTTTCGGGTTCAATACTAAGTTATTGGCAGCAAACCAGTCAGATATCATGGAGAGGGTATTATTTGGTTCAATGAGTTCAGTATCTCTCCTATTTACCTTGAACAGTAATGAGGTGTCGTCTGCGAACATTACAATGCCTGATCGTCGGCTTACCATATATGGCAGATCATTTACATAAACAAGGAACAGGAACGGACCTAGAATAGACCCCTGAGGTACTCCCATCTCTACCACTGTCTCTGACGAAATGGCTTTATTTATCGCTACCTTTTGATTTCTCTGTGTTAAATATGACTTCATGAGATCTAATGCATGCCCTCTGATGCCATAAAACTTAAGTTTACAAATTAAAGTACCATGATCTACACAATCAAAAGCCTTGGAAAGGTCACAGAACACTCCGATGGCGTCGTGCGACTCTTCCCAAGACTGCAAAATAAATTTTAATAAACTTGCACCTGCATCAGTAGTTGACCTACCCTTCGTGAAGCCGAACTGCTGTGCGTGCAAAATATTGTGAGAATTAAAGTGAGAAACCAATTGCGTAAGCATTATTTTTTCGAATATTTTGCTAAACGCAGGTATGATAGAAACTGGACGATAATCAGAAGGATTATCTCTATGACCTGATTTGAAAATTGGAACTACTTTACTACATTTCATTAAGTCTGGAAAAATGCCATAGTCTATACAGTTATTAAAAATGAGAGCTAGAGTTGGTGCAACGACCTCCAGAATAGATTCCAGTACCTTGACTGACACGCCCCATAAGTCCTAATTATACATACAAGAATGACACGGTTTCGTGTCACCGGCACCGAATGTGTTAATGAACTATGATTTAGAGTTATCAGCGCGAGCTGCCTGTCCAAAACGATATAATAATTATTGATTTTCCAGATAATGATAGTGACACACAGGGAAATCCTAACGGAACTGCAGGCCAAGTACACCCGCCTGTATAACCTAAGTCGGAAGACTCCGGGGAACAAGTTGCTTGAGGATGTTGCCCGGGTAAGTGGTATAGTTGATTGCTTGACGTTGGGATCCTGTCACTTGACCTACTAACTTTTACCCTAATATTTCATTAGGCCTAATGTTTCACTAGACCTAATGCATTGTTCTTCGAAACAGTGAACTGTTCGGGTTTTCTAAGAATATTTTTGGGTTAGGTTTGGTTTGTTTTGCAATAATGCTATAAAGTTTACTAATCAAGAGAAAAATGTTTAGGCCCAATGAAACATTAGGTCAAGTGAAGCATTAGGACGATAGTTAGGTCTAACAAGGGAGAACCTTTGACGTCATTTCTTTTTTTTAAATTAGAATTATTTTTATTTATTTATTTTCCATTTAGAATTATTGTTAAAAAGGGGTAATTTACCATGTATATTCGTTTTTGTGAGCTCCCGATATTTGAGCACTGTTGCAAGCGCCATTTTCCTCAGAGAGTAGTACCTCAGAGAAGACGTGAAATAATAATACCGCGACCGAGCGGGATGGTTATATACTAAGTTTAATAAGAGCGACAGAGAGGGATACATCGTTTGTTGTCATTGTCATAGTTCCGCTTTTCTTAATTTTCCTCAATGTGATGTCTAATACCCCGTTTTTAACAGTAATACTAATGTTAAAAGTAAAAAGTAAAAGTAGTTTATTCTTCAAATTAGGCATATTACATGCACCTATGAACGTCAATAAACTACCACCGGTTCGGAAAAATAAACCTCTGCCACGAGAAGAACCGGCGTAAGAAACTCGGCGAGGTGTCATTTTTTCAAAACAATATACATTGTATAGTTAGTGTTCTAGTGTTACCTAAAATCTTTTTTTGTACAAATTTGTGCTAAATTAGCGTGCTCGGCATGCGTCCATTAAATGTATTAGATAAAGACAAAAGGACAGTTAGGCATAAAGGACCAACAAAACTTCGGATACTTGAACACAGTAAGAACTTCATTGTACCAAAAAGCACCAATAGATATGACCAGAGGGTGGTCCAGTGATTTATCTAACATCCTAAATAATTTACTCAAAGAGCAATAGAGAGGGCTATATGCTGGGAGTTTCTTTATCAATTATCAGAAAGGACGCCGTCCGCAGCAGAACTAAAGTAACTGATATAGCCTTCCGAATCGCTACACTTAAGTAGCAGTGGGCGGGGCACATTGCACGTAGAACCGATGGCCGTTGGGGCGGAAAGGTTCTTGAGCGGCGACCACGTACCGGTGGCGCAGCGTGGGTAGACCCCCATAAGGTGGACTGATGACCTGGTAAAGGTAGCTGGAGTCCGCTGGATGCGGGCGGTCAAGGACCGGTCTTTGTGGCACTCTTTGGGCTCAGCAGTGGAGTGGAGTGGTGATATGGTTGTTGTGGATATCAGCCGAAGGACGTCTACTGCTAGACATAGGCCTCCCCCATTTTCATGGGGGGTAAATGCCATAATCGCCACGCTTGGCATGCGGATTGGCTATCGCAGTATCTCCACCGCACTGCAGGGATGGTGCTGCCCATTCCCCGGTGGTCTTGGTCGTAGTTTTAGAACGTACCCGGGTCCACTGATATGATGATGAGTTATTCTCCATCAACAGATCATATTCGAGCGTCTCACCACCATAATGGAAACGAGCCCGGAATCATCCACAACTTGCTTCCAACTCAGCGGCGCCTACCGAAAACTGCATCCTCACTTTGGAGACTTCCAGATGGTTCTGTCTACCCTGCACAAGATACAGGATGAGCTTGGCCTGCCGCGAACTGAGCTTGTAGAAAGTGACATTCTTACCGTCAGCTCGCAATTGGAAAGTAAGTACTGAATTTTAACTTTCGTCAGGCGCGGCTAACTCCGTGACGTCATCGCGCCGTGTCGGCCGCCCGCCCTAGACGGCTTTATTTAGTATAGTAATCGGCGGTTAAGAAGTCAATCCTGACACCTGTCATTTCCATACAGTTTATAACCTCAAAGTGACTTTTAGGTTATAAAATGTATGGAAATGACAGGTGTCAGGATTGACTTCTTAACCGCCGCCCACTATAGTTACCGCGTACTGAGAAGGACGGAACGCATGCACTCGCGTGTATACCTAAAAGGGGGAATTGTTAGCGGTGGGCCTTCTGTACGTAGTACTATTACTTATTCCGTGTTTTCGTGAGTCATGTTTGACGGCCTGTTTAGCCCAGTTGGTAGTGACTCTGCCTCCGAAACTAGAGGTCCCGGGTTCGAATCCCGGCCAGGGCATTTATTTGTGTATTTATCACGGATATTTGTTCTTGGGTCTTGGATGTTTTCTATGTATTTAAGTATGTATTTACCTATACAAGTATGTATATCGTCGTCTAGTACCCATAGTACAAGCTTTGCTTGGTTAGGGACTAGGTCGATTTGTGTAAGATTGTCCCCCAATAAAAAAAATGTTATATCCATATCACACACTCGTCGAGTGCATGCTACAATAATACTAGGTATGACACTCCGGGGAAATTCAGTAGTGTGGGTGCCACAGGCCTACGTCATCACTTGTATCGTTGGTCCTGCGGTCATAAGTGTGAGTTTCTGTGTTGCCAGTATTGTATTATTCCCATGTATATTCCTGTGAGTGTTTTATTAAATTATTACTTTAATTCATGTTTATCTTGACCTTTTTTGTTTACTTAAAAAACAAATGACGATTCGTCGGTCTGTGAGTACAAAAATAAAATTGCTGTTTATAATTTGGACGCATAGACCGACGAATCCAGCAACGGAGTGTAAGTGGTAGTGGAGGGGCGCCAGTGGACACGTTAAAGCACCCTTAACCCGTCAAGCGCGCTGGTATCACTCGAGTGTTCCTAACAAATTTTGAATATCGAACGTAGATTTGTCATAGTTGAAATTACAATACATTTTTAATTGATATTTCGTTCCACGGGTTAATACATACAATAAGAATGCGAGAACAATAATGAGGTTGATGTTTCAACAGATATGTTTTGTTACAGTGATCGACAACATCCCATACGAAAAAATAAAGGCGGTGACTGACAAGTACTCAACGAGGATCACTAAAACGGTACGCAAACCACCAGGCAAAAATACCCACTGCATGACCAATTTTCCAATGGACACACCTCTTTTGGTAGACATGCATTTCCATCCATATATTTTTTTATCCATATATTCAAAAAGGAGCGAATCGAGCATACTGTGCGGAGCTGTGCAATCTAGCCTAGTTGTAGTTGATAGTTAGTGAGTTGGCGGTCCCGGGTTCGAATCCCTACTATTCGTGCTCAATAAAAAAAATGACCTTGACCGCAAGGTCAATTTTTTTTATTGAGCACGAATAGTTGTTCCTTAGTCTTGGGTATATTTATCTTTATAAGTACGTATATCGAACTCTAGTATCCATAGTGCAAGCTTTGCTTTGTTTGGGACTGGTTTGAAGTAGGGCATGCAATCCGGGATCCCGGGATCCCGAAATACCGGGATCCCGGCATGATTTTCTCGGTATTTCAAAACCGGTATTCCAAAGGACCAATACCGAAATACCGGAGTACCGATATTCATATTTTGCTTTCCTTTTGAAATGAAATAATTTGAAAAATTCAACTTATTTTCGATAAAATGAACAATATTAGTTCATATTATATTAGATTACTTTGTTATTATTTTATTTTACTATTTTAAGCCTATTTGAGTTCGACATGAAACGAGATTGCATCAGCCGAGTGTTCAGTTAGTTGGGCTATCCAACCCTACATCCAAATCAACACGAGCACGATCCTATCATGCACGAGTTGAACCAAAGTGTGATAAAGCTTTATTATTACTACTATTATTCGGATAGTGGCTATTTCGGGCTGCGAATCTCTCGTAGCACTGCGACCATTTCTCATCTATTAGACATAGACATACGCCAAACTACAAATCTCGGTCCAACCTGCTTTTTCAAAGAACTGCAGGATTTTGCTGAGCTTGAGAAACTTTTATCTTTTCAGGGCATAAGACGTGTTTACCCAAGATAGGATAGAGCTACGGCTGCGCATTAGGCAAGGGCAGTTAGGATGTGTGCAGGCATCTCCTCAGCCTCATGGCAGACAAAAAAACGACGGTTAAAAATTAAATCAATTTAGTTAGTCACCTATTTTAATAGCCATGACCGGCCACTAAAGTACTGTCCCTCATTTCAGTTATTTGTTTTCTTTGGTTCTGCGGGTGTAGGGCTTGTAAATTTTTTCATACAAATAGGGACCGGGACTGCAAACCCTATGCGGGCGTTAAGTTGTTGAACTTGGTGTGAAACAAATACAAATGTGATTATTGTGATCTTTTAGGCATGTGTGCGGCAACGAATGTGTCATGCACTACGAGACAAGAGCACGCCACTTTTCTTGGTCTTCTTGGTTTCAGCCACCAGCTCTTCTATTTCGGCATTTTAAGGATCCTCGAACTCGCATCGTCTCTTTTCACTGGTCCCAGGATTTTCAGAAAACCTTTACATACTTTTTCAGTTTATTTTGATAAAATGAAAAAATATGTAAAAAATATGAAAAAATGTGATAATCATCCTAGTCCGCTCTACCTAGTACCGAAGCACCAATGCCATCTATAGATGTCAGTACACCGGTGCCGGATACGCCCGTATCAACACTAACAGACAGTTCCAACTGAAATGAAAAATTGATCACCCCAGGCGAGATTGGAACCCACGACCTCTGGAATCCATCCATCGGCAAACTGGTTTTTCATTTCAGTTGGAAATTATATTTCCTCAAAACGGACGATTTGGCTTGTAGAAATACCAACGGACAAGCCGCCAACCCAAAAAAGGAAACTGATGACTGAATATTTCAAATCTACAGGCTTTTTGTAAAAAGACGAGATCTGCGACTATTGTTTAAAAACATTGACCATGAAATGCACGAATCAGTAAATACGATTTTGGTTATTGTTTTCAAATGCTGATCAGGTAAAAGAAGACGTCTGAAAAACAATTACGAAAATGAAAACGAAGGGTCATAGATCTTTAGGCGAATTGACTTTTTTACGCAGCAAACGATATATGAATAAGATGTTTTTTTTTTCAAAAACCTAAGCATTGTAAGAATATCTGGTAGAATGCCCGCTAGGTAGTACACTTTTAATAGTCTAAGGGATCATTCAGGAAAAAAAGATATTTTTAGATGCAAAATTCCCATAACCCACCATAATACCGAACTACCGGTATTAATACCGAAATCCTGGGATTGATACTGAATACCGGTTTTCAATCCCGGTATTGAGAATGGTCCGGTATTGCATGCTCTAGTTTGAAGATAATTCACAATAATTAATTATTATTATTATTTATACTACGACGGTGGCAAAGAACTTACGGCCTACCTGATGGTAAGCAGACACGCGTAGCCTATGCACACTTGCGACTCTAGAGGAATCACAAGTGCGTTGCCGACCCTTTATTGACTTGTTGAGAGTGAGGGACCCGTAGATGTCTCCAGCTGTCAAGCTAGAGACATATGCAGGCCCCTCACCCCCAACACAGCGCATCCTCGGGAGCTCTGGCGACCTAACTCACCACCAGGAACACAACACGACATACCTACCTAAGGGGCAAGTAGTGACGTTATTATGGCTGCGGTCTTCTGTAAGGTGGAGGTACATCCCCAGTTGGGCTGCTCCAACTTTGAGCGAGATGACGTTTCGCTGTGCCCTACCTCTTAAAATACATTACAACAAACAAATTTACATACTTACATACATAAACCACGCCTGTATTCCCAAAACGGGTAGGCAGAGCACACGAACATTAATTTCAGTGCCACTTATAGCAATTGCAGGTTTATAGATGGAGAAAATGTGATATTGCAGTGAACCTTGCTAGCCCATCGCCCACAACACACTTCAACCTGGTTCCCATAGTCGACTCTTACGACACCCAAGGGAAGAAAGGGGGTGATGCTATTCTAACCCGGCACCACGCGTACTTAAATTAAATTTACAGTGACCAAAAATGGTAATAAAGTGGCCATCAATTTTACTTCTACCTTGGGCACTACTCGTATAATTTATAGCCTACTAAGTACCGCCAGCTCGTGAATGATTTAATTGAAAAGTATCAATTCATTCATCGTTGCGATGCGGATCTGTGGACGCATGCCTTAAATACATGTATTCGTTTTGTGATTTATTTAGGTGTTGGAGCACGTCCGGAAATTGGACTCGGAGGCGAATGAAGCGGATAATGAGGAAGAAGCTGCGCGGAAGAAAGTTCGTGGCGAACTGAAAAACATGGTGATACACTTGCCTTCGGTAAGTCAATAGCAGAATGAAGTAACTTCAATGGTTCTCCAATCCACAGCAAGTCTTGGCCTTCACAACTGATAAATGGGCCATTTTTGCGCTAGCGACACTTGCGTAAAATTCATAATTCTTGCAACACTTGTGTAAAATGTATATTTTGTAATATATATTTCTTGCGACACTTGTGTAAAATGTATATTTTGTAATATATATTTCTTGCGACACTTGTGTGAAATGCATATTTGTTATGCAGTTTTCTGAGTCACTAGCGTAAAATGCGTATTTTATAATACACGTCATCGGGACAGTTTTCTGTATAGTGATATAAAATATTATTTAATTAGGCTATTACTTTCGATAGTTGTGGTAAATATCCATAAATCGAGTAACTTACAGCCTTATTCATAAAAAAGTTAGAGGCTCCTTGAAGGCCCGATGCTAAAAAACATGATTCATAATCCTCTGTCAACGCTAATCGGTCCAACAAGGCTCTGCTAAATGGTTCGAAAGTTAGAGGCCCGTAGACCCTTCTTTATCTCTTAGTCACAAAATGGCCGCCACAAATTTGAACAGCTGATTGCGACAAGAGAAAAACCATACCCATGAGAAAATTTCTACGAAGGTCGAAGGGATTCTGTACGGATGTTGTTTTATAAATTCTGTTAATTGGGTACTTAAGAAGATACGTATAGTCGTATATTAAATAAAATTAGGATGATTAACATAGTTACGGCTTTATGGGAAAAATACTCTCGCCTTATAAAAAGTAGATCTTATGATTGAAATACCTATAAAGAGTCCCCAGTACGCTCGGCTGAACTCGATTCTCCATACAAACGTAGTTTAGATCTCATTTAAAAACGCCTTGCTGAAATAACATGAAACTTTGTATACCCAATGGGAGCCGCCATATCTAGGTCGGAAATTAGTTTCTGTTGTTAGAAAATGTATTGGTAAAAAAAAAAATACAGCGACTTTTTGAGTTTTTTACGTCTTGTATGAAAACCTTAATAATCGCTGTAACTTTTCTCCGTTATAATTTCAAGCAATAGAAACTAATTTCCGACCTATATTATGCCGGATCCCATTGTGTATACAAAGTTTCATGTTATTCTAGCATGGCGTTTGAAAATGAGAGCGAAACTACGTTTGTATGGAGAACCGAGCTTACTGCGGACTCTTAAGTGATCGTCAATCATTATCTTTACTTTCGTGACAATGTAAGTTATCCGGGTTATACGGAATGTGGAAGCTGTTAATGGACTACCACAACCGCGGCGTCGCAATGTGTATTACAAATTGGCAGATCCTATAGAGAGTACCTATATAGGGGATCTGCCCGATGTAGAATTTCGGCTCCGGTACCTACTGGTTTGACAAGGGGACGGCCCAAATTATTGACGAATTGAGAGCTTCTCGGACTCTCGGTGCGAGCACTGATGGCGAATCACTTTGATGCGTGACTCTGCCCATTATATAAAAAATCCCTTCTAATGCAGCCGAGAGGGAAGAGACCTGTTACGCGCTGCGGGCGTTTCCGACAGGAGCAGTCAACAGGACGGCAAACAATGCACATCTTGTGCTTTTATTCATCGCCACTTCCAATAAACAAGGTTATCAATAATTACGATTTCCACGAACTTGGTGGTTTCAACAAGAGCTTGCCTTAATTACTTGAGTCAAAAGAAAACTATGGCGCGTCGGGTATGGTGGAAACCATTAATAAGGGCCGTCAATTGCAATCATGTATGTAACAGTAAGTAGATACAGCGGCATAAATAGGTACCATACAAATACTCTTTATTGCACACCTCAAGGGTCGCTAGGCCGGTTACGCGACCATCGTCAGTGTGCGACCACCTGAAGGACGAGATTTTTATCTATTAAAGATATGAATATTTTTACACACCCTACATACAGAAACAGTGAGTTCTATACATTTTTTTAAGTTATTGAATGGGAATCTATTTATAAAACGAATCAATATCCTATCAGTTCATCAACTTATCCAAGTGATCGCAAACCGGCACACCAAATTAGCTGGTCGCTAACCGGCCTATCGACCCTAACTACTTTATAGATATAATATAATTTAGTAAGAAGCTTGTTACCAAAGTATATAAAACACAAGAAATAATGTATACAAAATTATGCTGGTGGCTGTACTGTACAGCCAAGGAAAAAGAAACACGTACCGTTTTCGTTCTTGTTGCAATGTGAAGAAGGGATAAAAAGGTACGTGTTTACATTTCATTAATCATCATGAATCCTAGCGATAACCCAGTACAGTTGCACCCGAAAAGATGCCCAGGGTTACTTAATCCCAAGAATTGACGTAGGCACTAGTTTTTACGGAAGTGACTGCCGTCTGAACTTCTAACCCAAGGGGGAAATTAGACCTTATTGAGATTAGGATTGTCAAATGCGTGAACAACTTTACCGTCAGAAATCCTCAAGTCGCCCGAAGACCTTTATTTCATTAATAAGAAAATTGATAAATAACTTGTGTAAACCCCCTTTTCATGGCATGTACTAGTGAACTACTCGAATGAGTATTTCTTATATATGTTTAATGATGTACTTATACAAAGTACCTCATTAAGTTGATGATTTAATAATGTTAATTACCAAGGAGTTGCTCAAGTTATAAGAAAAAATAACATACATTTAATTTAAAAAAACTTAACGACATATAAATACATTTATTTTGTAAAGTTTACAAAATCCAAAAAGAAAATAAAGACAGATACAAAATCCAATAATTAAAAAATAAGAAAAATAATCTGGGGTCAGAACAATTACTTTTAACCACATTGAACTACCTTTCCTTTTACTTTTAAAATATTCCATTTTGATAAAAAGCTAAAAGTAATTGTTCTTTTAACTTCAGGATTCTTTCTCCTCTCTTCATTGTCTTTTTTCTCTCTTCATGGGAGGTGGTGTGGCTTCTTGCACAACTGGTAGAGCTTCCTGTGCTTCAATAGTGACGAACAGGACTCCTCACCAGTTGCAGGGGCAGTAGCTGAAGTTCGTACAAGCAGTATCTGAAAAAATAAAATATGTTTAAATAAAATATTTTATGAGGTGACATGCTTTTATTTTTAAGTTACATTCACATTAGTCATCTGTATTAGTTATAGTTACTAACTAAATGTCATGTCTATTATGGTAACCATACCTTTGGGTTGGGTACATTTAATTTGATCCTGCTAACTTGCTACTTTTTGTTCAATATTTTCCATCCATCCTCTATAGATAAGTAACCTTATCTAAACCTCTTTCAAATACAAGTTACCTCTTACATACAACCTACCTCAGGCTTGATTACATGCACATTATCTAACCATATTGATTTATTGATTATTTTTATTTACATGATATTAAATGATTGTTGTTAGTTAATAATAATTTATCATATACTTATGCAACAGAGCTTCATACTATAGGGCTCATGGGTGTCAATTTGAACTTACTTCAACGGGTTCACTAGGTTCAGATACTACTTTTTATGTCAATCAAACACATCACACAATCAAACCATAAATTATAATTTGACCCCGACCCTGAAGCGAAGTATATCATGATATTTATATCCATGTATTTCAAACTGAAACTTGTGGACATTTACATCATTGAAACATAAGTAAATGTAAAACATTGGTACAAGTGTATAACCATACCAACCAGATTTATTGAGTCCGAATCAAACTTGTTGCTATCTGTCTGGAATTCTGCGGCAACCAGGCTCTCAAGGGCTTGGAATCTGTGGGGCCCTCTCGCAGAGGCTCCCAAACCCTGACGTTTTTTCCGTGCTAACTTTGCGTTTCTCGGCGGATTTTATTTTCGTTCCGCGCCGTTTCACATAATATTGAACTAAAAGCGAAAAGCAAAATAATTTGTTATACGTAGTGTTTCATTTGCAAGAACAATACTTTCATAACTATAATAAACACTCATTAGGAAAAAGCTGTACCATATAATACTTCCAACAATTTGATTGCCTTTTAAGAAGGTCTGCTCACGCAGCGACGTTGCGGCTGTACGTGTTTGTGTCCGTATTTTTATCTTCTATTATGTTTACTCTCACTTACTAGCTCTTGAAGCAACATCTGAAAAGGACGTCCAGTGTTTAGATTCAATAGGAACACTAAAGGTAGTTTTTTTTTTTTTTTTTTTTTTTTTTTTTTTTTTTTTTTTTTTTTTTTTGGTTAGCAAAGATCCACTTCACATGTCACACCAAACAAAAGTAAATGAATTGTTTTTCTTACTTTATCCTCCGATATCCAATTATCACTCCTTTTTTTGGTGGAAGTAATTTAAAAATTCAATAATTGAAAACTTAACGAGCAGGATAATTTCGACTATTTCGAGGTTACCTAGCTTCCCGCTAATTAGCTGTCACTGCAGTCAATCTTTTTTTTTAATTCACGAAGTGGCCATGTTTTTGTCTATGATTTGTCAGGATGGCCAACATAACGTGTCTAATCCACCTATCAGCAACCGATTATCTAACAGACGGCTAGCAAGCGCTTATAAATCATACTTCTTAACAACCGTCTGCCAACTAACAGGCCGATCAAGCCTCTGTTAAGGTTTTTTTATGAATAGGGCTGTTTAGATTATAAAATCGATTTGTATGAAAAATGTCTACTACAACTGCTGCGTTACCATCTTTTTACGGTGATATAGTACATTACTATAGAGGTCGGGACGAAGGGTTGCAGGCCAAGTAGATACAGACGGCCGAGCGTAGCGAGTTGCAGCCCAACGTTTCTCGCCGAGATTTCTATAGTGCTTTTCTCAAACATATGCAATGAAATAAAAAAACACCACTCAAAAGACAAATTTAACAGACGCCATGTTTGACTTTAAAAAAAATGAACTTCCCGGCCTAGGCCTTCAAATTTCTATAAAATTCCTTTATAGTTCTCCCGAGTTGTTCTGCCTGCGACGTGATACTTCGAAGCCTGTTATAACATAACGCACGTAATGACGAAATTTCATTGCATGTTTGAGAAAAATATTAATCTATGTGTTATTGCCACTGAATTCCTTTTATATGGTTCAGGAACTATTTCGAAATACAATTTCTCTATACTAGTTCAATACGTGTCATATTTTTTCGCAAAAGAATAATGGCTGTGGAAAAGAGCATAAATAGCCCATATATAATGCGTCATACACATGGATAAATTAATTCTTATCACATATTAAGTCTATTTACGTCCGACTGTTGGGCACAGACCTCATAGATAAGAGAGCACGGGCAGTGTCCTCACGCTGGCACACTGTGCGTTGGGGACTTAACATACACCTTTGAATTTCTTCGCAGATGTTTACTAACTATATTTTTTATTCACCGAAAAGCTAAGGAATGACTTCCTATAGTTGTAATTTAATGAGCTTTTTATTATTCCAGATTATCAGACAAGTGATCCAGAAACATCTGACTCCGGAAAAGGCGCCGTTCCATAGAGTTCGGGTAAGTGCGCAATAAGACAATTTTTATAAAAAATAAATAAATAAAATACGTGTTTAAGCCACATATTGATTAAGAGGTGGAAATCTACATTAATAACTGCAACTTAGAAAAGTTGAAAAACCCTCGACGTTTTCATATCAAAGCTCAACATGTCAAAAAAGGCTGAACAGATTTTCATGAAACATGGCTAATAACACTCGGGATAAAATTATCCATGACAAAAAAAACTAAACGATAATCGGTTCATCCGTTTGGGAGCTGATACCACAGAATGATACATAGACACGTTAAATTTATAACACCCCTCTTTTTGCGTTGGGGGTTAAAAATGCTGGTAGTGTTAATCCAAATTTGCAACATCGAAAAACTTGAAATCGTTGCGCACCATGCGAAATTAGTTTTTTTCTTCTTTTTTTAAGTTAGTTAAATTTAGATTAATACTAACTAATACTATTTACTCTAACTAATTTATACAACTAAGAAACCAGAACTACAACGTGCTCCGCGATTTCTTCCTTTTTAAGTGTTGATACCTACTAGGTTGTAGATGTAGATTGTAGATTATCGGTTAATCGATACTCGATAGTTACCCAAAGGTCTCTAGAAAGTAGTTTTTTCTTGTTGGGATACGTTTTATATGCCACACCATGATAATCAACGCTATTTAGGAAAACGGTAATTTTGACTACTCTTAATTTTACATGGATTCTATAGTTACTTTTTATACAACTTTTGGACGATAAAGAAGAAACATAATAATTAGATTTTTTCAAGTTGCATATCTGTTAATCATTTCGGAAAAAAAAGTGATATTTTGAAGGTACTATCCATAGGGCCCTTTTCACAGTTAATATTATCACAATACAGGGATGTCAATATTATCGCGGTTTTAAAAAAGTTGTATGGATTTTACTTAAATATTCACGTGATACGTATTGTGATATTAGTGTATCGCGTGATAACAATAACCGTGTAAAAGGCCCCATAGAGTGATACCATGTTATAAATTTTAACACGCGGTAAATACCCATTTCCAGATCTACGGGGAACCGTTCCTCCCATCCAAAGATACGATGTCGCCATTCACACGCCGGTTCCAAGCTGTCCATATCCAGCGGTCTGACCGCATGTACAACCTCATCAAGTTGAACATACCGCCCGCGCAGTACAGCAAACTCATGGCCTGCGACGGGACTGTTGTAGGTCAGTACTTTACCGTTTCAAGCCAAAGCCAGGCCTGTCCGCTTCGACTAACCTCCCGTGATTGTCGACCTGTTTAGCCTAGTTGGTAGTGACGCTGCCTCCGAAGCCAGAGGTCCCGGGTTCAAATCCCGGGCATTTGTTTCTGTGGTGAGCAGAAAAAATTGTTCTTCAGACTTGGATGCTTTCTATGTATTTAATTATATATCTATTAAATATATCGTCGTCTAGTACCTATAACACGAGCCTTGTTCGGCTTACTATGGGGCTAGTTCGATTTGTGTAAAAAGATTATCTGGCGCACCTCAGTCGTGACATCGTCGGCAGACATCGTGGCGCGGCCGGCGTTGTGTCACGATGATGACGTGCAAACGTTAGGGTCATCACAACTATCACAAGACCAAAGAACATGTGTTTTAACAGTTTCAATTAGAGATGTGCCGAATATTCGGTCCAGCTGTTGCCGAACCGAATATTCGGCCGAATTACTCGGGGCAGTATAATGTCTTTATCAGCTGTTCTAAAACATTCTGATTCATTGGTAATAAATGTAATAATTTTGTAATAACTGTTGTAATTATTAGTAGGTTTCATAAATTGTTTCTGCACCACCTACTGCGAATTGTAATTATTTGCGTTGATTTCCGCTACCCAAAGGTTGTCTGGTAGAATTCGCTCTTTAGCGATAAGACCGCCTTTTGTTTGCCTCTACTTATTGTTATTACGTACTGTACTGTGTCCTTTAATTGAGGTGTGCAATAAAGAGTATTGTATTGTAATTTTGATCCTTTTCAAAAAAATAAATATGGACCATATACAACGTTAAATAACAATAATGTAGTAAAACACGGATGATCGGTAACGACTAGTTTTATTTTATAACTGTCACACGTATACATACAGGTGAGATAGGTGGCGCTAGTAGTCTTCAAAACTAAATTTTGTTACATATTTTAACACTCCCACTTAACAAAATTAAAAATAATAATAATTGAAATTACAATTGTGACAGTCCCGTCAATTTTAAAAATTGATAATGCTTTGCAGAGTTTAATCCCTTAGTGAGTAGGTCTGCGGGCATATCAGATGATGACAAATACTGTATATTAACTAAATTATTTGCTACATGTTCCCTACAGAAATGATAGCGCACATCAATGTGCTTTGATCTCTTGTGGAACATTGGGTTGGCAGCCAATTTATGAGCAGACTGATTATCATTATAAATGACTATGGTATATAAATTATTGGTTGCTTCATACTGCAGACTTCTCAAATATTTAGCCTCTTTACAACAGTCTGACAACCCCATGTATTCGGCCTCCGTGCTAGACAGGGCTACTGTGGTTTGTTTTCTGGTCTCCCAGGAAACGGCGCAGCCTGATAATTCAAAGAAGAACCCTGTATATGACCTCCTATCTATCGGATTGCTAGCCCAATCTGAATCAACATAGGCTTGCAATTTGGTGTTCCTACCCCTAACATATTTTAAGCAAAAATTCTTAGTTTTATTTAAATATTTAAGAACTCTTTTTGCATATGTCCAGTGTTCTTCTTCATAACAGTTATTAAACTGGCTTAGATAATTTACAGAAAAAACAATATCAGGTCTAGTTAGTACTGCTAGATACATCAGACTGCCTATCAATTGCTGATAAGGCAGCTTCTTTGCACATTTATATCCTTTATTAAGAATTAATTTTTGTTCAATTGGTGTGTCAGCTGACTTGCAATCTATTACATTAAATCTTTGAAGGAGTTGGGTAATGTACTTTTCTTGATCAATAGTTATGACACCATTTTTCTTATCATAATTTACATTCATTCCTAGACATTGCTTAAGAGGTCCAAGATCCTTAATTTTAAATTTTGATGTCAGTTCTTGTTTCAACATGTTCATATCACTATTACAATTTGAAAAAATGAAGAAATCGTCAACATATAATAAGATAATTGTTTTAAATTCACCATAATTTTTTGTAAAGAGACATGGTTCCAACTGGGATTTTTTATATCCAAGTTTTTTCAATAGATCATCAACCCTTTGGTACCATGCTCTTGATGACTGTTTCAAGCCATATATGGCTCTTTTTAACTTATGAACTTTCCTGTCATCATTACATTTTAAACCAACCGGCTTTTTCATGAATATAGATTCAGATAGAAAACCATTTAGAAAAGCCGTTTTTACATCTAAGTGACATATGTCCAGATTTAGATTAACAGCTAAAGCAAACATTAACCTCAATGTTGAATGCCTCAATACTGGACTGAAAGTTTCTTCAAAATCAATGCCAGGCCTCTGGGTAAAACCCTTAGCGACCAATCTGGCCCTATAACGAACACTGTTATCTGGATTCAATTTCTTTTTGAAAACCCATTTACATGAAACTACAGTACCTTGGTCTGGGACATTAACTAACTCCCAGGCATCATTATCTTCAAATGATTGAAGTTCATCTGCCATAGCCTGCTTCCACTGCAAACTCTCGGGTCCATTTAATGCCTCTTCCTCTGTTAGTTCACTATCACAGACACTATCACTACCGGCACATAGATTGCTGAGACCGTACCATTCTGGCCTCTTTCGAATCCGCTTTGTGTCTGACGGCCCTGCTGCCGTGTCCTCTTCTGCATCCAGCTGTGCATCAGAAAATTGTTCATCACTTGAACTGCAAGTGGCCTGCTCCTCCGGCACCTCCTGTTCCAACTTAGGGACCTCTTCATTCCTATGTTGTTCCTGTGTGTTCACAACTGCACCTTCATTTGGATCTCCCACTATTTCTGGTGATTGTTCAACCTTCATATCTTCGACTATAAAATCGACTGAGGTCTCATTTAGGCCTATCTCAACCATGTCAGTCTTGATCCCTTCGTCTATCACAACAATATCTCGGCTTGTTGATATATGATTATTCTGTGGTTGATATATTCTATACCCTTTAACATTATCCGGGTATCCTACTAATATGCATGGTTTTGCCTTCTTATCTAGTTTAAGCCGTTTTGCTTTGGGTATATGCGCCATAACTTTACTTCCAAATATGCGTAAATGACTGACATCTGGCTTATTTCCACTCCATATCTCAAAAGGAGTCCTGCCATTCAGGCCCGATGCAATGGATCTGTTTGTAAGGTAAACCGCTGTATTAACAGCTTCTGCCCTAAACCTTTTGGTAAGGCCCTATCATACAGCATGCACCTAGCCTTTTCAATGATTGATCTATTTTTTCTTTCGCATAACCCATTTTGTTCGGGTGTGTGGGCATTCGTTTTTTGATGAATAATCCCTGCATTCTGTAAATACTTTTCAAAGACTTTACTGCAGAATTCAAGGCCATTATCTGTCCTTATTGCTCTGATCTTCTTTCCTGTCTGGTTCTCTACTAATGACTTGTATTCTTTAAAACAAGCAAATGTCTCATCTTTTGTTTTTAGAAAGTAGACATAAGTCATTCTGCTGTAATCATCCACGAACAATAGGAAATATTTCGAGCCTCCTATAGATTTACTCTCCATTGGCCCACAAATGTAGCTGTGCACAACATCCAGAATCCCTGTACTTCTGTTACCATTGTGAGGAAACGGTAACCTAGTTTGTTTCCCTTCCCAACACACCTGGCAGTTCGATTTGCTTATCTGGGTCTTGTCTGTGTACGTGATTCCTGTCACAGCTCCATCTTTCATTTTCTGAAGATCACTGTTGTTCAAATGTCCCAACCGACGATGCCACACAGTCCCTGGTACTGAAGACAACAAACAATGAATGTTTTTAATATTCAGTTTGTATACTCCTTCTACTAAGTCTGCCGTTGCCACTAATTCATCCGTGTGATTGTAGATATAGCATTTGTTATCTTTAAATATCACTTTATTTCCACTGCCCATTAGCTGACTTACTGACAATAAGTTCGTAGCTAAACCTGGCACACATAAAACTCCGGACACAGGTATGTCAAATTCCGAACCATCTGCGACTGTTGTTATCTGGAGATCTCCACAACATTTCACAAGAACTTTTGATTTGTCTGCTATGATAATTTCTTTAACTTCGTGTTCGGTTGATTTATTTGACAACCAATGTTCATTCGCCAGCAGAGTCGCGCAGTGGAAGCGTGCTGGGCCCATAACCTGTAGTAAAACACGGATGATCGGTAACGACTAGTTTTATTTTATAACTGTCACACGTATACATACAGAGTTATATTATTGTATTACTTTTGTGTATTCGGACAGAGACCGTATATATACGTCACTATTTTTTTTATATAATGTATTGTAAGTTTATTTTAATTGCATATTGTGAGTTTGTTAATAACTATAGTTTTGAAATCATTATTATTATTGTCTACTTTTTTTAGTTCTGCAATTCTGTTTTGAAAACATAATAATTATCAGTGACAATTTATTTAATTGTATAATTCATGTGTTGACTTGTAAAAGTGCCCTTGTGGCCTATTTGCAGAATATTTTTTTTTATTTTGATTTTGATACAGGTGAGATAGGTGGCGCTAGTAGTCCTCAAAACAAAATTTTGTTACATATTCTAACAAATAATAATCCGTTAAATATAATAATTTCACAATGCAGTGACTGTAATATTATAAGAACCTCAAAGAAGCCCAAGTCAACAAAGAGACGACCCAGGCAGGACAGAGTTGCCTGGAGACCCATGATACGGAGGGCCGACCCCAAATAAAATGGGAAAGGGCCAGGCAAAGAAGAAGTGCCTGTAATATTACATTCCTGCAACTCGTAGGTAACCTATAAAATTCTTCGGTAAATATGCGGGTAGTTGAACCGATTCGATTGCGATTCTTTGCGCGAGAAAGCCGCCGGCGCGGGAGTCGCCTGTTGCCTCCCTCAATCTTATTCTGATTTCCCTGTGGAGCTCCAGCGCACCCTTACCCTTAGTGTCTCGGCGCCGAACACAAAGAAATGATAGGGCGCCGAGACAGCAGTATTTTGTGACCTTGAGACGTTCCCGGGCGTCTTTCGCCGCCCCATCTAATTGTTTCCGCTGTAACACGAAAATTTGACATACTATTTAAATGGGTAACTTTCGTGTCACAACGGAATCAATTGTAGACGAATTAAATGCCTTAATTAACGATAGTGCCTTAATTAATACTATCTTCACTTTCAAAATTTGCTCTTACAGTTGTTATGTGAGGGTTGGAGACCTGGTGACCTGACATACAGTCTCCACCGCACAAGTTTTGTACCTACTCTTAAGATAACTTCTACAACTTTTACTGTATAAACTGTATACTTTGTGGTGGAGAAAAAATAAATAGTCCAAAAATTTAGTCCTTACCATTAAATGATTGACAAGTTAAATATAATGAAACGGGTCACTCACGTCTTTAAGGTCGAATATCGTTCGACATGTTTCAGACCGATTAGCGGTCCTTAATCATGAGCACCTATCGCGGCGGCGGTTTTCTTAGCACTGCGTGCCAGTGCCCTGTCCGCTCGGTTAAATTAAATATGTCACAAACTCACGGGAGTTTTCTATATAAGATTGACAAGTTCATGACTGTTAATGTGAAATGATTAGGAAATGTCGAATGCCAGAATAAAAACCGGTAGTATTTTGCCATTGGACATGACAGATGTTAAATAAGACGGTAATAGATTGACACTTCGGGTCTAGTCGTATTCCGAATGTAGCCGTGGGAAAGCATTATTCACTACACCACTCTACTATTATACTACTATATTCATGGTCTATGGTATTTCTATTCACTTAATGATTTTTTTAACAATAAACTTAAACAGTAGTATTATAAAACATTTGCATGCCTACTACTTACTATAAGGTAACAAACATTATTGAGACCCACTGTATGTAAAAACACCTTCACATGATGTTTGGCAAATAAATTGATATTCTATTCTATTCTAAGGGTGGTATTCCACTCGTCCAATATCTTTGACAGAAGCCCATTCCACTCATCCAATATCTTTGTCCAAGGTTTTTTTTTTTCATGCGTAGCCATATTGATTTAACTGTCATCGGAACCTTTGATCAAATGTCGGGGTCCCATCCAAGTTTGATGAAATGATCCAATTTCTTTGATCAAAAATATTGGATGAATTTAATACGGGGTGGTATTCTACTCATCCAGTATCTTTGTCAAATCTTTGATCAAAGTTCTTTGACGGAGGCCCATTCCACTCATCCAATATCTTTGTCCAAGTTTAATTTTTTTTCATGCGTAGCCATATTGATTTAACTGTCATCAGAATCTTTGATCAAATGTCGGGGTCCCATCCAAGTTTTATGAAATCATCCAATTGACAACATTTCAAAATTTATAATGATGCCTAAATCGAAAACCACTTCGGGAAATAGCCTACATGAACGTAATAAAATAGTTTTTAGATTTTTTTCTTTAGTAGTTTCCAAGAAAATCACGAATATGTATTAACCGGAAGTGTGACGTCATTACTATGGCTGTTAAGGGACAACACTTTAGTTCACTAAACTGTCTAGACTTAAAAAATACTTACCACTTCCGGTTGTCACTAAGTTCAAATTTAAACTGTCATTGTAACAATTCACACGTTCGCCTGGCCTTTCCGTTTTCTGTATGATATTTGAAAATTTCAATTAATTAAACTTGAGATATTCTACGACGTGGCATTAAATACGGACATCGCTTCCTATTTTCACTATAATAATAATAATTTTGATTACCACTATTTTCGACAGTAAATTGGCTTATTAAATTGGAAATCGCATGGCATTGGACTTGTCTAGATTTTCTCTATTGAAATGAAGACCTCAGATGGTACGTGCAAGCTAGCAGCACCAACTTGCCCTGGGTTGACACTGCAATGATGCTAGATTTCACTCAAAGTAGTGACAAGCATAATTTGGCCGGAATACGAGGTGCAAAAGCTGCTTTGTCATCTCGAAGTTCGTATGTCTCAAGTGCAGTTGGGTATGTCGAAGTCTGACGAGAGGCTGATAAATGTAATGTGCAATGTCGTATCACCCCGGAACACCGAGTGAGAAACAAAATGTATAGGGTTACGGCAGAAATAAATGAAAAGAAGACAGAGTAATAGAAGTTTGCTGTCATGATTTTGCCGCATCACAAGGTGGATGTAAACATGCTTTATGATTTCTAATGTGGCTGGTTAAACGGACTGAGGAACCTTCTTCAACCTCAATTGAGTGTACTGGAATAGGCCCAACTTAAGTGAAGCCATTACAAAGGATAAATTTATAGCTGTTTCAGACATTGGCAAAAACCGATCACATTCAAGCATTGCATCATGTGATGTTCCTACCTTAGATGATTTTTTAGCAGAGGCTAAGAAGCACAATATAGGTACCAGTTTGATATTTGAATACAACATGAAGAAACCTAGTTTGAACGATTGTTGTATTTTTGACTTGATGCTTGATTTTACGTCCAAGGCTAATAATGATCACCTGACATTTGAGAACTTCAACACAATTCAACATTATGTAAAGAACAATAAGATTAGTGAAAAATTCAGAGCACAAATACAATTGCATGCCACACATAAAACTAAAGGCTTGTTCTGTGTAGCAGATCCACAATTTGAAATAAACCGCAAAGTATATAAATACTGGATAACAAATGATGAAGATTATGCAGATAACCTAATATCTGCAGCAGAAAAGTTTTGAAAAGCTAATATTTTTAATTCAGTTTTAGAAAGTGTAAAATAATGCAAAATATTAATATTGTAGAGGTATCCAATATTAAATAAAACATCTGTTTTTAAAATTGTTATTGTTTATTTTGAAGTTGAGTAAGCGATGGGAATCCTCAGATATAATATAGCACCCCTGGCAGCTAAACGGTGCTGCTGGGTGCAAAAACCATCGTACCTAGTCGTATATACTAATGAAAACTAAAACGGCTACATAGACTTTACTAGTTAACATTTTGAACGCCAAGAACCTATAAAGTGGTCGTGTGAATGAATGAATCCAGATGATCTTCACAAATAAATAATGTTCTCTTAGGAATGCGGTCCAGCCCTGCAGCTCGACACCATTCCGCTTGGTTTCCAGCAGGCACGCTAAAGAACTGTTTTTGTGGTGCTAATATGGTATTATTCTTGCAAGCTGTTATTAACAGTATTTAGGCATATGCGGGGGTTTATAGGGCTCTTCAGATGCCATAATTCCTTTCTTTTCTAAATAAACTATAACCTCGGAAAATTTCACGAAATTTTAAATTCTTGACTGACACTACTTGACACTGACGCGAAGTGAAGTGAACGCCATGTCAAGCTATGTCAAGTCAATCAAACCTAATGCTTAAAGGTTTTTTAGAAAAATAAGTGGTAATGGTAAAACAAGTTTTACAGCCACCGTAATGACGTCATAATTTACTTACGACCTTTTGGAATTCACTACTTTTATATTTGATATTTGAGAAAGAATAATGGGATTTTGGGAGAAATAAAAAAAAACACGTGTACCTTAAAATTTCATTTTCTATCGATCTAGATCATAAAATGGCCACCTTGAAAATATGAAAGGTTGTCAATTTCTTTGATCAAATGTATGTTGGACAAAGATATTGGATGAGTGGAATATCTCCCTTAGGAAACAAGGTCTGCTACTCTGGATTGTGACACAAGCCCTACGTCACTGTCGTGTTGCCACTATAATAAATAAGTTTTTGGTCAAAAATTTCATGTTTGGTACAAGCTTTTATTGCCGTCTGTACTTTTTCTACAATCATAAACTATTTGTCGAGTCGGTTCGAATGAGCCCAAACACGATGGGTTTATCTTGTGTAGTTTAGGAATTGCTACAACCACCTTCTGTCTCCATCATCAGATCAGCTGTATGTCATAATAATATTGCTTTGTCATCCGATTTATACATGCATGCAAAATTTCAGCTCAATCGGAAACCGGGAAGTGGATCAAATTTAACTTGCAAGATTACAGACCGACAGACAACGGGACAGGTGAAACTAAATAAAAGCTTGTAAAAAAACAACTAATGAAGGAATTTTTTCTGCTGCAATCATGCAATAGTACATTACGATACAAGGGTTGTAAAACAAAGAAAGGCCGATATCGCAGATGTTTAAGGCCCGAGCCGCAGGCGAGGGTCATAAATATGCGAGAGAGGGCTTTCTGTTTTACGACCCGTGTTTCGTACACAATTTTACGTCACCACTGTGCCAAAAAGTGGGTTATTCCGGACGCGCAGCGTGCGGAAAAACGCGCTTTTTGGCAAGGTGTGGTGTAAAATATATTATTTACGCATTACAATTGTCATTTGTTTTGTCTAAGCAAACAAAAAAAGCAATAATTTAATAAAACACTCACACTGTATATCTGATAAATGACATGAGAGTCGGGCAGTATCATAATACAACACTGGCAATAGAGCAACTCACACTTACGCCCGCAGAACCATCGATATGTGATACGGCTTGTGTCACCCACACTACTGAATTTCCCCGGAGTAGCGTACCTTGTATTACTGTATCATGTACTATATTTTACTATTATATTATATTTTAGCGTAGCGTAGCGTGGGCAGGCCCCCCACACGATGGACTGATGACCTGGTGAAGGTCGCGGGTTTCCGCTGATGCGGGTGGCGCAGGACCGGTCATTGTGGAGGTCTTTGGGGGAGGCCTATGTCCAGCAGTGGACGTCTTTCGGCTGACATGATGATGATGATATTATATTTGCTTGAATTGCCAGGTGGTGCGAAACTGGTGATTCGCTCGTCGGACGTCCCTCTTTACAAGGCACCGGACTCGCTCATCGCGGAGATGAAGGCGGTGTTCGGAGTCGGACATACCCCGGGCGAGGAAGAGATGGACGCTGAAGACATAGCTTAAGGATACCGTGTCATGTGACTAATATATATTGACGAAGACATTAAGTTTATTTTATTTTAACACGTTCCATACAAAATTATCCTTCACTGTCACAAGTCCAAGTGACAGTTGTAGTTCGTAGCCGTGAACAACCCGTGGACCCACAGTGGGGACACGGACTCCTGAAAAAAAGCTTCATGTCCCCACATTGGGGGCCTTCGGACAGGGAACGTGTTAATGCGCGCTTCTCCTAATTGCTGCCCTAAAAGTTGGTGGAACCTATACAGGCTAAACTACTGTTTTATTGGCACTCAATCTCAACTTTATTTTTACTTGAAATGGCGATGCTCTTGCCTTCCTTCTTCAACATAGGCACTATTTTTTTACGAATACGAGCGCCATATGACCTAGAACTGGTTGAGAATTTATATTTTTAGGGTTCCGGTGTAAACCGAGAACACTTATAGTTTCTAAGTATATACTTTTAGTTAACGAGTAATAGCCGAACTTAAGGAATGTAACTGGAAAAGCACTTTCATTACAATTACTTCCATTACAAGTGTGTTGTTTTCGTAATTAGCTAAGGAATTATTTTTCACTGTTCCGTAATTCATTATGATTATTATGAAACAGGATTTTATGTGCCGTCTTAGATATAGAGTATTTTGTCCTTAATTACACATACAGCAGACACACATTACATACACTTACACCATACACACCCTCACATTTTCCTTGTTCGTAATCAATGAGAAAACTAGAATTTGTTAGCAATGTATTTTAGTCGACATAATAGTAAATTACTATAGGCCTACTAATTTTGTACAAAGCAGAGACGTCTGCTAACGGAAATTGTGAATACCAAATTAAAGGACAAAGGGTTTTTCGTCATTTAATTGTTTAATTACAATTTTAATTTTTAACCCTTTTTTATTAAGGAACAAATTGGTTACATTAGGCACCCAACAATGATTTAAAGGTTAATTCGTTTTCGAAATGTAATTTTTGTAATTGGCTAAGAAAGAAGAATTATGTTTCGTAATCAATTATGAAACAAAAAGTTTTGCAATTTTAGTAATCTAGTTTTGCTTCTTTCGTATTCAATTACTAAACAAAAAATACTTTTCATATTTGTAATGATTCATACATCATAACATCATGTCAGTCGTCAATATAATACTAAGTGATTGTCAATGATTATTGATCGTTGCCGAGCTACTTAATGAACGTTGAGACAAAAAAATAGCGGCAAATTTAATATATATACGTTTTGCAACACTGTATATCTGACAAAACAACAATGATTCTTGGGCAAAAAAAATTTTTGTTACTACATATAGATAACGGTTGTACCTTGTTTCGCAGAATTATTCATTTCATAGAAACCTTTTTTAGGGTTCCGTAGTCAACTAGGAACCCTTATAGTTTCGCCATGTCTGTCCGTCCGTCTGTCCGTCCGTCCGCGGATAATCTCAGTGACCGTTAGCACTAGAAAGCTGAAATTTGGTACTAATATGTATATCAATTACGCCGACAAAGTGGTAAAATAAAAAGTGGAAAAAAAATATTTTATTAGGGTGCCTCCCCTATACGTAAAGTGGGGAGAGATTTTTTTTTTCATTTTAACCCTAACGTGTGATATATTCTTAGATAGGTATTTAAAAATAAATAGGGGTTTACTAAAATCATTTTTTGATAATGTTAATATTTTCGGAAATAATCGCTCCAGAAGTAAAAAAAAATGTGTCCCCCCCCTCTAACTTTTGAACCATAAGTTTTAAAAATATGAAAAAAATCTCAAAAGTAGGACTTTATAAAAACTTTGTAGGAAAATTATTTTAAACTTGATAGGTTGAATAGTTTTTGAAAAAATTACAAAAATAATTTCTGAACTAAGTTTGTAATTTAACCGTATAAACAGGTGTTTATTGTACCTGTCATTTCTACAAAATCACAATGAAATGACGTGCTTTCAAAGGTTTTGTGTTTCTGTACTTAATATGTCAACTTAATGTGACGGACGGAAAACTACGGAACCCTACACTGAGCGTGGCCCGACACGCTCTTGGCCGGTTTTTTTAAAGGGTCGCAGTTTAAACCTAACCTAGCCTACATTTCTGGTAGACCTAAATGAGTTCTAAACAATTACCTAAAAAGCCTTCCTAGAAAGCTAACGTTTTCGGAAAAAAAAGCTATCTATGAAACTTGTCTGCGAAACATGGCATCACGATAGATAACATTACCAAAAACATGATATTTAAATAAGAACTGATATTAGCTATTTATGCGGAATAATGTACAGTCGGGAAATAATGTCGGGTGAATAATGTACAGATTGAGTGTCGGGGTAAGAAAAGGTTCGTCACCTTTGCAAGCACCAAGGCAATTATCAGTCCTGCCAACGTTTCATTTCAAACGAAACAGAAATATCGCATTGACGTTTGCAATAACAGGTTAATCGACTGAATGCTGCTTTCATGGATATTTAAATTCCTCGGCATTACCAAATTAAATACGAGACACCGTTATTATTGGTCGCGAAAATTACAAGAGAAAATATTGACAATTACAAACACTGACAATTCCACTCCACCAATCTCCATTTTTATTCTGATAATCTCCACTCAAATGCTCAAAGGTTAGCTGGAAGAAATCCCTTATAGGGATTAGGTCGCCTTTGTACATATGTCAACTTTTCTTGTAATTACTGTTTATCTGTTGTGTTCTACTCATGTACAATAAAGAATTTTACATACATACATACAATTAAATAGAACCTATTTGATTGGAACTCTTCGTTGTTTACTAACAAAAACTGTCCCGTTATGATCAAAAAGAGAGGACTAATGTTTCCGAAAGATAAAACTGTCTCAAAGCACTGACATTCAATTTCCCGTAACTCATATATTTGCCATAATTAATCTCAAGTTTCGTAAAATATTCACCACATTATTCAATTAGAAATAAACCCGCATAGCCCACTCATAAACGATGACATTTAGCATTTCGGAGCCCTCACCACCTTTCTATATAATACGGTGCGACACAAAAGAGTAGAAATTAGAAAGTGGCAACACTAGTGTCGTCCTGTTTTTCCTAGATTGATTTAAAAGGGATGACACGACAGTGTTGCCACTTTTTAATTTCTACTCTTTTGAGTCGCACTGTATGTAACATATTGATGTCTTTGAACCTCACGCTAAACTAGCACCTCTAGCGGCGAATTTGCACACTGGACGCGATTCTACGAGCACATCGCCTAAATAGCCTAAAATTAAAATGTCTAATTTTTAATCATATTTTAGACAGCGGATTTAACAAGTGCTATTCCACAATGTCAAGCTGACTAAATTTAGCCAGTTTTTATCCGTATTCTAAAATTTCTAAGTTGAATTGAGTGTGTTGCTACTTTAAAAAAATAAGTGAACGAATGAATGAATGAAATCTGTATAAAAACTGTAAATCGTATTTTCTTTAAGGTTGAATATGATAATTTAATACATTTTATCCATTACTTGTATTTCATACTATTTCACACATCTTAGACCACTAAAAAGTAACTTTTTTTATTATGTAATTAGGAATAATTAATTAAATTTGAATAGGCAACATTAAAAAAAACTGCTGTCAAGTTCGAAGAAGTTTGTTTTCCAATTGTTTTGTTGCCTCTGGTGACTCTGCAACTGGGTCAGGATGAGGGGTCATCAGCCAGGGGAGAAGTGGGTAGCCTTTGTCCCCAAGAAGCCACTCCATCGCTTGGTTCTGAAGATAGTGCCCTTCGAGGTGCTGGTGCACATTGCTGCTCCTCCAAACAGCAGCATCATGGGTTGAGCCCGGAAAGTTAGGGTTCACGCTAGTGATCCGACCTGTGGCATCGCACACCACTTGACAATTTATACTATAAAACCCTTTTCTGTTGTAGAAAATATTACCCGAGGCTATTGGGTGGTTATTTGGGGGTTTGTGTATAGGGATGTGACTCCCATCTACCGCACCCAATGTATATGGCATTCCAAAATTTTCCTGGAACTCCTGCATTGCCCTGTCTTTCTCCAGTCTGGTCACTGGGAATTTGATCCAATGTGGGGTCAATGTTTCTATAATAACAGAACACACGGTAGCCAGACTGCGGTTTATTGTTGGTTGACTTTGAGCCAGAATATTAATTTCTCCCACAGCAGTCTGGTAGCTGCCATGGGCAAAAAAGTTCAGTGCACTTAGAACCTTTAAATGTGGGGGAACCGTCCCCGCTCGTAGTGCATCGCCTTCACACAAAGTGTCCACTACGTGCCGGCCCATGGCCCGCGACAGCCTAAACAATTTACGGAACTTCCGCTCGGACCGGTCAAATGGGTTAGATTCGTCTCGCAACCTCTTCAAATAATTTTTTTCACCCTCACCCTCACCATATTCCCTCTCTTCTACCACCACAGCAGCTATGACATATTCTTCATCCATTTCGAAAGAGATTGATTCTGCACAACTTGAGTTTTTTGTGTTATCGTATTTTAAACGGGACTATTTTATTCGCCGCTAAAATTAGACAATTAAGCTTGACGTTTCTATGTTTTTGCTTAAATAAGGCATGTACTGAATAGCGTTTAAGCAGCTAAACCTAAATTGAATAGACCGCCTAAATTAAGAAACGTCAGATTCAAATTGGTGTTGTCATTTGATTATGGACTGACATTTGATGCTGCCCATAGAATAGCAAAGTGGTTTAGCGACGCCTAAATAAAATTAGGAGATTTAGCGGCCGCCGTAGAATCGGGTCCAATGTCTGTGTAAGTGACGTTTGACACAGTTGAAATACATTTTACAGTTGCCAGAAGTTTTAAATAAATCTCTGCCTCAATTTTATTAGCTAGTCGCATTCAATGAATGACAGCTGCAGTCGCCGTAAAGTAAGTACCTAGATAGTTTGAAACATATACGGCGACCGCCTTGGTGCGTGAAATTGATGAACGCGCAAAGTTATACGGTGGTATATAAGTTGGCGCGTTTTGCATTTATGATCTTTCCGAAACTATCGACTGTCGATTACTGCTTCATGTCAGACACGCCGCCTCCGGTCTACCGCGCTACCGAATACCGCGCGGTTTTTTGGTGCGACTTTCCACGGAACGCGTTCGCTTTACCGCAAAACCGCCTCCGCCCCGCAACGACGCTGCGCCGCGCTCTGTGTGTTTCGAGCTTTGAGTCGTTGCGGGGCGGTGGCGGTTTTGCAAAATGTCAAATGCGAAAAACTAAATAACATACCGACATCAGTACCACCGCCAAGACATTTAACTGACCATTCGTGCACTTTATTCTCATTGTAATAAGGGTCACGAATGGTCAGTTCACTGTGTTGGTTTTTGTACATCGAAGCGAGATATTTGACTATAGATTCTACAGTTTCTTCATTATCTTGCACTGTTCCGCTATCCTACACATTGTCTTTCACTAAACCGTTCAGGTTTGCACACAATTGTTCCGAAATTGTTTCGATCTTCACAGTTTTGATCGATACTTTCATTCTGAATATTGCCAAAATTCACATCATCAAAAGCTCTTTCAATATCGTTTACCAAAATATCTTCTGCATCGTAATAAATGTCAGTTTCTTTTTTAATTTCTTTTACTTCTTTACGATCTTCATTGCCAAGAGAAAATAATTCAGCGTCTGAAGTCATTATTGTAATAGAAGTCACCCTAGGACCATTATCAAGGTTTAAGGACGAATCGTCTAACTCTGATTCTTCCTCGATCTCCATTTCCTTTTTAATTTCGTCAATTGTTACATCTTTTTCTGTTACATTGGCAGTTGTTTTAGCAATGAGCTCATTCAGCGATGTAACTATTGTTATTGCTGTAACTTTCAAATTGTTATCGTTTTCTTCCTTGCTTGCACTTGTGTCGTCTTTGAATTTTAAGTCTTCATTAGATTGATTAGTTTTATTGTTCTGTGGAATATCTTGACTTTCTTTACCTGAAACGATAACTGTTTAGTTTTGTTTGTCTATTTTAATACAACAGACTGCAGCTGCATCTAAGCTAGAGCAGTTTATGGTTTAAAAATGAATGATGATGCGCTGTCATGTAATATCATGTCATGCTATAGCGTTGCGGGAATGGAATAGAAAAAACAATCTAGTCTGACTAGCAGTGGCGGCTGCTGACTACGAAAACCGATGGTGCGCTAATTTATGGATATATGGAATATTATATTATATAACTCAAAAATTGCAATACAACCACGTTTTCCTACTAACAATTTTATTTTTTATGTATTACCTCAATCCGTCGATTTTGGTCCCTGGCAAATAAGACATGACCTTGGCGGTCCAGCTATTTTATTTCTAATTTATCAATCACTAAAAGTTTTATTATTGTTTTTAATATTCTCGATTTTATTGTTCACACTTATTCTTTGCATTAAACACACACTTCCTCACTTCACAAAAGACAGGCACACTTACTTTACATACAAAAACAAACAATAAACACGAAACGAATAATAGCGCGCTGCACGGACAAGGTCGAAGAAAAGTGCACAGGACATGTTATTAACCAACTAAGCGAACTTGACAATTGGTGCGCAAGAAAAGCTTTATATTTTGAGCGTTAACATCGCTTGGTCGGGTAATACATCCATCATCCACTCGGCCGGCCGCCTCGTGTCTAGTCGGCAAATTCTCGGATATCTTCGGCTAAGCGGCAGTACGCGGGCATACGCGAGCTTCGTGCGGCGCACCGAATTCACCTATTTCTTCATAGAGTTTGTACGGCGTATCTTCAGTCTCACGCGCCTGGCGTTCTAACGCGTTTCTCATAGAAAATGTACTGACTAGTGCGTGCGCTCCACGTAGCGCACGGAGAGGTTTTTTGAGTTGAGACTGAGCGAAAAAGAGTTTTAAAGACTACGACATAGCCTAGTGGTTGGTTATTTTGCATTTTTTTAATGTAATATATGTATGTATATTACAGATAATTGAGATTGTTTTATTGATGACGATGGTATTGATGGTGCAAAATTTTGGTAGTGCAACGCACGAGCGCACTCAAGGTACAGCCGCCACTGCTGACTAGGCACTTTACAAAAAATTTGGTTACCGGTCAACAACACGAATTTTGAAACATCTACAATCTTCGTACTGCGTGAGTTATAAGAAAAATAAGGGACAATCTTTACAAGTCTTAACTAAGCCGGCAAAACCATAGCCGGTTTTTTAAATCTATATAGTACTATGGCAAGAAGTTCTATGTATCTCGAACATTTTACTATGGGGAGTACTTTATAATTATAGATTAAAAAAGACGAGTATAGTTTAAAAGAACACTTATCTCGTTAACAGAGCCTCAGTGTTGCCAGTTAAAACCCATAAATTATTGACACTATTTTTGTTTAATTAATATTATTAAAAATATATACTTACATAGACTACTACATACTATTTTGATCTAACTAATAAGTAATGGCTTTTTAATTTTTTTCGTAAACGTACATACATTGCTTTCTTACAAAAAACAACTTTTATAACATTTGAAGATAGTTTCGCGATTTACATTAGGACTTTCTTATTGTTTTGAGTCTAAGATTTTATCTTTTCTTCAGCAACATGGAAGAAGACGATTAATCGAGATATGCATTTGCGTAAGAGCTGAATTTCTTTAAATAAGATAGTAGTGATGATATAATTACTTTCTAAGTTCTGTATGGTGTGGTCCAAACTCGTTCTCTTCTCTTTCTCCTGAAAATAATTATTGATTATTGACGACTAAATTCTTTGTTATTAGGTCTACAAACAAGTGGCTGGTGGAACATACGAATGATAGTGATTATTGTCTCAAAAAAATAAGCAGACTAATCAATGATCGGATACAGGTAGCAATTATAGGACGAAATATGATAAAGATGGATGCGAGTTAATTTAAATTCTGTGTATAATTTATACATTGAAAATGGATTATTTGTTGTTATCGAAGGATAACGATGAACTGCCGCTTTACAACTTTGCAGCGCACACGTATGTTGATGTGGAGAGGTCATTATGGTTTCAAAGCGGATCATCAATGTTAAACGGAATCCATTGAAAATATCGAACATAGAAAAAATGTCGACATACGACAAAAATATAATTCAAAGTTTTTTAAAGCATATCGTCACTACTTTAAAAAAATCTCGTATTTGATTTTTTCCGTTTTTTCGTTTATTTTCGCTTTAAACTAATAAAAATACACCTCGTATGATGCACAAACTCCAACGACGATAAATCGTCATTATAGTAAGTATTCGTTAGTTAAAAAAAATCGTATATAAACAAATTATAGTCACTACTTTGAAAAAAAACTCGTATCTGATTTATTTTTGCTTTTTCCTTTCTTTGCCGCAAAAAACTGTGCCGCACTTAAGCACTACACATCTATAAGACCTGGAAAGAGAGCAGGTGACCCATGTGTGGTAAATTTGAGGGCTTTAAAATATACACCTGACAGTTCTATTGAGTTTAATTAAACTTCGCTTTGATGACATCTGGACTGTTCTACCTCAAAGATTCCATGATATTTCCGAAGATCAAGCGATTCCGCAGCTATTTTATATTCTATATATTCTGGACCCGTCCCCATTAAAAAACGAAAGTATGATGATTTGCAATCTCTAAAGCCGATTTTGCCAAAAGACTTTCATGCATTTTACGATAGTTTATTGCAAGTATAGTAGAGAAAAAATAATTCGATCCGATCTGTTTTTACGTAGGCACGTTGTTATTTAAGTTCGTCTATTGTTACCCGAAGAAAGTTTACTTAGTTCATTTAATAAACATAAAAACATACATTTCGTTTCATTTTGTAGCATAAAATTCAAAGCAAAATTATCGTAACTTAACAACTTTCAGTCAATACTAAAACAAAAATCTTGTATCTTACGAATAACTGTAAATTTTATAAAAAAATGTTGGAGTGAGTTATTCGGATGTTTGTGAAATTAATAACTGGCTATCAAAGTATCTCATGAAACTAACAAGAACTTTTTTGATCAATCGCAATAATTTACAAAATGTTTATTGTTCCTCCTAGAAACTTTATGATTTTCAGATACGAGTTTTTTTTAAAGTAGTGACGATATATGTGTTGTTTTATTGTTAAAGACCCATGCTTATCCATGTTCGTTATTATTATAATGTTCGACTTCAAAGTGACATAAATTGCTACCTGTCGTTGATTTTAAGACCTTATTATGTAAAGTTACATACAATATTCATACTCAATGTATATTGTATAATGAATAAATGACTAATGACTGTGTGAGGAGTAATATTTTTATGCATGTGTCTAATGAGTGCTAGTATAAAAGGTAAGACTTTTCTGAATAAATGTCAGTATTTACGCCACACTCAAGTTGTTTACTAGTTTCCCTACGTCCCGCTCCACATGGCGACCCTGCCAGGATGCAATTAAGTCAAAAAGACGATCGGACTCGGACGGGACAATCTAATACAATCCAAGTATATGAGAAAGTTAAGGTATGGCTTAAAAACAAATAGTATAATGTATAAGGTAAGCCTTACTTTGAATAAAATACCTATTATTTTATATGTGCTAGTATAAAAGGTAAGGCTTTTCTGAATAAATGTCAGTATTTACGCAACACTCAAGTAGTTTACTTGTTTCCCTACGTCCCGCTCCACAAATGTATGGAAATCCATTATGATTCTCCCACCAGTTATAGAATTGTCGATGGCATAGACTTGCATTGGTATACAAAGTGTATTGTTATAATACTGCTGTTAGTAGTTTAATTGACAGATTACAATGTCGGAGTAGAAAACAAAATATATTGTTTTTAGTTATTTCCTCTACTCCCTACCTTGACCTGTCACGGGGAATTGTCCCCGTGACATAGTCTATTATAGAATAGAGTGATAAAGTCAAAGAACAAACCATGCCCCGAAACTATTAGCTTCGCTATACGGCGGGCATTGATGTTTGACCGTCAAAGGTAACCATGCATCATTTGGCGAGAGTGACCATCTTAGACCTTGGACAGTATAACATACACATAGAGAATAACACAGCTTATGTCCAAACAAATTAGCAGTGAAAGCTACATACCTGCTGTACGCTAGATTCACTGCCAACATCCAAAACTTCGACATCAACTACATTATTCTTATCAGTCTTATCACCTTCAGAAGAAACTGAAAAATGTGTACAATATCAAGTATTTAAGAGGCATAAAAAGTAAATAGGTTTAACAATCATTAAATGTCTCATTGGCAAATTGTCACCACTATTGACAGAAACACAACTATGGTTACAATGAGACAGCAACACATACATCTCATTTTAACTATAGTTTAGCTTGAATTGTAATAAATATCTACGTCTGTAAAGGCCATAAGATAATCCTTTTTTATTTCTTGGTCACTATGCCTAGTAAACGTTATGAATTACCTGTAATCTTCGCTTCAGATTCTCTCATTTCTGTTATGATAATCTCATCCAACATTTGTTTAATCAATTTTAAGTCATTATCCATTGGGTACTGCATTTTATATTTTTGCAACACTTCATTGTCTTCATTATTTTCTATTTCCGCTATTGGTTTTAATCTTTCTCGGACTAACGCTTCTAATATTTTAATTAAAGTCACTTTGTTGGAAGCAGATATCCAAATTTTATCCTTATCCATAATTTCATCAACTTCTATGGCAACTGTGATCATAACATCTTTGCTAAGAGCTTGTAGCCTCGACGCACTTTTCTCTGCTTTTCTTATATTATCATCTTTCCATTTATTATCCTTAACTTCTTTCGTACCGTCTGTTTTATTTTCTTTCATATCTGCCTCTATACCTGTTTTATTAGCATCATTTTCGACTTTTATACGGATTTCTTTATTATTAATATCTGCCTTGTCTTTGTTATCTATAGGTGTACTGGCATTTGAAGAATCTACAGACCTGAAAGTTTAGCAGAGATTTAGTGTGGGAAGATTGGCTGATGTGATGTAGTATCATCTACCGAGCTCGGAAATTCGCGACATAAAATATATAATATATGTATTTTGAAAGGTCGGCATCGCTGCATCGCGCAGGTCCAGACGTGGTGAGCGGTTACATCCTTACGTTGTCATCCTACCATTGATTCGCACGAAGCGATTCTTCTTTTTTAATGCGAAGAGCTAAGGATTGGAATTTACTGCCGCGGTCTGTATTTCCTGATACATACAATCTGGGTCTCTTCAAGACAAGAGTGAATAGGCTAATAATGAATCAGTGAGCAACATCTTAGGCCTTGGCAGCGCTTTCCATCAGGTGAGACTAAGGCCAATCGCTGGTCAGTCTATCATAAAAAAGGTGACTCCAGAGTTGCAAGCGTCTATAGGCTGCGGTGACAGCTTACCATACATATACTTGCCACCGACATCGTGTAAAAAAAATCTCAAAAATGGCCATAACAGAGGACTTTATATATTGGAAGGTGAAGTGTACAGTTTATGGTCAGTCAATTGTAGGCTTCGTATTGGTTAAACGGACTCCCAAGGTCGTCCTCAAATTAATACTCAGACTGCAATTGCCTCCTTCCATGCCTAGTAACAACAACTACTACTATTGTCCATTCTACTACGCAATGTAAAAGAGTGGGGCATTTGACCTTGATTTTTGTTCCCAGTGTCTCGAAACAGGATATCCATGGTCCCTTAGCTCTCGTGAGCTTGATCGCCGATCCCTGGAGTATCCGTATGACCTTGAGTTTTCTCCGGAATGTGATTTAAGCTTTCTTGTCTTTGTCCGTTCGTCATACCACTCGATTTGCGGTAATATGTAGCCGCTGTCTATAGATCCTGTTGACCTTGGGTGCTCAGAGCTTAAAAGGTCTTGGGTCATAGACCGGGAGCGATTTGGCGTTGATGCTTCGGTTTCTGCATCACATGTAAGCTGTACCGGCACCTGAAAACAAAAATATTATAAGTGTGTCAGAAGCCAAAATAGTTCATTACACAACTAGGGTGGTAAAGGAAAGAAAGGCTGAGATCGCAGATTTTGCGGCCCGAGCTGTAGGCGAGGGACGTATATATATGCAATCGAGGGCTTTATTTATTACCTCCCGTGATGTGTATGTACATCATTTTATTACTACACTTTTACCGCGCGCAGTACGTGTACGGAAAAAGCCGCTTTCTGGCCAGGTGTGGCATAAAATAAATTTGTGGTAGTTAGTGTTATGGTGGCTGAATTGCTGGGATATTGGTCCAGTGCAACACTTAAGAGCGCTTTACTAAAATGTAACAGGTCCACCATCGTAAAATTTAACTAATCACAATTATTTACGAGTGCCGCTAGTTGACCTGTTGCATTTTAGTAAAGCGCTCTTAAGAGGGCGCAGTACGCTCGGTTCTCCATACAAACGTATTTAGGCTCTCATCTTAAAACGCCTTGCTAGAAAAACATGAAACTTTGTATACACAATGGGATCCGGCATATCTAGGTCGGAAATTAGTTTCTGTTGCTTGAAATTATAATGGAGAAAAAAATACAGCGGCTTTTTGAGTTTTTTACGGCTTGTATGAAAACCTTAATAATCGCTGTATTTTTTCTCCATTATAATTTCAAGCAATAGAAACTAGTTTTCGGCCTAGATATACCGGATCCCATTGTGTATACAAAGTTTCATGTTATTCTAGCATGGCGTTTTATGATGAGAGCCTAAATAAGTTTGTATGGAGAACCGAGTGTACTGCGCACTCTTAAGCTTGAAACGCACAGAGCGCGGCGCAGCTTCGTTGCGGGGCGGGGGCGGTTTTGTGGTGAAGCGCGGTCCGTTACTTGTCGCACCAAAAACCCGCGCGGTAGAGCGGAAGCGGCGTGTGTGACATATGAAGCAGTAATCGACAATCGACAGTTTCGGAAAGATCAAAAATGCAAAACCGCCTCCGCCCCGCACCGCACCGCGCCCGCTCTGTGCGTTTCGAGCTTATAGGGCTTGAGCTCAACCAATGTACAGTTACAAACATGAACTCTTTAGGACCCCTTAACCGTCCTGTTAAAATGTTACTAAAATACAATAAAGTGCGAGATTAATCATAAATTAAAGAGTATCCCCCTTATTCATAAAACTTAACAAACCTCTGTTAACTAAAAGTTGTTTTGTCCCTTTCTTACAAACATAAATGTACATTTGTACAATTATATTTTGTGCAATAAAGTTTAAATAAATAATAAATAAATAAATGTCAAAGTGACAGATAAGGACAAACCAACTTTAGCGGCTTGTTAACTAATAGAGGCTTGATGGACGTCTATGAATAAGGGGGTAAGACTATAAAAATATTGAAGATTAGGTACTTTAGGATGAAAGGAATGGAACCTGACGTAGCCACCGGGAAAAAGTTTCTCATACCTCAACATACTGGCCATGTTGTCTCTGTAGCGTATCAGGCGCCGCATACTCGTATGAATGACTAACCGTAGACCCATACGTCTGCTTCAGTCCTGGCCACTCATTCAGAAACTCCTTAAAAAAATAACCTTTATTATAATAAGTAATAATAAGAGTTATTGCACACATCAGTAAAAAAAACATATCATATTAGTTACAGTAAGATTTGCCCCCTATTGTTAGTATTTAAATTACAATACAACACAAAACAAAGTACGTCCATAAAACATAAACCTAAGTAAGACTACCCTTTGCACGTGGAGTTGCATCCAATGATTCTGAAACTGGTAGTCCAACTTAGAAGGAACTACGGAAAATAGAAAACAGTTCAGAAGTTAGTCTTATCGCGAAACAGTGATCTCTTCCAGACAATCTTTGGGTAATAATACTGAAGGATGCAGCAGAACCAAAGTGACCGATATAGCCCTCCGAATCGCTAAACTTGTGGCAGTGCGCGGGGCACATAGCACGTAGAACCGATGGCCGTTGGGGCGGAAAGGTTCTCGAGTGGCGACCACGTACCGGAAGGCGTAGCGTGACAGGCCCCCCACACGGTGGACTGATGACCTGGTGAAGGTCGCGGGTGTCCGCTGGATGCGGGTGGCGCAGGACCGGTCATTGTGGAAGTCTTTGGGGGAGGCCTATGTCCAGCAGTGGACGTCTTTCGGCTGACATGATGATGATGATGACTGAAGGATGCCTGGGGTCCGCTAAGCAATCCCAAGAATTGGCGTCAGGCGTAGGGTCTTTACAGAAGCGACTGCCATCTGACCTTCCAACCCATGGGGGAAACCAGACTATTGAGATTAGGCTTGTCAAGTGAGTGGGCGACTTGATTGTTAGAAGTTCTCAATTCAGTCAAGATCTGATTGGCCTTTGATTAAATGTCAAATTTATTTTGAATTGACATATATAAAATTTTGGAAGATATGTTGAGTAATAATTTGGTAGAAATAGTTATTTGTTCAACTAGAGAGCAAAGTAGATTTTTGCTGCGAGTGTTGATGTTGAGCGTAGCGAGGGACTCAAAAAACACGAGATGCAAATATCTTTGTCTCGTGTGATACATACAAATTTTCACCTCAGCGGCCAGAACATATAACGCAAAGGAATAGTAACACAGAATGAAGTTTAAATGTTCCAAGTTTGTATTACAACCCACAGTATGAAAAGATGACCCCCGACTAACCTACCATATGAAAAATCTTTTTTTTTCTAGCTCGTTTTTTATCTTACTCACTGGTTTCAAGCAGCAAAACGCCATGTTCGTGCCGCTGAGGTGAAAAAGAATTTTCCCTTTCTTATGCAAATTAAACATAGTTGGATAATATTTGATTACCTTATCGTAGCAATTGTTTGGCACGTGCTGTATTGTGCGGTTGTCCACTCCCACATTGGGAAAATTGTTATTTGTAAATTTGTACTGGCATGTGCATGGCACATATCCTTGGTCGGTCTGAGCCTGCCTCCAAGCAGGGGGAGGGCCGGGGCCCTTCAAGGGAGGGAGCTCCGATTCCCCAATGCGGTTAGTGCACAAGATGGAGTGGTGCATATTAAAACATGACCCGCATTCTTGAGGGTGGGTACAATCTCTCACAAAATGTCGGTCGAAACAAATGAAGCACCACTGGTTTTTTTTGGCAATTCTGCAGCGTGCTTGGACCTCCTGGGCGAGGAATTTCTGACACTCAGGCACCCGATGGCCTGGGTTCTTGCAGTATGCGCAGTATTTCTTTTCAACAAGGACGACAAAATTATAATTTGTAAATTTGGATTGACATGTGCATGGC
The DNA here is from genome assembly GCA_905163555.1 of Notocelia uddmanniana. Lineage (NCBI taxonomy): Eukaryota > Metazoa > Arthropoda > Insecta > Lepidoptera > Tortricidae > Notocelia > Notocelia uddmanniana. The sequence goes on along the minus strand of LR991074.1, from coordinate 9,624,370 downwards.
ACATACTCCTGATCGGTCTGAGCCCGGCTCTGAGCAGGGGGTAGGCTGCTGCCCTTCGAGGGGGGGAGCTCCGAACCCCCAATGCGGTTGCACAAGAGGGTGTGGTGCGTTTCACCACATAGCCCGCATGCATGAGGGTAGGCACAAACCTTCGCAACATGTCGTCCCAAACAAATATAGCACAAGCGTCTTTGCTTGGCAATATTGCGGCGCATCTGGACACCCTGGGCCAGGAAGTACTGACACTCAGGCACCCGATGGCCTAGGTTTTTGCAGTGTACGCAGTAATTCTTTTCTACACGGATATCCGCGAAGTATTTTCCTGAAAAGTAAAAGTATTAAAAGTAGAAAATTTAATATTACATGTGATGTGTATAACAATCACATAACAATATCTTTCAACTGTGATAATACTGATAATCCTGTCCTTTCTTCAATGAGGCCAACAATAAGTGGAAAAAAGAAACAGGCTTTCTTCCCTGAATCTTTAGACCTATTCATTTGTTTGAAACCTCCAGAAGAAGTGATAGATACCTCAAATGTGGACCCTGATTCAGAATTGGACACGGACTCAAGATTCAATGTAAAATGTTAAAAATTCTGAAATAAAAAGTTTAAATTTTATTTTATTTTTTTAGTAAGAGACCGGAAAACTAAACTTTAAGGATTAAAATTTTGGATAAGAATATAATTGTAATTAGGTTTGCGTTGTATATATATATTTATACACGCTCCACACAATATTAAAAAAAAAAAACTTGCAACAAAATGAACTAAGATTAATTTTGGGACATAATATAATTCCAACAAAAGCTATACCATGAAAAAAAAAAACAAAATGTATAATTATATGCATAACATAACTTTCTATTTCTATGGAGGCCGATTTCGAGCCCACCGTGTGGCATTTGATTCAATAATATTGATACCTACGCCACTTTTAATTAAAGTTAGTGCACAAGATGGGGTGGTGGTAATTAAAGTTTCGTTTCCGGCCGAAACTGAAGCAAAAGACGAAATGCGGAATCGATTTGGTGAAAATCGCATTTCTGTCGGACTAACTACAATTGCTCACCGACCCAAAGTGAGTCTTGGCCCCCGACACAAGTTGTCGCCACTTAACCCGACCTTGCGCTTGTAGATCTGATTCGACGACATCGCAACACCGATACCTGAAAGTCCTGGAACGTCCGGTCGGATGGGTCGCCTCCCTACTGGATGGTCTAGATAGGAGAATGTTTCACTCCGCCACCAGTAGCTTAAGTTCAAGTTTCACATCCATGCATGAGTATTGGCCTTATTTCCGTTTTGTTGATGCGGAGTTTGTTTCTGCTTAGAATCTTGGACACTAACACTTCATAAAGGGTGGTACTAGTTAAAATATGAGTATGGATTATCCATACCTGGTATATCTGGATACTTCCCGTCGCTGATGTCTTTTATAATATTCCTCACGAACTGTTCATCATTCTCTATTGGGTATACTTCTCTGAATTTGCGTATTATCTCTTCTGTGCCAAGGAATCCTGTAAAAATACTACTTCTAAATCACAAGACAAGTGTAAATATATTTTCGATTCTTAAAAAAGATCTAAACGTGATTCCGAAAAATTGCTTATCTCTAGTTTTTTTTTTTATTCAATTTTCGCTTTGTCTGTGCGCGTGCGGAAAGTAGGTACATCATATCGAGCTACCACTAGCGAACTAGTAAGACTAAAATTTTGGGGACTACAGTCAACATAGATAACCCCCTCTAGATGGAGATTATAGGGCGACGTGCGGTCACCTCACCTATGTACCACTAGTACATGTAAGCAGAAACGCCTCGCGCTCTCAGTCAGACTTGTCCAGGTTCGCGATCTATACGTACGTCAAATAAACGAGCATTAAAAATCGATTTCATCCATTAGAAATGGTTTTTTGCTGTGTAAGTTGTGTGCGAAAAGTTCTCAAACAGCAAACTACAAGAATGACGGAATAACATTTCACAGGAAGTTAAATTAATTACAAAAGGCATATTTTATTCTGCCAGGCGGAGTTCATTTTACACTAGCCATTAAGAAGTACTAAAGTATTCTTGTCCCTTTCCAACCAATTCAAATGTCAATATATAAGTACTCTCCCTTCTGACGAAAGTACATGCTCGGGCTAGTGATGTGCCAGAGACGCTTTCGACATTACCGTATAAGATTTCAATTAATTATGTATTCGTCCGTTTTGTTGCACTATTTTAATATTGAAATTCTATTGTAAAAAGTTATTTGTTATTTACATTTTTGACATTAAATTGTCAGTGAAGTTTATTGATATAACAGTCTTAGTACCAAAAGCATAATAAAATAAAATAAAAAAAATAACCCAATTAAAATTAATTGTCAGTGTTACCAGTGTTCTTTTAATTAAAGTAGTAAATTAGTGTCTCGTTCTATTGTATTTATACGCTATAGGGACGATACGGGTACAAATCAGTGTAGTTGAATGGAATATTTAGTTTAGAAGTAGGGATTCAGTAGTTTTATTTTATTAGCAAGTTTATTTAGCGGTTGTGTCATTTATTGCTATGTAATATCGAGTATGTATATCTAATGAAATAACAAATTAGTAACAGTATTACCACTAGGACATGGATTACCCTAGCAATTAGAACTAGTGTCATGAGGTGGACTATGCTGAACTTCGATGAAGTATAAAGGATCTCGGAATCGTTTAGAGAAGGATCCATTGCATTTGAGTTTTATCGAATCGTCTTGGTGAGCAATTAGAACTGGAATCACTAGGCCCTATGCTGGACTTCGAAGAAGTATAAGTGATCTCGGAATTGGTTAGAGGTGGAGCCATTGCAATTGCGTTTTTTCGAATCGTCTTTGTGAGCAGTTAGGACTAGTGTAACGAGGGGGACCCAATGCGTTTATCTGGCTGCCCCGCCATTTTGTCTGGCTGCGCGAAGCGAGAGAGCACTAGTTCACCTGTCATTGCATATTCTACCTTACTTATAATGCAACAAGGTCTTTAGTTCAAGATACAAAGGTGCGAGCGTGAAGGCAACATTATTGTGAGCGTGCGACAAAGACACATGGAGAAAGGTCACGACAGATCGACAGCTAAGAGATCAATCCATAAAATCAATCGATAAATAAGTTACCATTCATATTGATCTAATAATAAACAACCTACCACCAATATCAGCAAATAATGCAGAGGTTAGTGAATTAACTGCAGGAAAGTGGTTTAATAGTATTTTACAGTACATCAGCAGATTACGTGCATATGTCGAAACTTTAAAGAGCCATATGTACTCTAAAACGTTGTACGATACACGTGCGAACAGGTAATTCGCAACTCGTATCGATTTAAAACACTCCCTTCGGTCGTGTTTCAATTTATCACCACTCGTTGCGAATTTCCTGTTTTCTGCACTTGTATAGTAATGTATATACTAATATGCAATCGCTATATAATGTATGTTTTTTAGTGGAGTACCGCGTTTAGACCACGAGGCTTGTTACATAAGTTACATAATAAGGTTTCTTATAATTCGAAAGTCGCTGTAAATTAGTAAACCAGAGGCTAAAAAATACAATTTCAATAACGAGTTAACGGACGAAGTTAACTTTTTATTTAACGGATTAGCGATTAACGAAGTTAACTATTTGATTAACGGTGCCCAGCTCTGTTTGTATACAATACTTTTTCTAAGAGTCAACCGAAATGAATTAAATAAACCCGAATAATTATACAAACTTGTCCTGTGATAACCTGTTCGTTAATAAATTATCGCGTGCGTACCATGCTATATGGTTATTATTACTAAAGTTCAATTCTGCAATTCCTCATTAAGGATTCTCACTATACATCATACACATTAGAAACACGATTGCTTTTACTTTCCTCGATAGGAAACAAAGCCAAAGTTACCTCTAAATAAAACCGGCCAAGAGCGTGTCGGGCCACGCTCAGTGTAGGGTTCCGTAGTTTTCCGTCCGTCACATTAAGTTGACATATTAAGTACAGAAACACAAAACCCTAAAAAGCACGTCATTTCATTGTGATTTTGTAGAAATAACAGGTACAATAAACACCTGTTTATACGGTTAAATTACAAACTTAGTTCAGAAATTATTTTTGTAATTTTTTCAAAAACTATTCAACCTATCAAGTTCAAAATAATCTTCCTACAAAGTTTTTATAAAGTTCTACTTTTGAGATTTTTTTCATATTTTTAAAACTTATGGTTCAAAAGTTAGAGGGGGGGGGGGGGACACATTTTTTTTTACTTCTGGAGCGATTATTTCCGAAAATATTAACATTATCAAAAAATGATTTTAGTAAACCCCTATTTATTTTTAAATACCTATCTAACAATATATCACACGTTAGGGTTAAAATGAAAAAAAAAAAAACACTCCCCACTTTACGTATAGGGGAGGTACCCTAATAAAATATTTTTTTCCACTTTTTATTTTACCACTTTGTCGGCGTAATTGATATACATATTAGTACCAAATTTCAGCTTTCTAGTGCTAACGGTCACTAAGATTATCCGCGGACGGACGGACAGACATGGCGAAACTATAAGGGTTCCTAGTTGACTACGGAGCCCTAAAAAGAAAATAAACCGTTAGTATGGCGTAAATAGTTTACGGAAGGTCATCAGTTTTTGAAGAGTAACAAAACTAAATGTTACCTAAACCGTATACATCTTAGATTTTCAAAATATGCACTTTTTTAACAATACAAAGCAAAATGTTAATGTATCTCCCATTCTAGCCAGGGCCGCCACACTTCCCTTTAATTTATTTTAGTAGGTGTTCGAAGTGACCACCGTAACAATATTCCACAAGTTCAGGCATGTAAATTAAAGTTTGTGAAAACAATGCATTTTATTCATTTTAGACATCATGTTTCATAGAGCCATTTACTGCTTAAGACCTACACAATCGATATCTAAGTAGAAATAGTGTAAGTTTTTTTTTTAAAACAACCGGGCTCGATACCCGAGCTGAGTACAGGTTTTTTTTTAAATGTTGAGAAGTCTGTACCACATAATCAGGATGATTCAATAAAACGCGTCGTCACGTTGAGGCAGTTTAATGCAGACAAAGAGATATCAGCATACCTACATTCTATAATAACAATTATTTGGCTACCCTACATTACACCTCCACCGTTAATATGTAACCCATGACATGACAATGTTTCTTATTTGTAACTTAAACGAACAACAACACTCATTGAATTTTCAAATGTTTCATGGAGCAGTACAGTCAACATCGAACATATTGATGCTCATAAGAGCGTAAGAGTGCACCGATATTTTTGTTCCTGGATCTGATAATACACCTATTTGACCTTGACTATGCCTATTGATAACAACCTTGATACTAATACTTATTCTAGTTAATACTTATTTCTAACTAAAAATAATCCTCGAACCCAAATCGGCAAGGAGGACGAGGTACACGTTTAGGAAGAGATTGAACGTCCGCCGGCGGCGCGGCGGGCTGCGCTGCCTGCGATATTGGCGCTGGCGTACCCTGAGTAGTCGTAAGTGCCGATTGCGGACTGCTTAAGCTAGAGTCTCCCTCCACAGCTTCCGCATCCGGCATCTCCTCCCCCTCCTGTATGACGACATGCTCACTCCCGTCTCTATTATCATCTTTTAGTATATCGGAACTTTGCCCTTCGGTCGGATATAACAAACTCGATCTACGGGACCTGCGCCTGATTTGGTCTACATGTTTACTCATTTGTCGACCATCTTCCCCTTCGACTACGTAACCGCGATTACCTTCACTGTCTATCACTCTACCCGGTACCCATTTATTGGGACCCCTATAATTCCTAGCCCACACTGTATCACCTTCCACGAAAGTACGCGAAACGCCGCCAGCAGCGTCTACTTGTCTTTGTTGTGACTCCGTAACTTGACGTTCCCGTTCTACATCGCTACGCAACAAATCTAACCGGGACCTAAGATCTCGTCTTTGCAGCAACATTGCCGGACTTTCGCCTGTTGTGGAATGCCTACTGTTACGGTAATATAATAGATAAGTTTGCAGTGCTGTGTCTATGTCAACTCGATCCCTGACTGCTTTTTTTATGGCGCGCTTACACAACTTTACTGCGTTTTCGGCGGCCCCGTTCGAAGCCGCATGGTACGTTGGTGAAAAAGTCTGCCGAATACCGTTATTCGTTAAGAAATCGCTGAATGCCTTACTTGAGAACGGAGGTCCGTGATCAGACACTACTTCCAGCGGTAGCCCAAACCGTGCAAACGTGTTCCTTAAAAACTTAATAACAGTCGCCGCGTTCGTACGTGACATTTCCTCGATCTCTAACCATTTGGAAGTTGAATCGATTAAAACAAAAAAAGTTTTATCTTCGATGGGGCCGAGGAAATCGATATGCAGCCTACTCCACACTCGCGCTATATAAGGCCACGGTTGCGGCGGGGCCCGAGGCGGCGCCTGCGCTTCCGCCGCACAAGTTTCGCATGACTCACACGTCGCTTCCACGTCTTTATCTACGTTAGGCCACCAAACATAACTACGAGCTAAGCATTTGGTTTTAATTATGCCCATGTGGCTCGCATGCAGTTGTCTCAGAACGGTTTCGTGTAAACTGGTAGGTATGACCATTCGATACCCCCACATTAAACAATCGCGATCGACATACAATTCATTTCTCCTTGCAAAATAAGGTTGAAGCTCCTGGCTCGGGCAAGCCGTAGGCCACCCCGAATGAACATGAGCTAATACTCTACTTAAAACACGATCTTTCCGCGTAGCCGTCCTAACGTCACCATGAGTAACTGGCAAAAAGTTTTCTACAAAATTTAAGTACGTGACTTCTTTGCTTTCATTTGGCTCACGTCTATCACTCAATTGGGGTAACCTAGATAATGCATCTGCACAATTCTTTGCTGACGGAATGTACTCGATATCATAGGTATAACCCGATAAAATTATCGCCCAACGCTGTATGCGCGATGCAGCCATAATAGGTATACCGACCTTGGTACCAAAAATATAAGTCAAAGGTTTGTGATCAGTTCTTATTACGAACCTGCGACCATATAGGTATTGGTGAAACTTCCGTAAACCGAATATAATCGCTAGGGCTTCCCGGTCGATCTGGGCGTAAGCACGCTCAGCGCGGGTGAGTGTGCGCGATGCGTACGCTACGGGACGCTCACCTGCCGGCGTAAGCTGCGATATCACGGCGCCTACCCCTACCCCGCTTGCGTCCGCTGTCAACACTAAAGGCAATTCTGGCGCGTAATGCATAAGTACCTGGCTGGACGTCAACAGACGCTTGATGTTTTCGAAGGCTGCCTGACATTTCGAGTCCCATACGAACTGCACGCCAGTTTTCAATAGGTTGTAAAGTGGAGCCAGAACCGAGCTGACATTCCTTATGAATTTCCCATAATACATTACCATTCCGATGAAGGCTCTGAGCTCAGACACGGTTGATGGCGCCGGCGTGTGGGCTATGGCAGCAACCTTGTCTGCACATGTATGTACACCTTCCTCGCTGATGACGTGACCTAGGTAGTTAACCGACTTGGCGAAAAACGAACATTTATCCCTCCGCACACGTAGTCCATACGTTTTGAGACGAGTGAATACCTTATGTAAGTTACTGATGTGCTCTTTAGTATCGCGACCCGTTATGATGACGTCGTCCAAAAATACTCCGACATATGGCAAGTCTGCAAAAAGTTGTTCCAGCTTCTTCTGGAAGATGGCTGGACTAGAAGAAAGGCCGTAAGCGAGGCGATTATAACGGAATAATCCCTTGTGTGTATTTATAACCGTGTATTTACTGGAATCATCAAGTTCGAACTGAGCGTACGCCTGTGATAAGTCTATTTTGCTAAAACGTTTACCGCCATGTAAGCGCGCCAATAAGTCCTCCACCTTAGGTAAAGGATAACGGTCGACTACGAGTACCTTATTCAGTGTCAGCTTATAATCAGCGCAGATCCGTATGCTCCCATCTTTTTTTACCACCGGGACGATGGGAGTGGCCCAGTCGGAGCGGTCCACAGGAGTGAGAATGCCGTCACGAACTAGCTGCTCCAGCGCGCGCTCCACCGGCTCGCGCAGTGCATACGCCAGCGGCGCGCGCGCAGGAATATGGGTCGGGCGTCGTCGCGCAGGTGGATGCCCACCGCGCCGCCGGTGAAGCGCCCGAGTCCCTCCGCGAACACCTCACAATATCTGGAACTGAATTCCACAAGGTTGAATTCCTCGCTATCCAAATTATTTACACAACCATACGACCCAACTGGTATCTGAATATTCAGTTCTAACAACCACTGCCTGCCGAGCAGCACCGTTTTACCCTCATTAACTACATATAAATCTAATATCTTTGCTCGGTCTTTATATTTAACTAACGGTCGCACCACTCCTACTGGCTTGACAAGCTCTCCAGTATAGTATCTTAAGGTTAAATTACTTGATTCAATCTCTAAATCATTAAATAATGACTGATATAATTTATAACTTATGCATGATACGGCGCTGCCGGTATCACATTCCATAACTATATCTACACCATTAATACTCAAAGTTACTCGTATTGGTGGACACAGGCTTGCACTCAAATGATTCATGTTCAAAATTACCTCGTCACTGCCCTCTTCTTCACTTTCGCTCAATACTGCACCGTTGGTAACTTCGACGCTATAATGCTGCGATAGATTTGGGCACACGCGACGTAAGTGGCCCATTTTGTTACAAATTCTGCACACATATTTCGTGAATTGACACGTCGACATATCATGTGCACCCCCGCACGCACGGCACTTTGGAAAACGCCGCGTTTGCTGTCCCGAGAAAAATGTACCACCGGCGCTGCCGCCCGCTGTACCGCCTCCGGTGCCGCCACCACCGCTGCCGAGTCGCGGCGGCCGCCAAGCCCGCCGCGCGCCCGCCGCCGCAGGCTGATGAGCGCGCGCGGCTGGCACCGGGCCGCCGCCGCCGGCCGTGCCACGCGCCGCGCCGGCTCTCATCGCCTGGCACTCCGCCTCCATGCTATAATTGGTCTCGCCGACGTCGGCTCGGCCCCCGATAACCGCCGCCGCGTCTCTTTCCGCTGCCTCCAAACCGACCGCGAGTTGAAACGCTCGTTGAAAACTAAGTTTGCTCTCCGAAAACAGTCTTTGACGAATTGTGTCGCTCAAAATACCACACGCGAATTGATCTCTAAGGTTATCTTGCAATGTTGTTTCAAAGTCACACGCGACCGACATTTTCTTTAACACCGCCACATAGTCTTTTATTGATTCACCCACTTTCTGCTTTCGATTGCGAAATTGATACCGTTCGGCTAGAATGCTAGGCGTAGGTTGTAAATGATCTGCGAGAATACGAGTTAATTGGGTGAACGTTTTAGTTTTTGGCTTATCTGGTGTGCACAAATTCACTAGTAGTTCATAGCATTCCGCCCCGATCACCGATATGAAGGTGGACACTTGCAAGCTACTATCAACCTTATTTGCCTCGAAATAATGTTCAATTCTTTCGACATAGAGGTTCCAATTATCCGTGTGGATATTAAATTCGCCGATTTTTCCTATCGACATTCTGACACTTCACTTAATTTCTTCCAAAATATAGTCCAAAACACGCGTGAATTACGTTATTCGTCGCCACTGAGAAGTCTGTACCACATAATCAGGATGATTCAATAAAACGCGTCGTCACGTTGAGGCAGTTTAATGCAGACAAAGAGATATCAGCATACCTACATTCTATAATAACAATTATTTGGCTACCCTACATTACAAATGTATGAATGCAGTTTTTCTTCTTATTAAAATCGATGACATGGTTCCTAAGAACAGATCTTCGTGTGTATTATAGTTTAAGGCTTTCCCATACTGACCGATTTAAATGAGACATCCTGTATATGTGAAAAAGAAACCGATATTGATTGTGTAAAGCTCCAAACACATTTTGAGTGGTTTTTTGCCGTGTTCCTTGCCATAACAATGAAGTACCTGATCAAGCTTCATTATCAGAAATTCAGTAGAATTAGCTTGCCAACATTTACTAGAAGGAATTAAGTTTCCTTCTAGTATATTTTGGCTAAACTCTTTCATGTGTTTCATTTGCAATCATTAAGTCGGCGGCAGCATGGCGCTTCGACCCCGCTTCCCCCTGCGCGGTACCGGATCAGGGGGTCTACTCCGAAATTCGAATGTATGACAGTAGAGTGAAAGGGACGGCACCATACGAAGTTTTTTGTACCACGCAAAGTGCGGGAGGCTATCGAAATTGGTCGTTTTCCAAATTTTAATCGGGATTGTGGATGGGTTGTACCACCCAGCTGGAAAACAGTGTTGAATACTACGTCTGTGAAGAGTGTGGACGAGACTTTAGCATGTGACGTTGTGAGTGTTGTGTGTAGTTCGGCATTGAACAATGTGAAGAAAACGAGGGTAGATTCTCGCCGCCGCCGCCTCCACCCGCGCCGAGCAACCGAGCGGACAGGGCACGGGCACGCAGTGCTAAGAAAACCGCCGCCGCGATAGGTGCTCATGATTAAGGACCGCGAACCGGTCTGAAACATGTCGAGCGATATTCGACCTTTAAGACGTGAGTGACCCGTTTCATTATATTTAATATGTCTCAAACTCACGGGAGTTTTCTATAAAGTCTCTGCTCACCACAGAAACAAATGCCCTTACCGGGATTCGAACCCGGGACCTCTAGCTTCGGAGGCAGTGACACTAACACTCCTAAAACACACACACACACTATGTTTAACAATCCTAATAGAGTTAAAAGGTATTATCGCCCTATTTCTGTTCCTTTTGCATCCTCGAATTACAGACGTAACAGTTTCCTTATTCGCGCGGGTAGATCACTTAACAATCTGTCAAGAGAGCACGATATTGATGTGTTTAATATAAATACGCAGTCTATACGCCGTATTTTAACGCTTAAATTCCTTGAGTAAGCTTGACCTTTCTATTTTGTCTGTAATGCTTTTTGTCTTCATTTGTTTCCATTTTTAACTTTTGTATGTACTTGACTAGTCTACGCAGAATTGTAAAGTATATTAATACTTCATCATCATCATCATCATCATGTCAGCCGAAAGACGTCCACTGCTGGACATAGGCCTCCCCCAAAGACTTCCACAATGACCGGTCCTGTGCCACCCGCATCCAGCGGACACCCGCGACCTTCACCAGGTCATCGGTCCACCGTGTGGGAGGCCTGCCCACGCTACGCCTTCCGGTACGTGGTCGCCACTCGAGAACCTTTCCGCCCCAACGGCCATCGGTTCTACGTGCTATGTGCCCCGCCCACTGCCACTTAAGTTTAGCGATTCGGAGGGCTATATCGGTCACTTTGGTTCTGCTGCGGATGGCCTCATTCCTGATGCGATCACGCAGAGAAACTCACAACATAGCTCTCTCCATTGCTCTTTGGGTGACTTTGAGCCTTCTTATGAGGCCCATAGTAAGCGACCACGTTTCAGTACCATATGTCATCACTGGCAACACACTCTCACATCACTATTAATACTTAGAGAAGTTTTATTTCTATGTAATTTTATCTGTGAGAACCTATAATTGGCCTTCGATTTATATATATATATTGTCAAATTGTTTCATGTGCTGTTGGTTTTCCAATAAATAAATAATAATATCTGACGGCTTCCAAGCCGTGCTGCGCAAGCGCGTGGCATCCCTGTGGGGCCACGTGCGGGGCAGCAACAACACTCTCCTGAAGGTGATCGCGGAAAGGATGGACAGCCCTATCATTACTCACTGGATGACTATGCATGTGCAATCCAATGACGACTTCGTATTTTACTAACAAATTTTAAATAATTCTCTAATGTAATGTTTGTAATAATTTTGTTATATGTAGTGAATATGGATGCCTGACGTCCGAAATATACGTTTTCATTTAATTTCATTTTATATTGTGAAGCTGATATTTATGGATGGGTTTTTAACTCATTAAAGAGGATTTAATATTAGGATGTTGATATGTTTGATAAACTATATTACGTGGATACCTACTTCTTACGTTACCTTCCTATTTATTTTTGTCACTAAATAGCCATCAATGTAAAATTAATCATCAATATAAGATGTGTTAAATCTGGAAAAAGGTTTCTCTCACTATATACCTACATTCTTTGAGTTTTATGTTGGCGATCGGCGCACGGCTCTAACCGCTCGCTCCCGCTGGCGGTGTGCCTCACGCACACACTTGCACGCGCATAGAATGCCTAAAATCAATTGACGCTAGAAACTCGGTGCCCCCTTAAAGTTGACTAACGACGACACGTGATTGGCCAATTTTCATTAGAATTGACTAACGTGTTGTCTTATGAGTTCCATAAAGAAAAAGTATATAATTGTAATTTGGTCTACGAAGTCTTAATTCAAACAAAGTAGACACGAAGAAAAAATGAATAAAAACAAAGAAGACGAGAAGAGAAAAAAGAATTAAAAAATTGTGACTCACCGTATCCCTTCAACATGTCGCTTAAAATATGTTGCAAAACACATTTTAATTCAGCAAACTTGATTTCTCCACCGAGTTTATTCGTACGTATAACTTTATTCATGTTTTTAACAAGATATTTTATAACGATGACGGACTGGGATTGTAGAGGCACTGACTGCACAGCGCTATCTATGTCTATTATTCGTTCATTTTTGGGTTCTTTTTTGATTAGAGGTGCATCGTCTATGCTTTCTACTGGTGTTACGCCTAATGGTGTTATGTTGTTCGTGTTGCACTAGAAAAGTAAAAAAAATACTAAGTTGGGTTCAAACTTACCTGACGTTATGCTCTAACCCAGGGGTCGGCAACCTTTTAGCGGCCAAGGGCCATATAGTAGGTATAGAACTTGATGCGGGCCGCACTTATAAATACCACATTTTTGTTACATACAAAACAGCCAGGAGGCTTGCGGGTCGCAAGGTAAGGGCTCACGGGCCGCCTGTTGCCTACCGCTGCTCTAACCTAAAGCCTGACACAGATGGGCTGTCTCGTCAGAGCGCATCACTGCTGCATTAAAGCTGTTAAATATAATCGAACATTTTAACAAAAAAAACCAACTTTAGCAGAGTTATTCGTCCATTTGTGATACACATACTTAATGCAGATTTAAGACTTATATAGTTTTCTCATGGATGCCATTGTCATAATTGGACCAAATTGAAATGTGACCACACGGGAAGCACCAGCGTCCAATAAAAAAAGAATCATTAAGTTCGGTTCACAGAATCGAAAGTTCTGAGGTAACAAATATAAAAAAAAAATACAGTCGAATTGAGAACCTCCTCCTTTTTTGAAGTCGGTTACGAATAAATAATCTACTCGCACTAAAGCTTGAAACGCAAGGCGGCGCAGCGGAGGCGGTTTTGCGGTAAAGCGAACGCGGTCGGGGGCACTTCGCACCAAAATACCGCGCGGTGTTCGATAGCGCGGTAGACCGGAGGCGGTGTGTACGAGTATGACATATGAAGCAGTAATCGGCAGTCGACAGTATGACAAATATCAAAAATGCAAAACCGCTGCCGCCCTGCACCGCAACGCGCCCGCTCTGTGCGTTGCGAGCTTAAATGCATACATTTTATTTTCTTTCCCAAAATATCCGCTGCTGTGGTGCCCTTTTCTGTACACGGCCGCAAATATTACGGAAGTTTTTTAACGGCAATAACAACATTTCATTTATTTAAACAGACTTTTTTCCGATTAAATAAAATAGAGGATAAAAAGTTAAATAAAACCACATTTTTAAATTCTCGAAAATATCCTAATTTGATATAAATAAATCAATTTCAAAAGTTTTATATTTTTTCCTCATTCTAAAAGAGAGTAAGGCGTCACAGCGAACAAATCATACAGAAGCACTGTAACTAAGACAGATTTGCTAAAGAAAGAGAACTGCTGTTCTTTTGGTGCGCTGTGACTGTCACAATTTCATAGTAGTGACGTGATAACTACGATGGTAGGCTTTCTTCCATTTTTGTGAATATTTTGAAAACTAATAGCTATAAAAATATTAAAAAAATATTTTGGGGTTTCTTGTTAACAAATTAACGAAATGAGTTAAGATCATACTACGTAAAAATTTGAAATGTTGTCAATTGAAGATAAATCACGGTGTCATTGCAACCTTTAATATAAATAGAACATTCAGCATACACATGCTGTATGAAAAATGAGTATTTTGGGCATACGGGTGTCGGCCTTATAATGATTCCTCTGAGACGAATTTTCCGTACGTCAGTAAGCATTGTGGATCTCGGCGATCCTCGTCTATAGCCTTATACCCGGTTTTACAGTCTTTTTCGACGTGTAATTGTGGTTATATATATTATAGTATTTCTATGTTGCTATAGGTGTACATACCTGCTGTTCGGTAGATCCACTATCCACATTTAAAACTTCGACATCAACTACATTATTCTTATCAGTCTTATCACTTTCAGAAGAAACTGAAAAAAAAAATAGAATGACAAGCGTTTAAAAGCCATAAAAAGTAAATAGGTTTAACAATCATTACATTTCTCTTTGGCCAATGGTGACAACAACTGACAGACGCAGTTATTGTTAGAATGAGACAGCATTACATTCCTTTCATTTTAAATATAGTTTCGCGCGCGTTGCCATAAATTGCTACGTCTGTAAAAGCCATAAGTTAAAGATAAGCTTCTCTTTTTTGCTTCTTGGCCACTATGCCTAGCAAACATTATGAATTACCTGTAACCGTCGCTTCAGGTTCTTTCATTTCTGATTGAAAAATCTCATCCAACATTTGTTTAAACATTTTCAAGTCACATTCCATTGGATACTGCATTTTATATTTTTTCAACACTTCATTGTCATCATTTTTTTTTACCCCCGCTATTGACTCTAATCTTCCTCGGACTAACGCTTCTAATATTTTAAGTAAAAGCACTTTATTGGAAGTGGATATCCTTATGTTATTTTTATCCATAATTACATCAATTTCTATGGCAACTAATATCATAACATCTTTACTAAGAACATGTGCTCTCGGCGCACTTTTCTTTGCTTTTAATATTTCACTGTTATAATTATCGACCTCTTTTCTTTCATTATCCTTAATATTTTCTGTATTCTCTGTTTCATTCTCTTTCATATATGCCTCTTTTGCTGTATTATTAGCATCGTTTTCGACGTTTATATGGACTTTATTATTTTTAATATCTGCATTGTGATTGTTATCTATTGGTATAACGGGTTTTGAAGAATCATCGGACCTGAAAGTTTATCAGAGGTTTGGTGTAGGAAGATTGGCTGCCCTAGCGTAAGTCATCATCACCATCATATCAGCCGAAGGAGGTCCACTGCCGGACAAAGGCCTCCCCTACAGAGTGCCATAATGTCCGGTCCTGCGCCACCCGCATCCAGTGGACTCCCGCGTGCTGCATCTTCCAGTACGTGGTCACCACTCGAGAACCTTTCCGCCCCAACGGCCATCGGTTCTACGTGCAATGTGCTCCGGCGACCTGGCATATGGAAAGGTTTTGTACTACACCTGTATCTTCAGCTTCGAGCGTCAGTGGAACGACAACGCATTGATGTTTTCTTCTCGACAGGGCGGTGCAGTTCTCGAGTAGGGACCACGTACCGGAAGGCCAGCGTGAATACAAGTGGCCCCTACAAGGTTCAAAGGAATTAAATCACGCGAACACTCAGGCTTCGGAATGAACTCCATGCCGAGGTTTCCCGAGGGACTACAGTACGGGGCTCTTCAAAGAAAGGAGTTTATAGATTATTAAAGGGTCGGAAGATGTCTCTTCCACAGTTGCAAGCGTTTATAGGCTGCGGTGCGGTGACCGCTTAACATCAGGCGGACCTTAGATCTATTTGCCACCAAAATGGTGGAAAAAAAACTGTCTTCCATGCTACTAAAGTACGGGCGCTGAACAGAAAGAATTTCGTACATTGACCTTTAGGCCCACTACCAGTGGTCAAGAACATTTTTGTGTTGAGTTTAAATTTATAAAATCATCGGTATAATAAAAAAAATACCTTATGCTGTAATAATACTGGGGATATTCATTTTTTTCACACATTTACAAGAGTACACAGAATGGAAAAAAATTATAATCCAAAAAATTATGGGACCAACTCTAGCTCATTATAATAATATACTAAGTTCATCTATGCTGCTAGCTTTTAACTTTACAAACAAAATAACACGCCTTATTACTGAGCCCAAAAGGTTTACAACATATGATGCCGGCAATCAATGCCGCTGTGTGAGCACGATAGCAATATAAGACGCGGGAGCGACAGAGATAGGTAATGATAGGGCAATGTACGAAATCCTTTCGGCGACCGGACTTTACCATAGACTAGTAAATTATATAGAACCACAATCAGAATCAGAATTCATTTATTTCTTATAGGTTTACAATGTAAAGATCTTAAGATTATGCATGCATGGAACACTATGTTTTGTCAGCTGGCGTACAAATATAATACTGTTTTTAATTTGCTAATTTAGATTTTTTTTCATGCAGTGATCATGGAATCAAAACAAATTAAAATAACGTCAACACAGAAGTAATGTCAATAGTTACCATATGAATGTCAAACAAAATGTAAGTATGACAATTACAATGTCGATTTAAATTATTAAAAAAAATGTCGTTAAAAATAGAGTCAACTTTTTCTTCACAGATGCAGGATAATATAAGATCATGTTACTTTGATCTTGTGGGGAGCTTTCGTGTGCTGGCCACTGTAGTAAGTATACTAGATGTGCTGTCATTAGCAAACAAAATCATACGATGACAAATGGCTTTAGTCAGGTCATTGATATACTGGGTGTACCACAGAAGAACTCGGGTTACACTAAAATCTATCGATTTTATCCCCATATATATGTTCAGCGGATTTGAGTAGTTTAGGAGGTATCTATCAATCATGTCAATGTTACAAAAAAATTGTGTTACCTTACACTTCTAGTTTAGTATGGACTATAGAGACTTTATGTGATTATTAAAAAAGTAGTTACAACAATATAACAGAAAAATTCCAATCAAAATGATAAATATCTCCGAAACTACTCAAAATTGCTGAACACCTGGGGGCCAATTCTCGGGTTCGATCGAGATGATCTCTATTCGAGATTCCATACAAGTGACTCTACCATTCCATATAATGTCACGATCGATATGCATCTCGCTCGGACCGAGAATTGGCCCCCTGGGGTTTAAATCGATAGGTATATCGGTAGGTTAGTGTCCGCTAACCCTAGGCTTTCCCTGCCACACTCTTTCCGGGACACCCAATATATCTAAAATAATAGAGGTCCCAGAACACCTCCCTGTGGTCCACCTGACTTACACCACAGAATAAGTAATAGTACAAGTACAGAAGTTTCTCTGTTAACAATTCCCCCGTTTAGGCATGCCGAACGTGCCTAAACGTGGCCATCTGTTTCTATCGCACGCAACGTGCTCTTTCGAGGCCCCACCCTCAGCGCTAGGGTTACCACCAGCGAGAACCTATTTTAATATATGTACTTTATTATTAGTAGTGTTGTTTAGGTACAATACAATTACGAATAGTACTTTTAAGGTTCCGTAGCCAAAATGGTGAAAATGGAACCCGTCCGTACGTCTTTTCGTCTGTATGTGACAGCCGATGTACTCGGACACTATAAGACCTACAAATACAATTAAGAGGGGGGCACTCCATACATGTAACCAGGGGATACAAAGTTTTATATATTTTTTAAAGGAATCACTTTAAAAAATAAATATGGGTGTAGGACCTGGACAGGGTCCTCGGTGGAATAATGAACTCTTCTTTAATAATCTTCTTATTTATTTATATTTAATACGTCTTACTTCGTTCAGCTCATCATTCACACTGCGTCATCCGTCAACTCGTTCGCCGTTCCAAACTAATTCAAACTCCATTCGAACGTTCCTTATTCATCATCTAGCAGCCAGCACTTTACACAGCTATCAAAAAGTACCAATCCCACACTCGGCCAATCCTGCAATCATGATCTGGACCCTCAGTCATGCACCTTCAGACACCGCACTTACCCGTCACCAGCAGTCACATCTTACTTACATCTTCATAACACACCCTATCTACATCGTCTTACTCGTATATATAACACATCAAAACACTAACTACTCAACAACACACCGTATAAATAAAACCGAAACTTAAAAACACACATAAATAAATCATAGGAATCTCCGAATAGCACCTTCCTTTTGAAGTCCTTGCTTCTTGGCTTGGGGTTGGAAGCGGTGAAATTCTCGTAGCACGCACTCATTTTTAACTCCTCCTGCAGCACTCCGTCGTCCTCTGCTCTGTTGGAATTGTTGTGACGTCGTCGGGCACTCACTTGCAGCCTCTGTTTTAGCGTTCTATCATCGTACATTTTGCCTTTAACGTTGTGCACGTCTTCGCTCTGCAGTCTGGATCGGATGGAATCATCACAGGCACTCCTTTGCTCCTTCAACGGCACGAATCCTTCTTTCTTCTCCAGAACAACGGCGTCATCCCCGTCGACATCGTCACATTGGTTATCGTGTATTTCTTTATTATTGACATTGTTACTACTATATGTTTTATTTACTTGGTCTGAGGTTTCATCATATTTGGGATCCTCGTTCACCTGTTCCACATTTTCACCACATATGTTTAATATTTGTCGATTTTCTTCAACCTGATGTACGTCAATGTCATTTGTCTCTTGTTCTTTTTTGCATTCTGCCTTTTTAATCGGCTCAGTCATACTTGACACTATTTGCGCAGTATGATGCGCACTGTGTTTGAACACATCGTCGCTTTGAACGTGACCAATTTTATGGTTTTCAGGTACACAGCTGTAACCACCGTCCGAAAAATCCTGAAGCAATTCCTGTTTTAGATCGTGGAACGACTCGAAAGGGTCTTCCGATCGTAACCATAGCGCTGCCGTGCCACTTAGGCGCTGCCTTGTAATTATAAGTAATTGCTTCGCAGTCCAGCTGTACAGTAATGACTTCGACTCTACATTTTGAATAAAACTCTCCACATTGTACTCATCGTTCGCCGTAAAAACGGGTACCGTCAAAACCTGTCTGTATCTCTCGTTCATTAAGAGCATGATGTTTTAGTCTCCGTCACGTCGTCGTCTTCACGTCTTCCTCGTCGTCTTCACATAGTCCTCGTCGTCTTCACGTCGTCCTCGTCGTCTTCACGTCGTCCTCGTCGTCTCCACGTCGTCTTCACGTCGTCCTCGTCGTCTTCACGTCATCCTTGGTCTACCTCGTCATCTTCACGCCTTTCCCGTCGCCTTCACGTCTTCTTCGTAGTTGTTATTTGTTGTTGTTTGATCTCTTATTCATCCCGGACGAGCCCCCAATTGTAGGACCTGGACAGGGTCCTCGGTGGAATAATGAACTCTTCTTTAATAATCTTCTTATTTATTTATATTTAATACGTCTTACTTCGTTCAGCTCATCATTCACACTGCGTCATCCGTCAACTCGTTCGCCGTTCCAAACTAATTCAAACTCCATTCGAACGTTCCTTATTCATCATCTAGCAGCCAGCACTTTACACAGCTATCAAAAAGTACCAATCCCACATGGGTTTCTTAGAACCAACGTTTTCATTTTCGATTTCTTTTATGTGAATCGTTGGTTAATGCCAAACTCAATGACTGCCAGTTTTTTGAGTGATAACTGTCCTGATGGGAGCATAAAAAACGAGATGTCCAATTTTTTATTATTATTGGTTCAACCTGCTGCAATACAATAATGCTATGGTTATGACATTATTATTTAACACGAAACGGATTATTTTATTATCGTACAGCGGTACAGCAGCGCGTGCGCGTGCGATCCGTAACGCTGCGCCGCAACCATTGAATAGTCACACCAAGGGGCTTGCAATGGGTGGAGCGCACCGCGTTTATAACCTAACGCTCGAAAACCCCGAAAGTAGCTGTCAGTCGCGGGCCGTCGCCGTCATGTACGTGCGCGTCGTTTTGTGATCCGCTGCCGCGCGCCGCCGACTTGATCGCGACGAACCGCGCGTTACTACGTAATTTTTCGTGTGATTTAAAAAACCCACGATGAAACCGATAACCGGCCACACATGTTCTGTGTATATGGTTGTTTGAATACCCGAAGGAACGTTGGTTGGTGTATCTTTTATTCAGTTGCCTACAAATTTTGAACGGTAAGTTTTTATTTTAGTTTGGTATATGTAATAATAAGTACTTATGTAGTGATGGTTGGTGTTTAAAATTATTGGTTGGTGTTTAAAATTATCAACTTGTAAGTTACAATACAAATAAATACGATACGAACCACTTGGCTACTTGTTAGGTACTTATAGCTTAAACTCACCATTTCCGACGTTTTACTTATTAAGTAACTAACTGTAATTTTATTCAAACTGAAACACGCGTTATTAAATTTATTTTACTTGATTAGCTACATAATAGTTGTCCTATTTAGGTAGTTGTCCTTTATTGTGGCCATAGCATTTGAAACACGGACAAAGGTAGGTATAATAATAAAAAGCTTCTTTATTTCCTTATCAACTACTTACAAACTTAATATTATTTATATATAAAATATAAGTTCTTAGCGTATTACATATATTAGATAATATTATATTTTTCTTCTTTAAATTTTTATATATATTATTTATATTGGTTAGTAATATTAAAATAATTTTTCTATTTATGTAGGTAGGTATATCTATTAGAATTTGATAGGAACCCCACTTTATTGGGTAAAGGCCTCCTCCAATTTGTTCCACTTGTCTCTGTCCTTTGCCTCATTTAGCCATCTTTGACCGGCCGTGGCTACTATGTCGTCGCTCCATCGTTTTCGTGGTCGTCCTGACTTTCTTTTTACGTCGGGGCCTTTCCATGTAGTCACTTCTTTTGTCCACCTGTTGTCCGTGAATCTCGCTACGTGACCGGCCCATCGCCATTTCATTTTAAGAGCATATTTTAGTGCATCTGTAATCCTCGTTTTGTGCCTTATGCGTTCACTTCTCACTTTTTGTATTTTCCTTAGCTTTAGCATGCTCCTTTCCATTGCTCTTTGGGTAGTGATTACTCTGGCTTTCGTCTTTAACGAGTGACTCCAGGTTTGGCAGCCATATGTTAGGGAAGGCAAAATATTGGTATTCATCACTATTTTTTTCATATGTAATGGGTATTCTCCTTTAAATATTTCTTTTAGAGACCAGTACTTTTTCCAGCTTATGGCTATACGTCGTTCTATTTCGTCTTGTGTATTATCGTTGCTAAAAGAAACTTCTTTTCCGAGGTATATGTAGCGTTGCACATATTCTAATGACGTTTTTCCCAGATTAATTGGTTCTTGAAAGCTATTAGTCATAAGCTTTGTTTTATTCTCATTCATCTTCAATCCTATTTTCTCGCTTTCTTCGCTGAGGGAGTTAATCATTTTTCCTAACTTTCTACTTGTAGAGGCGAATAGTACTAAGTCATCCGCGAATCTAAGGTGACTTAGATATCTGCCGTTTATTTTGATTCCCTCCTGTTGCCATTTTAGTTTTACGAATATAGTCTCTAATACGGCAATAAAAAGCTTCGGGGAGAGGGGGTCTCCCTGTCTCACGCCTCTACATATCGAAATAATATCTCCTCTCGTTTCAAGTTTTACTCTACTGGTACTATTATTATATAAGTTTTTTAGGACGTTAATGTATTGAATATTTATTTCGGCTTGGTAGAGCGCTTTCCAGATAGATTCGTGAAAGATCGTATCGAAAGCTTTCGCGTAGTCGATGAAAGCTATGTATAAGGGTTGTTTAAATTCTCTATGTTTTTCTATTATTTGTTGCATCACATGTAGATGATCTGTTGTTGAGAATCCTGAGCGGAAACCAGCTTGCTCTATAGGTTGAAAGTTGTCTATATTAGAGTTCATTCTACTTTGTAGTATTGACATGAACAATTTATATATAGTAGACAAGAGGCTGATCGGGCGATAGTTAGCAATATCCTTGGGGTCGCCTTTTTTATACAATAAAATTATTTCAGAGCTTTTCCATTGAGTTGGTGCCTCGCCTGTTTCTAGGACCATATTGAAGAGCTTTGCTAGTATCGGAATCAGTTGGGCTTTTCCAAGTTTAAGAGCTTCGTTTGTGATGCCGTCCGGTCCCGGGCTCTTGTCCGTTTTTAATTTTTTAATGTGAGTTAGTACCTCTACGGGTTCTATGGGCTTAACGGTTTCGTATTGGTTTGTTGCTCTAGGTTGTTCCATTTCTAGCAAGCTTTTATTTTTTTCGCTGTATAGCTCTCTATAGAATTCAGTTGCATTGTTTATTATGTCTTTTCTTGTTTTTGTCTCTTTGTCTTTAGATTTTAAGCTTTGTATCCAAGTTTTTTGAGTATTCATCTCTTTAAAAGCTCTTTTTGTGCTTCTATAGCATTTTAGGTTTCTTGTTATAACTTTCTTTCTGTAGAGCTGGTAATCTTTCCTTAACGCTTTACTAGTCATTTTGAATAATTTACTGAGTTCTTGTTTTGCTTCCTTCGACTTCTGTTGCAATTTAATTAGTTCAGATCTCTTTCTGATAAGCTCTTTAGTTTTTTGATTTATGATTCGGTTTTCTTTTATTGGTATTAGTTGTTTATTATTTGTTTGTAAACTATTTCTGATAGCAGTTTCTATTTCGTCGTAGTATGCTTGTATGTGTTTGCTTTTTTCACAGGAATAGAGGTTTTGTAAGTTACTTTCTAAGTTTTGAAGATATAATTCGATTTCTTTGTCATTTTTAGGCCTGTTATTTGAAGATCTGTAGTTATTTCTGCTCTTTTTTGTAGCGGTGTTCAGTTTCCATGTAGCTCGTACTAGACGGTGATCTGAGGGGAATTCCACGTTGTTTAACACTTCTATATTAGTAATGTTAATTGGTTTATTTGTTAAAATATAATCAATTTCATTTTTCGTTTTCAAATCAGGAGAAATCCACGTCCATTTTCTTTTGTTTCTCTTTTTGAAATATGTGTTCATAATTCGCAGCTTGTGTTCATTCGCATATTGTGCTAATGTTTCTCCTCTAGCATTTCTTTTTCCATAGCCATATTTTCCAATAATTAAATCTTCATTTTCCTTTTGTAGTCCGATCTTCGCATTAAAGTCGCCGATGACTATTAGTTTTTCAGTAGCGTTCTGGTGTGCTTGTTCTAGTGTTTCGTAAAAACTACTGATTTCCTCGTCCGTTGAGCTTTCTGTGGGTGCATATACTTGAATTATAGAGAGTATTTCGCTTTGATATTTCATTTGTAGAAGTGCTACCCGGTCTGACAGGCCAGTAAAACTTAATATATTGTTTTTGTGTTCTTTCTTTATTAGGAAACCGACGCCATATGATCCCTGTCTTTCACCTTTGTAGCAGAATATGTAATTATCCATTTCTTCTATACAGCAGCCCTTTCTTCTCACCTCTGCTAGGCCAAGAATATCAAATTGTACCTTCTGTAAGGCATGAGTAAGTTCGATCATTTTTTCTGTAGACAATAGTGATCTGACGTTGTAAGTTGCAATTCTTAAATATTGTTCACATCTTTTATTTTTATTTGGAGGGTTGTGGTCGCTGTCCCCACGGTGACCAGCCGGCTTGGGGAGCTTTACTATTTCTTTTTTGTATTGTTCGTTTTGGAATGTGTTTTGGAGGGGCGTTGCTGATTGCTATTGGGCGGAATTTGTTGGTTGTTCCTTATTTAAAGTCAAATTTGCATTTGTACCTTTTGGTTCACGTGTTACAAATGACTCTATATTTATTTTATTTCTTTTAGGTAATTTATTCCCATTGTTTGTGCTCGGTGCTTGTTTCATCGACTCCTTATTGACTCCTCAGTAGGTTTTTTCTTGTTCCTCGGGTGAAATAGACATATACCTTTTATTCTTATTTCTTTCGGTGGGTGTCCGAGGTCCTGATCTGCGAGGTTTTAGTTCCACTATCTTGTCGTAGTGTAGAACTACT
Organism: Notocelia uddmanniana; assembly: GCA_905163555.1. Taxonomy (NCBI): domain Eukaryota; kingdom Metazoa; phylum Arthropoda; class Insecta; order Lepidoptera; family Tortricidae; genus Notocelia; species Notocelia uddmanniana. Next base: position 9,600,353 of record LR991074.1, on the reverse strand, counting down.
CTTTTACCAGACTCTCTCTCCTTTCTCAAGGTTTCCTGCAATTCTTTTCTTATTTGCAAAACGCTAGGGGAGAAATCCTTTTTCAAGTAGATTCCCGTGTTTTCAAGCATTTTTTTGTTTTTAAGTATCGCTATTTTCCGGCTCATGGTTGTTAGTGTGACTGATACAGGTCTAATTTTCCCTGTATTTTTCCCCATTCTGGTCACATTTTCGATTTCCCACTTTTGGCATGATATGTTCATATTTTTATTCAATATGTCCAAGATAATAGAAAGTAGATTTTCGTAGCCTCTTTCTTTTTCTTCAACACCGAAAAATATTATGTTTTTTCTTCTTAGTTTTTTATCCAAAATGTCGATAGTTTTTTGTTGTTGCTCGATTTTCAGTTCCAAGTTTTTTGTTTTTTCCTCTATATGTTTAAATTTACGGTCTATATTAGTAAAGGTAGGTATAAGTAGCTGAAAAACATAAGAAGATGACCTGTCCTGCCCGGCTAGTATGATAGCTTATACCGTCACGTTTTATGTGACGTTTCAGTACATTTTGGCCATATAACGTGACGGTATAAGCTATCATACTAGCCGGGCTGTTGTATGCAGTTGTGACGTGTTTGTTGTTGATTTGTATGTACGACAAAACCTGTTGGTTGATGATTTGAAATGTATTTTTTATTTATTTTAGACCCAGTAGTTTCGGAGATAAAGGGGGAATGGTAATTTTTTGGCTATTTTCTTAAATAATTTCAAAAATAATTATTTTAAAATTACAAAAAAAATATTTCAGGTGCACGCAATGAGCTCTTTCATTTTAAATGTAACACTATATATGTAGTTTGAAGGTACTTCCCCTACACGTAAAATGGGGATGCATTTTTTCTTCTTGCAAAACCCACCGAGTAGGGTATCGTTAGATGGTTCGTTAAAAAAAAATGAGATTTATTATTCTTGTGAAGTAACATGTACTTAATTAATATCGGTTTACTGTACTTAAGCGACATCTGGTGAGGTACAACCTTTTTTGCATCATTGAAGTATTTTCGGCGTGACAACCCTAGGGCTACACGTGCCGCGCGTGAATGAATACAAGTTATGCTATAGACAGAGATGCAGAGAGTAGGCACGTTTCTTATGCCTAAACGCCGTTTTTGTTAGGGAGTGAAATTTCTGTACTTGTAATATTCCTTATTCTGTGGTCACACGACGTGTGAGCCGGCGGCCGCATGTACTTTGCTCGGCGCGATGACGTCACGGTAGTAATCCACCCCTGCTTACACATCTTGCATTAGATATGAGCATCATATGAATCTTGTACTTCTATTCTATTTATTTCAGTGTATTGCAACAAAATTTATGTAGTTTATTAGAAAATTGCATTTAAAATAATGGGACTGTTGTAGGTAGTTTCACTAAGGAGTCTCTCTACGTGTACCATTAATTTCGTATGACATTAGGAGCTTTTTGTTGTGTTCATTGATGGCGCTATAGTGTTAACCGGACCGGAAGTCTAAGAGTCATAAGAATGTTTGATAGAAATAGGCTCATAGTTTATTGGTATACCACAATATAACACAGGGACTAGTAAATTATATTGGCAGTCAATATAGAGGTTGGGACTTTGTTTTACTTTCTTACCATTCATATGGTGATCCTTGCGGGCTCTGGGGCATAGTAGCTTGTTGATTGCTTATTCTAACAGGTGACCTCAACCTTCGGTCTCTATTGTTCCAATCTGATCTTCGGTATGGTATGGTACTCCGAGACCTTGACCTTAAATAATAAAATGTTTCTTTTATAGGAATTATAGGTATTCAATATAACCGAAGCGAAAGTATATTATTATAAAAAAAAATAGCAAACAATTGCAAACAAGTAAAATTAGTTTAAAAAAAATTATACCTGCGGGAATTCATTAGCTCTCCTGAATTGGACCTTCTATCTCTTGACCATGGTTCCCTTGAGTGTACAATCCACTCTCGTGACCTCGAACGCGTTCTCACACTGCAATCCCTGGACGGTGATTTTCTGTATCTAAGCCTCTCATTTGATCTTGATCTCTGTCTGTGTCTCGAAACACGATATCTATGGTCCCTCCGCTCTCGTGAGCTTGTGCGCCGATCTCTTGAATATCCATGTGAACTTGAATATTCTCTGTAATGTGACCTAAGCTCTCTTGTCTTTGTCCTTTCGTCATTCCATTCGATTTTCGGCAAAATGTAGCCGCTTTCCATAGAAGGTGACCTGCGTGACCTTGACCATGGATACTTAGAGCTTGGACGGTCCTGGGATGTTGACCGGGAGCGGTTTGGCGTTGATGCTTCGGTATCTGAATCACATGTAAGCTGTACTGACAACTGAAAACAAAAATATTATAATACAAAACAAACTTGTGAAACAAAAATGTGTCAGAAGCAGAAGAATAAATTTGTGATGTGTAGTGTTATGGTGGTTTAATCGCTGAGCTGAGATAAGAATAATTTATATTGTTTCCTCCCAATTATGTGTCTATAACAGTGGTTCCCAAAGTTGTCTGCGCTACGACCCATCTAATACAAGTTTAGAAACTCGGGACCCACCACCACTACCATATCAGCTGTAGGATGTCCACTGCTGGACATAAGCCCACTCGGGACCCTTCTCTAGGAAATTTAATCGTTACCAGTATGAAAAAAAAAAGGGATTTTCAAATAACAAATAAAATTTTAATACAATTTTTTATCAATCCGTACGGCGTGAGTCACCTGCCACCCAGCTGTTGGCTTGGTCAGTTCAGTTAGTGTGTTGTTCTACAGTGAGGGCACACTCAATATTCGCTCGCAACCCACCAGTGGGTCGCGATCCATAGTTTGGGAAACCCTGGTCTATAATATTGCTTCCAAGCATGATAAGCCTTAAAGGCTTGAGCTCAGATTCAGATTAGTTTATTATCATAATTTTTACAATTAAATCATTGCACAGTCATTGAGAATACAAGATAAAAATAATAAATAATAAATAAATAAATATTGGGGGACAATCTTACACAAATCGACCTAGTCCCAAACTAAGCAAAGCTTGTACTATGGGTACTAGACGACGATATACATACGTATATAGATAAATACATAGAAAACATCCAAGACCCAAGAACAAATATCCGTGATAAATGCACAAATAAATGCACTGGCCGGGATTCGACCCCGGGACCTCTAGCTTCGGAGGCAGAGTCACTACCAACTAGGCTAAACAGGTCGTCTATAAATGTCCAAAACTATGACTCGTCAGTTGTGTACATGTACAATATTGCTTAGAAATTAAAATCATAATCATAATAAATAAAAGGAATAATAATAATAATGTCGTATCACATTAATAACAAAAAAATAATAATAATTATTATTATTAATAAAAAAAAAACTCAACCAATGTATGATAATTATTAAAGATAAATTTAAAATGGAAGGTTACAGAAAGAAAGCTGACAAAGCCACAGGGAAAAGGTTTCCTTCTCATATCTGGGGGCACAGCAGTGGCTCCACCAAGACTTTTACTTTACCTCAACATACTGGTCATTGTGCATGTGGAGTACTATAGGAGCAGCATATAAAGAACTAACCATAGAACCATACTTCCGTTTGAGTCTCTGCCTCTTATTCAGTAACTCCTCCTGTTGTTCCAAAACTAGCTTCTGCTTCCTGACCAATTGTAGTTGTGCCTGAGAAAATAATACAAATACTCTTTATGTAACATGATTCACCACATAATTGCTCCATATAGTTCAAACAAAATGAAACAAAAATGACTTGAATGTTATAGCATCTGTCACCTGTATTCAGTGGCGGATTTGCCCTAAAGCCCAGTAGGCCCATGTCTAGAGTCCTTTTTTTATATTTTCTGTCATCTCAAATTTATTCTGTTGTGTTTCATAAAATTTGTTTCCTTTTTGTTACATTTTTTGTGAGCTTTACTCATTTGACACATTAATTATCTTATGGACTGGTGAAGTGGGTAAAACATTAATAGTAAGTTCTCGTGAGGAATTTGATCAGTTTCAAGGCTGAAAAGCTTGAATTTAAACAAGGTTTAGGTACTCACATCAAGTCTTGCATGTGCTCGGTACATCTCTTCATCAGAGACATTTGGTGTCACAGCCAGTGCCAAGCAATCAACCTCATACCAGCGTGAACTTCCATGCTCTGGACTCTCACTACACATATACTCTTCAGACTTATTTATCTTTGCATGTAGCGTATACTCTCTACCGTTTTCTAATTCGTACGTGTATCCTTCTAATTTTTCTTGAGCGGCCATCGCATCGTAACCCGAACGGAAATCTAACGCGATCTGACGCTTGTTGGTGCGTGGGTGGTTCGGTAAATCGCGGATATTAAATGTCGCTATCTCATTCGTATTGAATAAGAGATCTAAATTGTAACTAAGATCTCGAATAGTTATCTGAAAGATAAGTTTGGGTTAGTTGAATTTCACGTGGATTTCTGACTGACATGATGATTTTTACTTCATTACCTAGTAATAAAATAATATATATACAAATGTTCTCTGTGAATACGACCTTTATCTATATCTAATTTGTAACAAATAATAAATAATAATAATAAATAAATAAATATTAGGGAACATTTTTTTTACACAAATCGAAGAATCGAATAATTTAATATAATAGACTCCCAAAACTTACAAAGTTAGGTACACCCGAGAGTAGCAGAGTCACACGACGCATTGTGGTAAGGTATTAAAATCACAAACTACTAAGAAGATACTAATTAAAATTGAATTAACTATACATAACTAAAACACAACTCCTCGTAAACACTAAACAACAAAGAACGAGATGTAAACAAACAAACATGAAACACCACGTGGCCGTCGCCGGCCGGCCGCACATCCATAACCACAGATAATTATAGCCATATTATATATACATACAGGAGGCTTTCTGCCCGGCTAGTATGATAGCTTATACCGTCACGTTTTATGTGACGTTTCAGTACATTTTGGCCATATAACGTGACTGTATAAGCTATCATACTAGCCGGGCAGCTCGAAGTAAGATTTTTTTCTAAGATGTTAGTTTAACTTGTTTGTACCAGATGTCACTGGAAGCTATCTCTCTCTGAAGGCCTACTCCGGAACTTCGAAAATCGAACTTCGTATCGTGCCGTCCTCCCTTTCCCTCATAGTGTATAACACGAGAGTGAAAAGGACGGCACGACACGAAGTTCGGAGTAGGCCCTCAGATCTCTATCGCACTTACGTATTGGAGTCGTAGAGATGTCGGTCGTGCAATTAGTTCTTACGATCGGCGGCGGTACGATCTATGTGGAGTATTTCACTGATATCTCTAACTCAGTATATATCACGGATCTATACCTAAACCGGATTGAGTACTGTGACGAAAAAGTGTGACCGACAGAGAAGCCAAACTTGAGGATTGCATCTCGTTTTAATTAGGGTGACCAAGTACATCTGTGGATATGAGGATTATTTTTAATATAGGTTCTATGTACAATGAAATTTAAACTAAATCAGGTAGTAAATAAAATAAGCTTTTTTTCAAAGAAATATTTATTTTCGTTAATCATAGGTTTATATATCATACATTGTTAAACAATATAGTTTTGTGTAATTTTTGCCTAAGCCCTACTTTATTTCCCAAATCTCTTAACAAATGTGTTTTCCCGTGATGAGCCATGCGTAAATTGAAAAAAGACGAGGCAATAGCCTTTATAATTTGAATTTCGTGATGGTCTTCCGTGGTTATAGATGTATTAGGGTATAAATTACTCGCTTCTTCAAGCAAAATTAACATTTAAGTCAATTTCCCAACATCAGATCAGCACGGTGGTGCCATGATACACGAGTGCGGTAGGTAACAATGCAATATAATAATAATATTGCATTGTTACCGAACGTGTACATAAGTACCTATGCTAAATTTCAGCTCAATTGGATACCGGCAAGTAGCTGAAAAATGGTAAAAAATTGGAACGACAACAAAGTTAAACAAAAGCTCATACTAATAAGAAAAGTGTTAAAAGATTGAATTTCAACTGACCTTGAGAAAAGGTTTTGTCACTAAACACGTACTAACGAATATCTCTGCAAAAACAGCCCAAGTCATAGACACCCTAATAAGTTTAACATAATAATAAGTTATAATAAGTTTGACATTTGTTTTGCCGTTTTATCGTAAAATATAACAAATTGTTCCTTACCTGTGAAATGATATTCCAAAATTAATAAAACTTTCACTTTTACAGCCCTTTACTCAACACGTTTTCACCATTTTCAACTGATTTCATTAGCCGCATATTTTCATAGTTTCAAATTTGACACCATTAACGTTGGGGATACCAATCAATATTCGAAAAATACTACTATATTTATTGCAATACTAGGTTTTAGTCAGTTAATAATGTTAATATTTTATACAATTACAAATGAAGTCAAATGTAAATTATCCCAAATAAACATACAGTATAAGCAAGTTAGTATAAGCAAGTACTTATTTTCAGTATTCTAAATTACCGCAACATATTTTTTTTTACATTGGCAACCTGTGCGAGTGGGACACCGCCCTGGTTGCTCTCGCTCGGACCGCTTTCCCTAGTCTGTCTGTCATAACAGGATATGAACTGTATCACGCCGGAATATGGTTCAATTTTGATTGGCTCATAAAAGTTTGTACTCAATCCGGTTTAGGTATAGATCCGTGGTATATATATTGTACTTTGTGATATGATATGCAGATTATGCAGGGATTAGAAACTAAGGCCGCCAATTACAATGTATGGAAGGTGGCGACATCTCAGGAAAGACCCCAAGCGCAAACTGAGCCCTCAAGAGGGCCTACCGCGAACTGAAAACGAAGTATTTCCCTCTCTGTCGCTCGAATATGCAAGTGCGACAGAGAGGCATATATTATCGGTTTGCGGTAGCAGCTACAAACAGTGACATCCGACATATTCGTCCTCGAGCTACACTAGCGCCTCTATAGTAGTCGGTACAGTTTATTATAACCTCAAAGTGACTTTTAGGTTATAAATTGTATGGAAATGACAGATGTCAGGATTGACTTCTTAAACGCCGACCACTATAGTGGCAAATTCATATCGGATAGCCCCTCAGAGGAAGGATTTCTATAGAGATCCTATACGAGTTCCACCACGAGGGACAGAACAGCTCTTACTCTGCTAAATTGAGAACTGGTCTTAAACGTCTGGTGGCTTACCATAAACCACCTATTTAATTTGCCTCAAACTATTTGACATGCTGTTGAAATGACGGATACACGACATTGAGGCAAATAAAGAAAAGCGGAACTATGACAAAGCAAATACAACAAATTATATATTCATCTCTATTGCTCTTATTCATTTTAGTATTTGACCATCTCGATCGGTAGCGGTATTATTATTTGACGTCTTCCCTGGGGTACTCTGAGGATAGCCCTCATTGCTCAAAAATGCATGAACATTCTTTATTTCTAACGAAAAGTGAATGATAAAAGTTTTATACGTGGAAGTTTGTTAAGGGTTTCAATAATTGCTTAAAAGAAGGACTATACGTTATAGTCCTTTTCAAACTTCCACTCCCCCCCGTTTTCACCCTTAAATGATGATTTAGGGGATAAAAATTATTCTATATCTTCATCCTTCCGCACAGCTCAAAACTATCTCGATATCAAATTTAATCCAAGTCGTTTCTGTGGTTATTGAATCCCTATTCAAACTTCCACCCTCTTTTTACCCCGTTAAAGGTTCCTATGTCTTTTCCCGGGATTCAAACTATCTCTATGCCAAACTTCATCTACAGGTAAATTACTTTTAAGTATGATGCTGACATATGCTCTTATTCCATTGGATATTCCACTTTAAGACTAATTTAATAGTTTCTATTACATAGACACTGTCTTACAATCGTATGTTTGTAATAGAGACTCTATTACATAAGCGTTAAAGTAGACTATCCAATAGAATAAGAGTATATGTCAGTGGTAAACTCAAAGTAATCGTACTGTACATAGGGTGTGCATAGGGTGAGCGGTCGAAGAGTGAAGAGGTAAGGGAGGTATTCCACTCATCCAATATCTTTGATCAAAGAACTTGGATGATTTCATCAAACTTGGATGGGACCCCGACATTTGATCAAAGATTCCAATGAAAGTTAAATCAATATGGCTACGCATGAATAAAAAAACTTGGACTAAGATTTTGGATGAGTGGAATGGGCTCTGTCAAAGAAATTTGATCAAAGACAGGGGGGCGACACGGCCTATCGGTGTGAGTCGAGCGCCGGTGACCTTGTAACGTCACGTCTGTTGCATAGGGTTGGCAATGTAGCTGCCTTGGCAAGAGGAAATAATGTTTATTCAATGATCATGATATTCATCAATCAAACACCGGGAAGCTAGTCAAATTTAATCTATAAGTTTTGATTACAAACAGACAGATAGATACACTGAGTCAGGAGAAAACTTACTTAAAGCTCGTAAAATAGGTACCTACAAAACTTCTCATAATATGGAAACTTACTTTTCTTGTGTAAATCTAAGCTTCACATGAATATAATTGTATGCTAAAATAATAACAATAATATAAAAAATATTTTATTAAACCTCAATCCATAGAAATTATGTGACATGAAATGAAGTCATTCACTGCGACCGCGACACCCGCGTTAAGTATAATTTGAAAGACTCAATTGACATTTGATCTATTTCGCCATTTCATTTTTTTTGTTTAACTTATTCCGAAGATGTAGGTACTTCTTAATGTATTGCAAGTCAAAATGCATCCATACTGATACCAACCTTTCATCTTTCTTTAGTCTTTCGAATTAAAAAACGGATTTTAGGTGAAGTCTTAATTCTAAATGTAGGGAAGGACACAACATATAAAATTTTATAACTAACTTATCTGGGTCGGTAGGTAGCGTAAAGTAGCTTTTCCCTTTGTGGCTTTTGGTATTACTGTCACAACCGTAGACACAGCAATAAAAAGCTCCAGCCATAGTTGATTACATTGAATTACAAATGATAAATTCTAACGAATTTCAAGTAAAACTACACGCCCGCTACCGGCCGATCGATCTCTGTTGTGTGAGCGCACGTCACGCGAGCGAATGTTGAAGCGAGCGGCACCCCTGCGTTTCATCTTGCCGCGGCTAGCTGTCCACACACCGCGCGCCCCTCGCGCACCCCCGTTCACGTCCGGACACGCACACATAGCCGCGAGACGGGTTTACAGCACACATGCTTCGGTGTCGCTTCTTGTTACGTTAGTATATATCTTCTTTGTCAAAGATTGGACAAAGATATTGGACGAGTGGAATACCGCCCCCTAACAGACACACATTCGCATATATTATTGGGATGGATAGTATTGAAGGTAAAATCGCCCCAACCAAATGATACAAGAATAGCGAATAAAAAACATACTTTATTCAGATCTGAGGTTTACATTCAAAATAAAAAATTGCATAAATACAAAATACGAACAATAAAATGCATTGAAATGTCATAATGGTGCAACAATAAATATTAAAATAAAAACATGAATGATACGTAGCCGATCGCACAGCGTTTGACGAAAAATATACCTAATTCTCTGGAATGGACATCGGTGGATAAAAAAATACTGATTCTCTATGTCTATTTTATACTCGTAAAAGTATTTAGTTACCTTAGCTCTGTAAATCTTGTAAATCTACTCTTAAAGTGACGGATTAAGTTTGTTATATATATAAATGTATCATATCACATTGTTAAAACAATACTACAAAATAATAATAAGATACTCATAAATGTCAGTTACAAGTGGTTGAACCTCAATTTAGAACTAAATGTTACATTGTTAGAATGTAATATAGATAAGAGAAATACAATAAAATAGAAATACATCGATTACGAGTTATTTGTGACTTAGAATATCACCAATTAAAGCTAATTAGTAGTTTATTGTTTATTTTAGAGAAATTAATGGCATTATACTTTACTTCAGCATCACATTTATTAGAAACAGGACAAAATGCTATGTTACAATAAAATTGCAATGTATTAGATTTCTGACCTGTATTGCGTTATTTTAAATAGGGCAGTTTTGTACTACATATAAGGCGTTATACATATGTTAATGTTATGTAGATGATTATTTGTTATGGTGATGCTAAAGAGAAGAATATCCATTATCTTAATAACATATTGAGGTATTGGAAGAATTACTGTGGGTACATAAAATATGTATGTCTTAGAGAGTACATAGTAATAATTACTATTGAAATTACAGTATGCAACAACGAACCAAATCTGTAAAAAATATATTAATAACATTATATAGGCCATTTATTACGCATTTATAACGATGGTAAATTGAAAATACTTTAATTATTCAGCTTCAGCAACTGGTAAAACAACTTTTGATTTTCATGGCATAACTCTTTTTATATTTCGATGTACTCTGTAAGCTCAGTTACCGTTTAAATAGTCCTTAAGTAATACGTATTAAGGCATATTTTCCTATGAATATACTGTGCGATTCAGCCAGTCGTCGAGAGAGAACGTGGCGTAGTCTCCGCCCGAAGATCGTCCTTTGAACGTCTCTGAAAATAACAAAAAATATATAATAAATTTCTTTTTAGAGACTGTAGGGGAACATTTAGTTAGTGTTAGCGTGAAAGTACGAAACAGGAAAATACAAAAACATAGGTAGGTATAAAAAACTATAACTATGTCAGTCATGTATTTTCCGCTCTTCGTTGCTTGTACGGTGCTCATATCGTTTGCTAACAGTATTTCTATGAAATAAATGAATATATATTTAATATGATTAACAATATAATCCTTTTATGCCTGTACAAGTGTACACTGTTGCAAACAATATTATGGTTCAAAAAACTGTAAGGAATGTATAATCTGTAAAGAAATAACTATAAAATGTTAATGCAAATATGGTATCCCTTTGGCTACTATAATATTCGTCCGTTTTACTATATAGTAGTAGAAATAAAGCGAAAAATTACTACTGTAAACTAGATTCCCATATTCGCTAACAGCTCGCAAAAGGAGTTTGGCGTTAAGCACAAAATAGACATGCTTTTGAATAGTAAGTCAAATTGAAACTTATTCACTTTCACATGGAAAATATGTATTTCATTGATGTATATTTGTCGACATTTAATTAATGCACTGTCTACATGTGGCATAAAACCTCCCACACAAATATTCCTTGCAGCTTTTATTTATTGCATATTAATATCTCGGGCCAAATAATCAGTGGGAATCTGCATTCTTCTTGTTATTCTATTGAATAAGAATGAGTTTTTTTTATTATGAGCGACACTGAAAATAAAATAATTTTTGATCTTTAATATTGCTCGTCTATCGTCGCGTGGTAGCCAGTGAAATTTCCTATACTCTATTTCAGCTATGAAGAGTCCGGTGACAGCTGTCAACCCAGTACAAATTATGTCATTATACGTCAAAAATGACATAATTTGTACTGGGTTGACAGCTGTCACCGGACTCTTCATAGCTGAAATAGAGTATAGTCTTCGATAATAATATAGAACAAGCACCATACTGGTTATCGTGCTTTGGATTTACACGCTATACAAAATGATGGTTCTAACTCGGATTTTTTGCGTCATATGGTGAAGATGCAGATTTGCACAGGTTATTAGGTCCGTGACATAGAATTACAAATATACTTCTGTGTCCTTGCGGTGTCGCTTCGACGTTCACGGGTTCCATTGCAACTCGCGTTCGAGGTTCTCAAGCGGTTCGTTGTTCGCTGTTTTTATCATAATTACATATAATACAATGCTAATACACAAAAACATACTTATTGTCTAAAAGAAAAGAAGATTTTGATCATCTTTGCAAAATTAAACATGGTATATTGTTGTGGTTGAATATGGCTGTAATCTTTTACATCAATAAGTAGAAACACCATCATCACCACCATATCAGCTGAAGGACGTCCACTGCTGGACATAGGCCTCCCTCAATTTCATGGGGGGTAAATGCCGTAATCGCCACGCTGGGCATGCGGGTTGGCGATCGCAGTATCTCCACCTCACTCCAGGGAAGCTGCTGCCCATCCCCCGGTGGTCTTGGTTGTAGTTTTAGGACATACCCGGGTCTATTACATACATCAATATTACGGGGCAATCTTATATATAAATCGAACGCATGTGTTATTGGCTTGTTACAGGATACAAGATGATGATAAACATTTTTATAATTAAATACTCAAATTGATAGAAAACATGCTATATTCAAGAACAGACATTAGAGCTCATCAGTCTCATCAAGTCATCACACAAATAAATGCCATTCCTTGGATTCGAACCCAGGATCACTGGCTTCGTACGGTCTAGATATTGACCGTACGAAATTAATTCTAAGTATATAAATATGAAACAAATTACTTTCATGCAGCTTTATATTTATTTTCACTGTCATCTATCACACGAAACAAACATACAGAAACCTCATTTGAAAGCATGAAAATTAGCTTAACTGCAACTTAAAATATATTATCTAATTAAAATCGTTTTTGATGCGCAAAGTATAAAAAAAAAGTACTGGACTGATTGTTCTGATGTTTCCTCTATATTATTTAACTTCCTATTGGTGGATGCAGGAGTGAGATATATTAAAAATACTCACCGATCATGGTCTTGAGTCGCACGGAACACATTATAAAGTCATCGAACTGTATGTAACCGTCTTGGCCGCCGTATCTATGAAATAAAAATAAATAAATTGGAAATAGGGTAGGTACTTATATATTTTTTTAAAATCGGTGTCATATATTAATAATACTGAAAATAAAATAAAGTATGCGTTCTCATTATGAAATCCATATATTTTATAATATTTAAATTTTCGCGGTAAAACGCGATCCAGTGGTTGTGTGACGTCACACTGCAATGTAAATGAACTACCTTTTCGCGAGCCTCTTAGAAGAATTTTTATCTTTTATAACAGTTGTCTTGTCAGCGTCGTTTCGATCATTAGACTCATAGATAAAGAAAACTTAAACTTATTGAAATAATATTAAATTATTAAATATTTATTATTGAAAATAACTAGTAAAAAATATTCGTATAACAGGTCTAACGCGAATATGCAGAATTTGTTTCTCCCGCGACCTTGACCGGTGCAACCCGTGTCGAAGCGTCGGTAATTAAGGTAAATAAATAAATTACGCGTTAGACCCGTTATACGAATATTTTTAATAATGTGTATAAAGCGCGAGAGTTCAAAGTGTTATAATATAATAACTAGTTATTTAAGTTCTAGTAATTATAAGCTACGTTTAACAATACGTTTTATGATCATTAATTACATCTGTCAAGTGTAGACAATAGGGTGTCTAGCTAGCGGGTATCAGTTTAATGAGGCCGAGCGTCGAGGGATTTACAATACAATACAATACAAAAACTCTTTATTGCGCACCTCAATAAATTACATTGCTTATTATAACAGCGTATAAAACTTATAACCCTCCCCCCCCCTTATGACTTTATGGATTTATTTATATGATTATTGATTAATATATATAAGTGTTGCGTGTTGTCGTGCCTACGGCGCCATTAAAAACTATAGGTGTTATGGCGTACGTTGAAGAAATAAGAGATTGAATAGTCACCTTCGAGTTTAACAGTAATATTAAGTCTCTCATGGAAAATGAGTTGGCGTGTAGGTGTCACTGCCATACATGAAAGATGGCGTCGACGGGTTAAACAAGTGAAATTAAAAGATTTATTAAAACAAACCCGACTGTATTGTTTAATTTTTTTACACGCCTTTTGAACTCCTTTATTATGATTCATAACCCATTAGAGGGTTAAAAAAACATTTATGCCCGCACGCCCACCCGCCATTTGATTTTTTTAAGAATTTTATGTGACACTCGTTCTATCAAGACGAATCTAATGAAATATCATTCATCAAAATCGGTTGAGCTGTTGAGCAGTTACGAGGGAACACACTTAGAAACGGACGGACATACATAAATACAGGTCACACACATCCCCCATCCCTCCTTCTGAGTTTCGCCGCAGTCATCATTGGCGATCGATTTCTATTTATTTGACCCGTTTCGGTCATGCGGCTTTTCGAATACTTTGTTGGCTTACAGATAAATGAATAAGACAATTATTCAACACACAAACATTACCTTATGGACTAAAGATAATAAAATAACCTATGCTTATCAAACACTTACAAAATAAATAATATAAAAAAGGGGTGGGGCGGCATAGTGCCAAGATGCTGCAATGCTGATGCGTTGTACGAGGAAGCTACCGGCCGTTTGGTCACCAGTGGTGTCCACTAACCTCTTTGCAACTTCTTTGAAGAGGTCATGGGCCCCGGGACCCCACGGAATAAAATAATTAGTAATTTGGAGATATTTACCTGTGTGCGAGTACGTTGAGTGTGTGTGCGTTGACGGTGTAACCAGCAGAGTGGATGGCATCGCGCAAGTGGTAAGACGGGATCGCGCCGCGGCCTTCTGTGTCGTATAGGCGGAAGACGGCCTGCACGTGCACAAACAACCATTTTATTTACTCACTAGCTGCTCCCGTTGCTCCCGCATTCGCATTACAACAAGTAGAGGGATAAAATATAGCGCATCATCATCATCCTCGCGTTATCCCAGTACAGTTGCATCCTGAAGGATGCCTGGGGTCCGCTACCTAATCCCAAGGATTAGCGTAGGCACTAGTTTTTACGAAAGCAGCTGCCATTTGACCTTCCAACCCAGGGGGTAAACTAGACCTTATTAGGATTAGGCTTGTCAATGGAGTGGGCAACCAACGCATGTTAAATTAATTTTGTAGTAAGCAGTAATGTCTGATAACCCCCCTGCCAGTTTAAAAGTGATTGGACAATACATTCTACGATATTACCCGCACGCTCAAAAATTATAATATTGATTGTTTTAGGTTTTTTAGTTTAGGGGCCGTCCACTGTGTTACAGGTTTTTGACAACATGTTTAGTGAGTTTAAAATGTTCCTCTGTTTCTCTGTTTTAGTTGCGTGCTAAATAAATAGCTTCTTCTTTTTTGCAAAATGTATTACGTATATGTTCCCCCAAATACGAATATATTATTTTCTTTACTGAAACATAAAAATATTAACTAACCTATCTAGATATTTATATACAAACTTATATAAATGTACATAAAATAATTAAAAAAAAATTAAAAACGATATAACTAAGATAACCGATTTGGGTCGTACCCCGGGCAAATATTCCCATAGTACTGGCAGCGTTGCCTTGTTGAATGGCTATGCCCCAAGGGCCAGCAGGTTCGACGGCGAAAGTAATAAATTCGCAATCTGACGTTAATGCGACATACTTGGTATGTTTTTGTTTGGCGGCAAATTCTGCTGCGGATTCTGCCGACCTGGTCGTACTTTCAATATGAGTTTGTGCAAAAGTACAGACGCAGGTGGCGTCCCACAGCAGAAATCGACCTTTTCGCCACGGCACAACGTCATTTTCTTCTTATTACATACGCGTAACTGACCCTTCATTGATTGAGCGTACTCTGTGTCTGCGAATGAAGGTTGAATATACTCACCCTCCAGTTACGCAGATCGATCCAAAGGCTCTTGAACTCCTCAAATCCGAGTCCACCGGAGTTATCTTTGTCTAACATAGCGATCATGCTTCTGCACACATCTTTGGAGAATCCCTGTCCTTTTAGTTCTGAAAACATACATATGTGTGTTGGACAACCATTATCCAATACTAGAGCACACAAGCTTTATAAGCGCGCATACAACCCTTACGAACGCTTTAAAAGGTCATTTATTTATTAATGAATAATAGTATTGGCTGTATAAGCCCTTATTAAACTTGTGTACAGATTCGGTGGACCTTTTATGCTAAAAAATATATTACTGTGAATTGAGACCAGACATTAATGACTCAGGTCTTAATTCACAGGCAGCGTAATATTACAAAGATCAGAAAGGATATTCATTCTTTGTGATTTTTGTTATAAATATAAAACTCCCATTGAATTTTTTTTTGAAAATGTGAGTACTGAAATAATTTAACTACATGAAATCAATAATGCTCACATATTCAATTAATCTTACATTTACTTTCTATGGAAATGGAGGTGATTTTATATTTAATCTAAAAACGTTCTTTAAAATGCCCATTTTTGTTTCTAGGTTCTATTGCAAGCAGGTAAATGAAGATATTTTCAATATTATTGAGAATATCTACATAGTGGTGTTAGTGGCAACGGCAGGTTTCATGTAAAATAATACTTTATTTCATGTCTAACAGATCATTTGAATCTAGTCAGAAAATATTATAGATAAAAATACATTACTTTACATGAAACAACATGTCATAATATGTAAAACAGATAGTACGAAGTAAACCTGTAAAACAACACAAAACACAAAAAATTGTATGTACATTACACAGTAAAAATAGACATTTTAAAAAGAAACTGTGCCTCCATTTCTATAAAAAATGTGAAGTATTTGTATAGCATGCAGCGGCTGTGGCGGGCTCCTGGAAAACAAACTGTTTAGTTAAAATAAAATCAACAAAAAAAAACTCATATTCCAAATTTTACAAACACATTTTATTATAATGATAAGATTTTTCAAATCTTTCGTTAAAATAATGGAATAAGTTAACTTATGCGACAAAACGGAAAATAACTGACTAGACTTTATGACAAATGATCTAAAGTATCATCATCATCCCAGCGTTATTCAGTTCAACTGTACTGAACATGAAGATCATGCAACTGCATCCTGGAGGATGCCTGGGGTCCGCTACCTAATCCCCAGAATTGGTGTAGGCACTAGTTTTTACGGAAGCGACTGCCATCTGACTTTCCAACCCAAGGGGGAAACCAGACCTTATTGAGATTAGGCTTGTCAAGGCAACTTGACTGTTAGAAGTTCTCAAGCCACCCGAAGGCCTCTTATCTTGGCAAAATAATCTAAAGTATACGCTTCAAAACTATTCGCTAGAGTAAATATCACTAACTAGAGTAAAAGTAGTTAGTACTTCACCATTTCATTAATTTTATGATGCATGACTTCTAGCGTAAATAAGACTAAACTCCAATTCCAAGTTCAGCACATCATGACTTTGTTGTGTTTATGAAATACCTCATCTTAAAGAAAGACACGATACATTGCTTTCACGTTAACCGGAAGAACTGATTCACATCTTATAGAATGTGCTTATTTTTCTTTATTTGGCTAGGGTCAGATTCCGTTTACGACAGATTCGGATTAAGGGCGTACAGTGAAAAATATCGTGTTCTATGAAATGCCGTTTTGACTAAATTGATTCTTGACTATATAATGGTTTCTCTGACTAGAGCCAAAACATGATCACTTTATTATTTTTTCGATACAAATAATCCATAGTTGATTCCATTTTCCTTTGCCTACTCCAACAATACATTATTAAACGACACAATTAATTTAAAATGATGAATTTTTCGCTCATCTAAAATCTCACAAATAAAACAAAATAAAACTTAGTACTGTAAACTTAGTATTTCCCCTTAACACAGAAATACAGTTGCGAAAAAAATTGTTTCAAAAATTACTAAGTATAAAATAATTATAAAATATATCGGTTCTGGCGCTACGCTGACCGCCGCCGCGGCACTTCGCTCGCTCGGCTCGCGCGCAGTAGATTCACAGTTTTTCCTAACGCTCCTGCTCGCTTCGCTCGTCGTCGTATCAAACGTCTGGCATTTAGCGTTTGTTACTGGCTTTTCGCCTTCCCGTACATGGTTTTTAAAACTCGCAAATTTTGTAATTAGATCCTAAAGTACTAAACTGTACTCAACATTACAAATTCTGTCTTGAACTGAATCTGACCTTGACCCAATAAGCCCTAATTTTATTACCAAGAATAAGTAGACAACACTCATAGTATCAATACCTGGTCCATTCACTTGCGGCTGCGTCAAATGCACCTGCTCCTGATTCTGTCCTTGCACCTGTTGCAGATCAATCCCGATCTCCTTGCATATCGGTGCGCAGAGGGCGCATAGAAGCTGCTCGAGGCAGCTCTGCTCTGCGGGGGCGGTACCTCCTCCCGCTGTCCCTCCTCCGGCCATCCCCCCTCCGCCCCCTCCGTCGTACGCAGCGCCTTGGCGCATGGCCAGCTCTGTCAAAGGGCGCTAGTAAGACACTAGTTGCTGCAACTCCCATGGAACCTAACAGTGCCTTGCTAACAACTGAGATTTTCTAACAAATAGCCGTATATTCACCGTTTCTGTCCAATAATGGGGGAGTGCGAAGTTGCGAACTATTGTTGGACTATTAAACTAATATTATAAAGAGATAAATTGTGTGTAGCTCTTTAAGTTTGTGTGTAATGGTGATCTCCGGAACTACCCATTCAATTTTTACCAAATTGTGGAAAGGAATGGACGTCCGGGATAGACCCAGGCTATATTTTAAACCGTTGCTCCGCCAGCGTTCATTGTAATATGTGGGTAGAGCCACGCGAGCAACTAATGTTGGATAAAAAGTATACAGTTATTTGATAGGAAATCTCAATTTTTTAAGTTCCCAATGCCAGAATTTTACATATAAAAGGATTCTACAGAGTTGAAACCGAGCATATCTGCGATTAAATTTTAAACGCGCGTGGTTCCGCTAAAGTTGCAAGCGTTCACTTCACAAGCTTCAGTGACCATTTTCAGTTGCAATACTATTGTTTGCCACCATCGATTTATCATCATCATCAAACTATATACGTTCCACAGGTGGACACACTAGATGAGAGCGATTTACTCGTATTATAGATTTCTCAAGACAAAATTTACTTATGAATGTATAACAGCGAAAATAACTGGGTTTAATTCGATTGTGATATGCTCTATACAGACTGTACACAATAGTAAGCAGCATTTTATTGCACCTAATGGAGGATACGGGTTTGCGTAAATACCTCTCGGGCAAAACATATGACTGATTAAGCTGTGAATGGGGGTTGTCTTTGCATACACTTGTTCAATTTGCAATGTAATGATATTAACGATGTAACCAGCGTCAAAGGAATGCAATAAAATAATGTGTTGCTATACTACAGCCTACTTGTGTGCTACCATTTCCAAAGCGAAAACCGACAATACTAAAATATATTTTACAAAAAAATCGCAAAAGATTTGCTATATTACACTGTATAGTATATGTAAGTTCGGATTCGGCCAAACAAGAATTTATATTCGTCAATATATTTGATATTTAATTTCACTGGTTGGTCGAATCGGTCCACATTAAAATAAAATTAAAAGTATATTTGCAGCCACTTGATACATTGTAGCGAGCATCTTTTCAATCCCAGAAATATCTCACAGTCAATCTAAGGAAAAAAATACTACAAATCTGTATCTAAAAACATCTAAATATCTTAGTAATAAAATACTTACATATTTTTA